>CM024760.1:62621896-63221896 GCA_014218235.1 Colocasia esculenta
ACTTAATGAATCGTTACAGAGACTGAGTCGTTCTATAACTTATCGAATCGTTATGAGACTTAATGAGTCATTGTGAAACTGAAATCGTTGTGAGAGCAAATCGTTGTTTCTCACTTAAGAAATCGTTGCGATAATCAAATCGTTATGAGCTCGGAATCGATGTGCACACTTATCGAATTGTTCTGAGAGCAAATCGTTGTGATCTCTTAGCGAATCATTATGAGGCAAATCGTTGCGATCTCTTATCGAATCGTTATGAGGCAAATCGTTGTGATCTCTTAGCAAACCGTTATGAGAGGCAAATCATTGCGATCTCTTAGCGAATCATTATGAGAGGCAAATCGTTGCGATCTCTTAGCGAATCGTTATGAGAGGTAGATCGTTGTGATCTCTTAGCGAATCGTTATGAGGGGCAAATCGTTGTGATTCGGAAATCGATAAGATACTTATGAAATCGTTATAATAGGCAAATAGGTAAAACACATAAAGTCATTATGAAAGTGAGGAAATCATTATGACTCTACTGAAATCGTTACACTTCACAGGGAGTCGATGTGTACTTAGAAAAATTATATGCCCTGAACTTTAAATTGCTAGTATGAAGAATACTTACCAGTTTAGCTTGTTTTTCTTTGTTAGATTTTATGTGCTCAAATCTCATAGAAAATATGTTAGAAATACACATTGTCTTAGTTTTGTTAATCACCAAAATAGATATGTAATTCATTTAAATTACATGGGGAAAATCTGATCATCAGTTCTCATCTATTTTTCTGGGCTTCTATGATCTGCCAATACAAAGATGGTTCCACTGTGCTGCTAGCTAACACTACTCTTCGCTGGCTACTTGGAATAATTAAAGAATTCTCTGCCACATCTTCATACAATTTCCACTCTCTCATCATCATGTGACTCATAACCGCTTTCTTGCTCAAAGCATCTGCAACCATATTAGCCTTGCCTGGATGATACGCTAAGCTGAAATCATAATCCTTTAAATATTCCATCCATCGGCGTTGCCTCAAATTTAAGTTCTTCTGTGAAAAGATATACTTCAAGCTCTTGTGATCTGTGAATATTTCAAATATTTCACCATATAAGTAGTGCCTCCATATCTTCAATGTAAATACAACTACTGCCAACTTTAAGTCATGTGTGGGATAATTTTCCTCATGCCGCTTCAATTGCCTAGATGCATAAGCCACCACCTTTCCATGTGGCATTAGTACTGCCCCAAGTCCTCTCTTGGATGCATCTGTATACAATACAAAACCATCTCGACCTGACGGTATTTCCAATATTGGTGCCGAAGTAAGCCGCTTCTTCAATTCCATAAAGTTGTGCCTGCAGTCGAATGACCATACAAATGGTACCCCTTTTCTTGTAAGCTTTGTCATTGGTGCTGTAATCTTTGAGAAGTCCTAAATAAACCACCTGTAGTAACCTATCAAACCAAGGAAACTCCTAATTTCTGGTACTGTTTTTTGTTCTTCCCATTTCATAACGGCTTCCACCTTAGCTGGATCCACTACAACACCTTCACCTGAAATCACATGCCCCAAAAACTGAATTTTATTTATCCAAAACTCACACTTATTGAATTTAGCATATAGCTGGTGCTCCCTCAATGTCTGCAATGTAACTCTCAAATGAGCTGCATGTTCCTCTTCTGAAGCTGAATATACTAGTATGTCATCAATAAATACCACAATAAACCGATCCAAATATGGATGAAAATTCATGTTCATCAAATTCATAAATGTTTCAAGTGCATTGGTTATCCCAAATGGCATAACCACAAACTCATAATGCCCATACCTTGTTTTAAATGCGGTTTTATCAATGTCTTCTTCTTGAATTCTCAACTGGTGATAACCCGATCTCAAATCTATCTTGGAGAACACCCTTGTTGATTGCAACTGATTAAACAAATCATTAATCTGAGGAAGTGGATACCTATTCTTTTATAGTGACCTGATTCCACTGGCGGTAGTCAATACACATTCTTAAGCTGCCATCCTTCTTTCTAACGAACAAAACTGGTGCTCCCCATGGTGAGTGACTATGCCGAAGGAAACCTTTCTCTAGCAACTCTTGCAATTACTTCTTCAACTCTTTCAACTCTGCAGGTGCCATCCTGTAGGGTGCTATAGAAATGGCCATACTACCCGGCTGCAACTCCACTGTGAAATCCACCTCTCTATGCGATGCCAAACTCGGAAACTCTTCCGGAAATACATCCACAAACTCTTTAATTGGTACCATATCTACCATCTTACCTGCTTCAACCAAACTAACTGATGCCAAATAGGCTACACACCCTACATTGATTAATTCCGTAGCCTTAAGAGCAGAAATGATAAACTTAGGGGTATAAAATGATATACCTTGGAATTCAAACATACTTCCTCCGGGATGACTGAACCTTACTCTCTTCTTTATGCAATCAACCACTGTCCCAAATGCCTCTAACCAGTCCATACCCAAAATCACATCATATTCTTTTAATTGTAGTGCATACAATCTAACTGGCAATTGATTACCTTGTATCATTATGGGAACCTCATCTAAGTAACATGTAGTAAGCATAAAATCACCAGAAGGAACCTCTACCACAAGCTCACTCTGCCTCTCCTCAAAGGGATGTACCATACTATCAATGAAGTCCTTAGAAATGAAGGAATGAGATGCACCAACTGGATCAATTAATGTTCTAGCAGAAAATTCAAGAAGTGGTATTATACCTTCAATCAAATTTGACGCCTCCGCTTGAGCCCTTGTGATTGCCATCACTCGTCCTCGTCATCTCTGGTAAGGTGTACCTCTATCTCGCTCAGCTAGTGGCTGCTACTGCTGTGGTGCCCCTCAACCATAACTGCCTCTTCTTGGATATGGGCAGTTCCTTGACAAGTGCCCCGGTTGATCACAATTATAGCATCTAAATTCTACGGACTGCCTAGTTTTACTTTGTTGCGATTCCTCCGTCTCTGGCCTATAACCTCGGCCCTGTTGAAATCCCTGCTGCCTGCCACCTCCTCGTCCTCCTCTAAATATCTTCTTTAACTTGGAGCCCCATTTGCCAAAACCCGATGTAGACGCTCCTCCTGAAGGTGCCTTACCTTTACTAACACCTAGAGATTGTTGTGGAAGTCGGAAACTACCTGATCCTGATTTGCTGGATTGTCTAGCTTGCACGGTTCTTTCAAGTATTGCTGCTCTTTGGGCTGCTTCCTCCACCATCTCACACATAAGAGGAATCACTGCATCTTGCAACTCGGGCCTCAACCCTCGAATGAAATACTCCACCATCATAGCATTGTTAGTTACCACATAAGGTGCATATCTGCTCAAGGCCATGAATCTCATTTGATACTCCAATACCGACAAATTTCCTTGTTGTAATGTCCTGAATTGCACCCTCTTGGCTTGCTAAATTTGCACCGAAAAGAATGTATTATTGAATACTTCAAGGAATTCTGGCTAAGTAATTGTATCTTCCACGCGTCCTGCAAACACCGACTGCATTTTGAGCCTCCTCCACTCTTGTGGAAATCCTCACAACTGGTAAGTAGCCAAAATAACCCTATCAGCTTGTGAACATCTCATTATACCAAATATCCTTTCTATCTTATGTACCCAATGCTCCACCGTATCTGGATTCAAACCTCCCAAGTAAGTAGGTGGCTGCAACCATAGAAACCTCACCACTAGTACCATAGACCCCTCCACACTAGCTGACCGCAATGGTGCAACTGGAGGTAAAGGTACTACGGGAGGTACCTCAACTCCAAATGGTGGTACTAGCGGTGCCGATACTACCTCCTCCTGTACTGGTGGTGCTGTAACCGCTGGCTAAACTGGTGGCTGCTAATCTAACCATGTCTGAATCTGGGTGTTACTATCCCATAACCTTTCTATCATTTAATGTGTGGATTCCTCATGCTCATCACCACCACCTCCCCAATCTCTCCTATCAGCCATTTATATACCTGCACAACCAACATTCCAATCCACATAGCACACAAACATATCATTACAAAAACAGGGCCAACTACCAGCAGTAGACTATAGTAGAGAACAGACTATGTACATTTCATGTTCCTTCATATTTACACAGACCTTGCTCTGATACCAACTGTGACAGTCCTCGCCGTTCAGACCCGGTATCCTAATAATGTGCCCGACACGACTCCGCCTCCCACGAACGGGCCGTAGCCTCCCAAGGGATATCAACACACACACGTCCATGAAAATATGAAAGAACACGCTGAACACATATAAGTTTCCATTTCTCACATATATCCACATGAAATGTACATATTCAATTCCAAACCAAAGTCATAGATAAAAGTACAACTGTTGCCCAGTTGACGAGCCCAGAGGGGGGGTGAATGGGTTCTTTAAAAAATTATTTGATTAATACCTGTACTTAAAACATTCACACAAAAAGACGTTCTTCGATGAAGGTTAGTGAAAGTTAGAATAAACAGCAAACACACACAGGAAATCAATCACACAACACACAGAGTTTATCCTGGTTCGGACCTCCTCTCCTTAGGAGTCCTACGTTCAGTCCCTGAGCAATAACTCAGGATTCCATTAACTAGGGTACAGTCCCCCTATGAACACTACAACACCCAGCTCAACTGGTCTTCCTTCACACGAAGGGAACTACAGCACCCTAGATGCCCCACCAGGTCTTCCTTCACCACGAAGGGAACTACAACACCCTGGATACCCCACCAGGTCTTCCTTTACAACAGAAGGGAATAATTCAGCAAAAAATAAGCTATAAAACACGCCCCTAGATCAAGCTTTAACAAGCCACGATCTGAAGCAAATAGCCCTGAGAGAAGGAGATCTAAACAATGGTCTCTCTCAGAACTACACAGGCTCTCTCTCAAGATTTCTATTACAGCACAGAGAGCTAAGAGCTGAGACTAATGGAAATGAGGCTTGGCTCTTTTCTAGAGAACTCGCAGAGAACTTGAATGCAGTTGCTTGGAAGCTATGTTTCTCGAAAGGTTGTCTTCTCTGGAGTTTCACTCTTGCTTATATATATCTCTTATTTGAAATTTGAACGTTGAGAAGTCCGTTGTCTCTAGCTTTGGTAGACGTTAGACTGAATGGCCTTTTGAAGCTGTTAGTCAACAGTCTTTTATCCATTTATGCATGCAAAATCTTCAGTGTTATTCTTTGGCTTCTATTTTGTCCAACGTTGTAAGATGGACTGTCATCAGATATCTGCACATATTTCAAGCTTAAATGATAGACAGCTAAGCTGTCTCTGATGTCAGTCAACGTTAGAACAAATAATCACAGAAATAGTAATGCCAAATAGCTGTTCTAAAAGATACACACAGAGTAAGCACGATAATGGACGTTATCGTCTGCATGCATGCAGAGATACGTTCAGTCTACATTAAATGCAAAGGTGTCTGAAGGATATGCATGACGACTTTGACTATTCAATGCTTTGACCAATAGCAAATCGTAGGACATAAGAAGTCGATACATTCATGACTTATGAAATCGTTATGATCAAGTCAATTTAGCTAAATCGCTGTAAGACATAACCAAATCGTTATGTTTACTGAAGAAATCATTGTGGAGAGCAAACTGTTGTGTTTAGTGAAGAAATCTTTATGAACACTTAGAAAATCGTTGCATGAAGCAAATCGTTGTGTTCAATGAAGAAATCGTTATGAACACTTAAGAAATCGTTGTAGAAAGCAAATCGTTATGTTCAACAAAGAAATCATTATGAATACTTAAGAAATCGTTGCAGAAAGTAAATCGTTATGATTACTAAAGAAATCGATGCGCAAAGCAAATCGTTATGATGACTAACGGAATCATTGCGATGAGCAAATCGTTACGATGACTAAAGAAATCATTGCGATGAGCAAATCTTTACGATGTCTAAAGAAATCGTTGCGATAGGCAAATCGTTATGATTACTAAAGCAATCGTTGTGATGAGCAAATCGTTACGATGACTAAAGAAATCGTTGCAATAAGCAAATCGTTACGATGACTAAAGAAATCGTTGCGATGAGCAAATCGTTACGATGTCTAAAGAAATCGTTGCGATAAGAAAATTGTTATGATTACTAAAGGAATCGTTGCGATGAGCAAATCGTTATGATGACTAAAGAAATCGTTGCGATAAGCAAATCGTTATGATGACTAAACAAATCGTTGCGATAAGCAAATCGTTACGATTACTAAAGGAATCGTTGCGATGAGCGAATCGTTACGAGGTCTTAAAAAATCATTGTAGCTTTATTAAAACCAATATACACTAGGGAAATCGTTGTGATTTTCAACTGGAGTCGATGTGGACTTAGAGAAATATCATCTGATCTTACAGAGGTGTTAATACTTACCAAATATAGGCTTGATTTTCCTTGAGATTTCTCCTGTGCTCAAAAACTTATAGAATATGTTAGAAAACTTTGAGGGGGTTTTGTTAATCATGTTTTGTTATTCACCAAAATCAATATGTAATTAATTAGAATTATATGGGAACAGACTGATCATCAAACATAATGATCATCAATCTCCCCCTTTTTGGTGATGACAAAACTTATCAATAAGCATAAGTAATCTAAAGCTTTGTATGTCAGAGATGTTAAGTATATTTCTCCCCCTTTTTGTCATGAAGCAAAAAACGAAACTGAGACAAAGAAGAAGAGAACAGCAAGATAAGAATTTATATTACTTTTGAGGATTGGAAGATTGTTGAAGATAGAAGGCAGGAGACAGAAGAGAGGCAAAGTGCTTGATGACAGGGAATGCCTGGCGTTCATGCTCTTCAAAATAAGCTTGAAAGGCCCCAAGCTCAATTTGATAGGAGGGTCCCATGGTGGGAGCCATCCTCTTGATATGAATTTGCCTTTGATCTGAAATGAAATCCCCATATTTATCACTGTCGAGGGCTATCTTGTAGGATGAGAAAGACCCAAAACTGGCAAACCGAAGAAAGACATCAATCTTGAGAGGATAGAAAATCTGATGTGATCTAAGCTCCTTCTTTAAATCAAAGAAGACTTTGTATCTTTCGACCCAAGTCAGATAGGAATCTCGGATGAGGTGTAGACATCCAAAAATTCATCGGGAGTCAAAAGAGGTTGATTTGAACTGGCCTGAGAAGCATTAAGGTCTTCTAGCTGCTGAGCAGACAAGGGATAGAACTTCTTCCAATCTGCAGGAGACAACCTATCACATTCAGAGAGAATAGGGGCAAGGATATCTGCCTTGATATATGATAGCCCATGAATGCGTCGTTAAACACGTGACTAACAATCTCAAAATTATCGGCCTACACTAAATATTTTGACAATAGTTAAGTGGTGAGAGCCGAGTCGAATCCACGGAGAACTAGATTTTAGAGTTGAAAACC
Source organism: Colocasia esculenta (assembly GCA_014218235.1). Taxonomy (NCBI): domain Eukaryota; kingdom Viridiplantae; phylum Streptophyta; class Magnoliopsida; order Alismatales; family Araceae; genus Colocasia; species Colocasia esculenta. The sequence goes on from CM024760.1 coordinate 62,629,301, forward strand.
TTGAGTTTTTAGTTAGGAAAAAAGCGTGGTGATATTAAAACTAAGTTGCGTTAAATAAATCTAAGCTAAACTAAATAAATAAAGAGAGAGATATTAAGAAAGAGAGAAAGACTATTACGAATGGAAGAGAGTAAGAAAATACCTAGTGACCGATTAACTAAACAAGATATTCTAAATCTCTTAACACAAGCATACCCACACTAAAATAAATCTAAAGAGATAAGAAGTGAAGAGAGAAGGTAGAAAGAGGAGAATAGAAGAGAGAGAGACGGAGGGTACAAATAGTGAACAAAATAACTAACAAACTTTATTGAAATAAAAGAATTAATGTGCATCTAACATACAACTTTAATTAAAGAGAGAATAGGGGAAAACAAGAGAAACGAGAGAGAGAGAGCAAGAAGAGATAAAGCAAGAGGAGAGAGAGGAGAGAGAGAGAGCGATAAGAGAGAGAGAGAGAAACACGATAGAGAGGAGAGAGAAGAGAGAGGTGAGAGAGAAGAGAGAGATGCAAGAGGGAGAGGAGAGAGGAAGCGGCGCGAGAGGAGGCACTGCACCTCTACGTGCATGCATGCATGTAGGGGCAGCGGCGGGGGCCGTGCGCACTCGGGCGCGGGGCAGGCAGTGCGGGCCGAGCGCGCTCGGGTGCGGCAGGGGGTGCGGCCAGGCGGGGTCACAGCTGGGGCCGGGCGCACAAGGGGCGTGGCCAGGCGGTACGGCCAGGCGGGCCGGCTGCTGCTGCTTCTGCTTCTTCTGCAAGAGAGAGAAATCGAGGGAGAGGAAGAAAGAGAAGGGGAAGAAGAGGAGAGGAGAAAGAAGAAAGAGAAGGAGGAAGGGGAGAAGGGAGGAAGAAGAGATCGGAGAAGGAGAGAGGGGGGAGAGAAGAGGGAAAGAATAATGGAATGAGAGAGAGAGCGGGAGAGTTTTATAAAGTGTTAGAGAAAAGAGAGGAAGGAGGGAGTGTTTAAAGGAAAGAGAGATTTTTGGAAAATAGGAGAGGGATTTTAAAAATAAGAAAGTGTTTTTGAAAAGAGAGAGAGAGATGGAATATTTAAAAAAATAGAGTCTCTCATTATTCTCTCTTGGTCTAATCAAATTTATTGGCTCATTTGACACTTCATTTCTTGGCCCATTAATCCTGCAAATACAACACAATAGAGATTTAATCAATTATCATTTTTGTAATAAAGTGACAATGAATTTGTATAAAATTAAGGACCATAAGATAATAAAATAACATGATTATCATTAATAACAACACCATTATCACACCCCCCAACTTACTCATTGCTAGTCCATTAGCAATGCACATAAGTGAATAATTGGGACAAACAAGAGTTCAAAACATCATACTTTATGACAATAAAATAAGAATCAGAATGCTTGATCATAAGTATTTTAAGTTCCAGTCGAGAGTGTCAAAGGTAAATATGACACTTCATGTCATTAGACATTTCCTCAAGATACATACAAAATTTCATGACCTTTTGTATAATGTTTGAGCATTAATAAGAGAGTGCATGAGCTTTTTACTTATCACTCAAGGATGGTATCAACTCTACACTCCTTAAATTCGATCCTCGAATTACAGGTAGCTTTCACTCTGCCTAATTCTTTTTTTTTCATGCTCTCTTTTTTTTTCTTTTCATTTACATGGTGCTGCACTTCCCTTCACCGTTTGACGCGAGCTTCAACTCTTACCTTAGGAGCAACAGGTCTGGTTATTAAGATCAGGGGAATTTTCCATGTTTTTTTTCTTTTTTGTTTTTCACTACTACACACATTTTCACATTTATTTGTAGGCAGGTAGCTTTTTCCCCACGATTGGTCATCAATAGGAATGTAGAATATCAATCAATCAACCTGAATGTTCAGTAAAACTCTCATCATCCATTTGAATAGCTCAAAACAATACTTTACTGTGTTGATGAAATTTCAAATGTATTTTGAGGAAGATGCTAAAAACATAACTAGTTAACTCACCCCTTCAACTCACCACCTTCACAAGTACACACTATGAGTCAAGCTAGAAGGAAAAAGATTTCTTGCATGAAATATGAAGCATGAAGCACAATGTTAGGGACAAAAATTTGAAATACAATTTGTCTCTCCCCCCAACTTAAATGACATTGTCCTCAATGGCATAAAAGTAATGACAATAGAATAAAGTCAATGTATGTTAAGAAAGGAGAGATGCAACCTGATGATCACATGCAGGTGGTTGCACACTAGCTTTATCAAAGGATAGTGGCCAGCAAACACCTAAGGCACAAAATAAAAACGAAATCAATAGAAATCACTTTTCCTAAAAATATTGGGTTGCCTCCCAACAAGCGCTAAGTTTAATGTCTTCAGCCAGACACATGGGGGTAACAGGTTCACGTAACACCCCCAATCAATTGACGCCAAATTTTTTATTTGTAAGGCATCACCGGCCATGGTGGGTCAAGTGGTCCACACGTACCTTGCAGATCAGTAAGTGATAGAGAAATTGAGGCACTCAAGATCATATTTTCAATTAAGAATTTATACACTTAAGATCTTTGTATATGTTGAACACATCAATGCGAACTTTATTATTTGCATCATTTTCACCCACAACTTCCATTTTCAGATCCTCTTTCATGATATTGAGGTCAGATTGAGTTGAATGCTTAGAGGATTGCTTGAACTCCACAAGATGACTTGTGTCAAAAATAGTAGCATGATCAGGAATGAAATGGATATGACTTTCAACACAAGGATGCTTACAAGGTTCAAGTGCAGTTGACCAATCAGCTAGTGATAGTATGTCCATGAACATGTTGGATTTGCCAAGGTTAGGGTGAGGTAGGAATTCTCTGTCTTTCTCAACATTAAGAGAGACCCAGTCAATGTGGACTTTAGGCAGAATTGCTAATTAATCTCTTAACCAATAAGAATGATTGATGATTACACCCAGCTCTTTCTCCACACTCACCTCTTCTTTGTCACCCACTTGAAACAATGTCACATCAAACTCGGGCCCAACATCTGGATGACATTCCTTTTCATCTCCCCCCAACTTGAGTTCAGCTAACTCACTAGAGCTTTCCTCAAGTATGACATTATGGATGGAGTCTTTTTGATGGTCAGTTTCAAGTTGGGCCAGGACAATGGATCAATTTTCAGCGGCACCCATCTCCTCCTGATTTGACTCATTAAAATTATCTCTCATTTTCCAAGTGGGCATGTCCACAATTATATTAGACTGAGAAGTTTCGAATGGAATTTGAGAGTCAAATTGTTGGTCACAATCAAGATAAGGATGTGCATATTTGTCAATGGGTTGGCATGATGACTGACTATCTTGCCTCCTTCTGATTTCCATCAGTTGAGTAATCAAGAGGTCAATTTTGACAAATGATTGCTCCAATTCTTGTTGTTGTTGGGTGAATGTTTGCTCAAAGACTTGTTGGTTATCATGGAATTTTTGCATAAATTGCCCAAATTGATCATCAAATAGGCCTGATTGTGGGGGAGAAGTATAAGTGGACTGTGGATATACATGTCCCTCATGATGGCTTTTGTCATGAATATCAATTTGACATTGGGCCCAATGTTGAAAGTTGTGGATAGGTGGACTTTGGGCTTGGGCCAGAATAGGTTGATCTCTAAGTGTTAAATGTGCCATTACCTCTCCAAGTGGTTGGAAGGGTGTGCCTTCAGGAGCATTTGTTAAGCACACCGGTAGATCAATGCCAAAAAAAATTTGATCGAACCATGATATGATTTCAGCACCTAGAAAGGGTCCTTGAATTTCCCCTTGAGGATCTTGATAGAGTAAACTCAATTTTTCAGGAGAGACACCTTGGTCAACTTTTGAGTAAGGAGTGGGTGTGGATAACACTTGAAAGGTTTGGGTCTGTTCTTGGGTTAAGGGAGGTGATGAGATGTAAAGTGGGTCAACATATTTCCTCCACCCTGAATCATACATGTGATCTTTAATTGGGTGACCATGAATCAGATGGGCTTGAGTCCATTTGGAGCCATTGGACTGGTAAGTAGAGGTTGATGGATAAAGTGGGTGAGGTTGAGAGTGCATACCATAATGGGCTGATTCAATTTGTCCAAATGATGTGCACATTTCATAACCATGATTGTCAACCCACATAAATCCTCTTTTTTATTTTTTTATTTTTTTGTTGTTTTGAATTTTTTTTTTTTGTATTTTCACACAAGTTAGCAAACAATTAATCTTATGACACCTATGGTTCCCAAAGATATAAACATTTGATTTCTCACTAATCAACTGAGGCCTAACTCAAATCCACTCTCAAGCCCGTTAACTGGCCAGGTAAGAGGTGGGAGAGTGGGAGGTTCCCCCTGCTCTAGTAGAGACCTAATTAAATAACCACTTTTCCACTTAGGCGTTTGCCTATGAACCTCTAGCCTTAGACACCAGCTTCCAAACTTGATAGTGGGCCCATGTAAGGCCCCGAATTTCTTTTTCACTTATATTTTATGCATATGATGTTTGCTTGTTCTTTCATAAATGGCGTGCATGAAAATGGTGCATATTATGATTGTAAATTTTGCATGTGTACATGCGTGGATGTATATTATTATCGTGAATATAAGTGATTGGCCAATTTTGTGCATAAGGTATCTATTTAAATATTATGCAAGTACCATCTAAATATTGAAGTATACCTTATATTACCCCTTTCATGGATATTGTGTGCGAATATATATATGAAGTGCATATGTGTATGTACGTATGTAGGTTATCTTATGTGTGTAATAATTGTATACCTAATTTTACATACATAACACCTTGGTATACTTATGTATGTATGTGTATGTTTAGTTGTAAACGTTGTTCATTGCGCGGTGTAGTTAATGTGTACAATGTACTTCGTACATTGCATGTACATATAAAGTGCAAGTATGGTAGGTGTATTTAGTAGTGTATATTGTAATTCTATAATTCTCATGAATGACATGCATGTATTTTATGATAATTAGGTGAGAATAAGAAATTAGCTAAATTGTGCATATTAAGGAATCCCATGCATGTAGTACTTAAGTAATGTTATGCAAGTTAATCTAATTATCGATGCGCATGTAGTATCTATCTATTTCGTGCATAATGTACATAAGTATGTTATATCCGTGTGTGTATGCTATATATATGCCAAATCAAGTGAGTGCAAGCAAGGACTATTTTATTGAATAGATTATTCCTAGCTAACTAAATTCATATTGCCTCCTAATGATTGTGAAACCCTCGCAATTCTTGTCATTTTATTTTTTCGTGTGTCAAGTCACGCTTATGTAAAACATCATGTACGCATATGTAGATATCTACGTACATCTCATCTTAGTGTACTTATGTATGCATGTGTATGCCTAGGTATAAATGTTATTGATTTCATGGTGTAGTGGTGTATACACTATACTACTTAGGTTTCATGTGCATATATGTATGGACTAAGCATGGTTCTGCATGATTTTAAGTTCTGACAGAAGAGTGTCTTGGCGTCAACATGGATGGACGCCCATGATATGTCAGCGTCCATATCGACTGACGCCAATCCTAATGTAGCCGTCCATGGATGTGGACGTCAATATCCCTAATTTTCTGTGCGCAACAGAGCGCAGAGAGCACTCATTGGGCCAGGCTTCTGATTGGGGAGATGTCTTCCCAACGGCCCTTACCTGTCCCTTCAACCCCTGCACGAGCCCCTCTTGTCCCCTAGTCTATAAAACATATCCCTTTTGCAACCTAGAGAGCTCTCTTGGCTCTTTACTAGAAAGGAAACCCTAACTGAGAGAGAGAGGAAGGAGTGACCTTGGAGGGCTTGGATCCGGCGACTGGAGGCGTTTTCTGGTGATCTTCTACGACAAGGAGGAAGGCCATACGTAGGAGAAGGCTTCCGTGGCGTTGGACTGCAGCCTGCAACCCCCCTAGAACCTGGAGCAAAGGATTTCTAGAGACTTCTTGGCGCTGCCCAAGGAGGGCTTCATCAGCTTATTCTGATCTTGTAGATTTAATTGAGAGGCAAGTAACCTATAGATCTCAATCTTATACATGTGCCCTAGGTCCCAGCATTTTCTGGATTTTTCCTCGCGTCCTGGATCCCCCCATTCTCCTTGTGTTTGGAGCTCGGGTCTGTGTTCTGCACAGACAGGAACTTGGCGTCAATGTCTTGACGCCAAGATCTCCAGTCGGCGTCCAGCGATCGTGCCGTCTAAACCCTTGAACGGCCAGAGACTGTCGTTAAGCTCTTCAAGGCAGAACAGTGAACTGTTCTCCCTTCTATATGAATAATTTCCAAAGTGTTTTCGAATGAGGATATAATGTAATTGTATATGTTATGTAAAATAGACCCTGGGAAGCATGTGATATTTTCTGTGCTTGTGGTGAATAGCATGGATTGTTAAATTTATTGAAATACATGTTGGAAAAATGGATTATGCTTGTTCGCCTACTGTCTACATGATTCCTGAGGAATTAAATGCCCTAGAGTTTTCTATACCATGTGTATATGTATCAGTCTATGCCCTGAAATTTTGAGAATTTGTTTCATGACTGTGGAATTTACTGTAATTTCTGTTTTGGAAATAGAAGATATGCGTAGGATTTGTAAAATTTACAGTAAATTGTGAGTTGTGCAATAAATCCGAAGAAAATTTTTGTGATGATGGGTATGTTAGGATCAGGGCTGTGAACTGTCAAATCTGATATGCATGTTATGTTCCCTGTTAAATTGAATTATGAATAGCATGAAACTGAATGTTTTAATTTCTGTAAATGTAATATGACTCAGAAAAATCTGAAAATTTTGCATGTGTGATTATAAATCTGAAATCTGTCTGTGGTTAAAATCTCATGTTATTTTGATAACAGCAAGTATTGTTATGGATTTTTAATGAGAAAAACGACTATGTGAGCGTGATTATTGTGAATTGATGTGATTTAGTAAATTTCAGTATGATTAAATATATATTATGATTATTTGGCAGTTGCAACAGTGAGATTAAAATCAGTAAATGAGGACTTATGTGTGTATGAGTTATGTATGAGTGTGTATGTATGAGACGTGAGAGAACAAGTGGTATAAGTGTGTAAAATGGTTAATGTGACAAGATAAACAAATATGCCCATAAGACACTGCCACCTTAGATGCTTGGAGTTGTACTGTAGTGGTGCCCCTACAGGAAAGCTCAATGTGTTATACCCTAGGAAAGGGTCTTGATAAAGTGTTATACCCTGGCAAAGGGTCTCATGAAATCCTGGAGGTGGACAAGTTCCACTGGTAATGGTGGGAAGGGCTTTCCCCGGTTTCTGTAGGAACTAAGACTTATCACTATGCCGGTGATTAAGTAAGTGAATGTGACCATATGTGTTATGTGATCGTCTAATGGTGGTTTGGGCTGTGTCTTGGCCTTATGTAAAAATGAGTATGTGTATGTGAATGTGAAAAGTGATATGTGTAAATGTGGCACAAGGTATGTGCAAGATATGTGTAAATGTGGCACAAGGTATGTGCAAGATATGTGTAAATGTGGCACAAGGTATGTGCAAGATATGTGTGAATGTGGCACATGTGTGTGCAAAAGTGAAATGATAAGAAGTGTGTGAATGTGAAAAAGGAAATAATGGGAAATGTGTATAAGTGTTGTGTGACAGAACAAAAGTGAGTGTATGTGAAAACCAAGGTTAATCATATGGTTGTATGAAATGAGAAAGTAGTATAAGTGTAAATGGCAATAGTGTTAAATCGACATTTGGTTTATTGATGTGTATAAATGTGTGTTATTATTCTCATAAATTAGTTTATTCCTTGATGTGTATGCGTTGATATATTAATTGTCAAGTGCTAAAAGTGATGTTACTATTAGTACCAAAATGTAAGTATATGCTTTCATATTCATGGAATTTGAATTATTGGATGCACATGTGTTTAGCAATACGTTGTGTAGTTAAAAGTGATCCCTATGCAAAGGTAATGTGAATGTGACAAAATTTGTATAAAAATCAGCAAGCTAAATGTGAACTAAATTGTTATGATTGCTTGCAAAGTGAGTTAGAAATCATACTAGGAATGAAACCTATCTCGTGTATGTTTTCCATGACTTAGTTGCGATGTTTTACAATGATGTGAGTAAAGTATGAAGGTATGTGAATGTGTATTTGTACTTATGTTAATGACACCATGTTATTAGTAACCTTGTTTAGATTATAGTTTTACATGTGTTAGAATAGTTGTTTAATATAATTCCATGTGAATTTATTTTGTTATAGCACAAGTATGTATGATGTAATTGCTGAAATTCTATTGTGTTAAATGGTTAGAAAATATGTATGTATTGAATCTTCAATTACTTGCTGAGTCTATTGCGTGACTCACTCTTGTTAAACATTTCAGGAAATTAGCAACGGAGGAGCTAGCAAGATTTGAAGTGGAGTTGGACTAAGGGATCGAATAATTGTAATTTATATTTCATAGTATGTAATGGTACAATTGAAAATTTAATTTTGCTCAAATGTACTTGGAGTCGGCTATGTATTTGGAATATATTGCGCTTATTTATCTCTTGTTGAACTATACAGACTGTGGTATGTGGATTTAAAAGTTGATGGAATAAGATTTATTTAAATTTCGTTGCATTTATTGAACTCTATTTGTGTATATCTCAGCTCATTTGTTGCTTGTTGGGGTATTCTCCCCTGTAGCGGCTTGCTCTCATCCGACGTGGGTTGGTATAACCGTACCGGGTGGAAGTGGGTCATTGCAGCCCAAGTGGGCCTAAGTCTCAAAGCGAACCCTAGGTCAAGTTTCTACTTTCTTTTATTGGGCTTGGGAATACAAAATGTGCAGGAAGTTGTGGTTTGTGGGCTAAGGAAGGGTGATCAAATCCCTACCTTATCTTGTTAAGGAAGCTACCCTTAAAATGTTTTAGAAATGATGTGCACACCGCAAAATCAAGCAAGGAGTTCTATGCAAGCATGGCAATGCATGATCATGCTTTTAAGAAAGTTGAGATTCTCACCTTGTCTCCCGCAATCTTCAACAAGAAAGGAAACTTTTCTAAAGGAAAATTACCTAAAGATGGAAATCTAAATGATGCATGTCCTAAAGATGGAAGGTTTCTAATCTTGACATGACATCTTTTATTAGATTCAAGTGATTGATCTTTTTTTTTTAGATTTTAGATTTCTTTTTCTTTTTCTTTTTATTAATTATCTAAACATGGTAACTAAGAAAAGGAAACTAAATTAAGAAAGTTTTAATGGTACTTACCTCCAACGCAATCCCTCGTTCTTTTGGAAATGAAAACAAATGGAAAGAGTAAGAGAAGGAAACTCACCTCACTTACCCCTTTTTTCTGATTTTTCCTCCAATTTTTAGATTTTTCTTCCCAAAGCAGAACTTTTTACCTACAGATTCGGCTTTCAGCGACAGTTTTCTGACAGATTCTTCAATTTTGCAATTTTCAGGATTTTTCACTTTTTATTTGATACCTACAAAAAGAAAGAAAATGTTAGCATGAATATATACAAATAACACCAAGATTATCAAAACTAAAAATCTAATTCCCCGGCAACGGCGCCAAAAATTGATAGCCCACGAATGCGCCGTTAAACACGTGACTAACAATCTCAAAATTATCGGCCTACACTAAATATTTTGACAATAGTTAAGTGGTGAGAGCCGAGTCGAATCCACGGAGAACTAGATTTTAGAGTTGAAAACCTTGAGTTTTTAGTTAGGAAAAAAGCGTGGTGATATTAAAACTAAGTTGCGTTAAATAAATCTAAGCTAAACTAAATAAATAAAGAGAGAGATATTAAGAGAGAGAGAAAGACTATTACGAATGGAAGAGAGTAAGAAAATACCTAGTGACCGATTAACTAAACAAGATATTCTAAATCTCTTAACACAAGCATACCCACACTAAAATAAATCTAAAGAGATAAGAAGTGAAGAGAGAAGGTAGAAAGAGGAGAATATAAGAGAGAGAGACGAAGGGTACAAATAGTGAACAAAATAACTAACAAACTTTATTTAAATAAAAGAATTAATGTGCATCTAACATACAACTTTAATTAAAGAGAGAATAGGGGAAAACAAGAGAAACGAGAGAGAGAGAGAGAGCAAGAAGAGAGAAAGCAAGAGGAGAGAGAGGAGAGAGAGAAACACGATAGAGAGGAGAGAGAAGAGAGAGGTGAGAGAGAAGAGAGAGACGCAAGAGGGAGAGGAGAGAGGAAGCGGCGCGAGAGGAGGCGCTACGCCTCTACGTGCATGCATGCACGTAGGGGCAGCGGCGGGGGCCGTGCGCACTCGGGCGCGGGGCAGGCGTTGCGGGCCGGGCGCGCTCGGGTGCGGCAGGGGGTGCGGCCAGGCGGGGCCAGGCGGGGTCGCAGCTAGGGCCGGGCGCACAAGGGGCGCGGCCAGGCGGTGCGGCCAGGTGGGCCGGCTTCTGCTGCTTCTGCTTCTTCTGCAAGAGAGAGAAACCGAGGGAGATGAAGAAAGAGAAGGGGAAGAAGAGGAGAGGAGAAAGAAGAAAGAGAAGGAGGAAGGGGAGAAGGGAGGAAGAAGAGATCGGAGAAGGAGAGAGGGGGGAGAGAAGAGGGAAAGAATAATGGAATGAGAGAGAGAGAGGGAGAGTTTTATAAAGTGTTAGAGAAAAGAGAGGAAGGGGGAGAGTTTAAAGGAAAGAGAGATTTTTGGAAAATAGGAGAGGGATTTTAAAAATCAGAAAATGTTTTTGAAAAGAAAGAGAGAGAGGGAATATTTAAAAAAATAGAGTCTCTCATTATTCTCTCTTGGTCTAATCAAATTTATTGGCTCATTTAACACTTCATTTCTTGGCCCATTAATCCTGCAAATACAACACAATAGAGATTTAATCAATTATCATTTTTGTAATAAAGTGACAATGAATTTGTGTAAAATTAAGGACCATAAGATAATAAAATAACATGATTATCATTAATAACAATACCATTATCAATATACCCCTGAAGATATTGCTTGAAGACAAATCTCGAAAAAGACAGATCACAGCCTTCTTGCACAAATAACCTTGCCATAACCCTTGCAGCTCGCTCAAAAATAAGTGTTCCCACAGAAGAGTCCAAAATCAAGGCATGGGGAGGGGCAAGGAACACTACATCAGGAATGTCTAAGGTAGCAAAATCAACCTGAAGGGATTCAGTATGAGCTGTGCTTGAACTGAGAGCCCTGATGGCTTCACGGAATTGACCCAGCTGATGTTCAGGAATGCAGTTAATATAGTAGTAATCACAGTACATCTGATACTGCCGGATGAACTTGATTTCCTTCTAAATCAAGGGTCCAAAAAGATGTTTATGATGAATTTGGAACCATTCAGAGAGAGAGAGAGAGGAGCTTCTCTGGGTGGATACCTGGCGGCTTGAGCCCGACGAAATTTACTGTACAGATCTCTGTTGCTCCGAGCCCACTGTTCTTCAGTTTTGGCTTCAGTCATGGAGAAAATTTTTGACTATTGAGCCTTAGAGAGAGAGGTGTAAGGAAAGATGGTGGTCAGATGATCTGAAAGATTTTGGAAGGGAAGGCCAAAAATGTGGGCAAAAACTACTTTTTGAAGATATTCTTCATAGATAAGTTTCTGCTTATTTGAGATAGGAAGGGAAAACCAAAGGGGAGGATAACAAGTTTCAGAGGAGACAGGATGGGTGGAAGTGAGTCTCCTCTTTTTAGAGACAGGGCTAGAAGAGCCTGTCCTGTGAATATGGGTCTCAACAGCCAAGACTGAACGAAGTATTGCTACTTCAAATTCATCATTGATATCCTGGATTTCAACCTGAGTGAGTTGGGCACCCTCAGGAATAATGGTAATAATGGAAGGAGGTGTAGGTGGATTGAAGATTGAGGTAGGAGTTATAGTAGGGAGATCAGAGGGTCCTGAGGAGGAAGGACTAGAAGAGGAAGAGGGTCCAGCTGAAGATGATGCTGGAGGAATCTGAAGAGAAGATGAGGGTGGAGGAATGATGGTGGAAGAAACAGGAGATGAAACAGATTGAGAAAGAAATGGTGTAGGAGAGGATATAGGTCTTGGACGGGGTCGTTTAAAGGTGGTTGGAGCTGGAGGGGCAGTGGATGAGGTAGGTGGAGAAGGAGGGGCTGGAGTGGGAAGAGTAGAAGTGGCAGGGGGCTCATGAGCTACAGCCTGTTCTGCTCTTACAGCCACAGGTTCCACTGGGATGAAAGCATCCTCGCCCGGTCCTATTGGCCCAGTCCCCTTACTGATATCAGCATCTTCAATAGGCATACTCTCAGATAGTTGTACTACAATACTTGGCCCTGATGGCCCTGCTGGTGCATCAACTGAAGGCCCTGATGGCTACTCCACTTGATCAACATCAATTGGCCCGGATGGCCCTGCAACCTTCACTTTGCCCTGAAGGCCCACACTCTTGAATAGAGGGCCCTGAAGGCCTAGGAACATCTCTTGTAGTGCTCTGAGGGGCAGAAGGTTCAGGAGTAGGATCTTTGGGTCCTACTGCCTTCAAAATCTCAGACACCATCGTCTTCATTGTGCCCATTTCCTTATTGAACCACTTCATGGCATTTCTTATCTGAGATATATCATTGGAAATTGATTCCTGGCGAACAATAATAGGACTCACATTTGACTGTACTGAGGATAAAATCTCATCTTGTGCTTCCAACCTATCCATGATAGGCTTCAAATTTATCTTCTATATCTTCCTTAGCCTTCTGTGTGCAATCCTCTTGCCTCTCTTTACCACCTGATCCTGATCTTCAGCATGAACTGTATTTTGCCTTTCATGCACAGGGACATCTTCAGTGTGCTCCCCCTGTGATGCTGCTTCCTGCTCATTCTCTTGCTCCCCCTGAATGGGAGCATATTCCATCATTGTGTCATCTTGGACAAATGATTGCTCCTTCTCAATGGGAGCTTCATCCATAGATACTTCCTCAGTGTGGCCCACTGCCACGGATTCAGGTATATGAGACTCACTGCCAATTTGCTCCCCCTGGCTGGGAGCATCTTCTGAAACATTTTCTGCAATGTGGCCAAATGCCACAACTGCTACTGATGAACTGCCATCACCTTCTGTATTGCTTTGAATAGAATTGAGAACATCTCGAAGCACTGAAGCTACACTGGAAGAAGGTAGAGGATCATTTGACATTGTTCCAACAGGAACAATGGTCTCAGGAGAAATGTCCTCAGTTCGACTTCTAGTTTCTTCCATTACTGCCTCTGCTGGACCTACTGAGGTTTCCACTGTACCTTCCTTCTCCATTGCTGCTGCAGGTGATGTTGATGCTTCTGTTGGCTCTTCTGCTGCTGCTATTCCAGATGGTGCTGCTGGTTCTGCTATATCTGCTGCTGCCTCTTGTTGAGCATCTTGGGCTTCGCCGATTATGGCTTCACCCTCAGCCACAGATGTCTTGGTCCATACTCCATTGACTACTGAGAAACCACTTTTTCTCAGATTTCTGGACCTAATGGCTTGGCCCATCTTCTCAACTACTGCCCCAGAGAAATTCACGCCAAAATGACTGAAAACCTTGGTGAGCAAATGGGCGTAGGGCAGTGATACATTCAGCTTGCTCTTAGTATCCCAAATCTGATCACGAGCAAACTTCATCCTCTCTATCATGACTTCGGCCATATTTATCTCCTTTTTCTGAATGGCCTAAAACATCATGTCTGAATCTGCCTTAGTACAAGTTGAAAAGGTGGCACTTTTGGGAACAAGTATCTGGCAGACTATGAAGTGAAGGAGGCAATTGAATGCATTCAGTTGATTTATGTTTATTTTCCCATCTTTCAACTTATATTCGGGACCAACAATTCCAAGTCCCTTAACTAGGGTATCCTCTGTGTGGATCCCATTGTGCCCAGATGTGGACACACCAAACAAGGACTTCAACAAATCATAATCTATTCTGATTTGGGTACCTTTGACAGAAGATGTTAAGGACCCATCTGCCTCTGACTTCAGACAGACATAAAACGCCTTTACAAGATCCAGGTAGCTTACCTCGGAGAGGGTTGCGATTCCAGTCCACTTCATCTTGTCCATTGCTTCCACTATACTATGCATTCCATTCCTTTCCAGGTCTGCAACATCTACCTTCTTATTTCCACACACCTTTGTCTTCACAAATGTAAACCTTTCCTGCTGCTCGGTCGTTAGAAACTCAGCACTGTAGCCCCGAAGACTGCCAGAAACAGCTGGTGCGGTCATGGATTTGGGTGGAAAAGTTTTAGGAGGGATGAGATGGTGGCAGAAGTGAAAGCCCTCAAGAAATTCTTCGCAGGAAGAAGTGAGAGGCTTCGAATTTTGCAGAGAGTCGATGTCGGAATCGTTAGGGCATCGGCTCAAGCAACCAGACGAAAGAGGGAAAAGGTAAAAGGTAGGAGATGAATCATTCCCACATCAATTTTGGAGTAAATAAATGAATACTTTATCGAAAAGTGAGGCGCCAAAAGGCGGGAGGAAACGACAAACAAGTTTGACTTTTCAAAAGGACTTTTCCAAGAGAGACCGTCAAAAAAAGGATAGTTGAATATATCTTTTGCTTAACGCCATGGAGAGAAAGATACCTTAAATTCTGGAAATTTATATATCAGTATAAACAGAAATCTTTTCACAAATTACGCATGCCCAATTCCCTTCTAAGAGATGTGAATCTCTCTTCGGGTAAGGCTTTTGTGAAGATATCTGCTAACTGACCATTTGTATCAATAAAAGATATTTCTAAATTACCATTAGCTACATGATCTCGAATGAAATGGTATCTAACCTCAATGTCCTTGGTCCTTGAATGTTGTCCTGGGTTTTTGGTGAGATTTATAGCACTTGTGTTGTCACACAGCAGAGGAATTGTTTTGATGTGAAGCCCATAGTCCTAAAGTTGTTGCTTGATCCACAGGAGTTGTGTACAGCAGCTCCCGGCAGCAACATACTCAGCTTCAGCAGTTGATAGTGCCACTGAATTTTGCTTCTTGGAGGACCATGATATCAAACATCCTGCAAGGAATTGACAACATCCACTGGTGCTTTTTCTATCTACCTTGCATCCAGCGTAGTCAGCATCAGAGTATCCTACCAAGTTAATTTCACATGCTTTTGGATACCAAAGACCTAAGTCATGAGTTCTAGATAAGTATCTAAAAATTCTTTTTACTGAGATTAGATGTGATTCTCTAAGATCTGCCTGATATCTAGCACACATACATACACTGAATAAAATATCAGGTCTGCTAGCTGTTAGATAAAGTAATGAACCTATCATACCTCTATAGATCTTTTGATCTACTTTCTTACCATCCTTGTCACTGTCCATCCTCGTTGATGTACTCATGGGTGTTGACAGTGGCTTTGCGTTCTCGAAACCAAATTTCTTCAGGAGTTCCTTTGTGTACTTTGCTTGGAAGATGTGAGTGCCTTCCTTTCCTTGTTTGATTTGTAATCCAAGGAAGTAGTTGAGCTCTCCCATCATGCTCATTTCGAATTCACCATGCATGAGCTTCTCAAAGTACTTGCAAAGAGATTCGTCAGTGGAACCAAAAATTATGTCATCTACATAAATTTGAACAAGTAAGATATGTTTGACTTTTGACTTTATAAAAAGGGTGCTATCAACTTGACCTCTACTGAAACCATGGTTTAAAAGAAAAGAACTAAGCCTTTCATACCAGGCTCTGGGTGCTTGCTTTAAACCGTACAATGCCTTATGAAGTTTAAAAACATGATTCGAAAATTTTGTATCATCAAAACCTGGAGGTTGTTCCACATAAACTTCCTTCTTGATAAAACCATTTAAAAATGCAGACTTAACATCCATTTGAAAAAGTTTTAAATCTAATGCCGATGCATATGCAAGTAAAACTCTAATAGCCTCAAGTCTAGCTACAGGTGCATAGGTTTCATCAAAATCTATGCCTTCCTCTTGGGAATAGCCTTGAGCTACCAGTCTGGCCTTGTTTCTTAGGATCACACCAGTCTTATCCAATTTGTTTCTGAACACCCACTGGTGCCAATAACTGGATGGTCTGATGGTCTGGGAACAAGTGACCATACTTGGTTTCTTTTGAACTGGTTTAGTTCATCTTGCATGGCTATAATCCAAGATTCATCAGTTAGAGCTTCATTGACTGTCCTAGACTCAATATGAGAAACAAATGCTAGATAATCACAGGGTATTACATTACCTCTCGTTCTTACCCCTACAGATAGATCACCAATGATGTTTTCAGGTGGGTGATCTTTCTTGTATCTCCATTCCTTTGGAAGATTTTCATGTGTAATGTCCTTTTGTTGTAGGTCTTCTAGAGGTGGATCATCCTTGTCTTCAATAGATATATCCTTTAGTTTCTTAGACAATTTATCTGCATCATCAATGTCACTATCTTCTTCCTTTCTCAAGGAAGGGTTAGTTTCATCAAAAATAATATGAACTGATTGTTCAATTAATAAAGTGCGTTTATTAAACACTCTATAGCCTTTAGGTTTAGAGGTGTACCCCATGAAGATGCCTTCATCTGACTTGGCATCTAACTTACCAATATCCCTTTTTCCATTATTGTGGATGAAGCAAGGACATCCAAATGTCCTGAAGTGACTGATCTTTAGCTTCTTTCCCTTGAATAATTTGTACGGTGTCTTCTTCAGGATTGGCCTGATCATAACTCTATTGATGATGTAACTTGCCATGTTCACTGCTTCAGCCCAGAAATACCTTGGTAAGTCATATTCTGACAGCATGGTTCTCGCCATGCCCAATAAGGTTCTGTTCTTCCTCTCAGCAACTCCATTTTGCTGTGGTGTCCTTGGTGCTGAGAAATTGTGCTCAATTCCTTCATTTTCACAGAATTTTACAAACTTCTCATTCTGAAATTCACCTCCATGATCTAATCGAATACTAACAATGCTGAATTTCTTGTCTTTCTGAACCTTCTTGCGGAAACTGACAAAGTTTTCAAATGTGTCATCTTTATGTTCTAAGAATGATACCCATGTAAATCTGGAGTAGTCATCAACTATGACAAACCCAAAATTCTTTCCTCCAAGACTAGTGGTCCTCATTGCCCAAACAAATCCATATGAAGGAGTTCTAAGGGTTTTGAGGTGATTACCACGGTCTTTGACTTGAAGGAGATCTTAGTGTGCTTTCCTTTTGCACATGGTCTACAAATACCTTCCATTTTTGTGTTGACCTTTGGTAGACCTTCCACTAAGCTTTTCTTTAATAATTTCCTCATACTATCTAAGTTGCAATGTCCTAATCTTCTGTGCCATAATTCAGTTGATTGATCTCTATTTGCTACTAAACAGACATCTTGTTCTTTCAGTTCTTCAAGATACAGAACATACAGATTCTTTTCTCTATTTGCTTCAAAAATAACTGCTCCATCCTTCATGATAATACACTTGGATTCTTGAAACTTTATTTGGTGACCCTTGTCACAAAGTTGCTTGATGCTTATGAGGTTATGCTTCAAACCCTTTACACAAAGAACATCTTCAATTATGGGTTTTCCTTTACTGCCAACTGATCTAGTACCAATAACTGTGCCTTTTTCATTGTCTCCATAAGTAACTATTCCTTCTTCAATTTTTAGTTGAGAGAAAATTTTTTGTTCCCTGACATATGCCTTGAGCACCCGCTGTCCAGGTACCATTTTGATGCTCTAAGGCCTCCCTGAAATGAAAACACTGAGGTTTAGGTACCCAAGTTCTTTTGGGTTCTGATTGGTTAGTATCATTGATTTCGCTTTTGATTATCCATTTCTTGTGTCTTTTTGGGCATGTTGTTATGATATGTCCTAACTTGTTACAGTGACTATAGCAGGATAATTTTGTTACTTTTTCTATATATTTGAAACCTGCTTTGTATACAATGTTTTGTTCAGGTACAAATTTTGGTGTTGGATATGTTTTAGGATAAACTATGGTTTCTTCATTATCTGGGGGTGTATATCCTAATCCATTTTTCTTCTTACCTGATCTTCTAGCACCTTTTAATATGAGGAAGTTTTTACCATTTGTGAATTTTTCCAATGTGCTAGATAACTTTTTATTTTCTTCTGTTAATGAGTTTATTTCTGTTTTCAGTTCATCTGAGCTTGCTTGTTTTTCCAATTTAATTATTTGTTCATTCTTATCTTTTAGATCTTCACATAATAACTCATTTCTTCTTTTAAGTTCAGTTAACTGTTTTCTAGCTGTTCATTTTCTGATTTTAGATCTGAGTTTGTGTTTTCTAAGCAAGTAATGTTTTTCTTACTAGCTTTCAATAATTTAAATACATCTCTATATTTATCATATAGTTCATTGAATGCTTCCTCTAAATTATCCGAATCAGAATCATTGCAGGAATCAAAAGAAGTGTCAGATGTTACCTTATCATCTGTATTTGCCATGAAAGCCAGGTTGGCTTCTTCTTCATCACTGCTCGAGCTTGACTCACTGTCTGAGTCGCTGCTGTTTTCCCAAGCGGCTGCCATTGCCTTCTTCTTGTATTTCTTGAATTGTCTGAAGTTGTCCTTTTTCTTATGTCCATCTTTCTTAAGCTTTAGACATTCTGCCCTGATGTGTCCAGGCTTCTTACACTCATAACATATTGGATCAGTCTTCTTCTGATCTATTCCTTCTGACTTCTTGAAATCCTTATGTTTCTTGAAGTCTCTTCTGCTGGATTGGAACTTCTTTTTCTTGGCCAAAATTTGCTGCAATCTTCTTGATAGCATTGCTTCTTCATTTTCACTATCCTCAACATTCTCATTTTCATCTGAGCTTACTTCTGACGAGTTCTCTTCAGCTTTCAGGGCATTGGACTGCTTCTTTCTACTTGAGGACTCTCCTAGTCTCTCCATATTGATCTCATGGGCCATAAGAGACCCAGTGAGCTTTTCCACAGACATCCTTTTCAGATCATTAGCTTCCTCAATAGCTGTTACCTTTGGGGTCCATGAGGATGGTAAGGATCTGAGAATTTTCCTTACCATGTCTCCAATCTCATAAGTTTTCCCTAGTCCAGCCAACCCATTTATAATATCAGTGAATCGACTGAACATTTGAGTTATGGACTCACCTGATTGCATCTGAAATCTCTCATATTGTGTAACAAGAATGTCAATTCTTGTCTCCTTCACCTTGTCTGTGCCTTCATAGGTAATTCTGAGCTTTTCCCACATCTCCATTGCGGATTTACAGGCTGAAACTCTGTTGAATTCTTTCTTGCTTAGGGCACACACATAATACTCTTTGCTTTACAGTTCAAGGAGATCTTTTTCCTGTCATCATCTGTCCACTGAGCCTTCTCATTTGTGACCAGGAGATCGCCATCTTCTACTATGGACCATATCTGATAATCGTGGCCTTGCAGAAAGTACTCCATTCTAGTTTTCCAATAGGTGTAATCCTCTCTATCAAACAATGGTGGTCGGTTGACTGACTGACCTTCGAAGTGACTTTGGGCTGCCATCGATCTTTGCTCTTCAGATCGTTGGATCTTCTTCTTTGTCGAAGAGACTAGCTCTGATACCACTTGTTGCCCAGTTGACGAGCCCAGAGGGGGGGTGAATGGGTTCTTTAAAAAATTATTTGATTAATACCTGTACTTAAAACATTCACACAAAAAGACGTTCTTCGATGAAGGTTAGTGAAAGTTAGAATAAACAGCAAACACACATAGGAAATCAATCACACAACACACAGAGTTTATCATGGTTCGGACCTCCTCTCCTTAGGAGTCCTACGTCCAGTCCCTGAGCAATAACTCAGGATTACACTAACTAGGGTACAGTCCCCCTATGGACACTACAACACCCAACTCAGCTAGTCTTCCTTCACACGAAGGGAACTACAACACCCTGGATGCCCCACTAGGTCTTCCTTCACCACGAAGGGAACTACAACACCCTGGATACCCCACCAGGTCTTCCTTCACAACAGAAGGGAATAACTCAGCAAAAAATAAGCAATAAAACATGCCCCTAGATCAAGCTTTAACAAGCCATGATCTGAAGCAAATAGCCCTGAGAGAAGGAGATCTAAACAATGGTCTCTCTCAAAACTACACAGGCTCTCTCTCAAAATTTCTATTACAGCACAGAGAGCTAAGAGCTGAGACTAATGGAAATGAGGCTTGGCTCTTTTCTAGAGAACTTGAATGCAGTTGCTTGGAAGCTGTGTTTCTCGAAAGGTTGTCTTCTCTGGAGTTTCACTCTTGCTTATATATATCTCTTATTTGAAATTTGAACGTTGAGAAGTCCGTTGTCTCTAGCTTTGGTAGACGTTAGACTGAATGGCCTTTTGAAGCTGTTAGTCAACAGTCCTTTATCCATTTATGCATGCAAAATCTTCAGTGTTATTCTTTGGCTTCTATTTTGTCCAACGTTGTAAGATGGACTGTCATCAGATATATGCACATATTTCAAGCTTAAACGATAGACAGCTAAGTTGTCTCTGATGTCAGTCAACATTAGAACAAATAATCACAGAAATAGTAATGCCAAATAGCTGTTCTAAAAGATACACACAGAATAAGCACGATAATGGACATTATCGTCTGCATGCATGCAGAGATATGTTCAGTCTACATTAAATGCAAAGGTGTCAGAAGGATATGCGTGACGACTTTGACTATTCAATGCTTTGATCAATAGCAAATCATAGTACATAAGAAGTCGATACATTCATGACTTATGAAATCGTTATGATCAAGTCAATTTAGCTAAATCACTGTAAGACATAACCAAATCGTTATGTTAATGAAGAAATCATTGTGGAGAGCAAATTGTTGTGTTCAGTGAAGAAATCTTTTTGAACACTTAGGAAATCGTTGCATGAAGCAAATCGTTGTGTTCAATGAAGAAATCGTTATGAACACTTAAGAAATCGTTGCAAAAAGCAAATCATTATGTTCAACAAAGAAATCGTTATGAATACTTAAGAAATCGTTGCAGAAAGTAAATCGTTATGATTACTAAAGAAATCGATGCGCAAAGCAAATCGTTATGATGACTAACAGAATCGTTGCGACGAGCAAATCGTTACGATGACTAAAGAAATCGTTGCGATGAGCAAATCGTTACGATGTCTAAAGAAATCGTTGCGATAAGCAAATCGTTATGTTTACTAAAGGAATCATTGCGATGAGCAAATTGTTACGATGACTAAAGAAATCGTTGCGATAAGCAAATCGTTACGATGACTAAAGAAATCGTTGCGATGAGCAAATTGTTACGATGTCTAAAGAAATTGTTGCGATAAGCAAATCGTTATGATTACTAAAGGAATCGTTGCGATGAGCAAATCGTTATGATGACTAAAGAAATCGTTGTGATAAGCAAATCGTTACGATGACTAAAGAAATCGTTGTGATAAGCAAATCGTTACGATTACTAAAGGAATCGTTGCGATGAGCAAATCATTACGAGGTCTTAAAAAATCGTTGTAGCTCTATTAAAACCGATATACACTAAGGAAATCATTGTGATTTTCAACAAGAGTCGATGTGGACTTAGAGAAATATTATCTGATCTTACAGAGGTGTTAATACTTACCAAATATAGGCTTGATTTTTCTTGAGATTTCTCCTGTGCTCAAAAACTTATAGAATATGTTAGAAAACTTTGAGAGGGTTTTGTTAATCATTTTTTGTTATTCACCAAAATCAATATGTAATTAATTAGAATTATATGGGAACAGACTGATCATCATACATACTGATCATCAACAACAGCATGGGACAAACCCCCAAGGCTTAACAAGTAGAAGTATTACTCTGCTTGTGGCGAAGGCCCGACTCAACTACAGTGCTGACCGGAGATAGAAGAGGGACGGGAACCCTCCTGCTCTCCTTCAACTGGAAGAAGAAGGGGTGAGCCTCACAAGTCATTGGCTCAATAGGGTAACTCTCCCAAAGCCGAGTAAACAATGTACAACAATTTAAGTAAGCAAAGCTTATAAGCAATTAAAATATATCACCGCCTGTGCATGATACTACAGCTATAAATTAATAAACGGCAAACCACGTACACGTTTACAAGCTAAAGAAGGGCACGCCACACACGAGTCATGAGAACTGGTTCGTGACACCAGCCACAGACCTGGAAAACAACACAAGACCACCTCTCAGTCTCGCAGCCATGGATGAAAGGTCCAGCTGCCGCTGCACCTCAACAGGGTCAAGAAAACTGTGGAGACCAACCAACACCACTCCTATAGACCACACAGCTGCAGGCCCAAGCCTGACACCTTTAGGGACTCCGGCCTGAGCTCCTTAAAGTGAGGCACTAAAAACAAGACTAGCTGGGGACCAGTACATCTACTGGTGTCCGTCCCCCAACCACGAGTGCGCTACAAGCGACCGCACACCCACAAACATGAGTCGCTGCCCACTATCGTTTTTCCCTCAGCCGGATGTACAACTCAAACTCAAGAGTGAGGGTGTCCAAGAAGACGACAAAAACCTTGACGGTACTCACCGTACTGGGACAAACCCCGAGCACCCGGTGTATGGGAACCGACTTGAGAGGTAACCATGGAAGGCATGAACAACGCAACTTTCTTAGCACACGAAGCCAAGTAAAACTCATCATTTCCAATCACAACATAAGCCGACACACCCCATACAAACCCTACATTGCTTAAGCAACACAGTCCAAGCAATGTACCGTAGAAACCCGACAGACTGGCCATAGAACCCTAGAGCTCGGGTGGCCACATTCTAAATCGTGACCGACACAGTGGTCGCCAATCGATGCTTGAATCGCGACGGACCAACCCGTCGCCTTACAGTCTAAATCGCAACCGAATAGGTCATCCCGTTTACAAAAAGTGACGACTGGTTCCGTCGCTTTTCAGACAGAAGAAATCTAACCTAAACTTTCATTCCGAAAATCATACCAAATCGCAGTATAGGCTGATAAAGCACGAAATAAACGTTCATATGAAACCCTACACATGCTTTCTATCATATTTACATGATTTCCAAAAGAAAATCCACAAACCCTAACCTATACATGCCACACAATCAAAAACAAGGAAAAGTCCCCCTAACAACAGGTGAAATGGGAAACCAACGCCGCCCAGAGGTTCTCCGCGCTCCGAAGCACCTCCTCGCACTGGAACCATGCCGAACGGGCAGCAAAATAGCCAGAATCGCCCCGAAATCCTTCAGCAAACTCCCCCTTCAACTAAACAATGCAACTGCACTGTTCGGCCAAGGGTAGAAGGTCAAAACACACAGAGGTTAAATCGTGACATATCGGGCCGTCGCGTTTCAAAACGTGACATACCCCATCGTCGCGATTAAACCCCGGCGACCCTGCTTGCGCCACGCGGCACGCATGCAGCCGCGCCCACGCAAAAGCGGTGCTAAATCGCTACAGAGAAGGTGGCCACGTTCATGCAAGAATCGCGATGATTGTGTTGGTCGCGTTTCTAATGAACCCGCTAGAGGTCTGTTTGGGCTGGAATTTCCAACCCTCCAGCCTCACACCCTGCTCCTCAAACCTGTAAACACTTTATATATATAAACCAACTCAACTAATGGGCCACACACTGGCCCCCAAACCCGGTAAACTACGATCCGAACATATAGGATATTACAGATGCCCTCATCGAATATAGAAAGGTGAGAAGGATGAGAAGAATTTGGAGACTCCGGAGGGAGCAAAAGAAGAGGAGCACGAGGCCCGGTAACAGGAAAAGAATCTGGAGGGCCTAGAGGGGAGAAGGGTAAAAATGGACCGCAAGGGGCCAAAAAGGAAGGTGTGTCACGTGGGGCAGGAGGTGGAGACATGCCGCGTGGGGAACAGGAGGGAGACGTGCCATGTGGGGCACATGAGGGAGATGTGTTGTGAGGGGCTCGACATGGAGATGTGCCATGAGGGGCACAGTAAGGAGGGTGGAAACCATGGTGTGTGCCACATGGGGCACGAAGGGGAGAATGGCGGGAACATAACGGTGTACCACGAGAGGCACGAAGCGGAGAATAAGGATTACAAAAGGGGACTTGATGCCCAGTACAGAAGAATGGATCATAGAAAAGATGGAAATAAAATGCCTCCAATGGGGAGGGAAGGTGGAGAACCCACGGAATGGTACTGAGAAGTACAAAAGAAGATGTGAATGAATTAGATGAGGGAGCCAGAGGTCCCCTGGTCTTTTGCCTTGCCCGGCATTTATGCTTGCGCTTGGGAGTCGATGTTTTGACCCTCAGGTATTTCCTCACATATTTTGCCCAGCGGGCGGATGGTCTTGCTCTTCTCACATGGATTGAACGGCTCTCAGTAATTGGATTGTTGACTTCCGTCAGAGTTTCAATTAACAACGGCAACTCCCTAGGAAGGTAGTTAAATGAAATGGTGGGAAGTTCCACTAGTAGATTAGGAAGCAACAATGAGGGGATCATGCCCAAAGATTGTATAGTGTTTGATATAGAAAGGGGCACATGCCTTTGAGTATATGAGTGTACTAAGGATTTAGCTTTGGAGTGTGTGAGCACAATTTGAGTGGTTGACCCCTTCACTTGAGTGAGAAAGTTCACAACAACGGCGTGAGGGGTCATGAGAGCTTGGAGGGAGAGATTCCCTATGAGTATCTTGAATTGAAGTTTGTTGGCAACGGGGATGATTGACATAGCTTTAGAGGGCCTCTTGACGGCCATGAATGGAGGGGAGGACCTTCTCTCAATGAATATGCCTGGTATGGTGACGATGATCGGCATGCATGGCATATGTTCTTGACACTTGAATAGCATGCCCGGTTCCGAGGCTTCCTTCTTTTGCTGACTTTGCTTGTTCTTCGATAATCTACACCTGTTCCGTCGGATGGGGGTGGATGTGGATGGTGGAGTGGAAGGTTGTATGGCCCGTGGAGGTGTAATGGGTATGGTTGGGAGTTCTTGCTCAAGTTCAGTTTCCAATGGTGTTAGTGTGATGATAGGTGTAATGAGTGGTATAATTAATGGAGGCTAAATAATGGAGGGTTTAGTGATAATGGGTGGTAGTTTAGGAGGGCTAGATAAATGGCGTACAAACATGACCTCAGAAGGTTCATCATCGTAACACCAGGTGGTTTCGTGGAGGGATTGGTAATTGGCAACTTCAGCTCGAGCAATGGGTTGTGGTGGAGGTGGATATTGTTGTGGAGGAGGTATGGCAGCGGGTGCAACGTTGGGCACATGAGCTTCTTTAGTAGTTGGGGCATTGATTGGCCCTGTTGGAGGTTGATGAGTCCGAGGAGGATGAATTAGTGGACACCTGGGTGGAGGCGTGTTGTAATATGGGGGTGTGTATGGAGGAGTATGTGGAGTGGATGTTTGGCGAGGTGGATGGTGGATGGCGTCCACTGACCCATTGTACCTCAGATCTTGTTTAAACAACTCTATGATCGAGGAGTCCATTAAATGTGTTTGAATATAACATCCCCGGTCATAGAGTACTTCCATTGTATGGTATAATACAATGGGTCCTGTTCACGACCAAGATGTGCCTGAACTTCAGAGTAGAGTTTGAAATGATAGTCTTGACTTGCTCTGACTCCGAGAGCACTTGTTGCAACCTTGAAGCCATGGACCTCCAATGGTCGGAAAATTGGACAAAGTCCTCGTCAAACATCATCTTCTCGGATGCTAGATCCGTAATGGAGAGAGATGGGCTGACGTGGTCTTTGTACCTCTGAAGGAATTTCTTATGTAAAAGTCGGAAGTCTTCTGCCTCTCTTGGCTCTAAGGAGTAGAACCACTCAAGTGCAGGGCCATCAAGAGACTTTCTAAAAAGGTATGCCAAAGTAATGGGGTCACGTTGCCAACGTGAGGACTCATAGAGGAATTCTTTAACATGAATGTGAGGATTACCCGTGCCATTGTACAGTCGATACGACGGCATCTCTGAAGGATGTATTTGAATTTGAGGGAGAGCCGGCATGGAGGCAACGGGGTCACCCGTGGAGTTTGAAAGTTTATTGATTTCTTTCTCCATATTGTTCAATTTATGGAGAAGAGCTTGTTGAGTTGGAGTATGTTGTGCTGGTCCGGTGAGGGAGTATATGGGGGTAGCCGTGAAATAGTGGGCCTTCCCAAGGGTTGGTCCATACAGACAGGAGCGCGGGGGCTCAAATGGCTAGGGGGCCGAGGTGAAGAACATATAGGAGGAGGTGGTGAAGTCACCGGGATATACAAAGGCAGATTCTTGGGCGAAGGAGAGGGAGGAGTCACACCCTCAACCAAAGATTGAATGAGGTTAAGTTGTTGAGGGTTGAGTTTATCAAGTGCATGTAGGACATTTTGTACATTAGAGTCATGGTGGGGAGGATGCTCTCTTCGGGTTTTGATTGGAGTTAGATTCGAGGGAATATCAAGTTGGTTAGCGCGCGATGTGCACACATAACCATAAGATGTTGAAGTTCATCCCTCACGGTGGTGAGTGGCTAGACATGGGATTGAAAAGAGGGAGACTTGTAAGATTGAAAGGTTTGGTCATCTAAACTATCCTCATAGTACACATATTGAAGTTAACATGATGATGCGAGTACATTTTAACAAGCAATCAAATCAAGGTTGAACAAAAATATAAATCAATCAATATGGTTCAAACAAGTTGTGATGCTTACGCTAGTTTTAGGAGTTTCACAATTAATTAATTGATTGAAGAATTGTGTGTGTCACTCTATGTAAGATCTTAGTTGGATTGAGTAGGGATATTTCAGGTACAACTAAAAATCACCCTCATCACACAATGGGATGTCTAAACCCGGGTCTTCAAGATAATACAACTAGCTCGGTCCGCCGTGAGGGAATCCACGGGGTACGGAGACTTACGGAGGTATTGGCAACGGTCCCCCAGTCCAATGAGATGGAATGCCCAAAGGAAAGGTCGCCCTTACCAAGAAGGTATGTGGAGCCTAAGAGATAAGGGAAGGAGGTCCCCCGACCGAAATGGGATGCCCTGTATGCACAAGATATAGCAGAGATGTTCTGGATGGCCCAGAAGGTGAGCTCTGTCTGCAGTATGAATCTCGACAGATACAGATGCCACGAATTAATGTGAATCACGTCCAGTCACCATGTCACAGATATGAAATCCCCAAGAGGGTGCCAAAGCCGTGTTCGGTCCCTGTGGATGGACTGTAGACAAAATGTGACTGTGGACACTGTCGCGGGTCCGTCGGGAACCCGGGCGTATAATCCACAAAGAGGGGGGTGAGATGAGATGGATCTGTGGAAAATGAAAGGAAAATATGGAAAATAAAAAGATCGTGATCACCAGGCACGCGAGGGTGCCGAATGGAGATTGCACGACGAGGGGTGCGAGATGGAGGAATGTGATCGCAGAATACCTGTTGAAGCGTGGGAGATTACGCGGGGGATGATGTGGGTCCTTTCTTCCTCTACGAACACGGCCGGCCGCGGTAGAGGGTGTTTTCCTCGCTTGATTACCCTGACAAAAAAAATACAAAGAAAATAAAGGGATTAGACAAATAAGATGTGTAGTATTGAATCTCAAATGAATAAATGAAATTCATAAAATGGGGAGGACTCACCGGGTGGTGGTTTTTAAACCCCTAAAAATATAGGGGTGTGTGTGTGTGTGCATGCATGTGTGTGTGTAAAAAGGAGTAAAAGGGCCACGTGGGGCCCAGAGGAGATGAAAATATAAAGAGCCACGTGGGGCCCGGAGGAAGTGGAAAGGAAAATAAAAGGGAGAAAGAAAGGGGAGGGGGTGCTTCCCCAAATATGAATGGCGCAGCGGCGTTGCCGGTTGAACGGATGGAGAAGAGGAGGGAGACGCTCCCTCGTTCCGCGTGTGAAGAAGACGATGGCGACAGCTCCGGACTCCGAGGAAGGACGGTGTGGATTGGCACGCGGCAGAAGATCCTCCTGGGCCGGAGTCGAGGCAAGGATTCGGCAGGGCTTCACCGCTTCGTGGAACCCCCCTTACAAATGACCCTCGGGGGTCAATTTATAGAGGTGAAATATTTGAATCGCGTCGGGTACAGCTGCCGCGACAAGAATCTGAATCGTGTCTGGGTGGCAGGCCGCTACTTGAATCGCGTCGGGCTAGCACGCCGCGACATGGATTGCATTGCATCCGGGCTGCAGGCCGCGATTCGCAAGGTCAAATTGATGAGACATGCGCATGATTGCCATCATGTCTCTGAATCGCGTCCTGTCAGGACGCTGCGATATGGATTTGAATCGCGTCAGCGATGGCTGCCGCGACTTGAAACGCGGCAGCCATGGCCGACGCAATTACCTTAGGGGCAATTTTCGAGGCAATCGGCTCATAAATGCACTGTCTGCTAACGAGGAATTATGATTTGTCCTTTTAAATCACGTCTGCTGACAAGGATGCGATTACAGGACTTTCTCATGATTGCGGGCCTACGCGCGACGACTTTTTGGGCCATAGCCTTTTTGACTTTCAAATCGCGTCCATCGGATATGACACCATTCGCTTTAGGCACGTGCTGATAAACGCATCTGGCATGCACGACGCAACTTTCATGGTTGCACCCTGCATGGCCGTCGCGTTAAGGTCGCGCCTATTAGAGCTGTCGCGATAAGGTCCTGAATCGCGTCCACCATCCCGGATGCCTTTCTTAATGCGGCTGCCATACCCGTCACGACATGAAATTGAAGCCTATAATTCCCGAGGGACCACGGAAATGAAGGGGAAGCACCGGGAAAGAAGGGGGTGATCCAGAATGATTGGGAAAACTACTCTTGCAAGGCAAAAAGAGGGTCATTTGTGGCATTGTGGCGCAACATGAAATTTGCTCGCTGTGGAGTCAAATTCGCGTGTCTACAGCTGCCACGCCTTGGCGTCTGAGTGTAATGGAGTGAAGTGAAGTGAAAAGAAATGTAGTGTAGCAAAGTGGAGCGCAGCGGGAGCGGACTGAAAAGCAGACGCCAAGGTGAAAAATAGACACGCATGAGCAATGGGGTGATTGCCACCTGATAAGAGTCTTTCACCAACAACCTAGGAAGTCACCACCGGAGAAGAAGACCTAAAGAAACAAATGCTTGGACAAAGGAAAGGGATAAGGAAGGAAAGGTGCGCGTGGGCACAAATGGAAAGAAAAAGACCAACTTCCAGCGTCGGGGAAGTACCTAAGGACACAATCCGTTAGGTTTCACCATTGGGGGCGTCTGCCACTGCCGCAGGTGGATCATTGGGAGAGGGGGAGAGATCAACTTCCAGCGTCGGGGAAGTACCGAAGGACACAATCCGTTAGGTTTCACCATCGGGGGCATCTGCCACTGCCGCAGGTTGATCTCTGGGAATAAAGACGAAAAATAAAAGGGATAAGTCGGCATCTGCCACTGCCGCAGGTTGATCTCTGGGAATAAAGACGAAAAATAAAATGGATAAGTCCAAACAAAAGATTTTAAAGGAAATCGGGGAGTTGGGTATTCGACTCGGAGTGGAATATTTCAAGGTTGCTTTTGAATTTGAGGCGCGGATGGCCCTCAAATTGGCTTGGAATAGTGGTTTTCCACTGAGATTTCAATATGCATGTATGATGGGCTAAAAGAAAATTAAGATTAAAAGCAAAGTAGAAAATAACCAAGGATAATATTGTCACATCGGTGAGTCATGACCGGGTTTTATGCATGGGTCCGTCGTCCTCACATGCCAAGCATAACGGCCTATCCGTGCGGCTAAGGATCCTCTGGGACAATCATTATTTTTGATAGAGGGGAACTCAAATCCCAGATTCCTCAGAGCCACAAGGTCCTTGGTGTGCTCTAGAGGTATAACATATAGTAGATGCAGATAGTTGATAGTGAAGGTAGCAGCAGCCTGATGTAGCGCTAGATGAGGTAACTCGAATCCTGCTCTTAAAACTCATTAGCCGAGAAAAACAAATGTCATGGAAAAACAGCATTCATTCAAAGCATGTCTTGGAGCATTAATAAAGTATTAAATAAACAGCTCATTTGGTTTGTTTGTTTTTATCCATGAGGATAAGTGATCTCTGGCTGAGGAGATTGGAGTTAAGGATTGGAGGAACCCATGAAGGGAAGAATTGCATCGATCTGACGCAGACAGGATGCGATGTGCTTGCTTGGTGCAACACCATTGTGAATTTTTTGGATTTTTGAAAGTGTTTGAATTTTTGTGGGTTTTGAGAAATATATGAATTTTTGTGGTGTTTTGGAAAATATTTTGATTTTTTGTTGGATTTTGAAAGCATTTAGATTTTTGTTGATTTTGATAATATTTAATTTTTGTGGGTTTTGAAAGTATTTGATTTTTGTGGGTTTTAGAGATATTCAAATTTTTATGAATTTTTGGAAGTATTTGATTTTTTTGTGATTTTGGAACAATGCCATGCCATGGCAGTGTTAGAGTTATAAAAGTTGATTGGTGATAGGTCTTTGTTACCTCCTGTTTCATTAAAGAATGCCCAGGGTAGGGCGTGTGTTTTAACGTGGCGCCCACGAGCGATTGCACTTGGTTAACAGTGCACTATCAAAACCATGCCAGAAAAGGCGACTAAGTCTAGCAGGGAGAAGGGAGGAAAATTTTTGAGATAAGCTTGGTATGGGTATTGAAGAGTTGGGTGTTGACTTCCTTCCATGGCACAACCGTCAGAAGGTTCAGTCTCATTTAAGCACTGGGGATTTTGAGTTATTTTGGAATCTTGAGTGATGACCAATTGATTGTAGGGACATGCGTATGACCGGGTCCATTTGGATCTCCATGGGAACTTTGCCACTCTTTGCCATTTGTTTTTTATTTTTGCATGCACACGGCCGGGTCCATTTGGATCTCCGCGGGCACTTTGCCACTCTTGACATGCATTTGACTTGTTTTTCTTGGTCATTTTGATTTTCCCATTTTTGAGGACATCTTCTTATGACGAAGGTGCTTTGGGTTGGTTTCCTTGCCCAAACTACCTCCGCTACCTATATTTTGGCCGAGTAAGAGGAGAAACAGACTTTTGTGCCTTTTAGGTGTGGCTATGACGGTGACGGTGTCTACCGGAAACAATCCGCTTAGGGCGCCGTGAAGTGTGTGTAAGTGCCTATGCTAAGGGCAAATTTTAATGACCCATGAGGGAATTTTGGACTTCTGGTGCGGAATTCTTATAACAGAAATGCTGCGACGGCATGGCAATGTTGAATATTTATTTTATTTTTTTAGATTTTTGATATTGCTAAAATATAGTAGGTTTTTAACATAAGATTTTTTTTTGAAGGCAAAAGGGGACGAATGCCCTACGTTGGGACGAGACTAGGGGTCTATAAGAATTTACATTTTTTGTTTGGAATTAAAATGACGAGTGGGGGCTAAAACCCCAAAAACAATGCGAGAAGGGTCGAAGGACCCGATTAAAGGCGGCGAGGAGAGAGTGGAGGAAAGATTTTGGAGATTCCAGCGGGGCCGAAGGGGAGAAAGGAAAAAGCGGGCCATGAGGGCCGAAAGGGAGGGTGCTCAGTGTGGGGCGCAAGAGGGAGACGTGCCGCGTGGGGCACAAGAAGGAGATGTGCCGCGTGGGGCACAAGAAGGAGATGTGCCACATGGGGCATGGGAAGGAGGTGTGCCACGTGGGGCACGAAATGGAGATGTGCCACGTGGGGCACGGAAGGGAGATGTGCCATGTGAGGCACGGGAAGGAGAGTAAGGGGTACAAAATGGGGCGCGATGCTCGGTGCAAGAGGATGGATTGTACAACAAATGAAAATAAAATGCCTCCTGTGGGGAGGGAATGTGGAGAACCCACGGAAAGGTGCTAAGCGGCACAAAAGATGATTGGAAAGAAAAAGGAAAAGGTGGAAGAGATCCCCTGGTCTTTTGCCTTGCCGGGCGTTTGTGCTTCCGCTTAGGAGTCGGCGTTCTGACCTTCAAGTACTTCCTCATAAAGTTTGCCCAGTGGGCAGATGGTCTTTCTCTTCTCTGAGGGATTGAGCAGCTCTTAATGATTGGAGGGTTGACTTCCGTCAGAGTTTCAAGCGACAGTGACAACTCCCTTGGAATGTAGTTGAATGAAAGGGTGGGGAGTTCCACCGGTAGAGTCGGAAGCAACAAAGAGGGGACCGTGCCCAAAGATTGTAAACTGTTTAGTATAGAAGGGGGAACGACCCCTTGAGTAATAGATTGTGCCAATGATTTGGTCTTGGAGTGCGTGAGCACAATCTGAGAAGCTGACCCCTTCACTAGAGTGGAAAGGTTCACAACAATGGTGTGAGGGGTCATGCGAGGTTGGAGGGAGAGATTTCCTATGAGTAAATAATAAACCCGGTTGACAATGGGTATGATTGGCATTGATTTAGAAGGCCTCTTGATGGCCATGATTGGAGGGGAGGACTTCCGCTCGGTGAATGTGCCCGGTATGGGAACAATGACCGGCATGCGAGGAATAAAATCTTGGATTTTGAAAATCATGCCAGGTTCTGAGGCTTCCTTCTACTGACGCTTGAATCTCCTGAAATGTTTGCACCCGTTCCGTTGGATGGGGGTGGATATGGTGGGTGTAATAGGAGGTTGTATGGCCTGTGGAGGCGTGATGGGTATGAAGGGGAAGACTTGTTCAGGTTTAGTTGCCAATGGTGCTGGCGTAATGGGAGGTGCAATGGTTGGTGTAATGATGGGTGGAGGCTTGATAGTGGAGGATTTGGTAAATGTGGATGGCAATGTGGGAGGAGTAGGGAAATGGCATACGAACATGACCTCGGAAGGTTCATCGTCATAGCACCAAGTGGTTTCACAGATGGGTTGGTCATTGGCAACCTCGGCTCGAGCAACAGGCTGAGGTGGCGGTGGGGGATGTTGTGGTTGTTGTGGTGGAGGCACGGGAGCTGGCATGGGTGCCGGAGCAGGTGCAACGTAGGGTGCAGGAGCTTCTTCTTGTATAGGGGCATTGTAGGGCCCGGTTGGAGGTTGTTGAGTCCGAAAAGGACGAATCAGTGGACGCCTGGGTGGCGGCATGTTGTGGTAGATGGGTGTTTGTGGAGGTATATACTGGGTGTTTTTTGTATGGTGGTGAGGTGGATGGTGGATGGCGTCCACTGATCCGTTCTTTCTTGGTTTAATTTGATCAAATAGCTCCACGATCGGGGAGTCCATTAAATGGGCTTGAATGTAACGTCCCCGCTCGTAGAGCTCCTCCATGGAGGTGATTTGATTCGTGGCCAGGATGTGCCTGAACCTCGGAGTAGAGTTGGAAATGATTATTTTGACTTGCTCTGACTCCGAGAGCTCATGCTGTAAGCGGGTGGCCATTGACCTCCAACGGTCAGCAAATTGTACAAAGTCCTCGTTGGCCCCCATCTTTTCGGATGCTAGATTCGTGACAGATAGATAAGGGCTAACGCGGTCTTTATACCTTTGAAGGAATCTTTTGTGCAGAGGGCGGAAGTCTCCTGCCTTACTTGGTTCTAAAGAATAGAACCATTCGTCAAGAGATTTTCTAAATAAATATGCTAAAGTGATGGGATCACGTTGCCAACAGGAAGACTCATAAAGGAATTCTTTAATGTGAATATAGGGGTTACCCGTGCCATTGTACAATCGGTACGACGGCATCTCCGAAGAATGTATATAAATTTGAGGGAGAGTCGGCATGACGGCCACGGGGTCACCCGTGGAATTTGAAAGCTTATTTATTTGATTCTCCAAATTATTCAATTTATGGAGAAGAGCACTTTGGAGTGGAGTAGGCTGCTGCTAGGCATGTGAGGGAGTACATGGGGGTGGCCTTGAATTAATGGGCATTCCCAAGGGACGGTCCGTATGGACCGGAGCACAGGAGTGCAAATGGCCAGGGGGCCGAGGTGATGGAGAATGTACAGGGGCATGCGGCGAAGTCGCCAGAATGTACAAAGGTGGGTGCCTGGGAGACGGAGAGGGAGAGGAAGAAGAAGAGGAAGTCACACCCTCAACTAAAGATTGGATCAAATTTAGTTGTTGAGGGGTGAGTTGATCGAGCGCATGCAGGACAGTTTAAACTGTTGGATCTTGGTGGGGGGAAGACTCTTACCAGGTTCTGATTGGAGTGAGGTATGGAGGGACATCAGATAGGCTGGTGAGCGGTGTGTGCACATAACCATAGGAGGTAGAAGGTTGTCCCTCACGGTAGTGAAATGGACGGACATGGGATTGGAAAGATTGGACGCTTGAATTATCCTCATAGTCCTCATAATAAAAATCGGCATGATAATATTGGTCAATTTTGACAAGGCAAGCAGACAAACAAGTTGAACAAAGATTAATCAAGCAATATGGTTCAATCAAGTTATGATGCTTAACGCTTGTTTTTAGGAGTTTCACAATTAATTAAATTGATTGAGAAATATTGTGTCACTCCAGGTGAGATCCTAGTTGGGCAGAGTATAGAACTTCGGGGTACAACTAGAATCACCTCTCACCACGCAATAAGATAGCTAAACTAGGTCAACGAAGTGGTATCGCCAGCTCGGTCCACCTTGAGGGAATCCACGAGGAACGGAATCTTACAGGGCTCTTGGCAAAAGTTCCCTAGTCCGATGAGACGGAATACCCAAAGGAGAGGTTGCCCTTACCAAGAGAAATGTGTGGAGCCTAGGATATGAGGGAAGGAGGTCTCCCGACTAATGCAAAATGCCATGTATGCAGCAGTTTATACCAAAAATGGCAGCAAAGGGGGCGTGTTTCTGACAGTTAGTCAAATCACGTCCTGTACAGCGACCGTGATTTGACTAAATCGTGTCCAGTCACCAGGATCTAGAAGCCATTGAAAGCTGACAGAGCCGCAGTCAGTCCCTGTGGACAGACTGTCAGATAGAAACGCGTCGGCTTTAGCCGCCGCGACAAGAAATAGAAACGCGCCCGGTTCGCCGGCCGCATTATCAAGCAGTGAATATTGTCCTCTGTGTGGGACGCAATTCCAAACAGGCACCCGAGAACAAAATGGAAAGCAAAAAAAAAAAGCAGTAAAGAAATGCGTATAAGGAAAAGGAAATGAACGCGTCGACCTTGGCCGCCGCGACAAGGAAAGCGGTGCCTCGTCGGCCTTAGACGCCGCGACACGAAAAATGAAACGCGGCCAGCTTAGTGGACGCATTATAAACGCGTCCTCTGTGTTGGACGCAATTCCAACAGGCCACCCGAGGATAGAAAAAGGTGCAGGAAAGGGCAGGATATGTATAGAAACAAAACTAAAAATAAACAATAAACACGCAGCATGCTTTTAAAGCGAAAAATGAAAGAAGAGTACCACGTGGGGCACGGAGGAGAGAGGTAATCAAATGGAAAATTACAAAAGATGTCCCACAGTGATCGCCAATCTGTGGACACCGTCGCGGGTCCGTCGGGAATCTCGGGCGTATAATCCACAAAGAGGGGGGTGAGGTGAGATGGATCGGTGGAAACTGAAAGGAAAATGCAGAAAATAAAAAGATCGTGATCGCCAGGCACGCGAGGGTGCCGAATGGAGATTGCATGGCAAGGGGTGCGAGATGGAGGAATGTGATCGCGGAATACCTGTTGAAGCGTGGGAGATTGCACGGGGGATGATGTGGGTCCTTTCTTCCTCTACGAACACGGCCGGCCGCGGTAGAGGGCGTTTTCCTCGCTTGATTACCCTGACAAAAAAAAAGACACAGAAAATACAAATTAGACGTATAGTATCGAATCCCGAACGAATAAATGAAATGAATAAAATGGGGAGGACTCACCGGGTGGTGGTTTTTAAACCCCTAAAAATGTAGGGGTGTGTGTGTGTGTGTGCATGCATGTGTGTATGTAAAAAGGAGTAAAAGGGCCACATGGGGCCCAGAGGAGATGAAAATATAAAGAGCCACGTGGGGCCAGGAGGAAGTGGAAAGGCAAATAAAAGGGAGAAAGAAAGGGGAGGGGGTGCTTCCCCAAATATGAACGGCGCGGCGGCGTTGCTGGTTGAACAGATGGAGAAGAGGAGGGAGACACTCCCGCTTCGTTCCACTCCACATAAAGAAGACGATGGCGCCGGCTCCAGACTCCGAGGAAGGACGGCGTGGATTGGCGCGAGGTAGAAGATCCTCTTGGGCCAGAGTCCAGGTAAGGATTCGTCAGGGCTTCGCCTCTTCGTGGAACCCCCCTTACAAATGACCCTCGGGGGTCAATTTATAGAGGTCAAATCTTTGAATCGCGTTAGGTACAGCCGCCGCGACAAGAATCTGAATCGCGTCTAGGTGGCAGGCCACGACTTGAATCGCGTCGGGCTAGCGCGCCGCGAGATGGATTGCATTGCGTCTGGGCGGCAGGCCGCAAGTCGCAAGGTCAAATTGATGAGACATGCGTATGATTGCCGTCATGTCTCTGAATCACGTCCTGTCAGGACGCCGCGATATGGATTTGAATTACGTCGGCGATGGCTGTCGCGACTTGAAATGTGGCGGCCATGGCCGACGCGATTACCTTAGGGGCAATTTTCGAGGTAATCGGCTCATAAATGTGATGTCTGCTAACGGGGAATTATGATTTGACCTTTTAAATCATGTTTGCTGACAAGGACGCGATTACAAGATTTTCTCATGATTGCGGGCCTACGCGCGACGACTTGCTAGGCCATAGCCTTTTTGACTTTCAAATCGCGTCCATCGGATATGACGCCATTCGCTTTAAGCACGTGCTGATAAACGCGTCCGGCATGCACGACGCAACTTTCATGGTTGCGCCCTGCATGGCCGTCGCGTTAAGGTCACGCCCCATGAAGCCATCGCGTTAAGGTTGCGCCTGTTAGAGCTGTCACGATAAGGTCCTGATTCGCGTCCACCATCCCGGACGCCTTTCATAATGCGGCTGCCATACCCGTCGCGACATGAAATTGAAGCCTATAATTTCCGAGGGGCCACGAAAATGAAAGGGAAGCACCAGGAAAGAAGGGGGTGATCCAGAATGATTGGGAAAACTACTCTTGCAAGGCAGAAAGAGGGCCATTTGTGACATTGTGGCGCAACATGAAATTTGCCCGCGGTGGAGTCAAATTCGCGTGTCTATAGTGACGTACCAGACCGTCGCAGAACAATGAAAATCACGATCGATCAAGTCATCGTGTATCAATCGCTGAAGCGCGACCACTGTATCGGTCGCGTATTCAAAAGACACCCGAGAAGCAAACACTAAACAGAAAACAAAAGGTATATGAACAAAAAGATCAACACACAATCATGGATTTGCGGGGTATAAGCATGGAAAACATAAAGTAAGTAATTTCAAGACATGGATCAACTCATCATCATTTTTTATTATTTTCTCTTTATTATTTCTTAAATTTTCTTTGAGATCTACAATTGGCTAATCACTTGGAACGAAAGAGGGGGAAAAGAACGAGAGGCACACGAGGGTGCCAAAGGAGGGTGCCACGAGGGGCACAATGGAGTGGGTAATTAAAAGAAAAGGCGGAAATAGGTCCCACCGTGATCGCCAATTTGTAGATCCTGAATCTGACTGTCGTCTTAAAAAAGACTCAAGTCTCCACAAAGAAAATATGAAGAAAAATAAAGAGAAAGATGGAGCACAACTCCTTGAATGTTTGAGATCGCTAGACACATGAAGGAGTATAAATAAGAAAATGCAGCAAGTGCAAATAAGGAGTGATCGCGAGAAATACCTTTAGCGGGGAGATTGAGACGATGGGGTTCTTCTCTTCTTCTACGAACACGGTTGACCGTGGTAGAATGCTTCTTCAATTTGATTATCCTGAAAAAGAACACAAAAAATAGAAAGGATTAGCCAATAAAAATGTAGTATCAATCCTCAAATAATGAAATCAGACATGAGGAAGTGGAGAACGACGCACCTTTTGTGTGGTTGGCTTTTAAAAACGTGTGAGAGAGATTAAAAAGAATAAGAAAAGAAGGGAATAAGAGAGAGAGATCGGTGGAAGAGAAGAGTGGAGAGAATAGAAGAGAGATGATGAGTGAAAAGAAAGATTGCAACGTGTGAGTTTTCTACATGGATTTGGCTCTTTTTGCAGAGGATGCTGCTGCGTGGGATGTGGCTTTCTCAAACTCCTCCAAACATGCATGAGAGAGCTCTTAGAAGGACAAACAAGACAAAGAATAATATTTTATAGAGGTTGGCACACATCCTAAGACATCAAATACAGTAGGATTGAGAGATCTGACCTAAATTTTGAGATTCAGTACAATTGTTAAATCGCGACGGGTTTAGTGATCGCAATTTAAAAATACAACCGGATAACCAGATGCACATTAGATAGTTATTTAGGAAAGATTTTATTATCAAAAATTCGTCTCAAAATCGCGACGTATCAAACTGTCGCGTATTAGAATTGTCAAAATGAATTTTAAAATGTTTTAAAATCACGACGACATAAATAGTCGCAATTTAAAATATGTGATTTAAAAAAAATATATTACCTTTTCTGCACCGCCACTGCCACCATTTGAGATCAAAATGGCGACCATTTGCTTGATCGCCATTTTGAATCCTTTTTTTTTCTTTTATTTACCTCCTCAGCCGCCGCCCAACCATGTGAAACATTTTTTTTCTTTTTCCCTTTTCTTTTGTTTTTCCTTTGAAAAGTCTGTTTTAAAATGTCATAAAATGTTAGAAAAATCCCAAAAAATCTCCAAAAATAGATAAATGTGAAAAAAATAATAATATAAATAAAATTACTAAAAAAATATAATTTGGAGAGCCACTTGACATATTTCAGAGTGACATGAGATTTGCTCATTGAGATGTCATTTTTGGCGTGTCTACAAAACACTACAAGAATTAGCGGCATTACCGATGGATATTTCCGACGAAAATATTCCGTCGGTAATACCGACGGATATGCCGACATATAACTTTTGGTCGAAATATCCGTCGGAAATTTTGATGGCTATAAATCCAACGGAAATGTTCGTCGGTAATGTCGCTTATTGCGGACATTCCGAAAACACTATTTCCGTCGGTAAATATTCCGACGGAAATTCTGACAAAATATTTCCGTCAGTATATCCGACAGAAATTCTCATTTTCCTCCCCCGCCACAACCCACGAAACCCACTCTCTCTCTCTCTCTCTTTCTCTCTCTCTGTGACGGCCCTGAATATTTATACCCATTAAGGCTCTATATCCAGATCTGCCTCTCGCGAACGGACCGAAGTCTTATTACATGTGCTCATACAGTATAAGACATAAGAAAGTACATGTGCTCATACCTGTATATAACAATTTACAACTGTCCCATTACATTATTACATGTCCAATTAAAAAGTACAACTACCTGGGGCATACCCCGAGGGAGCACAAGCTCACACAACACTACTAACTCGACTCAGCTGCTGGTGGTACAAGTCTGACATAACGTCTCCACAAGCCGAACCAACGGTAAGCCCTGAAAAGAACTGTAGGGAAGTGAGCCTCAACGAGTCACAGGCTCAGCAGGGGCTACCCAAAACAACAACCAACTACGGACACCTCAACCCTAGAGGGTCTCATTGGTAACACCAATAGCCAAACCATTTCATGCTCACAACAATTGAATTTAAACTATAATTAAATATAAACACCTTAATCAAACATAACCTCGGAAGGTAAGAAGAAACAACAGGACTAGTTTCACATCACTAGTCCACACAACAACTAAAATCCCTAAGCCTTAAGCCTCACAAGCAAACCATAATAACAACTGGTTGCCTACGCTTTAAGCCACACAGGAAAGTCACTGCCTAGGCTGCAAGCTTCCCAGGCGAACCTCAACTTCGTGGGTAATAGGATAGCCAACCAAGTGCTGGTCCATTAAACCCCAAACCACGATATATCAAAAGCTACACACACAAGGTAACATGATCAGATACAGCGGGCCAATCCATCACATACTACAACCATAATCGAAAGCTTACCCAAAGAAAGGTAAAAGACAACAAGTGGAAGGTCCCATCATACGACCTCCACGGAGCACAGCTCTACCAAACCACAGTACGCATAGGCCACAAGCCTCATTAGCAAATTACCCACAAGGGTAACAGGATTGGAAACTACAAGCCAATCCATTCCACAATAAACCATAAACGGAGACTTACTTAAAACAGATAAAATACAACAGGTGGCAGGTCAATCCATAAGACCTCCACAGAAACAAAAGTATTACCTCAATACTTAAAAAGGTTGTGTACACTATAAAACTGCAAAGCAACCCACAAAAGGTACATGTACCTACTACTACCTCGAGGTACCACAACATAAACATTTGTACGAAGGGTACAAGTAGGTGATAAGCACCACACAGAACCACAACTTTACTGTCCCATCACTTAGGCACAACATTACAGGTGAAACCTCAACCGGCAAGTCACAAAAGCCACAACCAGTGCTAGCAAAGCACGAGTCGAAAAGAATGACGCCACCACACGGGAACGAACTACTGGCTGATCAGGCCAGTATCCAACCAGGAAAACACAATACAAGAACAACCTCTTAGTCTCGCAGTCACGGATGAAAGGTCCAACTGCCGCTCCACGAGAACAAGTCAAACAACCGTGGAGACCAACCAACACCACACCTACAAACATACAGCTGCAGGTCCATGCCTGGCACCTCTAGGGTCTCTGGCCGGAGCACCCTAAAGTGAGGCACTGGAAAACAGGACTAGCTGGGGACCAGTGACGTCTACTGGTGTCCGTACCCCCAACTACGAACGCGCTACAAGCGACTAAAAACAAGCTCTGGGACGTCGCTGTCCCACTGCTGTCTTTCCCTCAGCCGAACATACAACTCAAACACAGGAGTAAGGGTGACTAGGACAGACGACACAGACCTTGACGGTACAACACAAGTACCGGGACAAACCCCAAGCACAACAAGTACATGTGCCTGGCTCACAAAGAACCTGGGGTACCCGACTAGAGAGGCATTCCAGAAGAGGCGCCGGACCACCACACTTGGCAAGCTCAAACCACGGTATATACACAAACACTTTCTATTACCAATCACAGTACATATGTTAGGAATAGCTCGTCCCAGTCACCCTGTGACTTACAAGCTAACCTACATAATCACACACATAAACCATATTAATAATAACACCACAGCCTGTCTCCGGTCACCTTGTGACCTCAACTGCCACACTAAACACAGTACACGATAATAATGTAATAACCATACTTATACTTTACTAATTATTCATCTAGGATAATCTATAAAAGATCTTAAAAGATCAAAACTAGGTTC
Source organism: Colocasia esculenta (assembly GCA_014218235.1). Taxonomy (NCBI): domain Eukaryota; kingdom Viridiplantae; phylum Streptophyta; class Magnoliopsida; order Alismatales; family Araceae; genus Colocasia; species Colocasia esculenta. The sequence goes on from CM024760.1 coordinate 62,670,467, forward strand.
ACACGTGAACTTCACCGCCACTATACCACGGACTAACCACAATGATTAAGATACAATAAATACGACGACATACGATGTGCCATGTAATGACCCGAGAACCCGACGCTCGGCCCACGCCGAGGACCCGATTTTCGCGGTCGCCGCCCACGGATCCGGAGACCCGGAAGGGCTATAATATGCATCTAACAGGATATGTAACGGAAGTAAACATCAACTTCTAAACTAGAAGCATACAGGCGGAAACAGAAAAGAGAGCGAGACCACTGTGTACCGCTCTAAGTACAGTCCCAACGCACGCACGCTAGTACAAGTAAATGGCAGGGGAAGAACAAGTCCCTTAGGGGCATACCCAGAGGGTGACGTACACTAAAACAGGGGAGCCACTACTAGCTACGGGAACTCTGACTACCGCCCCGTCTCCTCCACCCGGCGCGCGCCCTGTCGCTGCTGAGAAGTCTCACCTGGGAAAATGAGGGATGAGCTTCACAACAGAAGCTCAATAGGGACTACCAATCTCCTATTGGCTCTAAACAGACAGGAGAATATGAATATAAAATAAATGACAGCAGTTTATATCTTCTACCTACAAACGAAAGTGCGGAAGCGAAACTACCACTAGCACGGTACGGAAAGTACACATGGTCGAAAACTCCGTACAACTTCTCGTCGTGACCACCACACGGCTAGTAAACATAGACGGAGGGAACTCCGCCTGGACAAGGAACACTAGCTACGGAAACACTACCACTAGTCAAGGTCAGGTGTGTCCATTGACGTCTTATCCTCGACACGGGTCCTGACCCTCACGTCTCGTCAGAGCGAGGTAGGACACAAGGTAACACCACAGTAACTGCTGTAGTCTGGCCGGACTACGGTCCCATACCTGGCCTCTCTAAGCGGTTCCGGGGCCGCAAAGAGCGAGGCAGTGAGAATAGGACTGGCTAACCTACACCGGGTAGAACTCCATTCGTCATCGGTGTCCCAGGCCTAGCCAAGAGAGCTCTACAAACGACTCAACGTCGCCGTCCAAACCACTGTTTTCCCCTGAGCTGTGGAGTCCGCCTGCTGGGCTGCCGACTCGAGCACACTCGTCGCCCCGATACCAACCTCGAAGGCGCCTGAGGATGGGGGTCCCAGGCAACGGTAACAATCTCTCTCACGGGACAAGCCCTCAAGTGCCAAGCACCGGGTGAAAGACTAGTGTAGACCGCACTAGGGAACTAGCACAGGTGCCACGGGTACAGTAAAGAGAAGGGGAAATGACAAAGACCAAAACCTGTCTCACGGCTGGCGTCGCGACGCATCGGGCCGTTGCGACAAAGTCGCGACGCCCTACCCTATCGCAGCGGCCGTAGATGTCGCAACAAGGTCACGACGCCTAAGAGCGTCGCGATCCTATCGCGACCGGCAAGTCCGTCGCGATAAGATCACGACCTCCTGAAGGGTCACGTCTTTAGCAGAGGGGGGGTTCCGCAGTGCTTCTTCCGGAGACCGCCCCAAAAACACCCAACAAGCATTCCACAGGGGCAGGGGAGCATGCTCAACATGCAAGAAAACCATTAAAGCATCGAAACCACCCTTAAAGCCCCACAGACATGGATTTATACGAATCTACACTCAAGAGAAACCTCACTCAACCTCGAGCATGGAGTTCTCACACTCCCAAGCCCCAAACCACAGAGGAAACACGACGTAGGGGAGGAAGGGAGCATGCTTAGGGCGAGAGGATCAAGGGTCCCTACCTCCACACGAAGAACGAACCTGTTAGGGCCTTCTCATAGGAATGAACGCCTCCTCCTCGCTCCAAACGGCACGAACACGTCCCCTGCACGAGCGGGACGATGCCACCTCAGCACGGACGCCTCAAGCACCACGATCCACCAAGAAACCGCAAGAGAAACTCGAGGGGGAATGGAGAGGGGGAAAAGGGAGCTGAGAGGGAGAGAGGGGGAGAATGGGCGCGCCTTTGGTTTTAAGCCGACGGCCCCCAGAACGCGATGGGCCGACAAGGCACGACAACGAGCGTGTCGCGACGCTCCTCGGCGTCGCGACCATGTCGCGACGGTCGCCCCCGGAGCGACCCCAAAAAGGCGGTCAAACCTCGAAGATCGAAAAGGCAATCGTGACGCCCAGACAGGCCGTGTCAACGCTGCACGCGTCTGACACCTGACAAAGCCGTTCTGACAGAAAGGACACCGGTCACGTCTATCAGAAAAGCAGTCACGACCCTGTCAGACGCCGCAACAAGGACGCGACGGCAACCTCCGTCGCGACAAGAACGCAGCAGCCGAGTGTAGCGCAACCCGACGCTGTCGCGGCAGGTCGCTCTGGCGCGACCACGTCGGGGCCAGGGCGCCTGGCGCGACCCTGAGGATGGGGCTAAAGGGCCCAAGCGGGCCGGGTCTTACATCCTACCCACCTTAAGACATTTCGTCCTCGAAATGAAAACAACTCGGTCTCAAACCGAAAAGCAGACGAGGAGAAGTAACATACCAATCAATCAAACAAATAGGGAAACTGCTCCAGCATCTCATCCTCGTGCTCCCAGGTGGCCTCGCCAACTGACGCGGTTCTGCCAAATGACCTTTACTAGAGGAATCTGCTTCCGGCGCAACTGCTGAACTCTGCGGTCGACAACTCTGACCGGGTACTCTGGCACTGACAAGTCTGGTGCTACCTCCAGCTGTGAGTAGTCCAACACGTCTGAAGGATCTGCGACGTACTCCCTGAGCTGCGAAACGTGGAAAACACTGTGCACACCTGCCAGCTCTGTCGGAAGACTCAACCTGTACGCCACCTCGCTGACTCTCTCTGAGATAGGGAAATGCCCAATATACCTGGGACTGAGCTTCCCCTTCTTGCCGAACCTCATGACACCCTTGGTCGGAGAGATCCGCAAGAAAACAAGGTCACTAACACTGAACTGTAACGGTCTCCTACGGCTGTCTGCATAACTCTTCTGCCGACTCTGCACTGTCTGTAGCCTCTGCCTGACCAGTCTGACTGTATCTGCACACTGCTGCACTAACTCTGGTCCCAAAAGCTGCCTCTCTCCAACCTCGAACCAGTGAAGAGGTGTCCTGCACGGGCGACCATACAAAGCCTCGTATGGTGCCATTTCGATGCTCGAGTGATAACTATTGTTATACACAAACTCTACCATCGTAAGGTGCGATTCCCAATTGTCGCTCCAGTCTAAACAGCACGCTCTCAGTATGTCCTCCAGTGTCTGAATAGTCCGCTCTGACTGTCCGTCTATTTGAGGGTGGTACGCTGTGCTGAACCTCAACTCTGTACCCAGTGCTCTCTGAAGACTGTGCCAAAACCCTGACGTGAACCTCGGATCTCTGTCGGAGATGACCGAAACGGGGATCTCGTGCAACGAAACAACTTTGTCCACGTACAGCCTGGCTAACCTGTCCACTGACCACAACATCCTGATCGGAAGAAAGTGTGCTGCCTTGATCAAACGATCCACAATCACCCAAATACCATCATGCCTCTGCGGAGTGCGGGGCAAACCAACCACAAAGTCCATGGTGATGTCGTCCCACTTCCACTCTGGAATGGGCAATGGCTACAGCTCACCACCAGGATGCTAATGCTCGGCCTTCACCTGTTGGCAGGTAAGGCACCAAGAAACAAACTCTGCCATGCCCCTCTTCATCCCTGGCCACTAGAAGAACCTCCTCAAGCAATGGTACATCTTGGTGGAGCCAGGATGAACAGCATACCTCGATCTGTGAGCCTCCGAAAAAATTGCCTGGCGCGCCTCCTCGGGAACATACAAGCGGCCTCTGAATCTGACCTCACTATCCTCGTCGAGCTCAACATCTGGCATCTGCAAAATATCTGCCAACTGAGGGTCTGCCTGCTGTGCCTGCAACACCTGCCTGAGTACTGACGTCCGAACTGACAAATTGCTCGCTACTGCATGGTCTCTGGTCCTCGATGGAATGAACACTCCCTGGGACAGCTCCTCGAACAAGCTCCACTCTCTGACCATCAGCGAACTCAAGCGCACGAGCCTGCTCAAAGCATCGGCTACGACGTTATCCCTTCCTGGGTGGTAGGAAAGGGTTAGGTCATAGTCCTTCAAATATTCCATCCATCGGCGCTGCCTCAAGTTCAGATCCCTCTGGGTGAAGATATACTGCAGACTCTGGTGATCAGTGAAGATCTGAAAAGCCTCGCCATACAGGTAGTGCCTCCACAACTTGAGAGCGAACACCACTGCTGCCAGCTCCAAGTCGTGGGTGGGGTAGTTCTCCTCATGCTTCTTGAGCTGCCGAGAAGCATAGGCAATGACCCCACCGTGCTGCATCAGCACGGCACCCAAACCTGACCTCGACGCATCGGTGTAGACCACAAAACCACCGCTGCCCGACGGAAAAACCAACACTGGCGCTGAAGTCAACCTCGTCTTCAGCTCTCGGAAGCTCTGCTCACAGTCCTCTGACCAAACAAACCTGACGTCCTGCCTAGTCAACCTGGTCAACGGCGCTGCAACCTTGGCAAAATCCTGAATAAACCTCCGGTAGTAACCTGCCAAACCCAGAAAGCTGGGGACCTCAAACATCGACGTGGGCTGCTCCCACGACAACACGGCCTCCACCTTGGCAGGGTCCACTGCCACACCAGAACTCGAGATCACGTGCCCGAGAAATTGCACCTCCCTCAGCCAAAATTCGCACTTGTCGAACTTGGCATAAATGCGGTGACTCCGCAGGGTCTCCAGCACAATCCTCAGGTGCTCCTCGTGCTCCTCCTCAGAAGCCGAGTACACCAAAATATCATCAACAAAAACGACCACAAAACGATCTAGGTACTCACTGAACACCCTATGCATTAGATCCATGAATGTCGCGGGTGCATTCGTCAGCCCAAACAGCATCACGACAAACTCAAAGTGACCGTACCTGGAATGGAAAGCCGTCAAACCAACATCTGACTCTCTGATCCGCATCTGATAGTAATCGGATCTCAAGTCAATCTTCGAGAAAACTTACGCCGACTGCAACTGATCAAACAAATCATCGATCCTCGGCAACGGGTACCTGTTCTTCACAGTAACCTGGTTCAACTGTCGATAATCGATGCACAAACGAAGACTGCGATCCTTCTTTCGCACAAACAAAACAGGTGCGCCCCACGGCGAGCGACTCAAGCGAATGAAGTGTAGCTCAAGAAGCTCCTGCAACTGGCGCTTCAACTCACGCAGCTCCACCGGGGCCATCCGATAAGGTACCTTGGACAAAGGCAACGTACTGGGCAAAAGCTCAATGGAGAACTCTACCTCCCGCTCAGGCGGCAAACCAGGTAGATCCTCTAGGAAGACGTCGGAGAACTCAAAAACAACCGGTACATCAGAAACTGAAGATCCGCTAGGCTCCAAAGAACAAATCGAAGCAAGGTACGCCACACAGCCATCGCGGATCAAACGGTGAGCTCTACACAAGGAAATAAATGGCCGACGGGTAGACCGGATACCTCGGAAGTAGAGGACGGGCTCTCCAGGTATCCTAAACCAAACGGTCTTCCGCTGGCAATCAACCACGGCTGCGTGAGCCTCCAACCAGTCCATGCCTAGGATGACGTCAAAGTCGCAAAGCTGCAGTGCGTATAACCTGGCCGGCAACTGGTGCCCCTCAACCTCGACTACCACACCCTCCAGGTAACCAAAGGAACGCATATAGTCACCAGACGGGAGATCGACCATCACGTCACACTGCCTCTCAAGGGACTCATAGAATTCCTCGGAAGCAAAACACAAAGAAGCACCGAGGTCGACCAAAACACGAGCAGCTCTGCCAAGGATAGATAGAGTACCTATAACAAGGTTTGACGCCTCTGCCTGCTCCCGGGCGAGCGCCATCACGCGACCACGACCACACCACGCTGCGGCGCCTGCTGGGGCTGCTGCTGCTGCGGCGGCTGTTGGGGGTACTGCTACTGCTGCTGGTACGGCTGGTACTACTGCGGTTGTGGAAACTGCTGAGCCTGCTATTGGTGCTGCCCTCGCTGCTGCTGACGCGGTGCCTACTGCTGGGGAGGGTACTGGTACTGAGGTGGCTGCTGAGCGTACTGAACTGGCTGCTGCTGCTGTGGGGACCGCCTCCCGCGAACGGACCGAAGTCTCACAAGGGAACGGACCGCCCTAGATATTTAAGCCCATTAAGGCTCCATATCCAGATCTGCCTCCCGCGAACGGACTGAAGGCTCGCAAGGGATATCTCACACAAGTGTCCAGTAAGAATATAAAAGACAACTACACAGTATAAGACACAAGAAAGTACATATGCTCATACCTGCATATAACAATTTACAACTGTCCCATTACATTATTACATGTCCAATTAAAAAGTACAACTACCTGGGGCATACCCCGAGGGAGCACAAGCTCACACAACACTACTAACTCGACTCAGTTGTTGGTGGTACAAGTCTGACACAACGTCTCCACAAGCCGAACCAACGGTAAGCTCTGAAAAGAACTGTAGGGAAGTGAGCCTCAACGAGTCACAGGCTCAGCAGGGGCTACCCAAAACAACAACCAACTACGGACACCTCAACCCCAGAGGCTCTCATTGGTAACACCAATAGCCAAACCATTTCATGCTCACAACAATTGAATTTAAACTATAATTAAATATAAACACCTTAATCAAACATAACCTCGGAAGGTAAGAAGAAACAACAGGACTAGTTTCGCATCACTAGTCCACACAACAACTGAAACGCCTAAGCCTTAAGCCTCACAGACAAACCATAATAACAACTGGTCGCCTATGCTTTAAGCCACACAGGCAAGTCACTGCCTAGGCTGCAAGCTTCCCAGGCGAACATCAACTTCGTGGGTAATAGGACAACCAACCAAGTGCTGGTCCATTAAACCCCAAACCATGATATATCAAAAGCTACACACACAAGGTAACATGATCGGATATAGCGGGCCAATCCATCACATACTACAACCATAATCGACAGCTTACCTAAAGAAAGGTAAAACACAACAAGTGGAAGGTCCCATCATACGACCTCCACGGAGCACAGCTCTACCAAACCACAGTACGCCTAGGCCACAAGCCTCATCGGCAAATTACCCACAAGGGTAACAGGATTGGCAACCACAAGCCAATCCATTCCACAATAAACCATAAACGGAGACTTACTTAAAATGGATAAAATACAACAGGTGGCAGGTCAATCCATAAGACCTCCACAGAAACAAGAGTATTACCTCAATACCTAAAAAGGTTGTGTACACTATAAAACTGCAAAGCAACCCACAAAAGGTACAGGTACCTACTACTACCTCGAGGTACCACAACATAAACATGCGTATGAAGGGTACAAGTAGGTGATAAACACCACACAGAACCACAACTTTACTGTGCCATCACTTAGGCACAACATTACAGGTGAAACCTCAACTGGCAAGTCACAAAAGCCACAACCAGAGCCGGCAAAGCACGAGTCGGAAAGAACGACGCCACCACATGAGAACGAATACTTGCTGATCAGGCCAGTATCCAACCCGGACAACACAACACAAGAACAATCTCTCAGTCTGCAGTCACGGACGAAAGGTCCAACTGCTGCTCCACGTGAACAAGTCAAACAACTGTGAGACCAACCAACACCACACCTGCAGATCACAGCTGCAGGTCCATGCCTGGCACCTCTAGATCTCTGGCCGGAGCACCCTAAAGTGAGGCAATGGGAAAACAGGACTAGCTGGGGACCAGTGACGTCTACTGGTGTCCGTACCCCCAACTACGAGCGTGCTACAAGAGACTAAAACAAGCTCTGGGAAGTCGCTGTCCCACTGTCGTCTTTCCCTCAGCCGACGTACAACTCAAACACAGGATGAGGGTGTCCAGGACAGACGACACAGACCTCGACGGTATAACACAAGTATCGAGAGGCATTCCGGAATAGGCGCCGGAACCACCACACTCGGCAAGCTCAAACCACAGTATATACACAAACACTTTCTCTTACCAATCACGATACATATGTTAGAATAGCTCGTCCCAGTCACCCTGTGACTTACAAGCTAACCTACATAATCACACACATAAACCATATAATAATAACACCACAGCCTGTCATCGGTCACCTTGTGACCTCCACTGCCACACTAAACACAGTACACGATAATCACGTAATAACCATACTTATACTTTACTAATTATTCATCTAGGATAATCTATAAAAGATCTTAAAAGATCAAAACTCGGTTCACACGTGAACCTCACCGCCACTATACCGCGGACTAACCACAATGATTAAGATACAATAAATACGACAACGTACGATGTGCCATGTACACACAAACCATACGCACGGCTTCCAAACCACGTAAACACCATGCTAATTATATAAATAACACATTGGCCACGTAAAACCAGCCCACCTTGTGAGCAACACGCTTCATGAGCGTGACAAGTGCACTGGCTCACCTGTCATTGCCATGCACAACAATACCACTAACCGGATATTCAAAATACAGAAAGCAGCATAACGGGACCTCTCAGCTGAGGTCGCGACAAGGGGCAAGGTCACCTTCAGAACGTGACGCCCCGACATGTCGCGTTCAAACCATGAACGCAACGGATCGAGCTGTCGTGTTAACAACGCGACGCCCAGGGTTGTCCCCTTCGCAGGCGAAAACCCTAATTTGGGAGCAACTCCACGGATCACCATTCAAACCATGCTTAATTCACATTTTTCATGCTTTAATGGATACCCTAGCATGGTATCTACTGTTTACAAAGCAATAAACGAACTAACATGCAATTCACAACACGAAACCAGGTAGTACACCCTACCTTCACGAAGAACCGCAAAAACCAGAAATCCCTCGGCGTTTCCCCTGCTGCACACAACGTCCTCGTGGCGAGAACACGCCCCACGCACCTCTAGAACCTCGAACCGCTCGGAGGAACCCCGCAGCAGCTCCCCCTGGTCGAGCAGAGCCTGTAAAAGCTCTGTTCGGCCAGGGTTCCTTAAAAACGTATTGTAGTTGAGAACGCGACGTAGCCCTATGTCGCGACCTAAATGCGACGTAGGCAGTCGTCGCCTTCTCAAGCCCGACGTCAGCAGGCCTCCCAACGCACGACGCGTGGCACGCATGCAAACGTCGACCGCGCAACAGTAGTAACAAGAACGCGACCCCCAGGGCCATCGCATTCAGAACGCAATGCATACCCCTGTCGCGTTCACAAGCAGAAAACCGGTGAGCGCTTTGGGCCCAATCTGGCGGCCCACCAAGCCTCACAACGCGCGTAAACACCTGAAACATGCACTAATGGGCCACACATTGGCCACCAAAACCTCTAAGCAGGGATCCGCAAAGATCGGAAAAATGCACGATGTTACTCTCTCTCTCTCTCTCTCTCTCTCTCTCTCTCTCTCTCTCTCTCTCTCTCTCTCTCTCTCTCTCTCTCTCTCTCTCTCTCTCTCTCTCTCTCCTCTCTCTCTCTCTCTCTCTCTCTCTCTCTTCTCCTCTCTCTCTCTCTCTCTCTCTCCCCCCCCCCCCCGTCTGTGCGACGGACTCCGCCGGTCTCTGCGACTGCACTGCCCCTCGGGAGCCGCCGTAAGCCCTGCACCGTCGCCGTCCGCCACTGCCACGACCTGCGCCGCCGCCGCTGAGCTGATCGCAGGTACCCCCTCCCCCCTCCCCTCCCCCTCTCATCCCCTACGCCGGCGACCCACTCCCCCTCCAGACTACGCCCAACCCCTCCCTGGCCCCTCCCCTCCCATCCCCGACACCAGTGACCCCCTCCCCCTCCCGACTACCCCCACCTCCTCCCGGGCCCCTCCTCCTACCATCCCGGCGCCGAAGACCCCCTCCCCTCCCATCCCCTGGTGCCAGTGACCCCCTCCCCCTCCCGACTACCCCCCCCCCCTCCCCGGCCCCTCCCTTTCCATCCCCGGTGCTGGCGACCCCTCCCCCTCCCAACTATCCCCACCCCCTCCCGGCCCCTCCCCCTCCCATCCCGGCGTCAGTGTAAGGCCCCCCGAATTTTGTGCATTTACTATGTAATTGGTGCATATTATAAATATTTACTCACTTATGGGCATGTGTATAATATATGTTATTCTGTGGTGTATATTGTATGTATGTATTTATTCTGTGCATAGTGTATTTAAATAAGGTGTTATATAGTTAGTATAGTTTTATATATCTTGTAGGGACACACAAAGAAATTTTGTACATGTAATATATATATTAAAATGTACATGCATTATCAAATTGTTGAAGTACATAGTATACTTAGTTAAATCCATGCAAGTTGGATGTAATTATGTGAGTACATGTATATAGGTATGTTTTAACTTTGTGCATGTAATATTTACTTATTTCCGTAACCATTAAATCACTTATAATGTGTTGGTACATCTATTTTAAATGAATATTTGTTTTATGACCGAGATGCACAGTTGGCGGAAGCATCTTGTGCCGCTGACTGCATGTTGGCATCCAGATCGATGGACGCCTACCTCCCTGTTGGCGGCACCAGAGGTGGACGCCTATTTCTCCAGCTGTGTGCATTTTTAGATCTAAAAATGGTAGCGGTTTTGCCGGGTTCTTGTTTAGGAAACCTTCCCAACGGAAGGATAACCTACCCCTAATGCGTACCCGACCCCTTAGGTTCTATAAAAGTACCCCTTTTAGACGGATTAGGTTCCTTTGGGGGGATCTCTTGAGAAACCCTAGAAAACCCGTGCAAAAACTGAAGTTTGGAGGCTTGGATCCGACGTTGTGGTGCGTCTTCTGGCGATCTTCTTCGACAGGGAGCTGCACCTTGGATAGAGGTATCATCCCCGACTCTGGAGTGCGGCCTACATCGAAAGGAGGACCAGATCTCAGTGGATTTGGAACCCTCTTGGCACTGGCCAAGGAGGGCTTCTTTGATCAAATCATCACTTCTGGAATTTATTGAAGGCAAGTAACTCATGGTTCACTCCATAGATTGTCCTCTAGGGTTTATACATTTTTACGGATTTTTAAATCGTGTCTTGGACCCATCAATTCACCTGTTTTTTTGTGTTTTGGTATGCACTTTGTGCAGGCAAGAAGTTGGTTGCCACTGTGTTGCCACCAAGCTCCTATGTAAACAGCAGTAGATCATGTCGTCTACTGCTGGCGTCCAGACTCTGGACGCCAAGTTCCGGTTAAATTTTTCCAGAACAATGTGTGACTGCATGTGCTGTGATTTTTGGGAAATTGGGAATGCATGCATGTGTTAGTTACTATGGTCTGTCTATTATGTTCAGTGGATCATGTCATGAGATATTGATGTTTAATGATAATTGTCATTTATAATATTTCTGTTAAGATGAAAATGCATGATTTGATAGAATTTAATTCAGAATAATTAGAATTGATGTGTGTTATGTTCTCAGGAAAGTTTCCATGAACTCAGTACTACGTATGCACGGTTCAGAAATTTAGAACTCTTAGTGTACCATCTACCATGTATAAACTGAATATCTTGCAGATGTCCTGAAGTCTTTGTTAATATTAAAAATAGTTGTACTGCTCAAAAAATTGTGATATGTTTTATGATACCCATGTACCCTGTGGTTAAATTTTCAGTCTGTTCTGATTACTGTAGAATGAATTATCTTGTTAAATTTCATGAAATTGTACTAATTATTAAAAATGGTTTTACTGCCTCAAAAATTGTGAAACATTGCAGAGTCTTTTGTACCGTGTATTAAGAGTAAATTGCAATATGATGGAGATATAATTAACAACATGGTTTAGTTACTGTCTCTATTGTCAGACTGATTAAAGAGTCTGAATGTGATGTATGTGTGTGCACGTACATGGGAAGTGAAAGAATAAGTGGTGTATGTGTGTAAAAATGTGTAGACGTGATACGATAAATAAATGTGCCCATAAGACATTGCCACCTAGATTAAGTGGAGTTGTACTGTAGTAGTGCCCTACGGGAAAGCTCAAGTGATAATGACACGAGGCAATGGGTAGGGAAATCCTGGAGGTGGACAAGCTCCACTGGTAATGGTGGGGAGGGCTTCCTACGGTGCTGTAGAACCAAAGACTTGATCACTTTGCTTGGTGATTGAGTAGTGAAAGTGCAAGTGTAAGTGTTAAGTGATCCTTCTAGTGGTGGTTTAGGCTGTGTCTTGGCAATTGTGTAAAAGTGGAACATGTGTAAAGTGTGTAAAGGGATATGTGAAAGTGGCACATGGTATGTGCAAGTGAAGTGATATGCGCAATTGAAACAAAGTGAAACTATGTGAAATCATGTGTAAATGGAAGTGATGTTAACGTGAGAGTAAATGCATGTGAAAGCTTAAGTAAGACTGTATGTGTTAATGTCATATGTGTTAACGTGATTCATGTTTATTATGGTATCATGTTTAGTACCATGAGTAGATTGTGTTAGTTATGAGATAGTATTTACTTGATAAACGTGTGTTTAGCATCATGTTATAAATCGAATGTAAGCCATGTGTAAATGTTATGTGAAAAATAAGAAATGAGAGTATGTAAGTATATGAATGTTTCCATGATTAATGAGGCGATGTATAAGTATCATGTTAGAGTATTATTTTACATGTGCTAGTGTAGTCTTGTTGAATGCTTATAGTCCATTTATAGTATGAGCATGTTAGTTTAAGTGTTAAGTTTTTAATACTTGCTGAGTCTATGTGTAGACTCACCCTTTCTAAACATTTTAGGAGGTTTAGTAGCTGAGGACTTCGCAAGATCCGAAGAGGAGCGTGAAGAATAGAGTGGAGATTGTATTTCATTTACTAGTATGTGATGTAAATTTGTAATTTAAAGTTTGGTTATATAATTGGAATTGGCTACATGTAAATGGTTATTATGTTATGTCATTTTTTTATTGGACTATATAGAATGTGGTATGTGGATTAAAGTTGATGGAATAAGAATTGTTTAATTCATTGCATAGTGTTCTCTATTATGTATATCTCAGCCCATTTGTTACATGTTGGGGTTTTCTTCCTGTAGCGCTTGCTCTCATCCGATGTCGTTTGGTATAACCGTACTGGGTGGAAGTGGGTCGTTACAGCCAGAGACCCCTTCCCCCTCCCAACTACCCCTACCCCCACCCCCACCCCCTCCCCCTCCCATCCCCGAGGTGCCCCACCCCTACCGCCCCCTTCCCCTCCTGCTGGTGACCCCCTCCCCCTCCATCCCTTCTGCGCCCGACCGCCACCCCCTTCCCCCCTTCTTGCTGGCGCCCCCCTCCCCCTCCATCCCTTTGTGCCCCCTCCCCCCTTCCTGGCAAGGCCCCCCACCCCCACACCATCCCCCTCCCATCCCGGTGCCCCACCCCAGCCGCCCCTCCCCTCTTACTGCCCCCCTACCCGTCCTGACGACGACGACCCCCTCCCCTCCCATCCCTTCTGCGCCCCACCGCCACCCCCCTCCCCCTCACCGGTCTCCCCTTCTCCGGGACCCTCCTTCTCCATCCCTTTTGCGCCCCCTCCCCCTTCCTGTGCAAGGCCCCCCCACCCCAACACCCTCCCCCTCCCATCCCCGGTGCCCCACCCCGCCAACCCCTCCCCCTATCCTGCCAGCGGACCCCTCCCCCTTCCATCCCTTCTGCGCCCCACCGCCACCCCCTGCCCTTGCACAATGCGACCGGTCAAATGAGAAAAATCCCCTACATAATTAAAAGCTGATAAATGTGTGATGAGTTATAATTATCTGAAGTGAAATTGGACTCTCAGCTCTAATTTAAATTTTGAATGATATTATAGTAGCTTGAGAAATGTAATTACAAATGTCATTTGTTGCTTTACAATTTCAATTGTTTATCCTATCTTGGTTAATGTTCAATCATGAGATCAAATAGGACAAATAAGGTTAGTCTTGAACTTAAGTCGATCGGATGCTTTTAGAGTTTCTTGCCAGATTAAGTAGAATCGACATGCCTACCTTATTCATCTTATTTTATGTGAAATATATACATTACAAACCTGGATTTATTTGAAATACTTAAATATGTTGTGACAAATGACATATGAGCATAGTGTGATCAAAAGATGACAATGCAAGGAAGTTTTAAGTTGTTTAGTTATAGGAAGCAAGTACTGAGGGTACTTACTTTTTTTGGTAGAGTACATGTATCCAAGGAACAAAGAATCGGATCGGCCCAGGGAATGCCTGATCCGGATCTGATCAGATCCGCTCGGCCGATCCGCCGGAAGTTTGGTCGATCCTCGTTCTGCCAGATTTAAACATGTTTTTTTAAGAAAAAAATTAGACAGAGAATATCAACCCTCCATAAAAAGTTAGACGAGAGATTAAACACTAATTTGATCTGGTCAGGTTGAAATGTTGAGAGAACCATATATTTTTCTTTAATTATTAGTTGAATTGGTTTAGATGCTCACCTGAATCCTTTTCCGAAATGAAAATAAAAGATATATATAGAGAGAGAAAGAGAGAGAGAGAGAAATCTAGAGAGGGCAATCTGAATTATTTTCAATTTTGAGGTGGACATATCCTATATTTAAAATATTATACATAAAAGGTAGATGACAATACAGAAAGTTTATCATCCATCTGAATTATAGATTAAACAGTTGGCACAAAAAAAAAAGTAATAAGAAGAAAAAGAAAAAACTTGGCTTACTACTGCAGATCATGAACAGAAAGCATCCGATCATGTCGATTCTACTTAATCCGGCAAGAAACTCTAAAAACATCCAAGCAACTTGGTACCGGAGAATTGATAAAATCAAGGGATTTTTTACATTAGAAATTGGTCCAGAACCCTCATATAAAATGTTGACATTATACATATATGGTCATAACTCATTCTAGGAGCTTGAATGACATCAAATAATGATGATAGTTCAGATATTGTAAGAAAGAAAGTGCATGGAGGATCTTCTTTAAGGAACACATGAACACCAATGAGGTATATATACATTCCAATTTAGGGGAAAAATTAGTACAAACTCTTCCTTCTAGACATTAGTTTAGTTTACATTTAATTGTTCACTTTCAGTTTAATGATTAGTATTACACTTCTTATTTTAATGTATTTATTTAGTATTGCACTTGTTTGTATGTAATATTTCTTGCAAGGTGTTGAACAACTTCAAAGGAAAAAAAAAAAAGTGGGTGCACTGGCCTTGTGTTCCTGAATTTCACCTGCTTACACGACAACCAATAGCTGATAGGAAAAGATTTGGGGGAGTCAGGTTTGGAGATAAATGGAGAGGGACTACCTACTTGCCCATGGGGCCGCTGCGAACCTTCACGAACGCCTATTCACATTCACAACTCTAAATATGCATCTGTGAGGAGTCACTGAGTGTGAATAAGCATTCGTGAAGGTTCGCAACGGCCCCATGGGCAAGTAGGCAGTCCCTCTCCATTTCTTCAAACCCGACTCCCCCAAATTTTTTCTTGTCAGCTAATGGTTGTCGTGTAAGTAGGTGAAATTCAGAAACACAGGACCAGTGCACCCTTTTTTTTTCTTTGAAGTTGTTCAACGCCTTGCAAGAAATTTTTTACTATGAAATTTTTTTTCTTCATTAGTATTGCAATTCTTACTTTAATGTAATTCATTTACATGTATGTGTGAATTTGTTTTAATATTGCACTTACTCACATGTAATATTTTGTTTTCATTTTCCTTTCATATTTATGCAGTTTTTAAATTTAATCTATGCATGTATAGCAATTTATCACTGCACACACCTCACGAGAGCGTGTTAAGCCCGTGTCAATGAACCTTCCCGTTCAAGACTTTAGGATTGATGTGCACGAGTCTTATTTTCAATGATGAGAACATGTATATCTAACTCAAAGTCTTGAATTGTCCCGTTTTGGACATTCTGTGAATATTTGATCGCAATTAGGTAGTCATTTACTATGTGTTTGTATTATTTGTTGAAAATTTTGGGTGCGTCTACTCACTCCTCTCTGATATACCTTTATTGATTTAGAATATTTTCTTAACCACTTATTAGTAAGTGTTTAAGAAAATATCTTAATCAATAAATATTTTTAGTATATCGGAGAGGTGTGGGGAGATGCTACCGAAATTTTCAGCAAATTATACAAACACATAGTAAATGGTCATCTGAGTGCGATCAAATATTCACAGATGGGTAAAAAGTGATAATCTAAATAATATGTCCTACCTGTTCATTTTGACTTACTCAAACGATGTGAGGGTGTGTTGGATTTTAACTCGTGACATGACATTTAATCTGTGTAGGAAAAATATCTTATGAGAATCGGTCATGGATGTACCGTGGAATAGTTAATGGAGTTGTGACAGAGGAGTTTAAAGACGGAGTTGACAGATTCATTCGGTTTGCATTGAGGAATTCATCAGTAGCAGTTGATCCGATGGGTAACATCTGATGTCCGTGTTCGGCTTGTAAGAACAGAAAGTGGATATCGACATGGGATGTGCAGCATCATTTGTATACGAGAGGATTTGTTGCCCATTATGATTTATGGTCGTCTCATGGTGAGTTTAATATCTAGTCATCTAAATCAACCAACTTTGCCTCCACAAGTACGTACGTAGACATGGTTGTCGATGCTGCTGGTCCGGAGCTCAATATTCATGATGACCAAACAAATGAAGAAGTGCCGAATAATATAGCTCAGAGATTTTATCAATTACTTCGAGATGCTGATGAGCCATTATGGGATGGCTGTGAGAAGCATACACGGTTGTTTGCAGTGTCGCAGCTACTGAATTTGAAGCCTGAATTTCATATGAGTAAGAGTTGTTTTTATCGACTTCTCTTACTCGTCAAGAGTATGCTTCATCAATCAGAGAGGTTGTTTGATGATTTTTACTGTGCGAAGAAGATGGTGAATGATCTGGGCCTTGGTTTTATAAAAATTGATGCATGTCCTAATCAATGTATGTTGTACTACAAAGATGATGCAGATAAGACATCATGTTGTATCTGTAAGCATGATAGATTCAAGCCTAAGAGAGGAGACAAGTCAAAGAAGAAGGATGTTCCATATAAGTCACTGCAGTACTTTCCGATCACACCTAGATTGCAGTGGTTGTTCATGTCCTCGAAGACAACTGGACATATGACTTGGCATGCGGAAAGAGTCCGTCGTGATGATGGTGAAATCAGTCATCCTGCCGATGGTGAAGCTTGGGCTCATTTTAGCCATCTTTATCCTTACTTCGCAAGGGATCCACACAACGTGCGGCTGGGTTTATACACAGACGGTTTCAATCCATTCGAAGACTCGGTGGCATCTTACTCATGTTGGCCAATATTCCTAACAACGTACAACCTTCCTCCAGGCATGTGCATGAAGCTTGAGAATCCCTTCCTTTCATTGCTCATTCCTGGTCCAAAAAGTCCAGAAAAAAATATAGACATATATCTTAGACCGTTGATGATGAGCTGAAATTGTTATGGTCAGATGGGGTTCTCTCTTATGATGCATTCAGAAAATAGAATTTCAATTTGAAGGTTGTATTAATGTGGACAATAAGTGACTTTTCAGCATACGGCATGTTATCTGGCTGGAGCACACATGGGAGGTTGGCATGTCGTTATTGTATGGAGGATTCTAAATCATTCGTGTTGAAATGGGGGAAAAGCATGTTGGTTCGATTGTCATTTTCGGTTTCTACCGAGTGACCATTCTTTCCGAAAGCAAAAGGATTCTTTTATGAAAAATACAATTGTGATGGATGAAGTAGATATGGAACGGGTGTCTGGTAGAAACATGGCGAGGCGGGTCCAGAACTTACCGACTTTATCATAACTGGCTGGTAGTACCTGACAAATCTTAAGGTTTGAGAAGGATCACAATTGGGTGAAGCAAAGCATATTTTGGAATTGCCTTATTGGTCAACACTTTTGATATGGCATAACCTAGACGTCATGCATATAGAGAAGAATGTTTTGATAATGTATTCAACACAGTTATGGACGTCAAGGTAAAACGAAGAATAACGTCAAGGCACGAATGGATTTGAAAGTACTTTGCAGATGTCCAGAACTAGAACTGCAGTATGTTAGTGGAAAAGTGGTGCAACCTAAAGCTTCATATGTGCTTGGGGCTAGACAGATTAAGGAAGTGTGTCAATGGTTGAAGCAATTGAGATTTCCATATAGATATGTCTCGAATATTGCCCGTTGTGTAAATGTCAACGAGGGGAAAATTTACGGAATGAAGGGTCATGACTTCCATGTTTTCATGCAAAGACTGATTCCAATTGCTTTTCGTAAGTTGTTGCCGAAGCAAATATGGGGAGCAATGACCGAGCTAAGTCAATTCTTCAGAATTTTATGTGCATCAGAACTCAGACTTCATGACTTGCAAAATATGGAGCAAAATATAATACAGATAGTCTATAAATTAGAGAAGATATTTCCTCCAGCATTCTTTGATTTAATGGAGCACCTGATCATCCATTTGCCATAGGCTAGAGTCAGAGGACCAGTACAATTTCGATGGATGTATCCATTTGAGAGGTATATCCTATGTCTCATTTATTCACATTACGACATTCTTTTATATTTCATATGTATTCATTTGAATTGTTGTCGTAGGTGCATGCACGATCTTAAGATGAAAGTCTGCAACAAAGCACAAGTTGAGGGCTCCATTACCCAGGCGTACCTTATTGAAGAGATATCAAACTTTTGTTCGATGTACTTTGACACGGAAATATGAACTCGACGCACTCAACCTCCACGTAATGATGATGGTGGAGATTCTAATGTGTCTGACCGACTCTCTACATTCAAGTGTCCCGGACAAGTGTTTGGATATTCTTCTACTTGCGCACTCGAAGATAGAGAGTTGGTAGCTGTGGAGATCTACATCTTCATGAATTGCGCAGAACTAGACCCTTACATTGAGTAAGCTCTCAACACTAATGATGTACCTCATTTGCTTGCAATTCGCAAAACCTAGAGATTGTGTGACATTTTCATTGCAGAGAGTTTGACTCAGTCATAATGCAACGGAATCCACGTCTGACTGACGTGCAAGTTGAAAAGGAATGGGAGAAGTCTTTTGCTACTTGGTTAAGATATCGAGTAAGTGTCTAAATATTTTGATGCATAAGTGTTATATTCTTATGCATAATTAGTTGTTGTAATTTGTCATTGTCTGTCCCTTTTTTTAATAATAGGTTGAACAAGGCTTTATTACTGATTCAAGAGTACAAGAGATCAGTTATGGGCCCTCGAAGATTGTACGTGTCTATCCAGGCTACAATGTGAATGGATTCTGATTTCACACGAGAGATTATGGACGGAATAAGTCTACGATGAACAGCGGCGTATGTGTGAAGGGAAGTGCCTACAATGAAAATGAAGTAGACTATTATGGCATTCTCGAAGAAGTCATTGAACTGCAATTTTTGGGACAAGGCAACAATATATTTCTCTTCAAGTGTCATTGGTTCGATCCGACTTCTACTCGTAATGACACAACATATAGGATCGTCGATGTCAAACATAAGTCCAAGTTGAGTACGTATGAGCCATTCATTCTGGCGGCACAAGCCCAACAAGTTTATTAATCGAATTATTCGTCCCTCAAATTGAGAGATTGGTGGGCTGCTTGTAGAGTGAAAACAAGGCTATTCCCTGAGTATGAGCTTCTCCCGGCTGATATAGAGCTCGAAGGTGTTAATGACAATTTTTTCCAATCAGACTGGAGTGACGTACGAGAGTTGGCTCCTTCTACGCAGTTCAGTGTTGATGATATAAATGAACCAATTTGCTTATATAAGGATAACGAACAGGAAGAAGTTGACCCAAATGCCCTTGTGGGAGGGAGTGGAGTCTGATGAGGAGGAAGAGTCCCCGATGATGAGGACGAATTCGAAGAGATGACGAAGATGACGCTGAATTAGACATATCTTCAGTATTGATGATGAATATAGATAATATTATAAAATTTGTAAGAACTGAGTGTTGTTGCTAATTATATGTTATTAAATAGCTACTTCAAATTTGAGTGTGATGACATGTATATCTTTATTTTTCTCAATAGAGATATGGTACGTGGAGGATGAAGTGGGAGGGTTTCCACCTCCGTAGGCCGAGGGTCTACGCGGATAGTATATATGTACTCAACTCAATTATTTTATTATATTATGTATATTAACTTTATATTTTCTAACGTGTATATAATTTTGCAGGGTCCGCCTCCCCGTCCACGCCAGTCGTCCGGCGACAGGTATATATATATGTACCCAAACACAAAACTCTATATATTATTGTTCATATTAACTTTATATTTTCTAACGTGCATATAATTTTGTAGGGTCTGCCTCCCCGTCCACGCCGGTCGTCCCGGCGACAGGTATATATATATGTAAACACAAAACTCTATATATTATTATTCTTATTAAATTCATATTTTCTAACGTGCATATAATTTTGCAGGGACCGCCTCCGCGACCACGCCGGTCGTCCAGGCAACAGGTATATGTATATGTACCCAAATACAAAACTCTATATATTATTGTTCATATTAAATTCATATTTTCTAACGTGCATATAATTTTGCAGGGTCCGCCTCTTGCCCAATAGCGTCACCTTTCCCATCCCAATTACCAACAGGTACATGTATGTTTCCATACTTTAGTACGTTTCTTGTCTTCCAATTTTTTTAATAATAGTGTACTTAATTGTTTTCAACAGAGGTAGAGAGCCATCATCCAGCGCGGATGAGGAGGGCCCTCAACTACCTGGACGCCAGCCATGCTAGATTTTTGGGTAAACTTGATCACTTCAAACTTACTATATTTGTTATTTATGTTATATAGTTCTTGTACAAAATTAATGCGCAATTGCAGATCCAGGTTCTACTTCCTGCTATATTACGTCGTTGGTCCACGCACACGTTCCAAGACCAGTGGACTCATGGAAAAAGTTCCCCCCATCCGTCTGGGAATTATTATTTGACATGTTCACGGTATTATTATTTTTTACTGATTTGAAGTCATTTCTTTAATTACTATCTCTCTCTGTTAGTGCACAAAGTTGAGTACTTTTATTTCTAAACAGCAGAGGTACGTGTTCACGAGATCGAAGGATCTTCCTCGAGCACGAGTCATCTGGGAGTCTACTACCCAGACTAATTTCAGAAAGTCGATGTGGGAGACCCGGGACAAGGCAACGAAGACCACATGCAGCCAGGATCCTATGGATTGGATGGATTACGGTCCTGTGTGGCTGAGGAGGGACTATTGGGAGTCCCTTTGTCATCGTTGGGCTACTGGACCATGGCAAGAGAGGTCACAGACGGCTAAACGCAATCGAGCAACTCATCCGGAGAAGAATGTGCATACTAGTGGGTCTGTATCTTATGCGACCCACAGCCAGAAATTGGTAAGCATATTATTGTTCAATTGCTTAATACATTAATTTATTGTGAAACTAACTACTTTTGTTGAATTGTAAGCGTCACGAGTTTGAGCGTGCCACTACTTTTCGCGAGTTATTTGATCGAATCATAAGCGGAAGGGGACGAATGACTATGTCAGCGAGAGTGCTCGCACGATTGCTGTAAGTCAAAATATAATTTTTGAATTCAATTTACATATTAAAAAAATATGATTTCAATAATACATTTTTAATTTATTCTGTAGGAGACCTATGAAAGGACGATGGTGGATCGCTATGCAGAAGGCACTCCCTAGCCAGACTTGGATCCGGAGGCTTGGGTCGACGCAGCGGGAGGGCCAAGGAAGGGCTGAGTGTATGGCTTTGGGGACAGCCAATATACTACTCCAGTGTTGTCCTCATATGTGAGTTCGGTCGCTCTTTCAGCCTATGCGAGTTCATCTGCTGCGCCGCCTGGCAGTGGTGGAGAGGACATGAGAACCCTCATCCGAGAAGAGCTACAGCTGCAGTTTGGCGTTATGGTCGAGCAGCTGATCTTTGCCATCCGAGGAGTAGGCCCCTCATAGCAAGCCCCTCAGGTCAGTATTACTATTAATTTCATATAGTTTGAATGAAATGAAACCACTACAAGTGGAGGCCACCCAGGTTAATTTATGAGACGGTGTCCAAAGAGCTCAAAAGGGAAAAAAAAAAAGAAATCAAAATTAAGAAACCTATAAAGAAGGTCCCTTTATACAATGAACTTATGGAAGGATAAAAAAGTACTTGAAAAAAGATCTATAAAAAAAACTCAAGTGTAAAGGATCAAAACACGCAACCCGGTGGTCCAAAATCAAAATAGAGATCCGATCGGCGTGCCGTTCACTCCGGCACGACCGGGTGGGTGAAAGTGACGTGTGGGAACTGACGGAATCCTAATCGGATTCCTGATTTGGGTTCGGCACTCAAATCACTAATCTAAAAAAAACCTGAGTGTAAAGGATCAGAACACGTAACCCGGGAGTCAAAAATCATAAATAGGGATCCGATTGGTGTGTCGTTCTCTACGACACCACCGGGTGGGTGAAAGTGACGTGTGGGAACTGACGAAATCCTAATCGGATTCCCAGTTTGGATTCGGCACTTAAATCACTAATCTAATAAAAAAATCTAAGTGTAAAGGATCAGAACACGTAAACCGGTGGTCCAAAATCACAAATAGAGATCCGATCGGTGTGTCGTTCACTCCGACAGGATCGGATGGGTGAAAGTGATGTGTGGGAACTGACGGAATTCTAATTGGATTCCCAGTTTGGGTTCGGCACTCAAATCATTAATCTAAAAAAAAACCTAAGTGTAAAGGATCAGAACACGCAACCCAGGGGTCCAAAATCACAAATAGGGATCCGATCGACGTGTTGTTCGCTCCGACATGATCGGGTGGGTGAAAGTGATGTGTGGGAACTGACGGAATCCTAATCGGATTCCGATTTGGGTTCGGCACTCAAATCACTAATCTAAAAAAAACCTAAGTGTAAAGGATCAGAACACGCAACCCGATGGTCCAAAATCACAAATAGGCATCTGATCGGCATGTCGTTCACTCCGACACGACCGGATGGGTGAAAGTGACATGTGAGAACTAATGAATTCCTAATCGAATTCTCGGTTGGGTTCGGCGCTCAATTCACTAATCTAAAAAAAAACCTAAGTGTAAAGGATCAAAACACATAATCTGAGCATCCAAAATCACAAATAGAGATCCGATCGGTGTGCCGTTTACTCCGACACGATCGGGTGGGTGAAAGTGACGTGTGGGAACTGACGGAATCCTAATCGGATTCCTGGTTTGGGTTTGGCGCTCAAATCACTAATCTAAAAAAAAAAAACTGTGTAAAAGGATCAGAACACGCAACCCGGGGGTCTAAAATCACAAATAGGGATCCGATCGGAGTGTCGTTCACTCCGATACGACCGGGTGGGTGAAAGTGACATGTGGGAACTGACAAAATCCTAATCGGATTCCGGGTTTCGGTTCGGCACTCAAATCACTAATCTAAAAAAAATGTGTAAAGGATCAAAACACGCAACCCGGGGGTCCAAAATCACAAATATGGATCCGATCGGTGTGTCGTTCGCTCCGACACGACCGGGTGGGTGAAAGTGACGTGTGGGAACTGACGGATTCCTAATCGGATTCCCGGTTTGGGTTCGGCGCTCAAATCACTAATCTAAAAAAAAACCTAAGTGTAAAGGATCAAAACACGCAACCGGGGGGTCCAAAATCACAAATAGGGATCCGATCGGGATGTCGTTCGATCTGACACGACCGGGTGGGTGAAAGTGACGTATGGGAACTGACAGAATACTAATCGAATTCCCGGTTTGGGTTTGGCGCTCAAATCACTAATCTAAAAAAAACTAAGTGTAAAGGATTAAAATATTTTCTAATTAAACTTAGTGAATAATCACATGTTTTAAATTTAAATTTGAAAATTATGTTTGTATATTATTTTTTGTTTATGTTTCTCATATTTGTTATATATATATATATATATTATATATATATATATATATATATATATATAGGATCCTCCAGCACCTGACGATCATGAGGCAAGGACAGCAGACGATCCAGCAGACCGTTCTTCATTTTTATCACTTATTATTGTGCATGATTTTGTATTTGTGTGTTTGATGATTTTATGTTTGATTTTAGTACTTATTATTGTGGAATGTATGAATATTTTAGCAGGTTTTGTAATTTATCATTATTAATTTTAGTATTTAAAACAAATAAGTTGGTAATTTCCTACGGATTTTCCAACGGATATTATCCGTCAGAAATAGCATCAGCACACAAGGTTGCCGACGGAACTTATCCATCGGCAAAACCTTCGAAACTTCCGATGGATTATTTTTCTACGGAACGTATCCGACGGAATTTACCGACGGACTTTCCAACGGAATTTCTGGCAGATTGTCTGTCGGAATATACCAACCAATTTTCCGACAACATTTGCCGACGACTTTCGGTCGGAATTTACCGATGAACTTTCCGATGGAATTTTCTATCGAAAGTTCCGACGGAATTTTCTGTCGAAAGTTCCGACGGATTGCCGACGAATTTTTTATCCGTCGATAATTTCTGACCGTATTTTTTCGACAGACGCTTTCCAACGGTCGTTCGCCAGAATGTTGTTGGAAGGTGTGTTTTTCAACAGATTTTCGATGGAATCTGTCCGTCAGAAATCCCACTTTTTCTTGTTATGAAAGGCAGTGTGGTTAGGACCTAAAATGATAGCAAGTACTTCAGAGAAGATTCAGCTTATCAGAGAACACTTGAAGGCTACCCAGTCTAGACAAAAGAGTTATGCAGATAACAGAAGAAGAAAGTTGGAGATCATGTATTGCTGAAAGTGACACTTATACAGGTATACGGGGAGTCCAAAGGTTTGGAGTAAAAGCGAAGCTGCAAGCCAGATTTATAGGTCCTTTCGAGATCCTAGAAAGAGTGGGAGAAGTAGCTTACAGGATTGCCTTGCCTCCATCATTAGCAGAGGTACACAATGTCTTTCATGTATCCATGTTGAAAAATTATCTTTATGATTCTGAGCATGTGATCCGATATGAGGACCTAGAGCTAGGAACGAACTTCACCTACGAAGAAAAGCCAGTAAAGATTTTGGACAAGAAACTACAACAACTCCGAAATAGGGCGATACCTATGGTGAAGATCCAGTGGAGCAGAAGAGGCCTGGAGTGTAGCAACCCGGAAAATTCAGTATTTAAAATTTTGAAATAATAATTTCTTTAAAACGAAATAATAGAAATATACGTACCATTATTGTATGTGCAAGAACACATCTAAAAATTTCTTAAAAATTATAAATCAACCTCAAATATTATTCCTAAGTGTTCCACGAAGAAATACGTGCAACGAAAAATCCGATTGGCCAAACGTACGTCACAATGTGACTAATTATCCAAATTAGGAAACTAAGTCGGAAATCCGTTAACACGAAAAGATACAACACCCATAAATTAAGCGATCATGTTAGAGAGACTTCCAACATCATGAAATGATTACCCATTATCGGAATTGGACCGATGAACCTCTCATAGTCCATGAATAAATTAGGTAAGAAAAATATAATAAAATCTGTAACTCTATTATTCTCTAATTAAAAGGGAAATCCCAAAAGATAAAATCTAATAAATAATGGACTTTGATAAATGGACCATATAAAATTTATTGGGCCATAATATGGATTTTTAAAAGAAGAATAATAGGAAAATACCCTAAATTCGTAACTAAATTATTACCTAAATAGAAAAGGGGTATTTAATGCATAAATAGGAGTTTGAGTTAGAATTGGATTCCTAAACCTACCCTAATAGGTTGGCCACGAATTTGGCTCCCATCCTAACCCAAATAGGAAGTGGAAAGCTTGGGAGGAGGTTAGGAAATGAGAAAATTCAGAATTTAATAGAAGTTAGAGTACTATTAGGAATTAGAAACATAACTAGCATAAATACACCTCTTAAACCCTCTTGGCCGACCCTAGCTCGTTGCCAAAGGTTGGTGGACGTGGAGAAGAGGCCAAGGAGGAGAGGATCTCGTGGGGAGAAGGAGTTCTTGGAGCTTCTTCCTCATTCTTGGAGATTTTAACCCTAGAAGATAAATCGAGTTCAAGGTAGGCATTCTCACGAGCAAAATCAAATTAAACTCATCTGTAGGTAGTTCCAATCACCAAGAACAAAAGCCCTCTTGAATCACTCTTTTTCATCGAGTCAATCTTTTGTTCTTGATTTTAGAAGATCTGCAAACATGATAACCCCGAGACATCATGTTTAATTCAAATCTCTATGAACTCTTGATCCCATGCTATGAAATTCTTACTGTAGATACTTCATGTTGTTAGGGATCTTTTGCCCCTAAAAGCCCTAAATTTCATCGAGCATGCTGATCGAATTTAATCAATCTTTCTCTCTGTGACATGTTCTGAATAACTCGTTCTTGCTCATGTTCAAACCCTATATGAACCATGCTCTCTCTCTAATTCCAATTTACTGGAAGTACCCTTACATGTCTACTTTAATTTGCAACTTGTTTCATGATTTTTCATCGACTATGTAATTAGTTATGATTTTTCAAAGTACCTTGTGTCCAAATAAGTCAAGTTGGCACGTAATCCGATGTAGAACATTGTTCCCGCTCGAACTCAGGTGAAGTACCTGAGAACGCGACGGCTCGACACGTCGCGTTCTCAGAGCCATCGCGACCAACATCTTGTCGCGTTCTGAACGCGACAAGAGACCCCGTCGCGTTCTGGCCGCCTGAGCAGACAGCCCTATCGTGACCCGTACAGGACCCTGTCGCGTTCCAACATGACCCTGTCGCGACCCTTACATGGGTACGTCGCTTTCATAGGATTTTGCATGAAAACCCATGAAATTTGTTACTCTCACTTTCTACAATATCCTTACGCCTTTTTAACAGTCATACACGCAGTAAAAACACCTATTTTTAATGGAGCTATATAGAATGCTTTAAAATACATATTCACGACTTCTTTTCTATCTACAATTTCATGACACATGCACACACTTGGAACCATCCAAATATGGCTTAATTGGCATGAACTTGTGACATAATTTATCTGGTAATTTATGCAATTAAATTGTCTTACTTGTAAATGAACTTGTCCTCGATTTTTCGCGTTGTTTTGAACCACCAATCTCGACGCTCCACTGTTCTAGAATTTCTCTAGAACGTCGAGCACCTGTTTTTATATACACACATTACTTGCTTGTGGTGAACTCTCCGTCGGATATTCCTTTCGCCGGACTAGTGAACCCTTGCACAAGGTCTCCGTAAGTCTCCTCTGATCATGGATTCCCACATGGTCGACGAGCTGGTTGTACCCTAACACCTATGATACACTCTAGGGATCAGCAAGATCCAAACGGCCTTAGTTGCTCTCGCTCTTATCTTGAATCACGCCGGACCTCTGGACCTGTGTATAACGAGGCCAGCGGAAGGGTTGTGTATTCCACCTGACTGCCAACGCCGTACGCGTGTGTTGTGCAACTGTTACTATCTCTCGTTACTCGACGTTTCTTGTGCAATGACCATAAGATCTCATCTATACTCTACTCGCTCGTCTATTCACGTTCACTCTACTATCTCGTCTCTCTCGTCTATTCATCTAGTACTCTCTTGGTACTCTTTGAGCTGTGTGGCTCCTACTGTTTTGTACATGACTGTCTGGCGCTATAATATGGGTCTTGTGACTCTACTGTATCCAATGCATACTGTGCAGGGCACGGAGAGTGTCCGAGGGGCTCCAATCTAGTCCTGGGGGCAGAGAGCCACCCGAACATACCTGCAGGGGCTATTGACGGTGTTCTGCATTGCACCGGTTCTGACTATACTGTATTGGCTAGACATCTGACTATTGTCCTTTTAGTCTGAGGAGTTCAGACATACTGTGATATTACTGTGCTATCACAAACTGAACGGCTACTATCCTAGAAGTGACTACTGTCGTATTCTACAAGTGCACTGTTGTGCAACCATACCCGCTATCTCGTTACATGTTATCTCGTTACACGTTATCTCGTTACACGTTATCTCGTCACACGTTATCTCATTACACGCTATCTCGTTACACGCTATCTTGTCATACGCTCTACTTGCTCTACTTGATACTTGCCATCTTGAGCTATTGCGTTCTATCGTGACTTGATCGCATTCAAAGTACTATATTTTCTCTCGGCTATCTACGGATAACCAAAGTGCAATTACTATTTCGATTGACGAAAGTTAATCAAAAGTGCTATACCATCTCGATTGATGAGAATCAATCAAAGTGCAATTTACTCTTTACATGACCATCTACTATCATCTCTTCTTGCTATACATGTCACTTGCTATTCTTGACA
The DNA here is from genome assembly GCA_014218235.1 of Colocasia esculenta. Lineage (NCBI taxonomy): Eukaryota > Viridiplantae > Streptophyta > Magnoliopsida > Alismatales > Araceae > Colocasia > Colocasia esculenta. Next base: position 62,698,784 of record CM024760.1, read on the forward strand.
ATATCGTTACTTGCTATTGTTGTTATCATTTTCTATCATGACTTGACTTTAATCATCGCGCTATACTTGATTTGTCTGCTATTCGAACCATGTTACTTGTGCTGTTACTTTCTTGACTTTACATGACTCGCTCTATCATTAGTTACTCTGCCATTTAATGCGTTAATTATTTAAAGCCTGCTTGAGCCTGAGATTTAAGTCCTACTGGGCGTTATCGCTCACCCTTCGTTATTTGTTATTGTGTCACAGGTAAGTCGAATAATGACGTTACATACACCAATGGGACAGGACCCGAGTGATGAGTAACCCGGAGTCAAATGACGAAGTTACCCTAGCACAATTGGAGTTTAATAGTTATTGTTTTAGATTTCTTTTCAATGTAATGATGTCATTGAGCCCTATGTATTGGCTCCGAATTAGTGGTTGTAATAGTCTTAGTGATTTTATAATGAAATCAAGAATTACTTCAATTGTTGTTCGTTAGATGCTCTGATGTTTGCGAAAGTATGCTCAATTCACGTTACCATACTCGTTGTTCGCGTCTCCCTCCAATTTATTCCACTGCTAAATTGGAGGGGCGTGACATGGAGGTAGCTACTTAGGAGCTAGAGGAGACAATGAAGAAGAAACATCCAGAACTATTCATTGGTATAAGGTCTCTCACACTAGAAAATCATGATATATTGCGTGTAAATTTAGGGACCAAATTCCTTTAAGTAGGGGAGGGTGTAACACCATGGATTTCTAATCTCAAATAAATTAAGGTAAACTGATGGGAATATTTGAGTAAGGGACTCAATTTAAATAATTAAAGCAATGAAGCAAAACCAAGAAAAAATATAATGCGAGGGAAAGTACTTGAAGGGAACATTAATAGTCAGCATTTCAGCAGGTTAAGAATTTAAAACAATCAATCGAGGTAATCGATGTTTTCCTTCAATAATCGATGTTCAAGAGAACAATCGATGTTTTCCTTCAGTAATCGATGTTCAAGAGAACAATCAATGTTTATATAATCGATGTTCCTTCAGCATCGATTATTTCTAGGTAATCGATGTTTAGGTAATTGATGTTTCTTTCAGCATCGATTATTTCTAGGTAATCGATGTTTTAGTAATCGATGTTTCTTTTAGCATTAATTATTTCTAGGTAATCGATGTTTCTTTCAGCATCGATTATTTCTAGGAAATCGATGTATATATAATTGATGTTTCATTCAGCATCAATTACTCCTATATAATTGGTGTTTATATAATTGATGTTTCCTTCAGCATCGATTATTTCTATGAAATCAATGTTTTCCTCAAGACAATCGATGTTCCTTCAAATCGACTACCTCTTATGCAATCGATTTTTTTTCCTTGATTATTTAGGAACAGATGTAGTTTTGAACTTTAAACAATTGAGGGCCTGGTCTTGAATCCATGGTAACAAAAGGACAAAAGACCTATGATGAGGCATGGGTGGACCTTACCTACCTCTGTCTTTTTTCTAAAATAAGCCAACATAGGCATGGTCAGGTATGGTGGTCTGACCTTTTGGTGGACCAAGTCAATAATAGGTATGGCATGGGTATGGTTTGGGGCATAGCCTTAGGTAGGGTGGACCTTTGACAGAAAAATCCCACCATCTGTACCATGAACATAAGGACCCTTAAGACAAACTCCTACGCTCCCTTCTAACCCCCACTGGTCGTAGGAAGAGGAAGTTTGAGCTGGTGGGAGAAGCCTTAAGAGCAGTGATTGCCCCCGAAGCCTGGGAACCTTGGAACTTAATCCATTATTTCTTCTTGGTTTGAAGAAGAAGCAAGAGTTCTGAAGTGATTAAGGTGGGTTTTCTCGGGCACAAACTAAAAATCTTTAACTATCTGAGATTTTGATCCAAGTCTTGTACCTTGATTTGTTTAATTTCTATTTAGTAGAGTGGTTAGAGGCTCCTAACCCTCATACCATTGTAAAAGACCTTTTGTTCTTTCCTAATTGTTGTACTCTTTGACTCCAATTTCGGTAACTTGAGAGCTGCCTTGTAGAAGGTTAACTAGCTATTTCTAGCTTAAGCATCGAATAGATGTTAAAAGTTATAACAATGCAAAGATTACTCAAAAGGAGATTTTCTACTATTAATCATCTTGATCTTTGTCCCTCTACGACTCATCTGAAATTCAAACCTTGGATCTGCCTATTCTTCAATTTAACACCCCCAAAATAGAGAAAGAAAAAATATATATATGTAGGAAACCCCTATGATATGTTGGCATGACTTGATTTTTTAGGCTCCCTCGTTCTTACCCCATTCACTAAACCTTGACATCCTTATAAGAATAAGTGATGCTCTTGAATATTTTTTGTTCCATCAAGGGCACTCCCATTCTGAGAGAAGCATTGTTACTTATCTTATTGGAATTCCATTGGCCATCGTCTGTTCTAACACTATTTGGGACTTCGGTCCAACCAACCGCATGCCTGTGCAAATGTAAGGGCCTTGTTTAGTCCTGGGGAGGAGCACCCCAACATACTTGTTAACTACGGGAGTATGAACTTGTGGTGTTGGCATGACACTAATATGTTTGCAAGATTTGAAAGCGCCTTCTGATATGCTATGATATGTTTATTCATTGTTATATTTTTCTAAATGGTCAATCTTGTGATCTGAATAATCTGCATCAATTCTAAAAAAAAAAAAAACCATCTGGTTATTTGTTTAACTAAGTTGTGCATGTACTGAAGAGCCAACCTTGATAATCATACAATAACCCATATATTCCAGAGGACTTTGAAACTTCCACCACTGTTTGAATGGTTCCCAGGAATTCATAATGTTCACCTTCTATGTTCACTTGCCATCTTGATTTATACGTGGAAAGTAGTCTTATAGTTAAATTTTGTTATTGCCTAACCTCCCTTAAATTCTGTTGTTAAGGTATTAATCATGCATAAAATTGTCCGCACCTTGAGATGTAATCCCTGCTGGACGCAAGCTCACTAAATTCTTTAACATTTTCAGGAGGTGAAGGTGAGCATGAGGAGTCGGACGGGATCGGGCATGAGTGAAGAGAGTACTCCCAGTGTGTTCTTTTGGTGGAAATAAGAATAGGGAAAATCTTTATTTTGTTTGGATCCATTCCAAGTGTAATTATGTAGAATCTTGAATAGACTCTAGAAAATTGTAAATTTTATACACCACTCGAGTGCCTTGACAAGGATTTTATCAGGTATGTTCGATTGTTGTCACCAAAGGTTTCTATCAACCAGTTCTGCCTGAAGTCTTTGGTGTGTCCCTCCGAATCCAGTCTAAATATTTGACGCATCCATCTGATTTACTTGGTTGCACCCAATCATTTCCACGAAATTTATGATGAAATTTTGGGGGCGTGACATCAATAGTGGAAGGTCTTCGAGATTTGGGATGTCGCTGGTGGCAAAGACAGTGAGGGATGAGTTATTTCAAGTGTTCGACATGCACTTCACAGAGATCTACCAGATGTAAATGAGATGGGTGATAGTGGACGAGCTCACCAATCTTGGCCTCCACATCCTTCGCTTTGTGCTTCACATAACTCTATAGATCCCTCCCCCTCCAACAAGTACTGGAACCTTCCAAAGAGGTTTTGGTATGACAGCATTTGTAGGAGGTATTTCTTGGAATAAAGCATCTCCAGACTGGGACTCCACCTCTACTCTACTCATCTGAGGAAGTGGAGAGCGAGTCATGGACAGACATGGAGGAGGAGATCGGGAAGTGTACCAAGATCATCAACGTTGTTGTTTGCATTCTCTTTCCCAGTGAGTGCCGCCTCTGCAAACCTATTTTCGCCGACCTTGCGATCGTCGCCGAACTATCTTTCTGCCCTACAGGGGCCTCGATCGTGATGCACCTACTCGATTTTGTTGATGCATTGGCATTGGGGAGCAAGGCTCCGAAGAAGCTATTCCAATTCCTAGACATGTACGAAGCCCTATGAGAGCTAATTCGTGAGATCGATTCGGTCTTCTCTCTACTGTGAATCCAACATCAAAAGGCTGGGAGAAGCCATTAGAGTGATCGAGGGAATGAGAGAGGAGAGGAAGCAAGGGAGAGGGGCAGAGGGGACAGTCGGGGAGAGGGAGTGAGAGAGGAGAGGGGTAGACATTGCAAATTAAAAAAAAAAACATAAACAGGCACTGACAGAGGGCAAAACGGTCAATAGATATGTACCGTTAATTCTGTTTCCCCTATCTTTAATCACGAGGGCTCTGGTTAATACATTTCAAGTTTATTACGATAATTTTCATAAATATAAGAGTATAACAATAAGTTAAAAGGATTTTATGGTATACTGATAATTTGCTCTATAGTAACCTCAAATTACCTATGTCTATCCCTAGAAATGTGCTCCCAAACCAACTTTAAGAAGTCTTTATTTATTTATTAAAATATTAATTTATTACATCATTCGGTGGGAGTTAAATTCTTAACATTAACTTAAGAAAATTTTCAAGAAAACTACTCGTCAATCTATGGTCAGTGGGAGTTGAACTCCTGACCTCTTCTTGGTATACGTAAAGTACTACCACTAAACCACTTTTTGATATATGACCAACTCTAAGAAGTCACTTGAAGACTTCTACAGCAATCTTTACATATCTTTTGTATGCTTCCCAAGTCAATTCTAAAATGATCCTCCTCCCTAACACAATACAAATATTTTTCTTTAAATATTTAACTTTAAAATAATAAAATCTAGATAAAAATGAATCAAAATCTTCCTAGATACTACTACTCGCTCTCCCTCTCATTATAGGGATGAGGATGAGAACTGTGTTACCTGATACATAATATTTGGAGAGATAATTATAATCGTGTAAATATAGAGTAATAAGTAGATATCAAATCATTGGACAATGAATAATAAAAAATAACTATCTTTTACTCGTAATCAAACCACTATTATCCATTACATTCATTAATCAGAGATAATACTTAGAGCTCATTAACACTAACTAATAACTATGACATAGTAGATTTTTCCATGCTAAGATTCTATCAAGGATAGTCATTCACTCTTAGTCATCTTCATCTAAGTATATATTGTCTTCTTTATCAAGTCATATGAAATAATCATAGATAATATTTAACTAGCGATAATATTAAAAAAAATTATGAAGTGCATCCATTTACTATTGTTATTGGTCTATCGCACCCTGCGGTGCACATCATGATTCACCGCGTCGGGTCTCCACAATGCCGTCTTGTCGGCTCCCACCGACCGCGTATGGTGGCACCCGCCAGAAAGCAAAGAATGGCTGCGTCCCCTCCAGAAAAATCTCCTCTCCCGCTCGCCGTGCCTGCTACAAGCAGCTTCTCCAGGTGGTCCTCTTTCTCCACGGATGCAGAACTCCCGCTTCTTCTCCGCTTCCGCCGCCGCCGCCTACCTCTACTTCGACCACGGTGGCGGGCTCTCGTCCCCGCCGTCCGTCACCGTCATCCCCGTCGAGTGCCCCTCCCCGACGTCGCCGTCCCCATCTTCGTCCATTCCCCGGGGGCCGCCGCCGTCAAGATCCAGGCGGCCTACCGCGGCCACTTGGTCCGCTCCCTGGTTCGGCGTGTCCGCGACGCGGACGCCGAGGCCGGCCGTTTCGAGCTCCTGATCCGGACGCAGGAGGTGGTGGACGCTGTCCGGCGGGACGCGCGGGAGCGGCTGCGCGTGGCCGAGGGTCTCATGGCCCTGCTGCTGCGCCTGGATGGCGTGCCGGGATTCTACCCGGCGGTACGGGAGCTTAGGAGGGCCACCAGCCGCCGGATCGTGGCGCTGCAGGAGCTGCTAGACGCCATCGTGGTGGAGCGCATCGTCGAGCTGGAGGGTTTGCCCTCGACATGGGAGGAGGTTGTGTGGGGCGTCGACGGTGTGGGGGAGAGGGAGGTGCCGGTGGATGCGGAGGAGAGGGTGGTGAGGAGAGGGCTTCGATGCTTGGAGAAGTTGCTGCTGGGGTGATCCCATTCCAAGCACGGTGCCTCTTGATGCTGTGAGCATCTCCTGCTTGTTGTAATTCCCGAATGTGGTTCAAGTGTTGAGATAAACAAATAAAGGATGTTATAGCCTGGGCATCTTCATGTTGTATAGCTGTACTAAGCTGCTAGGACAATTTGAGATAATCTGCTGATCATAACATTAATGTGCAGATAATTGCAAAGCTAGTTTCTATCTTACCATGGAGGCAAAACAAAGAAAGAAATTAAAGGGCAAAACAAAATATCAAATTGTTTTGCCATGATATATATATATATATATATATTATCAAGCCCAGTTGACATGCAAGCAGTTCGTAGCCAGGACTATATCACGCTTGACTGTTCTTCAAACTGCAATTTCATATATATCACGCTTGCCGGGGCATTCTTCCTCAAACCATTTGCTCATATATCTTTTCACCATGTACGTCTTCTTTTTTTTGTTGATGGAGAATCTAACGCAGCTGGTGGAGACTTAAGATGAGGCTTCTGTTGACCCGATCGAGTTAAGGTCTAGTGGAGTCAATTTTATCCGTATTACACTTTTTGCATTAAATAGTACTATAAACTCGAAAACGTATGCCAAAAAACTGGGAATCGTACATCAGATAATTTTATAGACGAAACTGTGAAGGTTGTAATTAATCAATCATCCTAAAGTAACCAGCATCTTACATGAGTGATCATAAACAGACGTTTCAGCTACGGTTTGACCTCATTATAAGCAGACGTATATGTCTTCTAAAGATGTCAATAGGCCTAGCTATATAGAAAAGGCTGAGTTGAGCCCAGCATGTCTGTGTAAATTAAGACAGGTCCGTCTCTGTAATTAAGACGCCTCCCATCTGTCACTAGATCTTATGCGAGATGCATGCTTCTTAAAGGACGATAGAGATTCTTTTACAAATTACCCATATATATATGATCTATTCTCATATTATAGGCATGCTTTAATTTGACTTTTTTTTATAAATAATCAAAAGTAGTTTTTTTATTATTCAAATTATATAATCACCCTTAGATATATACTTGTAGTTGCATTTTAAAAATCTTGTGGTCTCTTCATACGTTTTACAAAGCCTAACTTGAGGATTATTCCGTGATTTGATTTCAGTACCAATGGGTATTTTACACATTTCATGAAAGTGAAGGGTAACATTAATGTGAATGTGATATATAGTTGACAAGGAAATATATATCTGTATGTATAATTAAGAAACCAAAGACCAAATTAAGCGTGATGAATCTTCATCAAAAACAATCGACAAGGTCGTGATAACAAAGACGTATATAGGGCTGGATGTTTCTGATCATAATATCAAGTGTTTATTTTTCATTCTGGAGTTTAATTAACCTGGGATGATCATTAGTGAAAAGGGAGTTCAGTAGATAAATCCTCTAATTATATATATTCTTCAAGTGCACGCACGAACCCATCAGGCCTACTGTCGGACACGGTTACGTATTCGCTATTACGTGCTTGATACCGTTTTAATTTGTATGCAATATCCCCCTGCCTTTTACGAGGGGAAACTCATTAGATAGCTAGAATCAGCATGTTGGAGATATAAAAATTTTATCCAGTAAAATCATTCCAACTGAATGTTGCAGATGTGATCGAGTGGGGATATTCAATATTGCTACCTCACAAGAATTCTATCTTGCGAGATCTCACGAGATTATTGTGTGATCTTGCAAAAATCTCGATCACGACCAATCTCTGGTAAATGAGGAGGCCAAAACACCTAGTCTTGAAAAATTATCTATATGAATATACGAGATCCACACCTTTATGATATCATGATCATTATCCACACTTTTATTTCAAAGTGATACATGCATTCATGATTCACCACAAATAAAAGAATAGTACACTTCAATAAAATTGATACATTTAAATTTGGATAAATTAATTAAAAATCTCTATTGAATATTTGACTTATTTTCTAGTCCTTGATAGAATTATAACTCATTACAATATGTGTTATCCTCTATTATAATTTATGTTAAACTCTCTTACAATAAGGATCTCTCATGTTATAGTCAAGAACTATTAATTAATTTTCTCAAAGTTTCTACCAAATATTTGACTTATTTTTTTAATCACTGATAGAATTGTAACTCATTATAGTGAATTTTATCATCTATTACAGTTTATGCTAAGTCCTATTACAGCAAGGACCTCTCATATTACAATTAGGGACTATTAATTAATTTGCCTTTTAAATTTTTCAAAGAGATACATTCAACACAAATAGATATGTGCATTTCAATAAAAGTAGTATGTATTATAATTTTTTCCCTACAATTGCATTAGACAAGTCTTCACATTTTGAAACATCAATAAAATAGTACATATTAAAAACTATTTAAAATTTTCATAAAAATGTCAAAGAACTTATTCACATCAAACATCAATAAGTCTCCACCCATTATCACTTAATTGTAATCAGATTTTAAAAATAATGAATATATAAGTGAGTCATTACCCAGACTCGTTGGAAGCCACCATCCAGATTCACGGAGAACCACCATCTAGGCTCACTAGAATCATCACTTTATTAAGAGCAAACTCCCACAAGATCATGTGGCCCACAAAATCTGATGATCAGTATGTTTGATGATCAGTCTGTTCTCATATAATTCTAATTAATTACATATTGATTTTGGTGAATAACAAAATGTGATTAACAAAATCTTCTCAAGTTTTCTAACATACATTCTATAAGCTTGTGAGCACAGGAAAAATCTCAAGGAAAATCAAGCTCATTTGGTAAGTATTAGTACATCTATAGCATGATATTTCTCAAGTCATAGACTTCTATGATATTTCCTTAAAACTGTAACGATTTGATGTCGTAACGATTTCTTTGTAGAAAACTCTGTTTGCTTACAAAAATCGTTCCCATCAAACGATTTGCCCATCGCAATGATTTCTTAAGTTATCGTAACGATTTGATTCTTTAAGTCATCGTAACGATTTCTCATCGCAACGATTCCTTTAATCGTAACGTTTGCTCATCGCAACGATTCCTTTAGTCATCGTAACGATTTGCTCATTGCAACGATTTCTTAAGACGTCATAACGATTAAGTCATCACAACGATTTCTTAAGACCTCGTAACGATTGCTCTTCGCAACGATTTCTTAAGTCATCACAACGATTTCTTAAGACCTCGTAACGATTTTCTCATCGCAACGATTTCTTAAGTGTTCATAATGATTTCTTTGCTGAACACAACGATTTGTTCTTCGCAACGATTTCTTAAGTCATCACAACGATTTCTTAAGACCTCGTAACGATTTGCTCATCGCAACGATTTCTTAAGTGTTCGTAACGATTTCTTTGCTGAACACAACAATTTCCTTCCCACAACGATTTCTTAAGTGTTCATAAAGATTTCTTCATTGAACACAACGATTTACTTCATGCAACGATTTCTTAAGTGTTCATAACGATTTCTTCATTGAACACAACGATTTGCTTCATGCAACGATTTCCTAAGTGTTCATAACGATTTCTTCATTGAACACAATGATTTGCTTCATGCAACGATTTCCTAAGTGTTCATAACGATTTCTTCATTGAACACAACGATTTGCTTCATGCAACGATTTCCTAAGTGTTCATAACGAGTTCTTCACTAAACATAACGATTTGTTCTCCACAACGATTTCTTCAGTAAACATAACGATTTGGTTATGTCTTACAACGATTTAGCTAAATTGACTTGATCTTAACGATTTCATAAGTCATGAATGTGTCGACTTCTTATGTAGAACGATTTGCTATTGGTCAAAGCATTGAATAGTCAAAGTCGTCACGCATATCCTTCTGACACCTTTGCATTTAATGTAGACTGAACGTATCTCTGCATGCATACAGACGATAACGTCCATTATCGTGCTTACTCTATGTGTATCTTTTAGATCAGCTATTTGGCATTGCTATTTCTGTGATTATTTGTTCTAACGATTGACTAACATCAGAGACAGCTTAGTTGTCTATCGTTTAAGCTTGAAATATGTGCATATATCTGATGACAGTCCATCTTGCAACGTTGGACAAAATAGAAGCCAAAGAATAACACTGAAGATTTTGCGTGCACAAATGGATAAAGACCGTTGACTAACAGCTTCAAAAGGCCATTCAGTCTAACGTCTACCAAAGCTAGAGGCAACGGATACTTTAACGAATACATTTCAAATTGAAGATATAAATACAAGACAGCAGTTCCAGAGAAAAAGAGACGAGACTTACCAACGAATACTACAAGCAAGTCTTAGCAAATTCAAATCTTCTGGGAGAATTTTAGAGCCAAGCATCCCACTCCAAATTGTCTCAGCTCTTTAGCTCTCTGTGCTGTAATAGAAATCTTGAGAGAGAGCCTGTGTAGTTCTGAGAGAGACCATTGTTTAGATCTCCTTTTCTCAGGGCTATTTGCTTCAGATCGTGGCTTGTTAAAGCTTGATCTAGGGGCTTGATTTTATTACTTATTTTTGCTGAGTTTTTCTCTTCTGTTGTGAAGGAAGACCTGGTGAGGTATCCAGGATGTTATAGTTCCCTTCGTGGTGAAGGAAGACCTGGTGGGGCATCCAGGGTGTTGTAGTTCCCTTCGTGTGAAAGAAGACCAGCTGAGCTGGGTGTTGTAGTGTCCATAGAGGGACTGTACCCTAGTTAGTAGAATCATGAGTTATTGCTCAGGGACTAGACGTAGGACTCCTAAGGAGAGGAGGTCCGAACCAGGATAAACTCTGTGTGTTGTGTGATTGATTTCATGTGTGTGTTTGCTGTTTATTCTAACTTTCACTAACCTTCATCGAAGAACGTCTTTGTGTGAATGTTTTAAATACAGGTATTAATCAAATAATTTTTAAAAGACCCATTCACCCCCCCCCCTCTGGGCTCGTCAACTGGGCAACACTTCACAAGATCGTGCTCTCCATTGCAAACATTAGTTGAAAACTTTAAACCAAACAATTCAACAAATGTTATAATAGGATAAATATATATATATATGGAAAGATCAGTAAATTAAAAACTGATAATAAAAAGTTGAAAGAAATGATAAAAAATCATCAAATATAAGAAATAAATGTACTGCCATGAGATTTATGCTCAATCATTTTTCTCGTAACCTAATTGAATGGTAATAGAAAAAAATGGTAAAAAAACAAAGGCATAAACATTACAAAACCTATATAAAAATGAGAAAATCAGATGAAAAATTTAGGGTTTTTAATTAAAATAATTATATTTAATTATTTAATTATTTAAATAATCACAATTTGAAAATAATTCCCAAAATAGTCACCAAATTGACTGGGAGACCCGGTGCCAAGACCGATAGCGGTGTCAGTATTGATAAGACCGACACCGCTATTGGTCTTGTAGATGACGACTTCGAAGTCGGCAGTGGGAATGCCAACTCCAAAGTCGGCATTTCCAATGGCAATGCCGACAGCATTGTGTAAAAAAAAAAACCAAGAGAGGACCAAGGTTGGCTTCCTCTGCGGTTGGGGAAAAAAATAAAAAAGAGAAGGCTATTGGGTCCCTCCTAAGGGTGTCAAGTGGGCCGGGCTAGCCGAAGTCTCGTTGACCCAGCCCAGCGCGGTTGGCCCCCATTGCCACCCCTACTCCCTCCGCAGTTGGAAAAAAAATATTCTAGTATTTCAAGTTGTAGAAGTAAAAGATATGATCAAAGCTATGGTATTTTATCTATCTATCTATATAATAAATATATTTGCCTCATGTTCAAAAGCTTTTTTTTCTTTTATGAATTTAGATATAGCTATAGATGCCTATTTTATTCTGACAGAAAAAAAAAAAAAAAAAGAATCTTATATGTATATGTGAATTAAGATGTGCTATATAAATTTAATGTTATTTTTAAGCTAATTCATCGTATATACACATAGCTAAAAATAAAATTGAGAATAAACTAAATCAACATAATATGTCTAAGTCACAAATACATCAACATAATATGTCTAAATCACAAATACATCAAAATAACATATATACACAAAATACATCAAAATAAACTATGAATCACAAATAATTAAAAAATATCAAGTACAAAATATATCTCAAAAGAATTGTGGAAATCATCTCTTCTTTCCCTTTCTAGATCCTCGACCACAACCACGACCACGACTGTGGTGCTGCTCCTGTATCTCACTCTGAGCATCAACCTCTGTCTCTGACTGTGACTGTGTGTCATGCACTAAGATAGCATCACACGACTCTGACTGTGATGTCTCAGAATATATGTCCTCTGATATCATGTCTAACGTCTCTCCAAGTAGATCAGACTGACTCTGCTGTAGTAGTGTGCTAGTCGAATCTCTGTGACGTCGCTGGCGACGATATGTACCTATTGTAAACTGTGATGGTTGTGAATGTGTGATCTCATCTGGAATCACCTCATCTGTCAGTATTTGTGAAGCTCCTATGTCATACAGACTATGCTGTGAAAATGTAATAACATCTGGAGAAAACTAAGATAGTCCCACATCATCTGGCTACTGTGAGGATCCTACGCGTGGCTCTGAAGGTCCTGCATCTGACGTAGATGAATCTGTCTGTTGAACCTGAGATAGCACACTATCAATGTACGTCTGTATGGCTATATATCTAAAGTGTGTAATGTCTGATATCATATCATCCTGAAGGCCATCAGAAATCATCATATGTAGATGCCTCATACCTTCTTCCAAACTCCTCTCTATGTGATCACGCAGCTCATAACGCATATCATAATTGAACCCTGGCTGCCCAATGAACCGCCTGGTGATAAACCAATACCAAGACATATACTCCACTCTACCAACAGTGTATGACGTGTCATCATCTAGTGGTATAATGTAATCTCTCTGACCATGTCACATCTGTACAAAATGTGCAAAATATGTATCCCAATCAATATGCCCACGTCCCTTCCAGGTGACACGATCTAATGCATCAACATAACCAAGAATAGGTTGTGCTCTACCAAACTGTCGAAGTACTCTATCTAGAACATGCATCTCAACAATAAAAATATTAAATAAATAAAAAAACATACCTATGTGGCAGTAAGAGTTAGGGCGAGGGGTGGTTAGGAGGTGTGGGTGACGCGTCGCGGTCGGGGTGGGGGGGTTGTAGTAGGAGGGGAGGATGAGGCGTCGAAGTGTTGGGTGGGGGGGGAGGGGAGGTGTCATGCCCCGCTAATTTAGCAGCGGAATAAATCAGGGAGGCATGAACAACATGTATGGTAACGTAAATTGCACATACAGTCGCCAATATTAGAGCATCTAAATAAACAATAACTGTAATAAACTCCTTATTTTATTGATATATCACCTAAAACTATTACATCCACTAATTCTGAGCCAAAACATAGGGCTCAATAATATCATTACATTTAGAAAAGATAACTAAGCAATTATCTAACTAATCTCTAAGGTACTAAGGACACTTCATCGATATGACTCCTGGTCCCTTTTCACTCCAGTTCATTCCCGTTGGTGAGTGTAGAGTCATCATCCGACTTACCTGAAAACACAATAACAAATAACGAAGGGTGAGCGATAACGCTCAGTAAGACTTAATATCTCATGTAAACAAGCAGGCTTTAAATGATTAATGTCTTGTAAAGCAGGTTAACTAGAGAGATCGATCAAGTATAGTCAAGAGAGTAATAGCACGTGATAACGAGAGAATGATAGCACATTCAAAAGTAATGATGATTCGCTTATCCCCATGTAATTTAAATGAATTACATATCTATTTTGGTGATTAACAAAACTCAGATATAGTTCAATCTAATAATATTTCTATGAGGTTTAAGCACAGGAAGCAAATCAAAGAAATACAAGCAAAATCAGTGAGTATTTATCACCCTGTAACATTTACAGTTCAAAGCATAAAATTTTCTAAGTACACATCGACTTTCTAGTTGTTATAACGACTTCCTTAGAATCATAACGATTTCCTCATTCACATCGATTTTTGGTTCTATAACGATTTCATAAGTCATCGCTATTCTATTGAAGTCTATTTTATAATGATTCGCTAAGTGATCACATCGATTTCGATCTCAAAATGATTCGCTAAGTGTTTGCATCGATTTCGATCTCAGAACGATTCACTAAGTGATCGCATCGATTTTGATCTCAGAACGATTCGCTAAGTGTTCGCATCGATTTCGATCTCAGAACGATTCACTAAGTGATTGCATCGATTTCAATCTCACAACAATTTGATAAGTGAGAACAACGACTTGGTTCATAACGATTTGGTCGTCGCAACGATTTGATAAGTGAGAACAACGATTTTCTCTCACAACAACTTGGTTCATAACAATTTGGTCGTCACATCGATTTGATAAGTGAGAACAACGATTTGCTCTCACAACAACGTAGTTCATAATGATTTGGTCATTGCAACGATTTGATAAGTGAGAACAACGATTTGCTCTCACAACGACTTGGTTCATAACAATTTGGTCGTTGCATCGATTTGATAAGTGAGAACAATGATTTGCTCTCACAACAACTTGGCTCATAACGATTTGGTCGTCGCATCGATTTGATAAGTGAGAACAACGATTTGCTCTCACATCGATTTGGTCTTTATAACAATTCGTTAAGTCTCATATCGATTTGATCTTTTATAACGATTCGATAAGTTACACAACGACTTGGTCACTGTAACGATTCGATAAGTTACAACAACGACTTGGTCGTCGTAACGACTCAATACAGCAAATAACGATTTGCTGACTACATCGACTCGATAAGTGAAACAATGATTTGCTTATAATGATTTGGTCATAACGATTTGTTATCCATAACGATTTGGATATGGTTGCACAACGATTTGTTTTCGAATAAGCAATTATTCACATGAACAATGACTCACTCGCACAATGATTCTATAAGTCATGTTCATATCGATTTCATGAGTTATAACGACTTGATATTCAAATATCTTGACAAGTCAAAGTCGTCTCGCGTATTTCTCTTTTATCCATGCATTAATTATAACCGTACGTTTCTCTGCACAATGCATGTTCAGATATCTTTTATTCCTATGCCTCTACATGAAATATCTTTTGGAAAGACATAATGGAATTTCTATTTTGATGTATTCTTACTCTAACGTTGACTGACAACAAGAGACAGCTTAGCTGTCTATGTTTTTGCATTTAATATGTGCAGGTCTCTGACAGCACATCTCAATACAACGTTGGACAAATGGAAGAGAAAAGGACATCGAGAAAGATCTTCTCTTTGCATGGTACGTAAAGATCTGTTGAAGACCATACAGTCTAACGTACACCAGCACTTAGAGACAACGGACACTCTAACGTATACTTTTCAAAAGAAGATATAAATTCAAGTCTTCAGGTTCTTCAGAAGACAACTTTTGAACAAGAGAACAACTTATCTACGCTCAAGAGCTTCCTCTAGCAAATTTGCAAGCGTGAGAAAGAGCTATAGTTTTTCACTCCATTGTTGTTGTAGCTCTTAGCTCTCAGTATCCTTGTTGTAAAACCTTTGAGAGAGCTTCTGTATTCTGAGAGATCATTTCCTTGTAGATCTTTGTCTCTCAGTCTTGGCTTCAGATCAAGCACTGTTCTATAAGCTTGGTCTAGGGGCGTTTCACTCTTTTTACACACCTTTGTGTATTTCCTCTTCTGGGCTGAAGAGAAGACCTGTTGGATGGTGTTGTTCCCTTCGTGTGAAGGAAGACCTGGGGGTTCCAGGGTGTTGTTCCCTTCGTGTGAAGGAAGACCTGGGGGTTCCAGGGTGTTGTTCCCTTTGTGTGAAGGAAGACCAGCTGGGGTGCTGGGTGTTGTGGCATCCTTAAGGGGGACTGTACCCTTGTTAGTGAAATCTTGAGTTGTTGCTCAAGGACTGGACGTAGGACTCCTATGGAGAGGAGATCCGAACCAGGATATATCCTTGTGTAGTGTGATTGATTGCTTTGTGTTGTTATTTACTTTCACTAACTCTAACAGCCATTGAAGTGTGTCTTGTGTGAACGTTTTTGTGAACAGGTTTAGGTTATTCAAGATTTTAAAAATCTCATTCACCCCCTCTCTGGGCTTGCTAGCAGGGCAACAAGTAATTGTAACTAGCATGATAGAGGATTGACCATATAGTGAAAGAATATGTAACATCTGCACCAAGGTGCAATAGCACTTCCCCAGTCGAGCATCATGTCAACCCAGAGATCATAGTAAAACGATTGTTTGATTGTCATAGATTGAATTGTATTTGTTTGTTAAATGGCGTTGGATGCATGCCGTACACATCCTGATCATGTTACCCTCGCGAGGAAATAGCACTCTTCGGGCGCTCCTCCCAGGACCAGACCGGGCCCTATTACTTTGGCATATAGCACTGTTTTGTTATTTTGTTTAGACAATCAATTGTATGGCCAAATATAGTACCAAGAAGAGATGAGAGTAATAGACGAAATAGATGAGGGTATAGAGTGAAAGTGAATAGATGAGAGTAACAAGATAGTAGACGAGATAGGGGTATAATCGTAAAACAATGTTAAGCATCGATAGAAACAGTTGCACAGCACTAGGTCAGGTGCCGGCAGTCTGGTGGAAGTCACAACCGCCCACTAGCCGTGCCATGAACAGAGGCCAGACGGTCCGGTGTGATCACAAGGTAAGAGAGAACATACTAAGGTCGTTTGGATCATGCTGATCCCTAAGGGTGTAACGGGTTTTAAGGGTACAACCAGCTCGTCGGCAATGGACGTGCGCCAAAGTCAAGAAGACTTACGTAGGCCTTGATAAGGAGTCCCTGGTCCAGTCAGGAGTCTTCTCGGTGGAGAGGTGGTTCAAGTCAAGAGAAAGTGTGTAACGAAACGATGTCCGTCTTGCCTCGAGTGCTCGAAGGCAGAGGGATGCGATAACGGTGTACAAATCACGCGAATAAAACGAAGACATGTGTCATTTAAATAATAGAGAAATTAGGTAATTAATTTCACTTAATTATCAGATACATTATTGAGTAATTTTAATAAGGTCAGATGGCAAACATAAATGTTATGTGTGTGCAAGTTTAAAGAAATCATGAGAATATGATAAATCGTGCATATAGCTTTTAATTAATAAAAAATATTTAAATATTAACAAATAAAATATTCAGGTCAATTATTAAGCTTAACAGTACATGGTTTAACTTGTACAAGGGTTAAATGGCATATAAAGCAGGGACACGGGTGCAATTATAAGTTCTGGCCGAAATCTTGAAATCGCGACGGGGCTGCCCGTCACGATCAAGTCGCGACGGGGGTCCAGGCACGACAAAGGGCATAACGCGATGGGGGTTTCCGTCGCGACTCAGGTCGCGACGGGGCGGCCTGGTGCGACGGCCGAATCGGCTAGCCTAGCCGACTCAGGGGTCGGGAACACGATGGCGTAGGCCGTCGCGTTCATGTCGCGACGGTCCAACCGACCGCGACTCCTCTGAGGTCGCGACGGGTCGGGCCGTCACGACTTCAGAGGCGCGGGCCGACCCAGAAAATGGGATTTTCCCTTTTTGGGTTTGGTCCTTCCCTCCAAAGTGTGATATAGGGCTTTTCAAAAATCAATATAAAATCACACGATGATCCAAAAATCATGAAACTAGTTTTAAATGAAAGTAGACTCATAGATCTATCCACATGTATGATTAATTCGAAAATAGACAAGATTTAGGCATGCTTTGATTAGGTTACATTTCGGTGACCTAAATATGCATAGTCATGGATCAACGAATTAATTAGCGATGGATACATGATGAAAATTAGGGAAACTAGGGGCGTTTGAAAGCTAACATGATGTAGTATTTATGAAAATTTTCGCATGGCATGGGGTCAAGTATGCACGGGGCTTGAAAGCAAACATGAAGGGTCGGGTACATGAATATGGCAGGACTTTAAAGAATTAATTCTCCCTCATGGGAGAACGAAATAGAGCGAAACCAGAGGGCTTTTGAAAGGGATCGTGAAGACTACCTAGAGTAATTTTTACACGAATTTAGTTTGAGAGATTGCCTACCTTTTTACGTTGTAAAGATCTTAGGATTTCGGGGTGACGAATCTCCAAGTTCTTCTTGCTCCAAGCCTCCTTCTTCTCCTTGCTCTTCGTCCTTAGCCTCCTTCCCTCGTGCTCCAAAGCTCCAGCAACGTAATGGGGCTTAGTAGACACGAATTAGAGGTCTATTAGGTTGTGTAAGAGTCATTCTTTCTTAAAACTCATCTTTCCCTTCAAACTCTTAATTTTCTACATTTATCACCCAATTTCTTGCCTTTATCTATTTAATAGGCTTGGGAAGAAGTCTAAATTCATGGGTAATAGTTTAGGATAGGATTATGACTCTTTTTAGGATATTTATAACCCTTTCTAGTATTTTTCTTATACCTTATTTAATTTATTTATTAATTAACTCCGAATTTCCACATTTATCTCTCCCTATTGTAGCATTTATCCTCTAATTGACTTTAGGGGAGATATAATTCACTACAAGAAAAAACGGTAATAGAGACCGAAATATTTCGGTCCCTATTCGGTCCCTAATTAGTGACCGAATTGTCACTGCAATGAATCGGTCTCTAAATAAATGCTTTAGAGACCGATTAAAAATCAGTCCCTATTCGGTCCCTATTTAGGGACCGAATAGGGACTGAATTATTTCGGCCCCAAATATAGAGACTGATTTAATTCGGTCCCGATTTAGGGACCGAATAGGGACCGATTTATTTCGGTCTCTATATTTGGGACCGAAATAATTCGGTCCCTATTCGGTCCCTAAATGGGGACCGAATAGGGACCGAATTAAATCACTCTCTATATTTGGGACCGAAATAATTCAGTCTCTATTCGGTCCCTAAGGGACCGAATAGGGACTGAATTATTTCGGTCTCTATATTTGAGAACCGAATGATGACTAATTTTATTTCAATCACAAATTCTCAATGATGTGAGAAAATTTTGTGACATCTCAAATTAATACCAAGTATGAAGCCCCTAGCATATTTACAGCAGAAAATCATTTAAAGATTTATATTATTTCATATCGTTACCATTTCTGCACATATGTACACTGACAAGGTGTCACTGGATTTTGGTAATGAAAATTAGTTTGAAATTACCATAATTATCAAAAAAATATGTTGATACCAAAAATGTGGATATTGAGAATTTTTGATGCACGGGTAATGAGGTAAATATGATTTATCTATTTTTAGGACAATTTATACTTGATAAATATTTTTCAGTAAAATTTTAAATAAAAATTATCATAAACTTACCACATTGTAATTAGACAGTGGTTGAAATTTTATTTTATTTGGATGTCATGTACATATTAAATTAAGGTTCCAAAGAGACCTAATTAAGTGAATATATAGTAATCTAGTTACGTAACTTGTTTACGTAAGATTTAACCTGCATCTAAATGTGAACATGTGTAGGTAGTGGCAGTTATGTGTAAAAGTGTATATATTTATTAGTATAAATATATATATATATATATGTGTGTGGTGTGTGTGTGTGTGTGTGTGTGTTAAAAGAAAAGATAAAATAATGTCAACGAAATGGATAAATTTTTTGCATGCATATATATACGTGAAGTGTACATGCTTGTTAATTAGTGTCACATGGGAGTGTGTAAGGTCTTAAAAGAAAGTGAAGGTAATGATGAGATAAATAGCTACGTGGGAGAGTGTGGAAGTATTTATATGCATGTGCAAGCATATATATATACATATATATATAAGAAGGGGTTGGCGGTGGAAGCATTGGGAGAGGAATAAACGCCAGGAAGGGAGGAGTTTTCGCGTAAGGAAAAACGAGCTAACTTGGTTTTCTGGAAATAAAGAAGACGGAAATAAGGTGTAAGGTAGGTACCTTCACATTACCTTTAAGATAATAAGTTTTTTTCTTGATCTTTAATTAAGTTTATAAGTCAAGAACTTCAGTTAATATAAATGAAAAACAAATGTTTCATCTGAAGTTTCATTTTTAAAGGCTACTATATGATTTCTAGAATTGTGTGATCATCATGTAGGAATATTTCTGTATCTCCTTTCCTTCATGTCTCCATCTTTGGTTAGGATCTTGAATATGAGTATCTATCATATTTACCCCTTGATTTACATGTCATAAAGATTATTTGGTATACTTTTTGGTCTCTTGTATACGTGTTTTAGCTAATACTCTTGTCTTAGGTAAGTGTTCTTGTGAAGGATTCTTATTCTTCTTCTTTTCTTCCGACTGTGTTTTGGAAACAGTGGTAGTGTCAACACTATCTGTCCAGTAGTGTCAACACTATCTATCCAGTAGTGTTCACCTATCTATCTAGTAGTGTCAACACTATTTTATCCAGTAGTGTCAACACTATATATCTATGCAGTAGTGTTGACCTATCCGTCCAGTAGTGTCAACACTATCTATCCAGTAGTGTCACCATTATCTATCCAGTAGTGTTGACCGATTTTATCCCTTATAGTGTTGATCTATCCCTTCATAATATCGACCTATACCTTGCAGAGAGTTGACACTATCCTTCAGAGTGTCAACACTCTCTTTTATTTAGGTTGACACACTCTGTTTTCAAATCAACTTAACTCATGTCTCCAGTGACTTAGGTCGACACACCCATATTCTAGGTCGACACACCCTGCTAATTAGAATTCGAACTTGAAATAACTTTTACATGAACTATGATACACTAAATAATTTTAGATTTACTTGAAATATTTATTAAGCTACTCCTTCTTCTAAAAAGTGATTTATAATGTATTCACGTATCAGTTCTTACTCGATTTGCTTATCTCATGTTCTTGAAATTTCACTTGTAATGTCTAGAACTTGGGATCTGTAGCTAGATCTCTCATGAATTTACAATGAGCCAATAAAAGGGCCCTGACATGGTCCTAGGAGGAGCACCCAAAAGTACTTGTGCCCATGGGAGTGTGAATGGTCTGGTGTGGCATTGCACCTAAAGTATATGCTAAAAATTTGTAGCTATCTGGTTTCAGATAGTGTACATGTAAGTATTTGAAACTCAATATCTATTGAACTGTTCAATACATGAGAAATTCTCACTTCCTAAGAACTACAATGAAGAAATTTATTTACTTGACTTTTCTTATTTCTGATTTTACCATTTACTTGACAATACATGTCTAACATCCTCACAGTGACATATATGTTTGCTACGTACACATGGTTCAAGTTAGATGTTCCATTTTTTGGCGATAAGAACCGACGAAGCGGCCTAGCTCTTTGTAATATATATATATATATATATATATATATATATATATATATATATATATATATATATATATATATATAAAATTTATAATATATTTTTTATTTTAATTTATCTTTCATTTTAATTAATATTTTAAATATAATAGTTAAGATCTTAATATTTTAAATGTGAATAATATAAATATAATATTTAACTACAGGCTGCAGGCGGATCGTGGATTGACGAGCTCCCTAACGTCCTTTGGTGTCACCGAATGACTGCTCGGGTAGCTACAGGGGAAACACCTTTCCATTTGGCCTATGGCTCGGAAGTTGTTGTACCTCTGGAAGTAGCCCTTCCCACCATCCGAACAACCCACTTCGACGAAGCCCCCAACAACCGTGCTCTTCGGGAAAACTTGGACATGCTTGGCGAACGACAAAGAGACGCCAGCATTCGCCTCGTTTCTTATCAGCAACGACTCGCACAGTATTATAATGCGCGAGTCAAGGAAACGCGGTTAAATGTGGGAGATTTGGTTTTGCACCGCTGTTCGGCTTCGGATCCCCGAAGAGCAGTCAGCAAACTTGCCATCAAATAGGAAGGACCTTATCAGGTCACCCATGTCCTCGGAAAAGGCTCGTATAAGCTAACTACTCCTAGTGGCGAAGCCATACCCAGGACTTGGCATGTCTCTAACCTTAAGGCTTATCATTTATAAAAGCCTTCCTTCAGCATCCTACCTCTCTTCTCCCTACTCCTGTTGCTACACAAGCGTTTAGCATACACCCCTGGTCGGAACTCTTTTTACGGTTCCCAATGACCTGCGCCTTACATGCAACGCTTATGAAGCTAGCAGATTCCGATTCGAGCAGGAACAAAAGGGAGAAGATAGATAAAGTGAAGCTATAGACAAACTTATAAAGCAGGGAATTTCATTTACAAAAGTTTTGTTCTTGCAAGCCGACCCTTCTTGGCCGCGGTTACAAAAGGAAAGTATAAGAAGGACATGGAGCAGAAGAAAACTAAGGAGCCTGTTTGGAAGGGCCAGCACCTTCATCCGAAGAAGGCATCCGCCCAGATTGGAATTGCGCGAAGCGCACATCATCCAAGCGGGCATCATTGGTGCGGCGCCGGCACTCCCGAACAGCGGCCTCGAAGGCTTCTCGGGCGCGCTCGACCCAGGATAAACTCTCTCCGAAGTCCCTCCCAGCGTTAAGGCCCACTCTATAACAGCGGGCCCCATACTCTCCAACTCCTCCTTGTAGTCAGATCCGGCCTTGTAATTCGTCACGGCACGGACCCCAGCATCTGAGACCACCTTGGCCAGAGCATCCTTCTCAGCCCGGGCCACGGCGACATTCAGCTCCGAGGCTTGCAGGACAGTCTTGAGGTTCTTCACCTCCTCCTCCAAATCCGCCTCGCGAGCCTTATGTCTCGCCGTGAGGTCCTTGCAGAAAGCCGACTGCGCTTCGTACAGGTATTTCTGCTTACGGGACCGAGCAGCCAGAGCCTTCAGAACGCCCAGCGATGTGGATATCTCGTCCACAAGAGCCTCCAGATCGATGTCGCTCACCACATCATCATCCTGGTTCTCTGGATGGTATTCTTCTGTTGGCATCTCCGGAGTCTTCTCGGCTGGAAGGTCCTGACACCTTGCTAGTCGATCAAGGTAAGAGGCAGTAGGGCTAGGGGGCAGCTTCCGTGGCGACATCTCGACACGGCGAAGCGTCGCCTCCAGCGCCGCCACCGAGGGCACCTCGGGGAGTCTTCGATGCAGCACTTCCGTCAGAGGCCTATCATCGTCCCCGGAGCTTTCATCTCCATCTGTAGCAGTGGCAGACGGGACCGGGGCGACGTCATTGCAAGGTCCTTCGACTGGCCCGACCCAGAGGTCATGACAACAGCGCTCGTCGAAGCCGAAGCTCGATCCGCCCCAACGGCCTCCTGCCTTGTTGCCGGCCGCACCTCCCCACCGTCTTCGGTAGTGGATGCTGCAAAGACTGCTGCACGGCCCTCCTCGGCACCTCCAGGAGCTTGAGTGCTTTCCTTCCCGAGGACGGCTGCACTCTCGCCGACTACAATATCCTCAGCAATCACCTCGGCCGCATCCTCTCCGACTACACGGCCTTCGGTGATCACTGAGGTAGGGGGCATGGGGGGCAGGATGTCTCCACTTCCTTGTGGAATATCCCCCCTCGGAAGAACTGCCTCGCCAGTACCGCAATCAGCTGCTGTCGCAGGAGTGAGAGTATGGATCCCTCCTACTCCTCTCCCCGAGTCCGCGGCGACCACCCCGTCCTCGGCACTGAGCTGTGCGCCCTCGTCTGGCGCACCACCCTGCTCGGCGCCCCCTTCACCGGGCAGGACTTCTTGGGTCTCGTCCACCGGCGACTTCGCCCGCCCTCCGAAGCGGTCCGATTCATCGCTGACCATAATCAGGCCCAGCCCGGCGGACATCTTCATGACCGCCTCCGAACGGTCCATAATTGGAGTTTCGAACGCCCTCCTCTCGGGCGTCCTCGTATGCTGGCGAGATCCTCGAGCCAGCAGAGGCTCAGGATCCTCCTCTTCTTCCTCCACTTCCGCGGCACTCTCTACAACGCGCGGCATCATCTTCATCGCCTTCTTCTTCTTACAAGCTCGGCGCTCGTCGGACACCTCCTCTTCAGAGGTACGATCTTCGGCACGCGACTCCACCCGGGCCGCCTTGCGCTTCTCCTTCCTCTTCGATTGGGGGTGAGAAGCCGCCTCTGCGGTCGCCGCCGTCTCAGGTACCTCCTTCGCGGCACCCCCTCTCGCCACAGCCTTCGCCTTCTGCGCAGACTCCTTCGCGGAGACATCCTCATCTAGCCTTATTAAGTAAAGGCTAACGGGGATCGTCTCGGCGTATTTCGCCATTTCCTTTTGGCCCCGACCAGCAGCTACTTCTTCGTCATCTAGAAGAAGCAGAAGAAGGGTTAGAACCCATGCATGTGGGAAAAGGAAACAAGCAGAACGGCAGAAGACTTACCCCAGGCGCGGCTAAGCTTGTATTTCACAAGCTTGTACTCGGTCAGGTACCCCTCGGCGTGGTTGACCCCCACCGTGTTCAGCGATTGAGAGGCATGGGGCCCGCTGTTGTTGGATAGGCGGGACGAGAAGTTGATCCGCATCCGGTTAGTACGGTGTTTCACGTACACGATCCCCATCCCGGACTGCGGGGAGCAAGCCAAGCTGAAATGATTTCGGAAGATCTCCGCGGTTGCTTCGATCTTCCTCTTCTTGCATACGATGCAGAAAACGAATATGGTCCTCCAGGAGTTTGGCGTCAGCTGAATAGGCGCCACCTTCCAGCTCCGGAGCAGCTCCTTTGCGATCTCCGGCATCGGCAGCCGAAGACCAGCCTCCAACAGATCCAACGAAAGCACGAAGCACCCCGGCCTCGTGATTAGGTACGACTCGTCCTCACGCATCAGGACGATGTTGTACTCCTCACCTATCCGGAAGCGCTCTCGGAGACCTTCGAAGCTCCGATACCTCACCGCTTTCGCTCCCACCGGCGGCATCCCACTAGCTTCAACGATCTCCTTTCCCTTCTGGGCCATCACTGGAAGGCAAGGAACGCAACGCGCGAAGAAGAAGAAGTACAGGAGTAGAGGAAAGCTCGAAAGAGGAGATGGCAAGTAACTTTGGAGGCAACGGACTCTGGAAAATCTTTTGAAGACGAAGACCCCGCTCTCACCTCCTCCCCTTCCTTATAAGGAAGGTGAGGCGCGAAATTCGAAGCGGGGCTGGAAGCGGCGTTTCCCTCCACTCCAAGTCTCCTCTCGAATGACCTGCGGGTTACCATTCGAGCCTGGCATGTGACGTTCCGGGTTTGACACGACCCACGCGGTCATCATGAAAGCCCCGTGTTCGAGGTGAACCCCTATGTAACGGCGTCGCTACAGGTCTGTTCGGATCTCCGGGGACGATACCGCATTTATGGCGGAGATGACACCCGAGCAGGTCCCCGCCCTCAAGCGCTCCGGTTTCTGAGCCACTTGAGGGCGTGGGGGGCAAGTGTGGTGGCTGTTTTCTGCCACCTAAGCCCATTACGTCAAGGCCCATCAGCGCCTTCCCTTTTGACGTGGCCTCCTCGTGCAGTCTCATGCCTCCGTACGGATCGGATGAAAGGGGACCCACGCGCCAGTCACCCCTAGCGAAGCATTGCCGAGCTCGTTAGCGGATGGCTTCTGAACAAGGGACCTTAATCCTGCTGCGCAGAACAACCCTGGATATCGCCGAACAGCACGTTCAAGCCCCCATGTGGGTCACCTGCTCGGAAGGTGTGTCCAGAGGGTGCCGAGCAGGTTCTCTGGCTTACGCCGCAGTTATAACCGCCCCAGGCCACGCGCTCCATCATCAAGAGGCACGAACTGCCCGGCATCCCAACGGGCACCTGAGTGCATAACTCCTCCCATTATGCGCGCCCCTCAAGGCGCCTTTCCAGGCACGATCTACCAACGTTACGCACGTTCGCCTTGGCACCAACGCCTATAAAAACACAGGTACAGGACCATGCACTGGTACGTCCTCTCTCACGCGAACAAGCTCTCACACTCCGAAACCCCCTGCCTTGCAAGCCCCGTACTGACTTAGGCATCAGACAGCCCCCTGATCTAATTCTGTTTTGCAGGCTTCCGTCCACACCGGCGTTCGTCTTCCCCATCTTCTCTAGTGGAGGCCCGTTTGGCTCCAGCCCAAACAGGAATACGCCACCACAGTTTTATTTATTAAAATTTATGTATTAGGACTATGAGCATGATTGGACCATGATTAATTTTATATAAATAGATCCGTTATGATTTAGGGTTTCATAAATTTTCCATGTTCGTATTATGACTATTTTCAGGATTTGAAACTGTTAGGTATGACTCTCTTACTATGTACCATGTGTAATAAGATTTGTCAATAAATATGCCTGGAACCTGTTTTAATTATTATAATTAGTTTACAGATCCAAAAAATTTGAAAAATTGAGCATGTGACATGTTATCTGTTTAGAACTTTTGATAAAACTTTCGTTATGTTTTCATGACAGTAGGTACTGCTATTGATTTATTAAGAGAAAATGACCATATTGAGTTATCTGTTTAGAGCTTGTGATAAAACTTTCGTTCTGTTTTCATGACAATAGGTACTGTTATTGATTTATTAAGAGAAAATGATCATATTAAGTTTAATTATGCGTAATTCACTGATTAGCAGCATGATTAGGATTGTGCTATGATCTAATTATCATGAGAACAGTAGCATCGTGTTGTGGAAACTGAAACATGTGCAATTGTTATATAATGCATGTAAATGTGTTAAATGATGCATGAGAATCATGTAAACAATGTGATAAAGTGGAATGTGAAAATTGTGCCGATAAGTGACACTGCTACCATAGAGGGCTATGAAACCGTACTGTAGTAAAGTCCCTACGGGAAGGTTCAATGTGTGTGATATCCTATGGCATTAGGATGAAATCTTGGAGGTGGACAAGTACCACTGGTTAGGGTGGAGAGTGCTTCTCCCGGTTCTGCACAGTTAACCAAGATTCGTCACTATGTTGTCTAGGTGACGGGTATGTGTATGTGAATATGTGTGTCTTTCTAGTGGTGGTTTGGACTATGTGTCACGACAACTAAGTGTAAAAAGTGTAAATATGTGAATGTGAACATGTGAATTGTGCAATGTGACTCATGAGCATGTGATAGTGTAATATGAAAGTGTTAGCATGTGAAAATGTAATACCATGTGTAATTGTGATTTATTTACATTAAAACAGCAAGCTAAATGTGTAAATAAATGTGATAATTGCATGTGAAAATGGTTAGATATCATGCTAGGTATGTTATTTACCTTGTACATTATTCCATGCTCTAATGGTGTATAATTGTGAAGTAAATTAAGTAAGATTTGAACCTTGAAATCATGTTTGTTACAATGTGTAGAAAACATGCTATAGGTTTTCATATTTAGTTGTTAAGTAACATGAAGCATGTACCATGATTATTCCTAAATGTTTAAAAAGGCTAGCATGTGTATATGATATGTGTAAGGTTGTATCCTTAGATTGCTTGCTGAGTCTTTTAGAAGACTCATCCTTACTTCGGCGTACAAGTGTGACAGGTACCTCCATTCCTGAGGAGGACATTAAGAGGAGCGACTCTAAGTGCGAGGAGTAGCTGCACTCTGTTGGACTTTACTTCATTGTACATTTCTTTCACTAGTATGTAAACAATGGAATTATGTCATTCATGTGGACAGTGTACTTTACTTGGAATTGTAATTAATGTGGACATTAATATTTTCTTTACTTGCTATACAGACTGTGGATATGATGATGATGATGGAATAAGATTTGTTCTTTTATTTCCGCTGTAATCTTTTGTTATTCATGTACATATCAACCTATTGTTTAGTGTTGGGTAAATGTCCCACTGTGACAGCGTTCTTTGTACCGACGTGGATTGGTATAATCGTACCGGTATAAAGAGACTTGTTACAGAGATTGGTATCAGAGCAACCCAGGTTGAGATTGTACATGAATATACCATCATCTTCACAATATGCTAAGTCTTTATAGAATTTGTCTATGGATTATGGAGTGTTCAGCAGGCCCCAACACCACAGGGTCCTACAGTACTTCTTCCACCACCGCCTATGGATTATGGAGTGTTCATGCAAGGCCTGGTGCAGGCTATGCAGACTCAAGCACACACTCAGGCTGCACTTCAGGCTCAGCTGGAAGCTCAGGATAGAATTGTTAGATAGAAGTAGCCTGTTTTTATTAAATGTATGATTGCTATTATGTTGCTTATGTTGTTTGTTGTGGTAGGCTCAGGCTCCAGCTCCAGCTCCCCAGGAGCAAGGCCATGGTGGTCCTTCCATCATGGAGCGATTCAAGAGGATGGCTCCACCCTCTTTTAAGAGGGAGAGTCAGCCATTGTTAGCGGAGAGCTGGATGAGGGAGATTGAGAAGATCTTCCGAGCCATTAGGTGTGCCGAGGAGGATAAAGTCAGCTTGGCCACCTACATGCTACAGATATTAATATTTATATGTATGTACTTGCATTAAGATTAGATTTTGTCTAGATTGGTGCTTATGGATAATGTTTTGCAGGAGAGAGCCGATGTGTGGTGGTCCTCTTTACTTCGCACCAGGTTCGAGGATGGTGCTGTCGAGGTGTCATGGGATGAGTTCACGAGGCTCTTTCGGGCCAAGTTCATCTCAGAGCATATCCAGGATAAGATGGAGCAGGAATTCCTTACTCTTACTCAGGGCTCCATGACGGTGCTTGAATATGAGGCCATGTTTGCAGAATTCTCTAAGTATGCACCTCATATAGTTGCTGATGAGCGCAGGAAGGCGAAGAAGTTCGTGATGGGCCTTAAGCCATCATTGAGATCGAGGCTTGTGGTGGTTGACCACCGTACACTGGATGAGGCTCTCACTGCTGCATGCAGGCAGGAGAGCGAGATGGAGCAGTATCTGGAGGAGAAGAAGGCTTCGCAGAAGAGGTCCGCGCCACCGTTCCAGCAGCAGGACAGGAAGAAGGCGGCGTACCAGTCACCGCAACGTCCAGTGGCAGCTAGCAGTTAGCAGGCAGTTGCACAGCGATCCCCTGGCGTCAGGCCCAGCGATAAGAAGATGTGCCCTCACTACGGAAGAGCACATGGTGGTACCGAGTGCTGGAAGCTAGCGGGGAAATGTCTCAAGTGCGATAGTAGTGAGCATCAGATCAGATATTGTCCCAGACTGTAGCAGGGAGTTCAGCGTGGAGCACCAGCCCCAGCAGTAGCAGCGGCAGCAGCAGCAGCGCCAGCTATAGGAAGAGCAGGAAGGTCTCGAGCCCAAGCTCGAGTGTTTGCTTTAGCACGAGAGGATGCCGAGCAGGAGGAAAACATCACGGAAGGTACGGTTCTTTTCATGGGTGTGCACGCTCGGGTTTTGTTTGACACGGGTGCCACTCACTCGTTCATTTCTGAGTGGTTCGCGAGGCAGTTAGCAGTAGAGTCACGAGTAGAGGCTGAGGAGTTAGAGGTCCCTTTGTCTGTGCACACACCAGCAGGAACGGTATCGACTCGAAAGTGTATTCCGTCTTTACCGGTGTGCATTGAAGACCGAGGCTTAGATGGGTGCTTCTTTTTGCTTAAGATGAAGGACTATGATGCTATTCTAGGTCTAGATTGGCTTGAAGAGCATTATGCTTTGGTAGATTGTCGCGGGAAGAAGATTACTTTCCATATCCCTGGTGCGGATGAGTTCTTGCATCCATTGCCAAGGAACTTTGCGGGAAGGTTTGTGATCTCTGCCATGAAGGCAATGAGAATGGTGAACAAGGGTGTGACGCTTTTCTTATCAGCGTGGTATTAGTACCGAAGGCTGATCAGTCACCGACCCTTGAGGAGATTGATGTTGTGCAGGAGTTTTCAGACATATTTCCTGATGATATTTTAGCGGAGTTAAGGAAGCAGTTGCAAGATTTATTGGACAAGGGATTTATTCACCCTAGTGTGTCACCATGGGGCGCACCTGTATTATTCGTGAAGAAGAAGGATGGTTCACTCAGGTTGTGCATCGATTATAGGAAGCTCAACCAGGTGACAGTGAAGAACATGTATCCTTTACCGTGGATTGATGACTTATTTGATCATCTGCAGAATGCATCGGTATTTTCTAAGATTGATCTACGGTTCGGCTATCATCAGTTGAGAATTAGGAGTGAGGATGTGTCCAAGACGGCCTTTAGGACTCGTTATGGACATTATGAGTTTTTGGTACTTCCATTTGGTCTGACCAATGCCCCTGTAGCATTCATGGATCTCATGAACAGGGTGTTTAGACCTTATTTGGATAGCTTTATAGTGGTGTTCATTGACGATGTGCTAGTCTATTCCCCTGATGAGGCTACATACCGTGATCATTTGAGGGTGCGATTTCTGGATGCACGAGGTTCATTTCCTTGAGCATGTTATCTCAGGTGTTGGAGTTACAGTTGATCCGACGAAGGTCCAGGCTATATTAGATTGGGAGATTCCAAGGACCCCATCAGAGATTCATAGTTTTCTTGGTTTAGCAGGCTATTACTGGCGATTCATTAAAGGTTTTGCATCTATCGCCGCACCTTTAACTAAGCTAACCAGGAAGGGTGTGAAGTTTGTCTGGTCTGAGGATTGTGAGAGTAGTTTTCAGTTGCTAAAGACGAAGCTTACTTTTGCACCCGTGTTGATTTTACTGAGTGGTGCAGAGGGTTTTTCTATCTATTCGGATGCATCTCGGATTGGTCTTGGCTGTGTGTTGATGCAGCATGGTAGGGTAGTAGCCTATGCTTCTCGTTAGTTGAAGGAGCATGAGCGTAACTATCTGACTCATGATTTGGAGCTTGCGGCAGTGGTTCATGCACTGAAGATCTGGAGACACTATCTTTATGGTGTCAAGTTTGAGGTGTTCACTGACCACAAGAGTCTGAGATATCTCTTTTCTTAGAAGGATTTGAACCTGCAGCAGAGGAGATGGATTGAATTCCTCAAAGACTACGACTTCGAGCTTCAGTATCATCCAGGAAAGGCAAATGTTGTGGCAGATGCTCTTAGCAGGAAGATGTCTTTGCTCCAGTAGGATTAGAAGATGTTAGAGGATGCTGCATGTGCGATGACTGAGTTAGAGCCACAGTTATATCAGGCTTTCATGGCTCAGTTGTCCATTCGGTTCACTATTCTAGATGTGGTGATCGAGCAGCAGAAGGCCGACCCTAGACTCTAGAAGTTGGTGGGCAAGGCAGGCATTGCTTGAGATGAGGACGGTGTGATTAGATTTCATCATCGAGTTTGTGTTCCCGATATCGTGGATGTCCGTGAGCATGTTCTAACAAAATCTCATAGGTCGAGGTTCTCTATTCATCCAGGTAACACTAAGATGTACCAGGATTTGAAGAGATATTTCTGGTGGTCTGGCATGAAGAAGGATGTAGCGGATTTTGTATCCAGGTGTTTAGTATGCCAGCAAGTGAAGGCCGAGCATCAGCGACCATCTGGTCTTATGCAGAAGATGGAGATCCCAGTATGGAAGTGGGAAGCAATCAATATGGATTTTGTGACGGGTTTGCCCAGATCAGTGAAGGGCAATGACTCGATTTGGGTGGTTGTAGATCGTTTCTCCAAGACGGCTCATTTCTTGCCTATGAAGAAGAAGCAGTCAGTGGAGAGTTTGGCTAGGTTGTATGTTAGTAGCATTGTAAGGTTGCATGGCGTGCCAAAGTCGATTATTTCGGATCGAGACCCGAGATTTACTTCAAGGTTGTGGAAGGGTCTTCAGGAGGCTTTAGGTTCCGAGTTGAAGCTTAGTTCAGCATTCCATCCCCAAACAGATGGGCAGTCTGAGAGGACTATCCAGATGCTCGAGGATATGTTGAGAGCATGTGTGCTGGATTGGAAGGGTGATTGGGAGCGTCATTTGCCTCTCATAGAATTCGCCTACAACAACATTTTTCATACAAGTATTGGCATGGATCTGTTTGAGGCTTTGTATGGGCGGCCCTGTAGATCTTCTTTGTGTTGGGAGAAACGGGTGATAGGCAGTTGATAGGTTCGGAGTTAGTGCAGGAGACTTCAGATAAGATTCAGCTTATCAGGCAGAGGCTTGTTGCGGCGTAGGATAGGCAGAAAAGTTATGCCGACAACATAAGGAAGGATTTGGAGTTTGAGGTGGGCGAGCATGTTTTTCTAAAGGTTTCACCTACCCGAGGCGTTGTCAGGTTTGGCAGGCATAGTAAGTTGAGTCCTAGATTCATTGGCCCGTATGAGATTCTCAAGCGTATGGGCAAAGTGGCATATGAACTAGACTTACCCCCGGTGCTAGAGAGTGTGCATCCTGTATTCCACGTATCTATGCTCAGAAGGTATGTGCGAGATCCGTCTCATGTGATTAATCACGAGCCAGTGGAGATTCAGCCAGATCTGTCGTATGTTGAGCAATCCGTAGCTATCCTTGATCGGAAGGTTCAGCACCTCAGGAACAAGAGCATTGCGTCCGTGAAGGTGCTATGGCAGAACTTCTCGCGAGAAGAAGCTACTTGGGAGCTTGAGGATGCTATGAAGAAGAAGTATCCCCATATGTTTGATTAGGTTCGTTCTAACTTTGAGGACGAAGTTTCTTTAAGGGGGAGATGGTGTAAGGCCCTCGAACTTTATTCTTTTATTTAGATTTTGTCATATGGTGATTAATTGCTTTTGTGTATATAGTTATGTGCATATATATATATATATATATATATATATATATATGTAATGTTTAATTCTGTACATATTGTATTCAAATGATGTTGTACATATGTATGTATGTGTTTATTTATATACATATTATTTTATTTACATTGTACATATTGTATTTAAATAATATGGTGTATAGAGTATGTAAATTATAAGGTGAATACATGTTTATCTGTTTTCTGTGTTCTGGCCGAAAGGCTATTTAACGTCAACATGTGTGGACGTTTATGGGGAGTCGACGTCTAGATCGATGGACGCCAATTTCCAGTAAACAACAACCATATGGCCGTTTATTTTTGAGAAATTGTTGCAGTTTCAGATCTGGAAACAGTTGCATTTCCTTTGATTCTGGTTTTGGAAACTACCTTACAACGGTAGGATTCTAACCTAAATGAGTACCCCGATCCCCTTAGCTTATATAAACACCCAATTTTGGCCGGATTAAGTCTTTTGGCCTTTGAGAAAACCCTAGAACTTTCTGTGCGAAAACTAATCTTTGGCGACTTCGATCCAGCGATTGGAGAGTTCTCTTGGAGAACTGCATCGACTGGGAGAGGCTCTAGACTTTGGTGAGGCTTCCCAGACTCCGGTGTGCAACCTGCATCAACATAGAAACCGATTCGGGAGGAGATTTGGGCGCTTCTTGGCTTGGCCGAGGAGAGCATCTTCGGCAAATTTAATCCCCTTTGTCATTTTTTATGAGGCAAGTAATTGAGGGATATCATCCCTACTAATGTCCTCTAGGTCCTAGGATTTTATGGGATTTTTCATCGTGTCCTCGAACCCCCATTCGTCAAGATTTATGCATTCAGTCTGCATTTTTGCAGACAGGAACTTAACGGCCAACTTGCTGCTGTTAAGATCCTGAGTTAGCGGCAACATCGTGTGCCGTTAACCCCTGTTGGCGGCAAGCCCTTTGCCGCCAAGTTCTTCAGGATTTGCAGAATGGTTGTTTTGATCTATGTGGTGTGTTTTTTGGATTTTTGGGTATATGTGCATGCTGTGAAAGTCTTATTTGATTAAGAACAGACATTAGGTCATATCATGAGGAAGTGTCAAATTTTTGTAATTATTTTTATTTATTAAAATTTCTATATTAGGACTATGAGCATGATTGGACCATGATTAATTTTATATAAATAGATCCGTTATGATTTAGTGTTTCATAAATTTTCCATGTTCGTATTATGACTATTTTCAGGATTTGAAACTTTTATGTATGACTATCTTACTGTGTACCATATGTAATTAGATTTGTCAATAAATATGCTTGGAATCTATTTTAATTATTATAATTATTTTATAGATCCGAAAAATCTGAAAAATTGAGCATGTGACATGTTATCTGTTTAGAACCTATGATAAAAATTTCGTTCTGTTTTCATGACAGTAGGTACTGTTATTGATTTATTAATAGAAAATGACCATATTGAGCATATTAATTTTAATTATGCATAATTCAGTGATTAGCAACATGATTAGGATTGTGTTATGATCTGATTATCATGAGAACAGTAGCATCGTGTTGTGGAAACTGAAACATGTGCAATTGTTATATAATGCATGTAAATGTGTTAAATGATGCATGAGAATCATGTAAACAATGTGATAAAGTGGAATGTGAAAATTGTGCTGATAAGTGACACTGCTACCATAGAGGGCTGTGGAACCGTACTGTAATAAAGTCCCTACGGGAAGGTTCAATGTGTGTGATATCCTATGAGCATTAGGATGAAATCTTGGAGGTGGACAAGTACCACTGGTTAGGGTGAAGAGTGCTTCTCCCGGTTCTGCGTAGTTAACCAAGATTCATCACTGTGTTGCCTAGGTGACGGGTATGTGTATGTGAATATGTGTGTCCTTCTAGTGGTGGTTTGGACTATGTGTCACGGAAACTAAGTGTAAAAAGTGTAAATATGTGAATGTGAACATGTGAATTGTGCAATGTGAATCATGAGCATGTGATAGTGTAATATGAAAGTGTTAGCATGTGAAAATATAATACCATGTGTAATTGTGATTTATTTACATTAAAACAGCAAGCTAAATGTGTAAATAAATGTGATAATTGCATGTGAAAATGGTTAGATATCATGCTAGGTATGTTATTTACCTTGTACATTATTCCATGCTCTAATGGTGTATAATTGTGAAGTAAATTAAGTAAGATTTGAACCTTGAAATCATGTTGGTTACAATGTGTAGAAAACATGCTATAGGTTTTCATATTTAGTTGTTAAGTAACATGAAGCATGTACCATGATTATTCCTAAATGTTTAAAAAGGCTAGCATGTGTATATGATATGTGTAAGGTTGTATCCTTAGATTACTTGCTGAGTCTTTTAGAAGACTCGTTCTTGCTTCGGCGTACAGGTGTGACAGGTACCTCCATTCCTGAGGAGGACATTGAGAGGAGCGACTCCGAGCGCGAGGAGTAGCTGCACTCTGTTGGACTTTACTTCATTGTACTTTTCTTTCACTAGTATGTAAACAATGGAATTATGTAATTCATGTGGACAATGTACTTTACTTGGAATTGTAATTAATGTGGACATTAGTATTTTCTTTACTTGCTATACAGACTGTGGATATGATGATGATGATGGAATAAGATTTGTTCTTTTATTTCCACTGTAATCTTTTGTTATTCATGTACAAATCAACCTATTGTTTAGTGTTTGGTAAATGTCCTACTGTGACGGCATTCTTTGTACCGACGTGGATTGCTATAATCATACCAGTATAAAGAGGGTCGTTAGAGTTATAGCAGATTATTCTTCACATTCTCTCTCTTATCATGATCTATATAGACAGGATTATCATACCTTCCATATCTCAAACGAGGGCATATCTCTTCAAGACTTCTTCATGAAAGTTGTTCCCCACGACTTCCTCTACGAGCTCCAACAAGAATCACATCAAATGAAGGTCTGTGCTTAAAGATACGGTAGATTATTCTTGACATTATCTCTCATATCGCGATCCAAATTAGCAGTGAGTGCGGCCTCTCTACAGCCTGAACGAGGGTGATTGTAACGTCCCGAAAATTTAAATGATTTAAAATATAGGAAAATAGCAATAAATAAAAATATTGAGTAGAAATAAAATAAAAGGCATGGTTAAACTCCCAAAAATGTGAAATCGAGAATTATATTGGGCCAAAACAACTCTAAATGGGCCACATATCAAAACCCAATAGCAATAAACCCTAAAATTCATACCCATAATTATACAGAAATTAGGAAAGGGCATATTAGGGTTAAACCATAGGTGATTAGCCATGGATGACAATCAAATTCGTGCCTAGCCATGGTGGGAAGGTTCCTATTAGCATTCCTACTCCAATTGAGAGGTGAATCCCCAAAGAAAGGAAGGGGTCAAGCCAAAACCGCAGCCCTCTTTCCTAGTCTTGTTAGGACTTGAAATTAAACCCTAAACATATAAATAATCGTCATAAGATGGATAGGGAAGGTTTACCATTGTGTTGGGGTCGTGTGGAGGTGAGCTAGGGCACCAGAGGAGGAGGAGAACGGCCAAGAACCGAGCTTCTTCCCCAACTGTTCTCTGCTTTAATCATCACCCATCTTAGAGCTACATAAAGGTAGGTGTTCTCGGGCTTAAAGTAAACATTGCATATACCATTGGAAAGAGCATCGAGTCTAGTTTCATTTGCATGTATTTTCCCCCATTTCCATGCATGCACCATGTGAGTCATATTAAGCGTTTTCCAAGAGTTGCGCAAAGATAGGGCTTTTGTGTTCTTACTATTTATCACGCAAACCGAGTCCGAATTGGGTCAAACCAAAATGGTAGTTTTCTCCTACTGGATGTCCTTCATATTTGTCATGTTCAGAATTTTATCTAAATATCACTAGATATCAAGTTATAAGTCTTTCATGAAGGATTGTAGTGTTTTCTGCGTTTTCGGTCAAGATCCAAGAACGCGACGACACCAGACATCGCGATTCTTATTGCCTGAACACGACGTGCATGTACGTCGCGATTCAGTAAAAGGCAACAGTCTTAGAGTCTGACCAGTCAACCTGATACGTGAAACTGTGCGTCGTGTGGGTTTCAGCGCCCTTCTTGAATGCGACGGCATGAAGCGCCCTTCTTGAACGCGACGACACATGCCGTCGCGATTTTGACTCTTTCCCGCTCAAACATTTTGCCTATTTTTGTATTCGGATTTTAAAGCCAACTATTGAATGCGACGTAGGAGAATGTTGCGATTCAAAGGTCGTCGCGACATATCGACTTGTCGCATTATGAACGCGGCTGGTGTCCTGTTTAAACAATCGATGTGGTAATCGATTCCCGACCGAAAAGGCAATGATCTGTCCCATCGCGATTTGAACGCGACGGGTAGGTCCGTCGCGATTTAGTTACTTGTTACGGAACCGTGTTTTGACTGTGTATGGTCCTTTAAAGTGCGATAGCTGTGTCTGTCGCGATTTAAAGGCCAACCCGAGACTGTTTTAAGGAGCTATTCAGTCTACTATATGCATGTCTTTATGTCATATCATGTCATGTAGCAAGTCAATGGCCTAAAAGTGATCAACCTACATGAAAACTATAAGAATATGAACATCTATTCTAAGTGTTAATGATTGATTGATTTCATATATCATGTGATTGATATATGCTATATCCATATTTTGACTTGTCCATAACTGAAATGTGATATATGTTAAAAGCATATATCATGTGATTGATATATGCTATATCCATATTCTGACTTGTCCTTTAAAGTGCGATAGCTGTGTCTGTCGTGATTTAAAGGCCAACCCGAGACTGTTTTAAGGAGCTATTCAGTCTACTATATGCATGTCTTTATGTCATATCATGTAGCAAGTCAATGGCCTAAAAGTGATCAACCTACATGAAAACTATAAGAATATGAACATCTATTCTAAGTGTTAATGATTGATTGATTTCATATATCATGTGATTGATATATGCTATATCCATATTCTGACTTGTCCATAACTGAAATGTGATATATGTTAAAAGCACAACAACCATGTGATAGATTGAATTGCATACATGTCATGCATGTTTGTTATAAGCTTTCCGCCTTGTTTCAAACCGATAGATTATAGATTGAGACACGCTCTACACATCACATTGCACTTATAGGCAGCCCTTTCTTGGGGGATTGGAAACTCATGGCCAGTCATTATGTATCGGCAGTCTAGTGACCTCTCTCTTAAGACCTCCGTAAATCTTTGTACTCCGTGGATTCCCTCATGGAGACCGAGTTGGTTGTACCAATGAAGTACTCGAAAGATAGAATGCACTTCTCTTCTTATCTTCTTCTCGTGAAAGTGATTTGATAGCATTGCAACTAAGCTATTAAATGTAAAGATTGAACTATATAATGATATTAAGCCGTTATGCTTCCGAAATTAATCTGGATCATGTCCCCTTGCATTGTTCTCTATCATCATTGACATGATCTTTAGTTATCATTGTCCATTGCTTGGAAAATCATGTTGGCCATAAATGAATGAATGGAATTACCAGAAACTATTGGAACTTCAATTCACAACTATGCCTGTGCAAATAGGGCCCAGTCTGGTCTTGGGAGGAGCACCCGAAATACTTATAAATCATGAGAGTATATGATCCATTGAGGTGTCTCCCAATCACCTAATTGACTGCAAGATTGATCTGGGTAATTTCCACACTACTATTGAATGATTGGTTGATTGAATTGTTATATGTGAAATGGCCAAATCTATTGTACATGTCATTGTTCATTGAATCCAATGTGTCAGTCTATTGGAATTCTACGGAATTCAACTTGCGATATCTATTGTACATGCTACATGCTATTGAGTCTCTTCTATATGTCAAGTGATTGTATTGTCATCTATCTCATTGATAATCGTTCCGTCCTACATGAGAATTGTCATGAATTGTTACTGAACCATCCTCGTACATGTTATAACTTGAAACAGTTTCCATTGTTATTGTCATGAGCATTGTGTTATAACATTACCATTTTTAACATGTTAATCACGTAAAACATGCCCGTACCATGAGATGTAAATCTTACTGGGCGCTAGTGAGCTCACACCTGCTTTCCTTAATCTTTTCAGGTAATGATTATGAGGAACTGGAAAATGATGGGACTGGGGACGAGTGATGAGCTGCTCAACTGTACCCGTCCATATAGCTAGTCAACCGAGAAGATTAGTATTCAAGAATCTGTAATAGTTAGTTTCCTTTTATTGAGTCGGATGTACTTGAGATACAATATTGGGCCTTGTTATTGGCTCTGATGATGTAAGGTTTTAAATTAGTTGAATGGAAATGAAATAAAGGTTATTTGGCTGGCAATCTTATTGTCTCACGTCTTGTGTTATATATAGTTGTTACTCTGAATTACTCGACTGTGATACACACACTTGTATCGCTCACGCTCTTGACATTTATTTTTCGCTGCTAAATGTTGGGGTGTGACAGTGATCTAGTCTTCGGGCTCTTCATGAAAGTTGTTCATGATATGACCAATGTATTCCATTAGATCAACACCAAGAATCCGAAAACAGAAACAAAACTGTAACGTCTTAAAATTTATAATAAAATATTAATATGATACTAAGAAATTAAAAGAGATAGTAAATTATACGTAAGACATGATCACTTATATAAAACATAATTATTTTTAATTTTAAAATATTTTTATATTATTAATATAATTCTAGTACTATCTTTGATTGTGTGCACTTCAACGGGACGAGATTCAGTTCTAAAAATAAAATCAAACCTGAAGTCATCATAACTACTAGAAAATTGTATTGATTTTAAAAATATAAAATATCAAGAATTATTGATGCATAGATGTTGAGATTAAGTCGACCTAATAATATTTGGGACAATTTTTACTTGACAAAAATTAATTTAAAAATTAAACTATAATTACCATAATTTGTATCTTCTCTTAATTAGTTTATGTTTGAAATTTCATCTCAATTAGACACTATTTAGACCCCTTAAGTGCACACAGGGCTTGCCGCAGTACGACGAACCCTCTGTGCACTTCAACGGGACGACATTTGCTTTCAAAAATAA
Source organism: Colocasia esculenta (assembly GCA_014218235.1). Classification (NCBI taxonomy): domain Eukaryota; kingdom Viridiplantae; phylum Streptophyta; class Magnoliopsida; order Alismatales; family Araceae; genus Colocasia; species Colocasia esculenta. Next base: position 62,738,388 of record CM024760.1, read on the forward strand.
AGTTAAATCCAAAGTCATCATAATTACTAGAAAAATATACTTATTCTAAAAATATAAATATCATGAGTTATTGATGTATAAATGTTGAGATTAAGTCGACCTAATGATTTTTAAGATAATTTTTACTTGACAAAAAATAATAATTAAATAAATTAAAACAAAATTACTATAATTTGTATCATATCTTAATTAGTTTATGTTTAAAATTTCATCTCAATTAGACACAATTTAGACCTTTTAAATGTACTGGATGTTAGAGAGGAATGGAAAAAAATAGATTTAGCGGACCGGACCGTACCGGTCAGCAGCGTGCCGCGGCACGCCCGGGTCACCCCATTGGGGTGTCCCGACTGTGCCTGGGCTCGCGAGAGCCAGACACGGTACGGTTCGCACGTACCGCGACGGTTTGCCGCGGTATGGCGAACCATGGGTACTATCTTTGATTGTGCACATTTCGACGGAATGACATTCGGTTCTGAAAATAAAGTCAAATCTAAAATCATCATAATTACCAAAAAAATATTGATTTTATAAATATAAATATAAAAAATTATTGATGCATAGATGTTGAGATTAAGTCGACCTAATGATTTTTGAGATAATTTTACTTGACAAAAAATTAATTTAAAAAATTAAACTAAAATTATTATAATTTATATCATCTCTTAATTAACTTATGTTTAAAATTTTATCTCAATTAAACATCATTTAGATCTTTTAGATTTTGAGATTAAGTTGATCTAATGATTTTTAGGATAATATTTACTTGACAAAAAATTAATTTTAAAAAAATAAACTAAAATTACTATAATTTGTATCAACTTTAATTAGCTTATGTTTGAAATTTTATCTCAATTAGACACCATTTAGACCCCTTAAATATATTAGATGTGAGAAGGGAAAAAAAAAACACTGCCTGCCACGGACCGAACCGACCAATCCGTGGCATACCGCGGCGTGCCGCTGCAGCACGCCTGGGTCACCCCATTGGGGTGACTCGACCATGTCATGACTCGGATGAACCATGACACAGTGCAGTTTGGCCAAACCACACCAGTACAGTGGGATTTGACCAACGGTGAACTTAAAAGTTACAATTTTATTGACACTTGGGTGCTAGTTAGTTTCTCAGTTCTCACCAAACCAGATAACCGAGGTATGGATGGAAAGAAAAGAAGAAAGGTTTATTGCACTTGTATATTGCACTTTAAGTGCGATATGAATAGGCAACAAGTCCATATGACATCTAACAATTAGATTGCCACTTTATCACTCCTCATGTGAGGGGTGCCACATGGGCTATAACCTAGTCATATTACACTTAAAGTGTAATATGTAAGTACAAATGTAATAAACCTTTCTCAAAGAAAAGAAGAAGAAGAAGAAGCAAAGTTTGCTCTCTTATGAGTTGACACTTGCTCATGTATCCGAAAATGTTAAGTGGTTGGATAAAACGGTTAAATAATTTGTCCGACTACTTAACAATTGACTGACATATAGGAAGATCTATGCGTCAGTCAGTGACACGACTGACCGGGCAGCTAACAGTTCTTATCATACATCACACCCATTTGTGAACACTACCAAACATGATGATCCTGTCGCGTTATAACAGGGTTTGGTGGTGACACCATTGATCTCCACCCAAACCAGCGAAGCCCACCCCGACACCCTCATAAATAAATCTTCCCAACAAACCACTCTAGATTTTGTCTTTCTTTCAATCTTACCCAATTAATTTGAATATTATGAATTGGAACCAACCTCTACATGTATCATTTTTGGAAGAAGCTTTTCTCTCTCTCAAGTCTCATCCAATCCAACAACTCATTCCCCAATCCCCTCCCCTTAAAAAAAAACGTCGAGTTATTCGAGTACGGCTCTCAAAAGAATTGAGAAGATGCAAAGACGTTTTAAAAGAATCGTAATTTAACTTGGTAAAGAAAGATTTATATGCCAATTAATCTTAGATTAACAATTTACAAGGATTTATACGAAAGTTGAGCATAGTTTAGGGGTCTTATACCAAGGAAAATCTTCCTTTTTAGTAAACGTGTACACACAATGCACGCATCTTCTTATCGTGTTTGTCTTTTGTTGGATCGACCTGATTCGTTCATCTTTCTCGGCACTGTTGTTCTCCGCCGTTTTCTTCTGCCATCAACACCAACCTCGTTCTCCGCCTCCGGAAAGCGAAGAGAGAAAGCCGAAGGCGGAAGTGCATGATCCTGAAGCTTCCACCTCCATCAACACCGGGAGGGGGATGCAGAAAGGGTCTCGCTTGGCGTCCATGGCACGCCAGTGACGCCACCCATCCCCCATTAAATCACTCTTTCATCCCTTCTGAATCCTAGATGAGAAAAAAAAAATCCTGTTTTGCCATCTGGGTCAGTCTCCATCCCCTTCAAGACGCCGCCACCACCTCTTCTCAGCGAGCTCTTCGCACTTCCGTGAGGGGGGGGGGGGGGGGACCTTTTTTAGTTCTGGGTGTCCTTCCTAGTTGTAAGGATTCCCCCATCCAAGGAGATGGCGTTGTCTTCTGTCCCCCTCTCTTGCCTCTTCCTGCTGTTGCTGTGCCTTTCGTCCCGACCTGCCACTGCCGGTCGGCAGTCCGATGCCAGGGGGTTCATCTCTGCCGTTGTCACCGAGAAGGGGCTCGATTTCGCTAAGGACTTGCTGGTCGACCAGGCGGTCCACACGCTCGTTCCCCTTCACCTCGCCAACATGGAGAAGTCCTTCAAGATTCCTTTAATGGGCGGAATCCATGTCAAGATGTCGAACATCACGCTTGCGCACATTGAGGTGTCCTCGTCGACCATCCATCCCGGCGATTCCGGCGTCGTGATCGAGGTGACGGGAGCCGCTGCGAATCTTAGCATGGATTGGTCTTATGCATGGAGCACCTGGCTGGGCCCCTTTGAGATATCGGATGGAGGAAGGGCGTCTATACAGGTATATGACTCCCTTTTCATTTCATTTGGATGTGTATGGGTTGTGTCAGATTTTTGCACTTCTTTGTATGCTTTTTAGATGCTTTATCCACCTTAAGAGTGCGGCATGCACATGATTAATCCTCCTGCCTATCTATCTGTTTAATTGTTAAACTACTGTCGAGTTATCCCTAAGTTGCAGCTTAAGTGTACAAGGGGAATATAGCAGTTTAATCATGTTTGTTTTTGTTCTGAAAATCTGATGATGCTTGTTATATTACCAGAGGAGAAATGTCTATGCTTAAATTGGATAAACTAAAAGCCTCCCAACTGAACTGTTCATTATAAATGTACACATCATTTGAGGGAGTATTTTAGATCTATGAATCATTATTTGTGATAACGGACTCAGTTTACAGAACTGTTCACCTTTGGGCCTACTCATTCGTGCTGCATAGCGTTGGATATTTTGCAAGTCTGAATGCTAGAAGAAATTCCTGTAACCTTTCAAGAATGGAGGGGCTCCGGAGTACAGATTTAATACTTTTGTGTGTTTCAGATTTCCTTTACTACATTAGTGGAAGGAAGCATATCTACAAATTTAACTTTTACCATATTTCAGTTACAAAAGGTGAGTACCTAAGTATCAGTTTTCCACTCATAGGGGACATAAAGATCTGCTCTAATTTTAAGATTTTTAAAGGGATGAACCTAGGTGTTTTAGATCTTCTGTAATTGTTAAAAAGGCAAAAGGGGAGTGAAAAAGTAGCTTAGAGAATGCTTAGTTTGACAATTATTTGTGTATCCCAAATGTTTTATCTGCCATAAATTACTTCAAAAGCCGAAACACTTTATAGTGTTCATTGGATTTGAAGATGACATGACTTTGCAATGTTCATTCAAGTATTTGAGAGTATTTTGTTATGAATGAATTGTTGAAGAATGCTCCAAGCAGAAGAGTCTGGCCGAATTTTTACTTTTCAGGGAATATTTTCCCACCTCTCTTCTTCTTCTAGTCTTCTTTGACGTTCTCATTGTTAAGTTCCTGGCAGATTGGTGTAGTATCATGTTTGCCTTGGCCCTTCCAAAGAAAACGATACAGGCTGGCCCATTATATTTGAAATGTTGAAATCACTTTATTTCTTTATATCACATATGACATACTAAAGCTTCAGAGTCCACTTGTCGATGATTTTAATGAACAGATTCAATGAATCCAACATTTGAGTTATTGATGGTCCTCCAGGTTCACTTCATCTCCACTAAGGGCATGTGTGTTTTCTCACTAGTTTCTTCTTTGGTTTAGATATTCTACTTAGTTCTAGAGTTTATGTTTACCTTCAGGAACATATGCTATTTCTGTTGTGGCTAGTCTGTGATTTTCTAATACTCCTGTGGTGTGCTCCAGTGTTTCACATGTTACCATTATAAAACAATGTTCTATGTTGTAAACTTCTTATTCCCTTTTCTTTGTCTTAATTATATTTTCATACAAGAATATACATTAATCTACTGAAGCTTCTTATATACATTATACGTGGTTGCATGTTTCTGAACGAATCTTTCAATAAAGGGAAATTGATGATAGAATGCTTCTGGATAAGGTTAAAGGCATGGAAGTTGGCTTTACAGTGAGCATGGAGAACCAAGAAGGATCTCTGAAGATGGCTGTGACAGATTGTGGCTGCCATATGGAAGATATTTTGATAACCTTAGAAGGTGGAGCATCTTGGTTCTATCAAGGGTATGCATACTTATAGGTAGCCTTAATGGGCATGGAACATTTCATTTTGAAACATAAAATGATGAGTTTTTATTCTTCTGCTTTTAATTTTCTCAGTTATTTTTTTAGTACATGTAATTCTCCCATTTGTATTATGGTTGATCATTATGAAGGCATATAATATGATCTCAGCTTCTATTCTTATCCTTGATTTAGGTTATCATCCTCTGTTATTTTGTAGGTTGGTGAATGCATTTGAAGATCAAATCAGGGCTGCTGTGGAAACTGCTATTAAGAAGAAGACCATTGAAGGGATTTCAAAGATTGATTCTTTGTTGCAAAAACTTCCAAAGGAAGTCAGAGTTGATGACATCGTCTCGATGAATGTGACCTTTGTGGGTGAACCTTCATCCGGAAATTCGTCTGTTGAGTTTGACATTGATGGCTTATTCACAGACGCACATAAAGTTGTGGTTTCTAATCTCTTGCACATGAATTCTGAACCTTCAAACTTATGTGAGGAACCAATCCCAATGCTTGGGATCTCATTAAATGAAGCGGTCTTCAACTCTGCATCAATAGTATACTTCGAAGTAAATTTCCTAACCTCTTCATAAATATAATTTCCTTAGAGTCCATGTTTGTGCAGTTGTATGAAACTATTACCGGGTTGTAGTTCTATTTTTTCATTTCACTGTGCTTTTTAAGCTATTGCTTTGAAGAACTATAAAAAAAATGAAGTTATAAAAGGAATGATAGGAGTAAATTTTCATAGCCATTTCACTGCACATTATTTGTAGAAAGATCCATATAATTTATTCAAATTTGTATAGTTTATGAACCTGTTTATAGCAGAATGTGAGTATAAGCACCTTTCTGTTCAACATTTAATAAGATTAGTAACAGCTTTATTGCTTTTCTTCACTCTACTCTAAGGCATATATTTTCTGCTTATTGTTTTATTCAATTGGAAATATCCTATACTTTAGGACTAAGAAGCAGTGAACAGAGGTATCCGATTTAGTACTTTTCTTTGGTGTGTTTGCCAGGCTGGAAGGATGCATTGGATTGTGGACAAGGTACCTGATCAATCCCTCTTAAACACTGCTGGCTGGAGGTTCATTGTTCCTCAACTGTACAAGAAGTATCCAAATGACGATATGAAGCTGAATATTTCATTGTCATCCCCACCTGTCATTAAGATCTCAAGGAAGAACATTGACGCTTCCATTTTCGCAGACATGACAGTTAATGTTTTAGATGGCAGTGAAGTAGTTCCTGTGGCATGCATTTCTATGGTAAGCTATGAATGGCATATGAAATGTCTCTAGAGCTGTTTACTTTGACCAAATACAACCCTTTCTCTTTTTGCTTCCTTTATCCATTATTCACCTGTCTATTATTGCTTACATTTTCATCTGCACAGGCCACATGATGATCCAGGTACATGCGCATAAAGAATTCCCTAATAATAATGCTGAAAGTTTAGGGATATAGCAGAGAAAACACATCCGGTGTTTCTTGAACCTCTGGCTGAAGTCCTTGTTTGTGAATTAATACAATGTAATGACAAAATGCAAATTGACTAGGTCACAAAATACTGAACAGAGAGATTCATGAAGCTGTTGACCATGGAATAAGCACGGGGGTCCATCTGGATTTTGATGTAGATATACAGGGAGACATCATGGAAGAGCCATAGGACACTAGTGCCTCATAATACAACCTGTATGGTTGCATCGAAGGGGTGTGGATGATTATCCTACTAGCCAATCACAGATCATTTTCTGCACTTTCCAAATTCCTGGGATAATGAGGGCAGTAGCAGAGGGAGGCATGTAGTCCTTTCGTTGAAATCTACTACTTTGTTTTGTTTTCTTCTCTGTTTCCTAGGTTTCCTCCCTTAGTTTACAGATCTTGCACCTTTTTATTCTCCTCTGCATGTATTAATTTTGAGTCTTATTTTCTTCTTCCATGCCAAACATCTCTCAGCATATTCTTCTCTGCCAATAGTTATGTTTGGTTAAATACTCTTTTATTAGTGACTCTCTTTTCTTTAACACCATTGTTAAAATTGATTGCATATATACCCCCTGTAAAAACATAATTGAGGTTTAATCCTTGTTAAATTTGCATTTGCTTGTGTATCCTTGTGACAAACATATTTGCACCAGAACTTTGCCGTAACTTGCCCTGACAGATCCGTAGAAAATCAATGGACGTGCAGTGTACAGCATGACATTACCTGTTGGAATGTCCATTATGCCCCTGAATAATGTCCCTTATTTGTGGGAAGGGGTAGAAACTTCACTTTATCCTTTCAAGTTGTCCAAATAAAGGTTAACGGTCACTAAAATAAACAATAGAGGAATATTCCAAGCGTATTCCACAGGTCCGTCATGGCAGATTTTGGCAAGGTTTTTGGTGCAAATGTATGCTCATATCAGGCGTATACAAGCAAATATAAATTTAAGACAGATTCTAGCCAATTATGATTTTAACAAGCGCATGTATACAAAAAACATGCTAACTAATCAACCAATATTGCTGACCTTTCTCTCATAGCGATGACAGCATTTGTTGTCTTGGACCCTTGGTACAATAGCCATTCCAACTGAATGGGACATAGTGAATCTTAGGGTCCTTGCTGGACTATTCCCAAGGAATTTACAGTATTTAATGTTCAGTGGTCTATAGGAGGATTACGAAGACCACACATCCATCATTTCTTGGACAGAAAGAAATAGATGCAAAGATATGATCTCAGCCAAAGATCTATAAAACTAGGGCCCAAAGCAGAGACAAGATGTACCAGCATATTCGGTCAATTAATGAATAGCAAAGAGCATGTATCTCAATGTGTAAATATTGCATGATCACCTGTCCCTCTGAATCTACGGAGTAAAGCCTCCAGCAATGCCCTGGAGTAGTGCACCCAGGGCATTGCAATGGTTTTCTTCTCTCTCAAAACAGAAGAACCACCTCAGAGCCAATGCCAAGCACACATCCCTGTGATCTGCACAGCGATTGGATGGCTCAAAAATGTTTTTAGAAAAATCAGATTTTCTTGATGGGCCAAAGTGCTCGGCCAATTATCTTGTTTAAGTTATCTTTAGTTGTCTGATCATGGTATAGACCAAAGGTGGTGATGGGGACATCCAAGCCTGGCACTGGGCCAACCAGATCCAAGTCTATCAAAGACAGAGGCGACGTGCAGCGACGACGACACCCATATAGCTTGGCGATGGGCTTCCTTGACTTTCAAGTGTCTATTTTAGTTGTTTGAGCATTTGGCTGTATGAATAAGGCCCATATGAGGCCCATTAGTACTTTTTCTATCTTCTGTGTATTTTCAGGTCTGAATTTGAGTTTATTTTAGCTTGAGGGTATTTTAGTCCATGTACGTGTCACTGGGGGCCATTAGGGTTCCCTCACTATAAATAAGTTGTAATCTCTTGTTTTAGGGGGGAATGAAGATTTGAAGAAAAGCTTTGTGCATAGCCGTCTTGTCTTCTCCTTCAGCGGGGTGGAAGCTCAACCCCCTTCTTCTTCTTCCTCCACGCCACACCTTTCTGTTCTGTCTTCTTCCTCCGCCGCGTGTTGTTGTGCCGCATCAATTTTGGTATCAGAGCAACCCTCGGTCCAAACCTCGCCCCCCTTCTTCGCCATCACCTACCCTCCTTCCTCACGACTTCTTCTCCCTATCTGTGGAACCCTCTGCACCGCTCCACCCTATTCACGGCCACGTATGTGATCGCCCAGCACCAACTGCATCTGCGCCGGCCAACAACACCCACGCCAACTTGTGTTCGTTGGTGCCACACGCCATCAGCTGCCCGGCCCGTTCGTCCTCGCATGCCCACGGCCACGTCTGTGGCCGCCCCGCACTGCTAGTGGCCGCGCTAGCACCGGTGCCTTCGTCCGCCAATGCGAGCGCTAGCACCCGCGTCAGCCCCTGCACCCCCACCCGTAGCCTCCTTGCGAGTGCACCAGTGTCGCATTCGCCAACGCAAAGCGTCGGTGCCTTCTCCCCCGCCTGCCCTCGCCCACGCCAGCGTCGACCACCTCGCCAAGCACCCGATCTGGCCAGCGCCCTCGGTGGCCCCTCCCCGCTAGCGCCAGCCCTACCTCCGCCAACACCCACGACCACCCTCACCAGTGCTCTCTCTCCTTCCCTCTCCCACGCTCTCTCTCAGCTTCACCAGAAGAAGAAAAAAGGAAGAAGAGGAGGGAGGAGACGTCGCTGGAGCCTCCGCCGCCTGACCCACCCTCCAGCGCTGCCGCGGGGTCCGCCGTCCGCTAGTGCCATCGCCGACAACCCCCCACCGCCGTGGTGCCCTCCCTTTTCCCTCCCTCTCGCTAGTCTCTCCCACTCTCTTGTTCCTGCGTGAGGGTTGCGAGAGGGGGGGGGGGGGAGGGGGAGAAGGGAGCCCGACCACTTTAAGTGGATCCTCAATTCGCTATAGTACCGGTCCGCTATAGTACTCGGGCGGTGCACTAAGACTGTTATCGTACCGCTAGTATAAGGGCTTCATTTGTGCTTCGATTTCCGCTCTATTTGTGTCATCACCAGCTCAACTGCACACAGCGCACTCCAGTGACGCAGCAGCCCCAACAGAGTTCCGCTCTACCACTGGGGCTTGCACAGTCAATTTATCGACCGGTCTACAAGTCTTGCTATGTTTTGGGACGATGGTTTGTGGATTGTCTGAAGCACTTACCAACTTTAGGCGCGAATGGGATCAAGGTTTCGTGAGAATAGATAATATTCTACAATGCTTATGTGACGAGTTAGCCAAACAAGAGGAGATTGTCTATGAGGCTGGCTCCTCGATTACTAAGGAGTCTGAAAACCGACTAGTTGAAGTACCGTATGAAGTAGATGAATCATTGAAAGATGGGTATTATACACAGCTTGAGTCTGAGATGTATGGAGCAGATGATTTCATTAAGGGGAATGAGTTGACAATGGAAGAAATAATTGGAGTTGTGGTCGAACAGTCAAAAGATATGCGGGATATCATCAATTTGGATGACTTTGATCACATATGGAGTGAAACTAAGACACATTTCTCAACTCGAGATGAGGTTCTTTGCTTGATGGACCTACATGTTTTCGAGATATGTTTTGTGTTTGCTCCTTACCTCATCTCCTTCTGGATATTGCCCTACTTCAAAACTCGAGGATGATTTTTCTCGAACCTGGGGAGAATTGGTGGGGACATTCGAGCCTGGGACTGGGCCAACTAGATCCAAGTCTATCAAAGACAGAGGCGACGTGCAGCGACGACGACACCCATATAGCTTGGCGATGGGCTTCCTTGACTTTCAAGTGTCTATTTTAGTTGTTTGAGCATTTGGTTGTATGAATAAGGCCCATATGAGGCCCATTAGTGCTTTTTCTATTTTCTGTGTATTTTCGGGTCCGAATTTGAGTTTATTTTAGCTTGAGGGTATTTTAGTCCATGTATGTGTCATTGTCATTGGGGGCCATTAGGGTTCCCTCACTATAAATAAGTTGTAATCTCTTGTTTTAGGGAGGAATGAAGATTTGAAGAAAAGCTTTGTGCGCAGCCTTCTTGTCTTCTCCTTTAGCGGGGTGGAATCCCCAGGGTGGAAGCCCATGTAAACAAGTCGATATATTTGACGAGTAGTTCGAAACTCGACTCGATAAAAGCTCGATCCGACTCGTTTATTTAATTAACGAACCAAACTTGAACAAAAAAAAAACTCGATTCATAAACGAGCCGAGTCTGAACACATATGAGCTCGGCTCGATTATACTCGTGAATAACTCGTTTAAGAGCTCGTTAAGAGCTCGATTAAATATTCGTTAAGAGCTTGTCTAAGTACTCGCTAACATTTCGTTTAAATATTTCTTTAAATATAATAAGTATATATTGACATAAAAATATTTTTTATTTTTATACAGTTATTATTACAATATAAAATATTTATGAAGGCTTAAATGCCAATTACTAAATCCACAGTGCATATACACAAATTATGTAAATGAGGGTATATACACAAATCATGTAAATAGGGGCATGAACAAAAAATTTAGTGTTGCAAGGTCCCCCAGTATATCAAGCATCTTCTTCCTCCCAAGACCGATCTACGCAGTAGGTGAGCCCTCCGGTGGAGCCGAGGGGCGCATTGTCGGCCACTGGCATCTCCGACGACCACTGGGGACCATCCGTCAGTAGTAGACGGTGCTCTCGACGACCGCAGTACAATCACCGACGGTGCAGAAAGGGGGCTCTGGGTGGTGTGCAAACGGGAGTTGCAGCACCGCCCCTATCTTGTTGCACACCAACCCCATATCTTGCGGTGTCTATTTATTAATCTCATATTGCTCGTGATAAATTATGAATATATTTCAAACATTATATTAAAATAGTTAAATTAAGCAGCTTATCAAAACTATTGAGATATGAGCTTGAAATAAGATAAATTTAGATCTTATGAACGATCAATTTTTTACTTGTAGATTGGATTGGATTTACTTATATATACGAACTCGCAAATTCAATTAAGCTCGTTAAGATACTTGTTAAGGGCTCGAGCTCGAGAGTATTTAAACGAGCCGAGTTTGAACAAACATTTTCAATACTCGAGCTCGGCTCGAACTCGATTAAAAATTAACGAACAGAGTTTGAGCAGCATACTACTCGGTTCGACTCGACTCGTTTACACCCCTAAGCCCAACCCCCTTCTTCTTCTTCTTCCTCCATGCCACACCTTTTTGTTCTCTGTCTTCTTCCTCCGTCGTGCACTATTGTGCCGCATCAGGTGGGCTCTGAGGCAGATTTTTTAGAAAAGAGAAATGCTTAGTGCCCTCCGAGGGTAATAAAGGTGATGTGGATTGCCCTCCAAATAATCCTGTTGAAAGAGAGAGAGAGAGAAAGGTCTTGTCAGATTTTCAATTTGTTTGGAGGATAATCCACAGATTTCACACAAGCATTTCTCTTTGGAAAAAGAAAAGAAAAGAAAAACATTCAACCGCCATGGGTGCGCTAGCCAGGAGCGTGCAGCTTGTATTACTCTTTTCTGATACTTGCTCATTGACTTTCTACCCATCCAGTGGGATAGCATCCCTTTTAGCCTACAGTCTTCTTTTATGGTATGACATGGAACACCTCTACATGCACAACAGACCAATAAGCGCCAGTTATTCACAGGAATTGCATCAAACTGACCTCCATTTTCCTCTCTGGCTTGGGAAACATGACATGTGCAACAAGTGTTGCTGGGAGTCATTCCTACCAGTGGGGAGCAAATTGATGACTGCATTAAAGCTAAGGTTGAGGAAGCCTATCTATTGTTGCACATTACTTGAGTTTACGTAACTTCTGACATCCTAAAAAGGAAGGAGCCACATTGCTTGTCAGTGCAATTTGCTGACTTAATTCTACCATGCAATAAAAACTGCAAGCTTCTTGTTGCCAAGTTTTCTAGTTGTGCTATCTTATGCAAGTTAATGTCCGTGCAGAGTTGTTTCACAGTTCACGTGAACATTTAATAGAGATAAATAGATTCCTTTCTCTGTCATGTTTTAAACAAGTGCAACTGTTTCCTGCTGCAGGTTGTTACAGCCTCAGGAGTGCCAGAGATTCTGGGTAATAATCTAGCTGCAAGCATTGTGTTAGGAGACTTTACCCTGAACTTAAAGTGGAGCAAAATTGGAAATTTCCATATGCATCTGATTCAGGTATGATATTGTATGCATCATTTATATTGCTTACAACATCTTCATTTAAACTTGCTTCAATTACAAAATTTTACTGGTTAACACAAGTGACACATCATAGTCCCAATGTATATAACAGCCAAATGCACCTGATTTGAACGATGACCTCCGTTGTGCTTTTTATTTGATTGTATAAAAACCTTAAAATGCCATAATTAATAGAGGTTAGACAATTAAAAAAAGATCTATGTTTAGTGTAATTCAGACAATAGCTTTCGGAACATTCTAGAAGATAAAGATGCTTTCTAAAAATGAAAGTTATTCTTATTAGAAATTGTCAATCTCTCAAATGATGAACCCATGATTGTACCTTGGACCATTGAACTTTGGAGGTTATATGTGTAGATATTATGTTTGGTGTCCCGGTGGCCAGCCTTTCTATGAGAAGAGCAAGTAGATAAGCATGCAACTGCGCTTTCTGATCCTGACTGTTGATTTTTTTTTTTTCCCTTATATGTTCATTTTGGTTGTTTTTGCTGAGGTGTGTTCTGGTAATTTTTTGACCTTATATTCCTTCAATCTCATCTGGCATTATCTTAAAATAAAAACACCGAGTTCACTCTGTTTCAGATAAACATATTAGACAAATTTTGTATTAGACTAATCCATATATTTCTCTTTCCTAGTTCAAGTAATTCTCGAATAATGGAGTCAGGCTTGCCTCCAAAAATAGCAAGTGGAAAGTAGCGTATTATGGTGAATGCATTTCAATGATTCAACTGACCTTTAGATTATATTTTTTATTTCTGTCTATGGCTGGAAGTTGCAAGCTACAAGATGGCATTGTGTTGCATTGGTTTACAAATAGTTCTCTTCCAAGTAAACCAACCGAAGAATTCCTCCTGGTCAAATCGGTATCCATCTCTTCAGGTGAAGTAACAAAAATAGACTAGAGTGCACGTGACAGTGTAGATCTTTTTGAAACGTTCTCCATGGAAACACAAGATTGCAAGTTCTCAATTCTCACTTGTCTAGTGGGAAGTGACAGACTTGATGTCATGACCGGCTTTAACATTGTCTAAAATTTTGACAGCACATTGGAATGGGTAATTGAGGATTTTGCAGCTAGAATGAAATTTCATCATCAGTTGAGAACAATGATTCAGGGGTTAAATTGAACCAAAGTCAAAGGGGAAACTAGATGTTCTGGGGGTTTTGGAAGGTCCGAGGGTTCTGACTACATTTTCCCCTCATTCTCTCTGGGGGAAGCGAAAGAAACAGGTGTTTGACTGATGAGTATTTGTCTCCGAGTAGCTCCACCCCACCTGACACCAGAGGTCTCTAATCTCTATTATAACCAAGTTGCAACCTTTGTAATATGTTCTTGCAATTGCCTTCGTCTCGACGTTATTCTGACTTCTCTTACTATTTACCGTTTGATGGGCACTACAAAAACCTTGCTATGAACAAGTTCTATATAACCTTGGCAGGGGGTGATGCGAGTTTTTCTGAACAATGTGTTTATCCCATACGTCAACACACGGCTTAGAAGGGGATTCCCGCTGCCCATCATTCATGGGTTTGCCCTCCAAAATGCAAGCATTCTGTATTCTGATTCAAGGATTGTTGTTTGCACGGATTTGATGTTCACCGAACTCTGAAGCATCCAACGGAACATGTATACAGATACTACACGATTCATGCCTGCCTATATATATATTGTACAGAAATTTGATGTTGCAACTTCGCTATCACGAGAGATTTGTGCAGCATGTCGTCGAGAAATTGCTCGTCGCCTTTGCTGCATCTGTACGTAGACATGGTAGCAGATCTCTGAACAATGGAAATTTGATTCTGTAAAGTATAGTGCTTTGATGTCCCCTTTTCTTCGGCAATATACAGTACACGAGGGGAAAATTGTGGAGCCATTTCATTGCTGAAGATGGTGAAAAGCCATTTGCATGTTGTGTTCGACGTTATTGCTCGGTGGTTAGACTTTTGCTGCCGTTGTTTCCTGAAGCTTACAAGGAGAAAGGGGTAGGTAGAGCCCATTACTTGAACGCGGGAGGGTTTAAGTGATTGGGATATTATATTACCATCTCGATCATCAAACACAATTGATTAAGCGAGGGTCAAACTTGGCCAGAATGAGAAAAGGAAAATGTACGAGTTAAGAGCAAAAGTATGTATCGACAAGTTTAACACCTTAAAGGGAATGTTAGACCCACTTAATTTAGATGTATGATTTTAACTCTTTTTGGATTTTTTGACTTTCTGACCATTAATTTGAAAATTTCATTATATGAACATGTAGATCATGGAAGGATTATCATTTAAAAATATTCTTCTAAAAAAAGAAAGATTTAAATGCACAACCAAGCAGCACATTATCGCAGTGAATCAAGTGGATATGGTGTTCAGCAATTTTTTGTTAGAAGCATGACTTTCACTTTTAGATATAATGTTCAGCAATATGTAGTTATATCACATCTTGAATAATTACGGAGTTCAAACGTTTCCTTACCGCCCACTTTTTACTGCATATAGAAAGCCATAGTTTGAAGCATTTGGTTGGAAATAAAAAACAGCTATGGTGTGTTCATGTTTTTTTTTTAGGAAAAAAAAAAGGTTCAAGAAGATCTTATCGTAAGTTACATGTCTACACAATTCAATCAAGAGATCAGAAAGATGAAAAAAAAAAACAAAGAAACTAAGGACCATACAGTTGCACACTAACTGAAGGGCCAACAAATCTTGCCTAATCTAAGATATAGGATATTTATTTTTTCAGAAATATTGATTGCAAGAAAGATTTTACAATAAAACTGAATAATATTGTAATAATAATAATAATTCAATTTGACGAACAAGTATTGAAAAGTACGATACTTCTCATGGTCTCTCAGATAATAGGGTTGCTTCCTTATAATCCACCTTAGTTTTATTGCAAGTCAGATCTTGCAATAAACATTTTCTCATTTCTATTGACTGACAAGTACCACAAGTATGATACTTCTCATATTTCTTTTATTTTTGGCCTGTCCAATAGTATTGGGCTATACGAATCACCTGTACTTGTGCCGCATCAGCATGCATGCACTTGTGGCGTATTACATGAAACTCAAAACTCTAAACCCTAAAACCCAAAACTGTTGCCCCCATTGGAATCTGCCCTAAACACAACATTTCAATACAGTAGAACAAATTTATTCTAAAATATAAGGTCCGAAGTCCATGGAGTTGCAGAATAAACGGGATGTTTCAAAATACATCTAACGGTAACTCCTTGTCCACAAAAAAAAAAACAAAAAAAAAAACATCAAACGGTAAGGCGCACAAGGATACTAAAGAAATTTCGACAAGGCTCATCCCTGAGATGATATTTTCTGCTACTCATCCCCGGAGCCACCTCATTTTATGTGGCTTGAAAGAGTAAGTAAACTCAAGAGATTGACGGCAGAACCTTCCCTGTGCATGCCCCAAATCCAACATTATAGCCCTGCCCCTACAAAATTAAGAATAGCAAATACCATGGAATTCATGCAACTTACAAGGTTAATAAGTACACCAAGGATAACAAAATCCTTTTGTAATTGTCAACTTTATCATATCTTTATGGGGGTGCATTTCTGACTTAAACAAATTGAGAAAATTTCTTGATAGAACCAAATAGTGTAGTTATATGCCTGCATGGACCTGCCCTTGAATTCGAGTTCACAAGGACATGATGAGATCGAATGTTCCAGGGGTATTCTGGTTTTTTTATTTGCATTTTCTGTAGAGCGTTTTAATGGTATAATAACAGGAAGTGTAAGACCAACCTATGACCCAAGGTGCTAAGTTGGATTTCAGGGGAGGAGACCGTGGTTAGGACCTGGGTGGCCAACGTTTCTCCAGAAAAAAAAGGGTAAAAAAAAGGGAAGTGGGGAAGTGCAACCATTTCGACATATCAAGGAGATTTTGAGAATCCACAAAAAATAGGTATCTATATATATATATATACACATAATATTTTACAGTGCGTATGTGAGAAATCCCTTATATAAAAAGAAAAGACTTGCAGAAGTAACTCAATCATGACGGTGGACAATGCCCTAAAATGCAGTTAGATGTGATGTGCAAATGGGCAAGCCTCTGACCAAAATCACTTGTTCATATCAGGGTTGGCCAGATCGGAATCAGGGGACGAATCGGGAAAATCCTGATTCCCCCAATTCCCCCGAATCGGATGGGTATATATATTTGAGACACATTTATATTGATTACATACATGTATGTAATATATATCATATTTATAATGTATAATGTATATTATAAATATGATATAATATATATTATATATAATATGCATGTATATATATATATATATATATATATATATATATATGATAGGAATCGGCCGAGTCAGGCAAATCAAGGATCAATTTTCCCCTCATTCGCACCAATTCGGGGGAATCGGGCCGATTTGGCCCGATCTGGCAAACAATGGTTCATATTTGTAACATTTTAACTCAAGCCAGACAACCATTCATGTTAGACTCCTATGATAAATGGCAAATACAACCATCTCCGGGAAAATGAAGGATGAAGTTCTAAATTGTACCTTGCAACATGCTTTAAAAACGACCTCGTCGCCATCTTCCAGAAAATTGCGAGATAAACCATTTAGGGAAAGTGGCTTCTGTCCATTCCAAGTTAATTCTAGCAGGCATCCTAGTGATTCTTGTTCCTGGTAGTAGTCCAAATACAGATAGATTTTATAATCACAGAATAACAAAAGGCACCCTTTTCTCAACAAACAAGGAAATTAGAGAGAAAAAATGGTAAATTAATCTAAAATTAACAGAACATACAGGTCCACTGATTGTCCCAGTTCCAAGTAGGTCACCAGGCCTTAAGTTGCAACCGTTGACTGTGTGATGCGCAAGTTGCTGTGTTATGGTCCAGTATCTATTCCAATATAAGATAAAGACGCTCGGTTAGTGTACTAATTTGAAAAAAGCCCAAGAAAGATGGACTAACTACTAACCATTCTTTTTGCTAAAAACACGAAGTTACGAGCACATCTAGGCAAAGAAAACTGCCAAATATGTTGATTGTCAAAATTGAAGAAAAAGAGTGATAGTCAAGGGAAGAAACAAGAGACCAGATACAGGCAACAACAGCTCCTGCCACTTTGGAACACAGCCACCAACTGATCTTAAGACAAATAGATCCTTGGTAGCATCTCTTTTCTACAGAAATAAATAAGAACAGGTGCATCATTATCAACCACAAAGCTTAGGTATTGCCATGGAGCCAGGTATAATACGGATGTCAAAATGTCAATGCTGATAACTCGTTAACCATCTATTCCGTTAGCTTAACCAACAGCAACTGAATGTTTTTCTCCCTGTGAACGGATAAGGATATACCTGGTTGCAATGACGAATACAGAACCAGATACACCCTGTTCCAAATCAGTAACAGTTTGCTACTGTTAAGAATATATGTGATGCGGGACAGAGGAAGAGGTTGATCAGGGGGAAGAAGACAGAGGGATTGTCGGAATCTCACCGGAGAGGGGAATAAGAGGTGGGAGTGTAGGCTTTGCGCCCTCCCCTTCGTAGGGACCACCTTGGAGAGCTTTTTCTCAAAGCTCTCTCTTCTCCATTGCAGAAAACACACAATTTTTTGACTGCAAATTCTTTTTCATTCATTCATTCAATGCCTTCATAAGTATGGGTACATCAGTATTTAAAGGAATTGGGGGCTACTCCCAATCCTGGTAGAACTATAAATAAGATTCCAAATTAAAGACAAATTTCTATCCCTAATAAGACTTAACAAATTAGAAACCTAAAAGAAGGAAAATACAAAATCCCACCTAAATAAGACTTTACTAACTAAAATAATGCCAAAAATACATAATAAAAGTTAATTGGACTCTAATTCGACTCTTTTGGATGACTTTACACTTAGACTTAAAAATAGTACGAAAATTGCATCAAAATTACAGAAAAAATAAAAAAGCCTCAAAATGGGCCTCAAATGGGCCCAAACAGTTTCTGCAGCTCCTCATTCCCCATCAATATGCAATATGTATTTACTACCATATTACCTCCTTCATTTCAATCAAATAATTGAGATTTGAGGCCACATGGCCACCCTAACTCATTTTACGTTATTTGTTGATGAGAATTATGACATGAGAATTGAGTTTAAGTGTACTTTTGTTTACCTAAAGTATTATTATTTTCTCCTCAATTTATATTGAGTTTCATAGAATTAATATGTATAAAAGAATTCAAAGAGGGGAACGGAAGCTTTGGACTGAGACCGCTTGATTAAAGCAATACAGATCGATTCGATAAGAGCTAACACAGACAGGATTCACTTAAATTTTTTTTTTTTTTAAATTCCCTTAAAGGAGGGGGCCTTTGAAGGCCCCCAGAAGGCTTTTATTTGCCCCTAGAAGGAAGCAATCGACGCAAAAACTTCAATATTTTTTCTATACAAGTTGTCAACTATCAGGCAACTGCTAGGAACTGCTTTTTCTGAATAGTAGATAATGATTTTCTGATATAGTACATCTCCCTTCCCTTCAGATATGGAAACAGATAGTCCATTATCCACACCATATATGACCCATTGGCATCTCTAAATTGTATACAGGAACTCCATGTTTTGCAGTAGAAGAGAAAGCCCCCATCACTTATGTTTTAGGGATGAAGATTATCCATAATGGGACAAGAAAAATGTCCAGTAAAAGGAATGTGCCAAACTATTTTCCAGCTGCTGCTCTCTCCCCTATTGTCAGGTGCAAGAAGCACCAAATTGCGGTCTTTGGCAGTAACTAATGGTGACTCCCAAGGGCACCTCCCTCAACAGCCGAAGGTGACTCCTTTGAGACCACTGTCTGTCAACAGCTTGAGGCTGACCCATCAGCACCCCATGTGGCACCATTTTCTGTAAACGGCATCTCCTTTTGGGTTTGAAAGAAATATAAGTAATCTTATATGTTTTTCATTCTCTGATCAATTTCATGAAATTTCAGAATTTATCCTATTTTCAGAGCATTTTCTCTTAGATATTAGCCCTCTTTCCCTCAAATAACTATCCTGCAGATCCTATTCAAACAAAATTTCTTCTAAATTACACACCCTCTGAAAAATGCCAATAAAAGTTTGAGAATGTTTGTAGCTTAAAGAAATGCATGAGACTCCACGAGGGTGCTGAACAGTTTTACTACAAAAATGCCTCTTCACATTATGATCACCTCGGTTTATATGTATCAAAAACAAAGTTGAGATTCTTACAGGTGACTGAAATTACTTTTCGTGATGAGAGATGGATGCTCATGTCCCGCAGGTTTGATCCATACCTTTCAGCAATATGCCAGTGTCACAAAACATAAGCAACTAATAATAATAGTATTAATATCAACAACAAAAACAATAATAATAATAATAATAATGATTATGAATCATTTTCCAGGTTAACAAGAAGGGGTATCAGAACATAAATGCTCAGAAGATTCAGCTGCATACCTCCAGAGGAATGTCATAGTTTATGTGTTTAGTTTCAGCTAAATATTGCAGCGGAGGAGGTTCCTGCAAGTTCAGCACATTTTCCATCATCTTATAAAAGATATGACAAAGAAATACTTATATACATTTTACTGTATTCAGCAATAGAGAAGGACAAAAATATCATACCTAGGTATCTAAAACCTGAAATGGTTGAGGATGAACCCACCTGCTTGGAAGCATCACAAACAAAGGGTTCCAAGGCATCTAGAGTTACAATCCAAGGTGATATAGATGTGCCTGAAACAAGCCAAACTCTGTAAAAAGATAAACTCTGAGCCAATGGTTCAAGAAAGATGAAATACAGTTTTATTCCAAGGCATAGTCAGCATACAGATCACATACCAAAGCTCTTTCCAAGGAAAGGCCCAAGAGGAACATATTCCCATGCCTGAATATCCCTAGCTGACAAGATTAATTTAGTTTAATGCAAACTGAAAATGGTAATTGGCCTAGTGAAGAAAAGAGAAAATAAAATGTTTACCACTCCAGTCATTCATTAACACAAGTCCAAAAATATGATCTGCAGCCTCATTGACATCAACTGGCTGGCCTAATGCATTTCCTGGACCAATTATAGCAGCCTGGGAGCATGAACAAGTATCTAAGAGACAAAATCTATATTTCTAGCAAATAAAAACCAATGCCCAAGTAAATCAAGTTTCAGCATTAAGTTTAGAAACAATGACGAATATGGGAGTAAACCATTTGATGTAACCTTTCCAGTTGCATAACATAAAACATTAAGGGAGCATACATTTAACTTCCAAGGGTTGCAGTTTCTAAAAGAACATGATAGTATAATTCATTAATAGAAAATTCTGACCATTTCTAGCTCAAAGTCCAGCTTCCTCGAAGGTCCAAAATATGGTGGAGAATTGCCTGCCGGAGGACCTTGACCTCTGACCATCAAAAAGTAAGTAGTTCAGCTAAGTCAGATGATATCCAGAAGGACAAGAAGAAGAGAAAGAAGACAGTTAGAATAATTTCAAAAAAGGTCCAGGGAAAGTAGGAGTGTGGGACTCCCCAAAGAAGCAGTCAATAGTTACAGAAAAGAATCCAAAAAGGGTTTTCTTAGTTTTTATCCCTGTAATCTTTTGTGATTAGCTTTTAGTCCTCGTAACTCGACCATTCAGTCCAGAACTGAAGAAGCTTAACTTTCCTTGGAAATAAGTCCTTTTCAGTGACTAAAAGTTAAGTGTAATATTATGAAAAGATCCTAAAAGGACTTGCTTCTAAGTTTGTTGGGTTCAGAGGCAAAAGATTACAGTACTACACATCAAGAAACCTATCCAAAACATGGAAGGCAGGATCAGAATCGGGATCGGGATCGACCAGGCTCGATCCGATCCTGGATCGGATCGGATCGCAAGATCCCATGGATCCAAGGGAAGTCTGGCCGATCCTGGATTGGCCAGTTTATAAAATGGTTTTTTTTTGGGGAAAAATTCAGGAAAAAACAGAAAAAAACAGCAAAAATGAGGGAAAATCTGATAAATTGAAAGAACTAATATTTGCATAAAAAACCAATCATACATGCATTCATAATATATGAAACATAAGATTTTGTGTATTATTACTACTATAATAATACAAGAAAAGTATAAAATATTAAAGACTTAGTGTATTATTGACCTGAATACCATTTAAGTAAATGTTAAAATTTGTAGTTTCATTTATTTAAGATATTACATGTAAATAAGGAAATATCCCCCATTTGAATCCAATAAAAATATAAAAAAATCACATCTCTTACTAATAAAAAGTCAACTCTCCCATCCAAGAAGAAAATCGCAATTTTTGTGATTTTATCAAAGTAACAACTTTCTAATCTCTCATAATTTGACATATTTAAAATTTTATAATTCAAATAAGTCTAATAAAATACTAAAAATCTAAAGTCCAACAAAAAAAAAAAATCAAATGTGCGTATGACTTCTCCAAGAAGCCGCTCTCCTACTGACAGCACTAAGTCTACTTGAGACCTCTTAAGATTTGGTCAAACTAAACTATCATCACCCAAACTCATGAGTGTCATGAGTTGGGTGATGGTAGCTCAATTTGACCAAATTTTGAGAGGTTTGGATGATGATAACTTAAGTTTGATCAAATCTTGAGAGGTCTCAAGCAGACTAAATGTTGTCAGTAGGAGAGTGGCTCCATTGGAGAAGTCACATGCACGTTTGACTTTTTTTACCGGACTTTGAATTTTTAGTGTTCCATGTGGTTTATTTGAATTATCAAATTTTTAGATAAGCTAAATTACAAGAGATTAGAAAGTTAGCATTTCGCTAAAATCATCAAAATCGCGATTTTCTTCTTCGATGGGAGAGTTGACTTTTTATTAGTAAGAGATATGATTTTTTTGATATTTTTATTAGATTCAAATGGAGGGTACTTCCTTATTTACATGTAATATCTTAAGTAAATGAAACTACAAATACTAACATTTACTTAATCGTTCGATCCTTGCTTGATCCAGTCGATCCAACTCGATTCTGGCCGATCCAGCTGGAAGTTTGGCGATTCAGGGACTTCCCCCCCCCCCCCAGAATCGGATCCATAGCCCTCGATCCGATCCAGGATCGACCGATTCTGGGTCGATCCTGGCGATTTTGCCTTCTATGATCCAAAAAATGATGCCAGAAGAAATGCTATTTTATAGTGTAGCAAATGATGCCTGCCAACTGCAAAGTCATCACTAGTCACTAAAGAAAATTCGCACCTCACTTGTTACATCTAAGATGCCATGTTAAGTTGAAGAGGTCATTGAACAACCCAGTAAAACCAAGAAGCTAGACCCCCCTTTACACTTGAAATTCAGTTTTATTAATTGTTGGAACGTTGAATCCAGCATTATTCATGAAAATAAAACTAACTTGATCACACTGGCATTCCCGCTCTAATGCTTACAGGGAACCTGAGCATTTTCCAGGTTCAATCAGCATGTAAGGACTCTTTCCTTTGAGTACTTTACTTCTCAAACAGATTGTTAAGTGGCGGTTATTTTGCCATAAAAAGGTGAAATATTTTGGAAATCAGAGGCATTTTCTTATCAATTAATCATTTCTTCTCATAGAAAGTAAATGAAGCGATCGCATGCAATCACTAGGTGGGATACTAAAAAGGATGAGAGATATCTATCTTTCCTTCATTCAAGATGACAGTTGCCAGTGCACCATGAACCAGTCCCTAAAGCAAAGAATCCTGGATTTGATTGGCACCTACATCAAGTTTGCCCGATTACAGTCTAGATTGGGTCAGAATTATCAGATAGGCGGATGCCAATCAAAAACAAGCGAGAACAGTTCTGCTTAACAAAAGTATTCGATAATTGAAAATCGGGATTATATAAGACAGTATATTTTTAAGTAAAAATATATATATGCAAGGATAGTTCTATAAATTTTTATCTCCCTTCTAACCAAAAGGAATCCTCCATACTGCAAGATTGCTGGACCTACAGATTGATTCAAGGCAAGACAGTTTAGGAGATTGACCCAGAGCCTCAGTCAAGGTTGCATAGTTCAGAAGAACATCAATATGGAAAGTGTAAACTTTCATCCCTGATAAATGATACCCGAAGCATGAGAATAGTGACAAGGCAGCAGTTTAGGAGTGTTCCATTGCCATTCACCTAATGATTTATATTCATTTATGTTGCATTTGTTTTATGTGTTTAGTTGGAGAGGAGCCTCTCCTCTCCCATCAACTGTACTACTGCTACCACTGTTTACTTTGAATGAAATTGGTAGCATAATCTACCTATTTTTTTCAGAAAGAAAACTGATCAGTCAAGATCACACAATTCACAAAAGAATGGGCTGATTAATGTTTAGTTTGGCTACTGATGGTCTGATTCAGGTCAATTTTGCCTAAGTCGACGCACTTTTATTATAATTTTTAAAATTCCGGATTGTGTCAGTTTTAAGGGCCAGCAACACATTGGTGACAAGTGACAGGTGATTCTACCCAGATCAGCTGATCCTGCATTCCATGCTCAAACTAAGATTTTATAGCATGTACCAAACAACACTAATGACCTTCACTGTTGCATGTCTTAGAACTGGATGCCAGAAAACTTCAAAGAAGACCATTCATCTAACACACACTTGATGTTCATGGAAGCTAAGTATTTAATATCTTAGGTTAGGTAAAACATATTTTTTAATCCATGTAGTCAAAAATAAGAAGAGACTGTAAGGCTCTATCCGAGATTCTAGGAGAATGAGAAATTTCCTTTTAGTGCTTTCTACTACTATGAAGCAAAAGTTTTAGGATAAAATTAAGTAAAGGTTTTAGGATAAAATTGCAATAACCTGTTTCCTATGACAACAGTACGACAAAGATCAACTTGTTGAATTTCTATGAATGTGGAACTGCTTTTCCAAATTGAATATTGAAATTCTTCTTGTATCAAGAAAAAGGGAAATGCAAAGAATCAGTAACAATATGCGTAACACAATTTGAGGAAGGCAATGTGCACAACCACCAGGCTGCCACACAGTAGGTATCGGTCAATGGTTAGAAAGGAGCCACCAGGTTTGAACCTGAGTGAGGTGGGTTTTCTGCTCTTTCTATGATCTGTCCCCGCCTCTGCCACCGAGAGAGAGGCACTCAAAGAAAAATGAAAGAGAAAACAAACACAGACGATGGACAGTCAACACGATTCACAGCATGTGCTACTACTGAGGAGAAGAAAGAGATATTGTGCAGGTTTAATATGTTCATTTTGTTTAGAAAAGTACTAAAAATGTTTACCTTGGACGGGTAATATCTGTACCAGAGATGACCACAGATGACGCACGCCCATGATAAGCAATTGGAATGTGAAACCTGAAATATGGTTTTTCATTATCAAGCATTGAACAAAAAAAATGCAGAAAATCTATAATTTGCAAAGAACAAGAAGCAATAACAGTTATAGATACTCTGTGTTAGAGATGGCATTTAGATATGTATACCAAAGAAAGCAGGATCATTTAAATAATATAGCAGTAAATAAACCTCCTGTTCTGGATCATGCTATTTTCTGTAAACGTGATAGTTTCACTGACTATAGCCAACCAAAATATTATAAATTACATGTGGGAGATTGCTACGCATAAACAGCAGGTTCAGGAAAAGTCAGAGAAGTATTACTTTTTCTAGAACACTGATTGTGGCTAACAAGCTTGAAACAGAAATAGAACATATTATGTGTAAATCAGGAAATTTTAAGAAAACAAGAGAAGTTGTGTCTGGGAGAGGGTTATAGTGATTCTGCTCTTATGAAAATATAGAAGCTCATATGTACTAACTGATAGTGATTCCTGTCGCTTCTACTTAATATGTTGGGCATATCCTAAGCATTGACTTTCAGTCTGTGGATACTATTGGCATGACTTATCATTGATAGCATGCAAAGTAATCTTAAAGCCTATATGATGCATTTACTGCAGATACCATGAGATGCAGCACTAAATTTATGTTGCCTATAAAACACATCAACCCAGTATACACATAATTGATATGCTACAGTCAAAAATTACTAATGTGGCCTCTCGTATGCTTCTACCATGTTAGCAACTTCACCAATATTTATACCTTGTAAAAACCACCACATGGAATCATTTAAAAGTACAGGTCCACATCTTTGGTTCTATTCAGAAGCATATCAAGGATCAAGCATTTTGGTTGTAAATTAAAATTATGCCAACACAATTTTAATATGATGAGCTACCAGTTTGGTGGAATTGGATTCTCCGGTCCACGAAATATAGTTCCACAGTTCTTTGCATGGTGCATCGAAGAAAAGAAATCGGTGTAATCCCCAATTACTGTTGGAAGAAGCACCTGCACCTTGCTCTGTTTGGCCCAAATAATGACACCACCAGCATGTGAGAATATTAAGTATAGAAAAACCAGTAATATGATCAGACTTTTCAGCATGATACCATTGGCAGAAGACATTTCTTTCTCAAGTCAGCATTATCACGAAGAGCTGGTTCATCAGCTGCAAAGAAAGATAGCCTTATCACTCCATTTTTTTCCCTTCCAAACAAAAGATAATAGTCAAGTGATGCATCAAGTTACAAAGTACAAACACAAAGAAGTTATTAATTAACTCTTCTGAAATTTTAAAGGGAAGAACACATAGCATAACTTTCTGCCACAAAGCATAACTTTCTGCCTAAATCTCAAGCTTATCTCTAGTTCCAACAGTGGTACATGGTCATCTGATTCCTCATAAGGTATACACGTCATTTCATGTTGTGAAAGCTCTAAATAATTTGAAGACAGATGCCCTAATATTTGAAATATGGTATCAGACAAATGGAGTTTGGTTAGTCACTATTATCAGCAGAATGATGAAGACACAACTTGGTTCGTTTCTCTCAGAAGCAGCATTAAAGAGGAGGAAGAAGTGGAATATTTCAATCTACTTCAATGTCTGGATGATGTCATTATCAAACAGAGTGTCCAAGATTATTTCTGTTGAACAACAAGAATATATTTTTCTGTCAAA
This sequence comes from Colocasia esculenta, assembly GCA_014218235.1. Classification (NCBI taxonomy): domain Eukaryota; kingdom Viridiplantae; phylum Streptophyta; class Magnoliopsida; order Alismatales; family Araceae; genus Colocasia; species Colocasia esculenta. The sequence continues at coordinate 62,764,807 of CM024760.1, forward strand.
ACCACATACTATTTCTGAGAGCAAGCACAAGCACCTAATTTTGTATTGGGTGGCGTATGGTGGCTTAATCCCCATTGAAAGTGAATGCCTTCCTGTGGCTGATACTTAAAAGACATATTGTAAACTAAGATTTACAGGAAAAAATGGAGGCATGATTGTTGTACTATTTGTTCCTAGTGTGGGATGCAAGATAAAACCATCGACCACTTATTAGCACTTTTTCCAGTAAGTGCAGAGGTGTGGGTCGATCTTGCACAATTATTTAGTCCAAGGACCTTCTAAAACAGTATTGCATGTGGGGGCCATATTTGACTGGGAAGACCGCAGCATAATTAGAAGATTATCTCATCTGTTTCCAATATTTTTCCCTGCTGCAGCCTGTTGGGGGATCTGCATAGAAAGGAAAGATGCTAACGTCTATCAAGAGAATAACTCATCAAGAAACATTTTGTTGTTCTGTAGCTGGAGCAGATATCTCATTAAGGTGCCAGCTGATAGAGTGATAGTTCGATTTCTGAATTTCATTTTATTTAAGGAATCTAATTTTATTTCTTCTATTGTTTATTTCCTTCTTAAATTGAGGAATCTCTCCTCACCTTTGATTATACTACCTCTGTTTAGCAATAACATTGGTAGTTCAGTTTACACCCTTTTTTGGGGAAAGAGAAAAAGAAAGCCCCAGATATTTTGCAGAAGACCAAAGTTTGTACTTCCTTGAAACAATCTTAGATTTACTACACATGGAACGCAATCCACCTCCGACAGATTGATGGTTAAAACGATCCCTGATCAAGTGAGCAGTGGGCTCCTTCCACGTTCAGCATTCACGAACGGGCAAAACATGAGATTCCCGTGGAAGTATACCACCGCTCTATTTTCTGGAAGTTTACAATATAGCAGGCATTACCCGACAACAGCCTCTGCAGGATCGAACGGGCCTCCTTCCACGCAGGCCGCCCCATCCCCAGGAACATGTTGAGAGAGGCCTATCCACAGAGGAACACGACGCCGTCACACAAGCTGCTTCGATTGTGCAACAACAAGCTAAAGAAAACCGCAACGATAACACCCCCCACCCCACCCCGCCATCCAACGGAAGGAGGTAGGGTAGTAGGAGGAGACCTGGAAGAAGCATTGGGAGCCGTTGAGCAGGGGCCCGTCGAAGAGGCCCGCGGCGGCGACGGCGGAGAGGTCGAGGACGTAGTCGCCGATGGCGACGCCGGGGCGAGGTGGCGCGGGGTGGGACTCGTCGAGGGGGCGGAAGACGCCGTAGGGGAGGTTCTCCAGGGGGAAGCAACAACAAGCTAAAGAAAACCGCAACGATAACACCCCCACCCCACCCCGCATCCAACGGAAGGAGGTAGGGTAGTAGGAGGGAGACCTGGAAGAAGAGCATTGGGAGCCGTTGAGCAGGGGCCCGTCGAAGAGGCCCGCGGCGGCGACGGCGGAGAGGTCGAGGACGTAGTCGCCGATGGCGACGCCGGGGCGAGGTGGCGGCGGGTGACTCGTCGAGGGGGCGGAAGACGCCGTAGGGGAGGTTCTCCAGGGGGAAGTGGGAGTCCGGGAGCACATCCACGAAGGACCTGAGAGGAGCCATGGCGGCTTCCAGTCACCGCTGGCGGGGCAGCAAGGAGACGAAGCAAATGAAGAAGAGTGGGGGCGCTCCCAAAAGCGAGAAAGGAGAACAACAATGACCATCTAATCTAATCTGGCGTGGGGAATGGTATTTATACTAGTACGAGAAACTGCAAGATACAGAGTACCCACCCTTGTTCAAAAGCAGCTGCCTGCTCCGTCTCAAGTCTCCACCTTGATTCTGAGGTATCCGGTAACTGGGGAAATTCTACTCTCTTTTTTTTTTTTTTTTAGTCACTTCATCCGCCTCTTTAAAGTAATTTAAAACTTTAAGATAAGTTATTATAGATAGAATATCTCTTATTATATATATATATATATTTAATTTGGCATTATTATTTGATAAATTTATCAGAGTTTATCAACATTTATCGGAAGATGAAGTCCTTAATTATAAACTCTCCTTCTCTCATCAAATCATCTTTTAAGTTAACAAATTAATTTGATAACTAGGAGTTTTCGATATTTATCAGATTACCAAAGAGACTCTTAAAATATATCCCAAGCATTAATTCTCATTTATTACATTGCAACAATCGAAGAAGAACCAAAAGTTAATAGGAGAGGGAGTATATAAAAGTATCCTAAGTGTTTTTCTTAAAAACCAGTAAAAATTATACAAATTTGTAATGTTTCGTTTGTGACAATGATATTTTAGAGAATATTTATTTAGAAACAAAAATTTTCTAATTTTTTTTTGCTATAAAAATGATTTTTAGGCAAACAACCTAATAATTTTCTCTACTGCTCCTACGATACATATTGATATAAATAACCTCATTGTATAAAATGTTGAATGTTTGTAAAGTACCCGTCCTATCAATTAACACCGTAACTTATCATCGAAAAAGGTTCTCGTGAGTTAAAATTTAACTATTAGTTAAGAATATTCTTACCACAAGAATAATCTTATCTTACTATACGTCGTAAAACTAACTCAAGTATATATGTAAAGAGAAATACAAAATTATCTTTGTACGATTGTATATTCTTAATGACAATTAAACACAGTGATAATATATACCCTTTTGTGTAATTTAGAGATAATTTGGAAAATTGCCCTTTTCTACTATTACATTAACTAGTGGTGGCCCCGTGACGGGTGCGGTTCCCCTCCTGCACATTCTGTCTCGTATACAATTAATAATTGTTGCCTCTCAAAATAAAGAAAAATTAAGTACAAGTGATGTAGCTAGGTTTCGTTCAAAGTTAGTCGTATCGTGTGGATCGGGGATGCCAAGTTCTAGTTATCACAAGTGAGATCGGAGTGTTTTGTATTGATATATTTTGATCTAGATAATATGGTTATAATAAATAATTAATTAATTAAATTGGATCAGTCATACCAAAGACTCTCTCTCCTCTAGTAGGGTACGATATGGTAATACTGTTGCGATCCACAACAGACCCTTTGAGTTGATCTTAGTAAATTGTTATACTAACGCATATATATATAAGTATATATGAAAATTAAAACGAATTTTTATCAATACAATTTATTTGGATTGAGATCTATCTCTCTTGTCTCGATCAATAGATGGGGATGAATATTGAGTGGGTTGGGACTGTGAGGGGGGGGGGGGGGGGGGGTCGGGGGTTCTCCTAAAATAACCCTCTCTCTCTCTCTCTTTCTCTCTCTCTCTCTCTTCTTCTCTCTCTCTCTCTCTCTCTCTCTCTCTCTCTTCTCTCTCTCTCTCTCTCTCTCTCTCTTCAGCGTAACAGGATGAGAAATCAACGTGGACTTGGATGATGTCGCATGGAATGCAAAAGCAGGAGGCCACACCGAGTGCAATTAGATGGTAGCTGGTAATTTGGGAAAGATTTATTTCACTTTCCAAATGTATTGAAACGTTTTTTTTATTTCTCATTAGATGGCACAATCCATGAATTGGTATATTAGCCAATGAAAAAGATAAAAGTATATTTTCAAGTACATTTAAAAATATAATAAATATTTCTGTTATAATTTATATCAAAATTTTTATTTTTTATTTATTTTTATTCTTTTATTAATCTCACACTTTTATCCAACCATGGTATTTGATGCTGAAAACGCCATAAGCATCCTCATACGTTACCTACAAAGAAGCGATGGCTAAAAGTCCGAAGAAATTGGGCAAGAGCCCAACAACCACCGGGAAACCGAATTGGGGAGGGAGACCAGAGCTCTGGCAGCCGTGGGCACAACGCACGCACATGTGCGGATGTCAGATAATACCAGCTGCATCATGGTGGGGGGAGACACGCCCTCGAACTTCGCATTTGTCAGAAAAGAGCTCAACGGGGTGGAAAGCCTCCAAAGAACACCACAGGCGAATGAAGGATAATTTGAGATCACAAATCGTTGACGCCCAGAGCAACTGACTAGAGCGATACATGGACGGCCAAGTACAGTAGGGCATGGCAACACACAGAAGGCCATGAAATGAAAGCTAAAAGTCTGAAAATTTTTGGCAAGAGCCCAACAACCACCGGGAACCCATATTGGGGAGGGGAGACCCAGCTCTGGCTGTCGCACAAGGCACCGTGTGCGGACGCCAGACAACACCAGCTGCATCATGGTGGGGGGAGACGCGCCCTTGAACTTCGCATTTGTCGGAAACGAGCTCAACGGGGTGGAAAGCCTCCAAAGAACACCACAGGAGAATGAAGGACCTTGAACTTCGCATTTGTCGGAAACGAGCTCAACGGGGTGGAAAGCCTCCAAAGAACACCACAGGAGAATGAAGGATAGCTTGAGATCACACATCGCCGACGCCCAAAAAAATTGACTAGAGCAATACGTGGACGGTCGACTCACTGCGCTTCGTCAGACCAAACAGGGAGCAGAGAACTTAGAAAACTTGAACGAAGAATAAGACAAGAAACAAATGAACTTAATCGAGTCAAAGTCAGACCTCCTAATAGTCAATGGAGCAATCATCGGTGCCGAAGATGAACACCTCTACCAATAAGAGGAAACCCTTCTCGGAGGGAACAAAACCTCCTCGCAAAGGGAAGAGAACACCAAAACAACTCCAATTGGGGGAGCGACATCTACAGACCCAGAAGGGAGTTCAAATCCTCTCAGTAGCCTAGCGAGAGGATCGAACTCAGATAGTCACGAATCTTGAGGCACCATGTGTACAAGAGTTTTGAAAATCGGGGCTTCTCCACCTCCCGGTTAAGGAAGTCTCCTAGTTGGTCCTCCTTCACCCCCCCCCCCTCCTTTCCCGCCTTCTACCCCCCCCCCCCCAATGCCTAACTTTCTTTAAAAAAAAACATAGAAAAATATAAATGATCATGATTTTTTCTTCTTATATTAATATTTAGGTATAATTTTATTAATATTTACATATTTTAAATAATAATAAATTTCAAAATAGAAATTGTATATATTTTAATAATATTTAACAAGTTAACAGAAACATAGACAATAAGATACATCATATTTATTAAATAAAATCAAATTAATTTATTTAGATTTATTAGATATTATAATTTTATATCTAAACAATGTCCAATTAAGATGTAATTTTAAACATAAGTTAATTAGAATATAATAAAATTTATGGTGATTTTGTTTTTTTAATAAATTTTTGTTAGATAAAATTTACTAAAAATTATTAAATCAAATTAATCTCGTTATTTGTACACCAATAATTCTCGATAATCTCATATCTAAAATCAACATTTTTTTTAAGAAGTATGGTGGTTTGGATTCAATTTTGTACTCAAAGTTCGATGACGTCTTGTCGGTGTGCACATGTATGAAAAGAATGTCTCTAAATAAATGTAAGTGTTTACACCATATTCATGGTATGGTTGTATTCAGATAATTATAAGTGTATTCAGGTGATTATGGGCGTATCTATGTGTTCTATGTCCAAACAGAGAATAAACACTGTGGGTATGGTTGCATTCTGTTGATTATAGGTGTATTCAGGTGATTATGGATGTATTCAGGTGATTATGGGTGTATCCAGATATTCTGTGTCCAAATAGAGAATAACTCGTGTATATGGTTGTATTCAGGTGATTATGGGTGTATCCAGGTATTCTGTGTCCAAACAGATAATAACTCATGTGTATGGTTGCATTCTGGTGATTATAGGTGTATTCAGGTGATTATGGGTGTATCCAGATGTTCTGTATACAAACAAAGAATAACTCATGTGTATGGTTATATTCAAGTGATTATGAGTGTATTCAGGTGATTATGGGTGTATCTAGGTGTTTTGTGTCCAAACAGAGAATAACTCATATGTATGGTTGTATTCAGGTGATTATGGTTGCATTCAGGTGATTATGAGTGTATCTATATGTTCTGTGTTTAATCGGATAATGACTCCTGTGTAGGGTTGCATTCTGGTGATTAGGGGTGTATTCATGTGAGTACGGGTGTATCTATGTGTTCTGCACAAAATCGGTTTCGCGACTATATGAAAGTGGTCGTCTGATTCTTGACCATCCCAGCGCCAGACGACAATACTGGCTAGGTTTCCAAGTCAGTCGTCCGACTTCCTGATTGTTGCGAAGGCAACCTGTACTAGCTATGTCGGTCGATCGATTTTGCACAATCGGACGACCGATACAATCGCGAGCCCAACCTATTCATTTCGGTCGCAACCAACCTAGTTGGTAGTTGTTGCCCAGTGAAGCCTAGAGGGGGGGTGAATGGGTCTTTTAAAATTAATCTAGAAGATACCTGTAACTAAAAACATTCACACAAAGTTCTTCGAAGGAGGTAGTGACTGTTAGTTTAAATATAAATACACAAGAAAACCAATCACACGACACAAAGAATTATCCTGGTTCGGACCTCCTTTCCTTATGAGTCCTACGTCCAGTCCTGAGCAACCACTCAGGTTTTTACTAACTAGGGTACAGTCCCACTAAGGACACTACAGCACCCAGCTCGACTGGTCTTCCTTCACACCTGAAGGGAATAACAACCCTGGATACCCCCCAGGGTCTTCCTTCACCCCGAAGGGAAACAACACAAAGAGAATGGAATAGATCAAGCCCCTAGATCAAGCTTTTTTAACAATCCAAGATCTGAAGCGACTAGCACTGAGAGCAAAGATCTATGCTAAGCACCTCTCAGAAATACACAAGCTCTCTCAAGATTTTCACTACAGTGAGGAGAGCAAAGAGCGAAAGCTAGGTGGAATGAAGTTCTTAGCTCTGGACTTCTTGCTGAAGAATTAAATGCTTGAATACGAGATGCTTGTTCTCTACTTCGTTTCTATATTTCATTCTCTTCATTCTGTCTTTTGACATTTGGAAGCTTCAACTTTCTTTTATCCATTGAGCACGCAAAGAGATAGGGTCTTCTGACGTCTATAGGTCCAACGTTGATGATAGAAAGTCTTCAGGACCTGCATACATTAAATGCTAGAACAGTAGACAACTCAAACTGTCTCTTGTTGTCAGTATACATGATGTGAGTATTCACTAGAATAGCAATCCCAAATAGCTGTTTTAAAAGATGTATATAGATTAAGCACAATAATGGACGATATTGTTGCATGCTGGCAAGATACGTCAGAAATCATAAATGCAGGAGTGACAGATATCAGAACTCATAAATGCAGGAGTGACAGATAGATATATGCGTGACTTTGACTAGTCAACGCTTCAAGAGATAAGATAAAATTCAAGTTGATATAAACTGTAAATTCGTTGTCTATATGACTTATGAAATCGTATGAATACTAACAAGTCATTATAGAGAGTAAATCTTTAAAGCAAGTGTATGTGTTCAACAGGGAAATCGTTATGACACTTATCAAGTCGTTATGAGCTCTAAAGAAATCGTTTAAGCCTTAAAGAAATCTTTGTGCAAAGCAAATCGTTATGAGCGCTTAAGGAAATCTTTACGTAACTTATGAAATCGTTACGGCGAGCAAGTCGTTGCGAGTTCTAAGAAATCGTTACGGCGAGCAAGTCATTGCAAGTTCTAAAGAAATCGTTACGGCGAGCAAGTCGTTGCGAGTTCTAAAGAAATCGTTACGGCGAGCAAGTCGTTGCGAGTTCTAAAGAAATAGTTACGGTAACTTACGAAATCGTTACGGCAGGCAAGTCGTTACGCTTTCTAAAGAAATCGTTGTGATGACTTATAGAATCGTTATGACAGGCAAGTCGTTACGCGTTCTAAAGAAATCGTTGTGACTTATAGAATCGTTACAGCATCGACTTGTTGAAACAACATGACTTTTCAGTCTTATAAGGAAATCGTTAAGATTTTCACAGAATCGATATTGACTTAGAGAATATCATGTTGAAAAGATTAAAGCTTCAGAGAAGTAATGCATACCTTTATTGGCTTGTTTGACCTTGGTATTTTTCATGTACTTTAAGACTTATGAAATATTTTTTAGATAGTATTGATAAAACTAGTTTAGTTTTCTTAATCACCAAAATACATATTGTAATTAATTAAAATTACATAGGGACAGACTGATCATCAATCTCCCCCTTTTTGGTGATGACAAAACTGAACATAAGCATGGATAAAATATCTGAAATCAGTCTGAGATATGACATGATAATTTGCTTCCTAAAAAAAATTAGAATGTATTCAGACATGCTAATTTTCTCCCCCTATTTGTCATTGAGCAAAAGACAACCTTCGACAAAGAAATAAAGAGAAATAAAATAGGAGTACACAAAGGAGGAGATTTCATTAACTTTGCGGAGTAAGGTAAATAGAAGGCTGGACAAAAGAGAGGCAAATGGAGATGGTGTCCCATGCCTGGGCTCCTGCTCTTCAAAATGAGTTTTAAAAACTCCAAAAGACAAGAATAGGTTGGTCCCATGGAGGAAACCATCCTTTTGAGATGAAGATCTAGGTGTTTGTAGAGAAGATCAGCATAGCCTCCTTATCCATAGTCATCTTTAGGAAACGACGAGTCCCAAAGCTGGCACAGGTAAGAAACTGATCCATGGACACAGGATAGTGATTGAGATTATCTCTGAGAGCTTTGTGAAGAGCTACATATACCTTGTATCTTTCCTCCCAGACTTTGAAAAGGGTCATTAACAATATGTATAGAATTCATATCCAAGAAGTGGCTGAAGAGATTGCAGGTTTGCCTTCCCTGGCTTGAGCTTCATTTAGAGAAACCACTGCTGAGCAGACAAGGGTAGAACTTGGACCATTCTGAGGATGTCAGCCTTTCACATTCAGATAGAATGGGGCTAGAACTTCAGCATTACATGCCCCTGGTGATATTCCCTAAATAGGAATCTAGGAAAAGCCCAGGCAGCCTTTCTGTACTCTAATTCTGCCATTACTCTAGCAAAATGCTCAAAGATGATGGATCCTACAGAGGATTCCATAACTAGAAAATGGATTTGAGGAAGGGCTATCTCTTCAGGCACTTGGAGGGTAGCAAAATCTACCTGAACATCTGAAGTATGTGAGATATCCGGAGTCAGAGCTGAAATGGCCTTTCTGAATTGGCTAAGCTGAACCTCTGGAAGTCTATGGACATATCTGTAATTGTTGAATAGCATGAAATGTCTGATCATTTTGATTTCCTTTTGAATGAAGGGTGCCCAAAGTTCTCTATGATACAACCTGAACCATTCTGATAAGGTCAGGGAGTGGTCCCTTGGAGGGAATCTAGCAGATTTGGCAAGAATAAATTTCTTGAAGAGATCCTTGTGACCTTTGCCCCATTGGTCTTCTGATTTGGAGTGGGCAAGAGAGAAAATTCTGGATTTTTCGATTTTGTAAGAGAAGTGTAGGGTAGAATGGTGTGCAAATGATCTGTGAGATCAAGAAAGGGAAGGTTAATGATAGTTGCAAGAACAACCTTTGAGAGATATTCTATGTACAGTGGTTTATGTTTGTTGTCCACTGTGAGAGAAAACCACAAAGGTGGGTATTTAGGTTCAGAGGAAATGGAGGAAGTAGAAGTAAGTTTCCTCTTCTTGGGGGCAGGACTGGAAGAGTCTGCCCTATGGACATGTTCTCCAACCTTCAACACAGACCTGATGATTCCTTCCTCAAACTCATCATTTATCTTTTCCATAAAGGGAGAGTTAAGTTGGGCTCTTTCAGGTATGATAGTGATGAAAGAGGGTGGAGGTGTAGGATGAAGAAAAGAATGTGAAGTAGTTGGGAGGTCATCAACTGGTCCAAGGGAGGGACCAGAGGAGGAGGAGGAGGAGGCTCCAGCTGAGGATGCTGGATGTCACGTCCCGACATTTAATATATTGATAAATGTCGGAACGTGAACGAACGAGAAATCAAGAGTACAATTATACTAATTGAACAGGACATTTGCTCAGAAGTCTCACTAAATAACAAGTATTATTTGTCATTCAATAGGTGTTACATGATTCTTGCTTTACAATCTCAAATTTTATATACAATGTCGCCAAGGCTGATCTCTCTACACACAAATCCCGAAGTTCTCACCTTCTAGAATTGTAGGTACCTGAAATGGTAGGATTTGATGAGCTAACTAGCCTAGTAGAATTCAACTCTTTAGAATGGAAGAGCTCAAGAACATAATCTCAGAATGAATAACTCAAGAATATAATTTCAGAAGGAGAGTTTAAACATGGCTAACGATGGCATTACGTGGAGGGACAAACGTGTCCACTTGAATAACACATATAGAGCAGTAGAAACGCAATTATGAAACCAAGATAACACTTGAGTTCTGTTTCAGAAACAAATTCACACTCATATGTATGACATGATGACAAATCAAGCACGAATCGATGTATGCCAACATCCACTTGTCCTCATCGTTCCCGCGCGGCCACAAACGAATTTGGGTGCTCCTCCCAGGACTGAACCAGCCCTTTGCACAGGCATAATAATCAAATGAGATCCAAAGATCCAATAATAGTTATCATTACTTATTTATAATCCACTGGTATGCAGTAATCTACTGCTGAAAATTATAATTCTGACATAAGAACACTGGTCTGGAAGTTGGACTACATAAGTTGAAGTTCTGTCTACATGAATCGAATGTATGAGTTGAATCATGTATAAAATAGAAGTCGAATGTATAAGTCGAATCATGTATAAATTGGAAGTCAAATGGTTGAAGTCTTCATGAGTTGAAGTCCACATGATCGATGTATGAGTCGAATCATGTATAAATCTGTCATGAGTTGAAGCTTTCATGAGTTTTTAGTAGAGGTTTAGGTGGTAGAAACATCTAAGAAAGAGTAGGCATTTGATTAGAACAATTGGGTATAGTTCGGGTCAAGAAATGGTTCATGGTAAGTTTCAAAAAAAAATCTGGAACTGATAGTGGTTGTTGACAACCAGAGGGGTGGTTGTCGACAACCAAGGCTTTCCCAGAGGTTGATTTCTCAACTTGACAGTGGGCTGTCGACAACCAAAGAGGTGGTTGTCGACAACCAAAGTTTTCCCAGTCTCAGCTTGACAGTGGTTGTCGAAAACCAGAGGGGTGGTTGTCGACAACCATGCCTGGTTACATTTTCTGGGCTCTGGACAAAGGGCCATGTCGACAGGTGGATGCAGAGCTGTCGACAGGTGCTATGTAGGCTTCTAAAAATTGATTAAATCCAACTAGAAATTGTACTACCAAGCTTTTATATCATTCCTAACATGATTAACACTTTATCCAAGTATGATCTTAGCCTCACATGAAGCTAACATGACAAGAAAGCAAAAGAATGAACATGGAAGTGATTCACATAAATGGTTAACATGATTTCGGAGTTGCCAAGTTATGAGGAAGAAAGATTGTATTGTCTCCCATGGCCAAACCTACTCATAAATGATGAGAAGCTTAATACTTACCATGGGACTAATTTCCAAAACTGGAAATCAACAAATTCTTGGTAAAGGATCCCTTCAAACTACTTGAACTACATTGAAATGTAGGAAGAAGAGAGCAAGAGTAGAACGAAAATCCTACAACCACACACTAAAACAGACTAAGGATGGGTTCATGGTTTTCAAAAGAGAATTCATAGTCTATAGCAAGTGAGCAGGTGATCATGGACCTCTTTAACAAGGTGGGGGTCAGGATTTAGAAAAAGAAGAGATAGGAAGAGAAGGAAAGAAGTTGAATCCTACCTTTTCTTAAGAGTTGATATCCTCTCCTGGATGGCGTCCAACTATTGAAGAAGAGATGAAGTCCAGATGCCAACGCAGCAGCCCTTAGTGCAAGTTATCCTTACCAGGTTGCAAGCTCAACTACCAGAAGAGCAGCACCAGTAACTCCCCCAGCAGCAACTACAGCGGCAAGGAATAACTCCCGTAATAACAAATGTCTCTAGATATGACAGTAGAGGTAGAGAAAATCAAGGATAAGAACTGTAGAAGGTGCAAGAACAGGAGAAACCCCAATAGAAGCTTGCGTTAGAAAGGCTTCCCTGCTGGTTACAGAGTGGGTTTTATAACTCCAAGCTCATTCCATGCACAACACCACGTACGTTTCCAGGTGTTGGAAGCAAAACCCATTTTACCCTCCCACAACACCCTAACTCATGCAACTCTCTGGCTAAGACACCTCAGGTAAGTACGTGTTAAACGTTTCCATCAAGCGTGTTGGCCATCCCATGGCTCAACACGTAGGCACCAAAAAGCTCCAGAAAAACATCGTATGGCTTAAAATCAGTATGGGCTTAAAATTCATTTGTCAGTAAACTTGATGAAAACATGTCCAAATGGTGTCCGTTTGTATTGAAATTTCTACCATATACTAATGTGATGGTTTTTACAATATGGTGATTTTTATTTAATTTTTTGATTTTATTTTACATTGGTAAAAATCACCCGAAAATAGTCACGTCGACTTATCCTCGAAGTCCGAACACCGAAAATTTTGGATATTTATATTTCTGAGATCTCCACATTTTTTCTGGAAATTATGGTGTTCTCAGATTTTTATTTCGTTATCGTTTCCGGTGTGCACCCTGTGGGAGCGCACACCTCTGTGTACGACACTAGGGAAACGTTACTAATACTAAACATTCCCTAATATCAATTATTCAATTTAAGAAGAATGGTTAGTCTAATAACCTTGTTTTCAAGTTTTTTCAACAATTAAAAATTTCGGGTGTTACACTGGAGGGGCCTCAAGGATAGGAGAAGGAGAAGGACTTGGAGTAGAGGAGGCAGGAGATGAGGTGGAATGAGGAGGAAATGAGTGGGAGAGAAAATTGGTCTGGATTGAGGCTTCTTGAATGTTTGTGGAGCAGGAGGAGCTGTAGGAGCTGAGGGTGGAGTTGGAGGAATAGGTGTGTGAGAGGGAGAAGAGGGAGCTGGGGGCTTGGGTGCCAAGGACTCTTCTTCAGCCTCTACTGCACAGGTTCATCTCCAAAGGCCCTGTTGGCCCTGACACTTGCTCAGCTTGCCCTGGTGACCCTTCACCTGATCAGCTGGCCAGATGCCTTTGCACATTTACTGCTGCCTCTGCTGGTGCTGCTGCCTTCTGGCCCTGTTGGCCCTGCCTCTTGAACTGATGGCCTTGAAGGCCCTGACTCCGGAACCTGGGCTGCAGAGGTGGAGGAGGAGGAATTTGAGCTCCAACCACCTTGAGAATGTCTCCCAGTAATTTTTTCATGGTGCCCATTTCCTGGTTAAACCACTTCATGGCATTTCTTATGTTGGAAATTTCCTTTAAAGCTGAAGCTTGGCTCATGAAGATGGAGGATACATCAGATTGAAGAGAACAAGAATGGTTCCTTGGGCATCAAGTCTCTCAATCACAAGCTTCAAATTTATCACTATCTTCTGCCTCATTAGCCTTTCATGTGGAGTGTTTGATAAGAGAGGTACTTCGGGCTCCACTTCTTTCCCTTTTCTGCCCAGCCTCTGAAACTGGAGGAGGCTGATCATCATCAGAATCAGAGGAGCTTGCTGTCTCCCCATCTCTGACATCATCCTGATCATGAGGTAGGTCTTCATCAACTGGTACATCACCCATTGGCTCATCATGGTGAGCTGCTTCTTCTTCTTGACCTCCTTGATTGCTCCCCCTGAATAGGCATCTTTTTCCATTAATTCTTGCTCCCCCTGAATGGGAGCATCTTCCAAACAACACTTGTTGGAGCACTGGACTGCTCCTCTTGAACTGTTGCTGCCACTGATTCCTCAATGTGGCCTGATGCCACAACTTCTTCTGCAATCCACCAGTCTCTGAGGTGACTGGAGTGGTGAGAACTGAATCTACTACATCTCTGAGATGGAGGCAATAATGGAGGTGGGCAGATTATCTGCTGCACCTTCCACTGCTTCTTCGACAGGACCTTCTGGAGATTGTGAAACTATTTGGACAAGGGGTGACCCTACATCCTCAACTGCTGCTTCTGCTAATTCTGCTGGAAGTGAAGGTACTGCTGGCTCAATCTCTATTCTCTGTTCTACTGCTGCTTGACTGCTGCTAGTTGCTCTGCTGCTGGTTCTGCTGCTTCTTCCTGAACATCAGGAATATCACCTATGATGGCCTCTCCCTCCCTCGGCCACTGTGGTCTTAGACCAAACACCATCTATAACTGAAAAACCACTTTTCCTGAGATTTCTGGACCTAATTGATTGGCCCATTTTCTCAACTACTGCTCCTGCCAGATCAATACCAAAGTGCTTGAAAACTTTGGTGAGCAGATGTGCATACGACAAGGAAACATTGAGCTTGCTTTTTGTGTCCCAAATCTGATCTCTGGCAAAAGACATTCTTTCCATCATCACTGCGGCCATGTTGATTTCCTTGTTCTGTATGGCCCAGAACATCATGTCTGAGTCTGCCTTGGTACAGGTGGAGAAAGTGGCGCTTCTTGGAACCAAAATCTGACACACTATGAAGTGAAGGAGGCGTTTGAACGCATTCAGCTGGTTGATGTCCAATTTACCATCTCTTAATCTGTATCCGGCCCTACAATGCCAAGACCCTTGACCTGGGCGTTCACGGAGTGAACCCCACTGTGCCCTGATGTTGTTACTCCAAACAACTCATGCAAAGCTCACTATCTATCTTAATCTGGGTTCCCTTGACATATGAAACCAGGGACCCATCTTCTTGAGTCTTCAAGCATACATAGAAGGCCTTCACGAGGTCTGGATAACTTACCTCAGAGAAAGTTGTACTCCCATCCATTGCATCCTGATCAAGCTTCAACAACACTGCGCAACCATTCTTTTCAAGATCAGCAACGTCCACTGCCTTATTTCCACAAACTTTAGTCTTCACAAAGTGAACCTTTCCTTCTGCTCAGAGCAAGAAACTCGGCGCTGTATCCACCCAAACTCCCGGAAACGGCTGATGCGGCCATGGAATCAAGTGTGGAGGTTTTTCTGGAGGATTGAGACGGAAGGAGGAGAGACTCCCTCAAGAAATTTCGCGGGAGAGAGGAGATAAGCTTCAAATTAGCAGAGAGTCGATGTCGAAATTGCTAGGGCATCGGCTCAAGCAAACCAGACGAAAGGGGGAAAGGTAGACGATGGGATACGAATCGTTATCTCATCGATTTTATGAATAATTAAAGCGTTGTGAAAGAGGCGCCAAAAGGCGGCAAAAGAAGACAAAAGAGTTTGACTATTCAAACCGACTTTAATGAGAGAGCGGTTACAAAGGATAATTTGAATTTCTTTTGCTTAAAGCCATGGAGGGAAAAATTACTTAATTCTGAAATTTAATGTGCCAGTTTTAAACAAAACATTTTTCACAAATTGCACATGCCTAATTCCCTTCTAAGAGATGTGAATCTCTCCTCGGGTAAGGCTTTTGTGAAAATGTCTGCTAACTGACCATTTGTATCAATAAAAGATATTTCAATATTACCATTTGCTACATGATCACGAATAAAATGATATCTAACCTCAATATGCTTGGTCCTTGAATGTTGAACTGGATTCTTGGTGAGATTAATGGCACTGGTGTTGTCACACAACAGTGGGATGGATTTGATGTTTAATCCGAAATCTTCAAGTTGTTGCTTTATCCATAAGAGTTGTGTACAACAACTTCCAGCAGCTACGTACTCAGCTTCAGCTGTAGATAGTGCCACTGAATTTTGTTTCTTTGAAGACCAAGATATCAAACATCCTGCAAGAAATTGACAACAACCACTGGTGCTTTTTCTTTCTATTTGCATCCAGCATAGTCAGCATCAGAATAACCTACTAAGTTAATTTCACAATTTTGGATACCACAGACCTAAGTCATGAGTTCTTCCTAAATATCTAAATATTCTTTTCACAGAAATTAAATGTGATTCTTTAGGATCCGCTTACATGCATACACTAAATAAAATATCAGTCTACTAGCTGTTAAATAAAGGAGTGAACATATCATTACCTCTTGTAGATCTTTGATCTACTTCTTACCATCTTTATCACTGTCCACCTTGTTGATGTACTCATTGGTGTTGACAGTGGTTTGGTATTATCGAATCCAAATTTCTTCAAGAGTTCTTTTGTGTACTTTGCTTGACAGATGTGAGTTCCTTCCTTCCTTGTTTGATTGAGTCCAGGAATAATTGAGTTTCCCTCATGCTCATTTCAAATTCTCCCTGCATCAACTTTTAAAGTACTTGCAAAGGGTTTCATCAGTGAACCAAAAAATATATCATCTACATAAATTTGAACTATGTAGAATGGTTTGACCTTTGACTTTATGAAAAGAGTACTATCTACTTGACCTCTACTGAAACCATGGTTTATAAGAAAAGAACTAAGCCTTTCATACCAGGCTCTAGGTGCTTGCTTTAAACCATATAATGCCTTGTGAAGTTGAAAACATGATTAGAAATTCTGTGTCATCAAACCTGGGGTTGTTCCACATAAACTTCCTCTTTTATAAAACCATTTAAAAATACGGATTTAACATCCATTTGAAATAAAGTTAAATTCAAAGCTGATGCATATGCAAGTAATATTCTAATAGCTCAAGTCTAGCTACAGGTGCATAGGTTCATCGAAATCTATGCCTCCTCTTGAGAATAGCCTTGAGCTACCAATTGGCCTGGTTGTTTCTTAAGATTACACCAGTTTCATCCAGTTTATTTCTGAACACCCATTTGGTGCCAATGACTGGACAGTCTGATGGTCTAGGAACAAGTGACCATACTTGGTTTCTCTTGAATGATTAATTCATCTTGCATGGCTATTATCCAAGATTCATCAGTAAGAGCTTCATGACTGTCCTAGGCTCTATTTGAGAAAACAAAAAGCTGGGTAATCACAGGAATAACATTACCTCTTTTCTTACCCCTACGGATGGGATCACCAATAATATTCTCAAGTGGGTGATCTTTCTTGTGTCTCCATTCCTTTGGAAGATTTTCATGTGTAATTCCTTTTGTTGCAGGTCTTCAGAGGTGGATCATCCTTGTCCTCAATTGATGTATTCTTTAGTTTCTTGGACAGCTTATCTGCATCATCATTATCACTATCTTCTTCCTTTCTTAAGGAAGGGTTAGTTTCATCAAAAATAATATGTACAGACTGTTCAATTAATAAAGTGTGTTTATTAAATACTCTATAGCCTTAGGGTTTAGAGGTGTACCCATGAAGATACCTTCATCTGATTTGGCATCCAACTTACCAATGTCTCTTTTCCATTGTTGTGGATGAAGCAAGGACATCTAAATGTCCTGAAGTGGTGATCTTTGGTTTCTTTCCTTTGAACAGTTCATATGCAGTCTTCTTTAGGATTGGCCTGATCATTACTCTGTTGATAATGTAGCTTGCTGTGTTGACTGCTTCAGCCCAAAAATACCTTGGCAGATCATATTCTGATAACATTGTTCTTGCCATATCCAATAGAGTTCTATTTTTCTCTCAGCAATTCATTTTGCTGTGGTGTCCTTGGTGCTGAGAAATTATGCTCAATTCCCTGATCATCACAGAAATTAACAAACTTTTCATTCTGAAATTCACCACCATGATCTGATCGGATAGAAACAATGTTGAACTTCTGATCCTTCTGTACTTTCTTGCTGAAACTGACAAAGTTATCAAATGTGTCATCTTTATGCTCTAGAAATGATACCCATGTGAATCTTGAGTAATCATCGACTATGACAAATCCAAAGTTCTTTCCTCCAAGATTGGTAGTCCTCATTGGCCCAAATAGATCCATATGAAGGAGCTCTAAGGGTTTTGAGGTGGTACCACCGTCTTTGACTTGAAGGAGCTTTGGTGTGCTTCCCTTAGCACAAGGTCTACAGACACCTTCCATTTTTGCACAGACCTTTGGCAGACCTTCTACAAGATTTTCTCCACCAATTTTCTCATACTGTCTATGCTACAATGTCCTAGTCGTCTGTGCCATAATTCAGTAGATTTTCTTTGTTTGCTGCCACAGACATTTTGTTCTTTGAGTTCCTCAAGATAGAGCACATATAAGTTCTTTCTCTCTATTTGCTTCAAAGATGACTGATCCATCTTTCAGTATGCTGCATTTCGATTCTTGAAACTGTATCTGATGGCCTCTGTCACACAGTTGGCTGATGCTAATGAGATTATGCTTCAACCCTTGGACAAGTAACACATCTTCTATAATTGTTCTTTTCCCATTATCTCCATAAGTAACTATTCCTTCTTCAGTTTGGAGATGAGTAAATAACTCTGATTTCCTGACATGTGCCTTGAGCACCCACTATCCAAGTACCATTTAGATACTCGAGGGTTAAACCTAAATAAAATCATCAAGCTTTAGGTACCTAAATTCTTTGGGTCTTGATTTGTTAGTATCATTGATTTTACTTTTATTATCCATGTTCTTATGTCTGGGGGCATGTCGTTATGATATGTCCTAACTTGTTGCAGTGACTACAGTAGGATAATTTGGTTACTTTTTCTATATATTGAAATCAACTTTGTATGCTATATCTGTTCAGGTATAATTTGGTGTTGGATATATTTTAGGATAAACTATGGTTTCTCTTATCTGGGGGTGTATATCCTAATCCATTTTTCTTCTTACCTGATCTTCTAGCACCTTTTAATATGAGGGAGTTTTTACCATTTGTGAAATTTCTAACGTGCTAGATAAATTTATGTTTTTCTGTTAGAGTCTTGATTTAGTTCTTAGTTCATTTACATTTTCCTATTTTACTAATTCCATTATTTGTTTATTTTATCTTTTAAGTCTTCACATAATAATTCATTTCTTCTTTTAAGTTTAGTTATTTATTTTCTAACTCTTCATTTTCTGTTTTCATATCAGAGTTAGTGTTTTCTAAACAAGTATGTTTTTCTTACTGACTTTTAATAGTTAGTTACTTCTTTATATTTATTATATAATTCATTAAATGCTTCCTCTAAATATTTGAGTCAGAATCATTGCATGAATCAAAAGAGGAGTCAGAAGTTACCTTATCTTCAGTATTTGCCATGAAAGCCAAATGGGCTTCTTCTTCATCGCTGCAGGAGTTTGACTCACTGTCTGAGTCGCTACTGTTTTCCCATGCTGCTGCCATCGCCTTCTTTTTGTACTTTCTGAACTTCTTGGAGCTGTCTTTCTTTCTGAACTCTGGCTTCTTGAATTTTGGACACTCAGCTTTAATGTGTCCTGGCTTCTTTACATTCATAGCAGATGGGTTCTCCTTTCTTCATCTCTTTTCCATCTGGCTTCTTGAAGTCCTTATTCCTTTTGAAGTGCCTTCTACCAGATTGGAACTTCTTCTTCTTAGCCAAAATCCGCTGTAATCTTCTAGATAGCATTGCTTCTCATTCTCGTTGTCCACATCACTTTCACTCTCAGAACTTGCTTCTGGGAATTCTTCTTCAGCTTTAAGGCGTTGGAGTGCTTCTTTCTGCTAGAGGACTCTCCTAGCCTTTCCATGTTGATCTCATGGGCCATAAGGGACCCAATGAGCTTTTCTACTGACATTCTCTTCAGGTCATTAGCTTCTTCTATGCTGTGACCTTTGGAGTCCATGAGGACGGTAAGGATCTAAGTATTTTCCTTACCATGTCTCCAATCTCATAAGTTTTCCCCGGACCAGCTAGTCCATTTGTGATGTCAGTGAACCGACTGAATATTTGAGTATGGATTCACCTGATTGCATCTGAAATCTCTCATACTGAGTGACAAGAATGTCGATTCTGTTCCTTACCTTGTATGTGCCTTATATGTGATCCTGAGCTTTCCCACATTTCCATTGAGGATTTGCAGGCTGAAACTCTGTTGAACTCCTCTTACTTAGAGCACAGCATAAGATGCTCTTTGCTTTGCAATTCAGGAGATCTTCTTTCTGTCTATCGTCCATTGGCTTTCTATTGTGACTACCAGATCACCTCTTCTACTATGGATCAAATTTGATAGTCGTGGCCTGTAGAAAGTATTCCATTCTGTCTTCTGTAGGATAGTCTTCACCATCGAAGAGAGGGGGTCGGTTGACAGACTGACTTCAAGTTAACTTGGCTGCCATGTAACGACCCGAGAACCCGACCCTCGGCCCACGCCGAGGACCCGATTTTTGCGGTCGCCGCCCACGGACCAGGGGACCCGGAAGGGCTATAACACGGTCTGACAGGATATGTAACGGAAGTAAACGTCAACTGCTAAGCTAGAAGCGTACAAGCGGAAACAGGAAAGTAAAGCGAGGACGCTGCGTACCGCTCTAAGTACAGTCCCAACGCACGCACACTAGTACAAGTAAGGAAAGGGGAGAGACAAGTCCCTTAGGGGCATACCCCGAGGGTGACGTACACTGAGAGGGGGAACCACTGCTAGCTACGGGGACCAAGACTACCGCCCGTCTCCTCCGCCCGACGCGCCCCCGCTGCTGGGAAGACTCACCTGGAAAACAGAGGGATGAGCTTCACAACAGAAGCTCAGTAGGGACTACCAATCTCCTACTGGCTCTAAACAGGCAGAGGAACATATACAACTATTAATAAAGGAAGACGGCAGTTTATATCTTTCTACCTACAAAAGGAAGTGCGGAAGCGAAGCTAAAGCTAACACGGTACAGAAAGTACTCTCGGTCGGAAACTCCGTACGACTGCTCGTCGTGACCACCACACGGCTAGTAAAACACAGACGGAGGGAACTCCGCCTGGACAAGGAACACTAGCTACGGGAACAACACCACTAGTCAGACGGTCAGGTGCGTCCACAGACGTCTTATCCTCGACCTAGGTCCTGACCCTCGCATCGTCAGAGCGAGGTAGGACACAAGTACAACAACAGTAACCGCCGTAGTCTGGCCGGACTACGGTCCCACGCCTGACCTCTCCAAACGGTTCCGGGGCCGTAAGGAGCGAGGCAGTGAGAAGAAGGACGCTGGCCTGCGCCGGGTAGAACTCCAACTGTCCTCGGCGTCCCAGACCAACCACGAGAGCTCTGCAAGCGACTCACACGCCACTGTCCTAACCACCGTTTTCCCCTCAGCTCCAGAGTCCGCCTAAGCGGCTGCCAACTCGAGCACACTCGTAGCCCGGAGTACTCCCTCAACAGGCTCCCGAGGACGGGGGTCCCAGGTAACGGTAACAACCTCTCGCACGGGACAAGCCCTCAAGTGCCGCGCACGGGCGAACGACTAGTGTGAGACCGTACTAGGGAACTAGCACAGGTGCCACGGGTACAGTAAAGCGAAAACGGAAGCGGCGGAAGCACAACCTGCCTCTGGACTGAGAAGGCGACATAGGCCCTGTCGCCTTCTCAATGCGACATAGGCCTTGTCGCATCCTGAATGCGACATAGGCCCTGTCGCAACCCTGGTTGCGACACCCAAGGCGTCGCCTTACCAGTCAGGTAGCGACATGGCCTATGTCGCCTTCAGGCCAGACGGGGGTTCCGGGAGCTCTCTCTCCGGGAACCTCCCCGAAACGGGAGAAACACTACACGGCGAGGGAGGGGAGCATGCTTATCATGCTAGAAAGCCATTAAACATACAAACCACCCTCGAACACCCCAAGAACATGGATTCTACGCTCGGAGGAAAACCTCACTCACACGAGCATGGAGTTCTCACACTCCCAACCCCCAAACCACAAGGAAAACACGCTTTAGAGGGGAAAGGGAGCATGCTTAGGGCGAGAGGATCAAGAGTCCCTACCTCCACGCGAAGAACGAACCCGTTGGGGCCTTCTCGTAGGTAGAAACGTCTCCTCCTCGCACCGCACGGCACGAACACGACCCCTGCACGAACGGAGCGACACCCTCCTCAGCACGGCCGCCTCAACACGGGGGAGGCACCCCGAAATCGCCGAAAAACTCCGAGAGGGCGAGAGAAAGAGAGGGGGAAAGGAGAGGCGCGAGAGAGGGGGAAGGGCTCAGGCGCCCGGGCTTTAAGCCCACGGAGCTGAGAAGGCGACATACCCCCATGTCGCCATGGGACTCAGAAGGCGACACCTGTGCGACCTTCACGAGGACGTATCGTCGCGACCTGGCTGACAACGGTCAAATCTCGGAATTCGAAAAAGTGAAGGCGACAGCCATCTTGTCGCGTTCACCCGACACCGCCAGAGCCGTACTGACACAAAGGACGCCTGTCACGTCTGTCAGACTGCGTCTGGGGCGACGCGATGGGAAGGCGACATAGGCCATGTCGCCTTCAAGAAGGCGACATACCCCATGTCGCTACCATCAAACCAGAAGGCGACAGGGTTATGTCGCCTTCAAGAAGGCGACATACCCCTGTCGCAATCCCAAGCAGAACAGACACCGACGCGATCGGAACCACGTCGCGACAGTCGCCCTGCCGCGACCCAGAGGACGGGGCCAAGGGCCCAAGGGGGCGGGGTGTTACAACCCTCCCTCCTTAAGACATTTCGTCCTCGAAATGAAAACAACTCGGTCTCAACCCGGAAGACGACAAAAGGGGAGATCACCACATACCGATCAATCAAACAAGTAAGGAAACTGCTCCTGCATCTCATCCTCGCGCTCCCAGGTGGCCTCGCCACCGACACGGTTCTGCCAAACGACCTTAACCAGCGGAATCTGCTTCCTGCGCAACTGCTGAACTCTGCGGTCGACAACACTAACTGGGTACTCTGGCACTGACAAATCTGGCGCTACCTCTAGCTGCGAGTAGTCCAACACGTGCGAAGAGTCTGCAACGTACCTCCTGAGCTGCGAAATGTGGAAAACGCTGTGCACACCTGCTAGCTCTGCCGGAAGACTCAGCCTGTACGCCACCTCGCCGACCCTCTCGGCAACAGGGAAAGGCCCGAATATCTTGGGACTGAGCTTTCCCTTTCTTACCAAACCTCATGACCCCTTGGTCGGCGAGACCCGCAAGAAAACAGGTCACCGACGCTGAACTCTAGCGGTCTCCTGCGGACATCCGCATAACTCTTCTGCTGCTCTGTGCTGCCCGAAGCCTCTGCCTGACCAAACTGACTGTCTCTGCACACTGCTGCACTAACTCTGGCCCCAAAAGCTGCCTCTCACCAACCGAAACCAGTGAAGCGGAGTCCTGCACGGCGACCATACAAAGCCTCGTATGGCGCCATTCCGATGCTCGAGTGATAACTGTTGTTATATGCGAACTCTACCATCGGAAGGTGAGACTCCCAAGTGCCGCTCCAGTCTAAACAGCACGCTCTCAGCATATCCTCCAGTGTCCGAATGGTCCGCTCTGACTGACCGTCTGTCTGCGGGTGGTATGCTGTGCTGAACTTCAACTCTGTACCCAGTGCTCTCTGAAGACTGCGCCAAAACCCTGACGTGAACCTCGGATCTCTGTCGGAAACGACTGAAACTGGGATCCCGTGCAACGAAACAACTCTGTCCACGTACAGCCTGGCTAACCTGTCCACTGACCACGACATCCTGATCGAAGAAAAATGCGCTGCCTTGGTCAAACGATCCACAATCACCCAAATACCATCATGCCTCTGCGGGGTACGGGGCAAACCAACCACAAAGTCCATGGTGATGTCGTCCCACTTCCACTCAGGAATGGGCAACGGCTGCAACTCACCACCAGGACGCTGATGCTCGGCCTTCACCTGTTGACAGGTAAGGCACCGGGCAACAAACTCTGCCACGCCCCTCTTCATCCCTGGCCACCAGAAGGACCTCCTCAAGCAATGGTACATCTTGGTGGAGCCAGGATGAACAACATACCTCGATCTGTGAGCCTCTGACAAAACCGCTGGCGCGCTCCTCAGGAACGTACAAGCGGCCTCTGAATCTGACCTCGCTGTCCTCGCTGAGCTCTACATCTGGCATCCGCAAAATGTCTGCTAACTCTGCATCTGCTCGCTGCGCCTGCAAACACCTGCCTGAACAGTGACGGCCGAACTGACAAACTGACTCGCCACAGCACGGTCTCTGGTCCTCGACGGAACAAAACACTCCCTGGGACAGCTCCTCGAACAGCCTCCACTCTCTGACCATCAGCGAACTCAAGCGCACGCGCCTACTCAAAGCATCGGCTACGACGTTAGCCTTCCTGGATGATAGGAAAGGGTTAGGTCGTAGTCCTTCAAATACTCCATCCAACGGCGCTGCCTCAAGTTCAAATCCCTCTGGGTGAAGATGTACTGCAAACTCTGGTGATCGGTGAAGATCTAAAAGCCTCGCCATACAGGTAGTGCCTCCACAACTTGAGAGCGTACACCACTGCTGCCAGCTCCAAGTCGTGGGTGGGATAGTTCTCCTCATGCTTCTTGAGCTGCCGAGAAGCATAGGCAACGACCCCACCATGCTGCATCAGCACGGCACCCAAACCTGACCTCGACGCATCGGTGTAAACCACGAACCCACCGGTGCCCGACGGCAAGACCAACACTGGCGCGAAGTCAACCTCGTCTTCAGCTCCAAGAAACTCTGCTCACAGTCCTCTGACCAAACAAACCTGGTGTCCTGCCTCGTCAACCGGTCAACGGTGCTGCAATCTTGGCGAAATCCTGAATGAACCTCCGGTAGTAACCTGCCAGACCAGAAAACTGCGGACCTCTGCAACTGATGTGGGCTGCTCCCACGACAACACTGCCTCAACCTTGGCCGGATCCACCGCCACACCAGAACCCGAGATCACGTGCCCGAGGAAGTGCACCTCGCTCAGCCAAAATTCGCACTTGTCGAACTTGGCGTAAAGACGGTGACTCCGCAGGGTCTCTAGCACGATCCTCAGGGCTCCTCGTGCTCCTCCTCCGAGAGAGACCAGAAATATCATCAACAAAAACAACAACAAAGCGGTCTAGGTACTCACTGAACACCCTATGCATCAGATCCATGAATGCTGCAGGTGCGTTCGTCAGCCCAAACGGCATCACGACGAACTCAAAGTGACCGTACCTGGAACGGAAAGCCGACAAACCAACATCTGACTCTCTGATCCGCATCTGGTAGTAGCCGGATCTCAAGTCGATCTTCGAGAAAACTCGGGCCGATTGCAACTGATCAAACAAATCATCAATTCTCGGCAACGGGTACCTGTTCTTCACAGTGACCTGGTTCAACTGCCGATAATCGATGCACAGACGAAGACTACCATCCTTTTTCCTCACGAACAAAACAGGCGCGCCCCACGGCGAACGGCTCGGACGAATGAAGCCCAACTCAAGCAACTCTTGCAGCTGGCGCTTCAACTCACGCAGCTCCGCCGGGGCCATCCGGTAAGGTGCCTTGGACAAAGGCATCGTACCAGGCAAAAGCTCGATGGAGAACTCTACCTCTCGCTCAGGCGGCAACCCAGGTAGATCCTCCGGAAACACGTCAGAAAACTCAGAAACAACTGGCACATCAAAACTGAAGACCCGCTAGGCTCCAAGGAACAAACCGAAGCAAGGTAAGCAACGCAGCCATCACGGATCAAACGACGAGCCTTACAGAAAGAAATGAACGGCCGACGGGTAGACCGGATACCTCGAAAGCAGAGAACAGGTGCTCCAAGTATCTCGAACCGAACGGTCTTCCTCTGACAATCAACCACGGCTGAGTGAGCCTCCAACCAGTCCATGCCCAGGATGACGTCGAAGTCGCAAAGCTGCAGTGCGTACAACCTGGCCGGCAACTGGTGCCCCTGAACCTCGACTGCTACCCCCTCCAGGTAACCAAAAGAACGCATATAGTCACCAGACGGGAGATCGACCATCACGTCACACTGCCTTTCGGGTGTGTGACAAGCAAGAGACTCGTAAAACTCCTCAGAAGCGAAACACAAAGAAGCACCGGGATCAACCAAAACACGAGCAGCTCTGCCAAGGATAGGTAGAGTACCTATCACCAGGTTCGATGCCTCTGCCTGCTCCCGGGTGAGCGCCATCACGCGACCACGACCACGCCCACGCTGCGGCGCCTGCTGGGGCTGCTGCTGCTGCTGCGGCGGCTGCTGGGGGTACTGCGGCTGCTGCTGGTACGGCTGGTACTGTTGCGGCTGCGGAAACTGCTGAGCCTGCTGCTGGTACTGCCCCCGCTGCTGCTGACGCGGTGCCAGCTGCTGGGGAGGGTACTGGTACTGAGGCAGCTGCTGAGCGTACTGAACTGGCTGCTGCTGCTGCGGGGCTTGCCCCCTAGGGCAATCCCTCCTAAAGTGGCCTGGCAAGCCACAAGTGTAGCACACTGGCTCCTGACTGCCCTGCTCAGCACCCTACTGTACTGACTGCTCTGCAAACCTTGAATGACGCCTCTGCTGATGGCTCCGTCCACCCCCGCGAGTTGACAACTTCCTAAACTGCGAGCGAATTCCAGAGCCACCGGAACTGCCCGAGCCTGAGGAAGAGGAAGTCGCACTACCACGGCTGCCTGCTGGACGCTGGTACGGCGAGGACCTGGAAGAGGCTCCTCCCTGCTGCTGCTGAGGCTGCCAAGCCTCCCTATCCAAGGCGGTGGCCTTCGCCACGGCCTCTCCCAAGGTGGTACACATGTGTGCCACACACCACCTCAGGTCTGGTCTCAGCCCTGCTATAAACCTCTCGGCACAAGCCTGGTCACTGCCTGCTACATGAGGCACATGCCTCAACAACCGGACAAACCTCTGGTGGTACTGAGAAATGTGAGGTCGCCCTGCACCAACTCGTGGAACTGGTCCCGTCTCTCACGTCGAACGTAGTCGGGGAAGTACTCGCCGTGGAAGACCTCTGAAAACTGCTGCCAAGAGATCTGGTCCAACCGCTGCCCTGGAAGTGAGTCTGCCTCTGAACTCTCCACCACTCATGGGTTGCTCCCTTGAGCTGGTATATGCCAAACGAACTTGGTCCTCCTCAGCGCACTCCATAGTCTCGAAGATGCGCTCCAACTCATGGGTCCAACTCTCTGCCTTGTCTGGATCATACTCACCGTGGAACATCGGTGGCCGAAGGCAGGAACCTCTCGAGGAGAGCGGTTCTTGCCTCCGACACCGCTGCCCTCTGCGACCGGACCGGGTACTCCCAGTACCTGACCGCTGCTGGCGGACTGGCTGCTCCACCTCTGGCTCCACCTCCTGCTGCTCTGGTACGGCTGGGGGAGGTACTGAAACTGACCACCTGCTGTTGCCTGCCGGGCTGCCACGCTCCCTGGTACATAGCTCTGAAGAACTGCTCGGCCATGGGAAACCAGTCGGCATACTGCTGAGGCTGAGGGTGGTACTCCTGCTGCTGCTGCCTACCTGCTACCGCTGCCTCTGCTGCTGCTGCCTGTGCACCCTGAGGCTGCGCCACTGACTCCTCACGGACACCTCCTCCTGGACCTGCCCCTGCGCGGGCATCTCGGACTCATCCTGCTGCTCAACCAGCTGCCTAGCCTGACTGCGCCTACGCGGAGCCATGACCTACACGGCAACACAACTGACAAAGGTTATAAATACCTCTCGGGCGGCTAGCAGTGTACTTGTACTATTTTGGGACTTACTGTGAAGTTAGATCCATTACAAGTCCTATCAGACCAAGCTCTGATACCAATTGTAACGACCCGAGAACCCTGATGACCAAACTGTCCCCATAATAAATAATTCATTTATTTTATATTAATTTTGATGATTAACAAAATAGTACTAATGGATTACTTGAGCTTGAGAACAGGAAATAAAAGACTTGAGCCTTGAGAACAGGAAATAAAAGAAAAATGAAAGTTCAAGACAATCAGGTAAGTCTCATCTCACATTCTGTCCAAGTCTTTGTATCGACTTCGATGACCAAACTGTCCCCATAATAAATAATTCATTTATTTATATATTAATTTTGATGATTAACAAAATAGTACTAAGGATTACTTGAGCCTGAGAACAGGAAATAAAAGAAAATGAAAGTTCAAGACAATCAGGTAAGTCTCATCTCACATTCTGTCCAGTCTTTGTATCGACTTCTTTGATAAGCAGAACGATTTCCTCTTTGACCGGAAAATTCAAAACAAATCGATATCGCAACGATTCTTTAAGACTCGCAACGATTTCTTTAGAACCCGTAACGACTTGACTGTCGTAACGATTTCTTTAGACCTCGTAACGATTTCTTTAGAACTCGCAACGACTCTCTACTCTAGCCGTAACGATTTCTTTAGACCTATAACGATTTCTTTAGAACTCGCAACGACTCTCTAGCCGTAACGATTTCTTTAGACCTCGTAACGATTTCTTTAGAACTCGCAACGACTCTCTAGCGTAACGATTTCTTTAGACCTCGTAACGATTTCTTTAGAACTCGCAACGACTTTCAAGACATAACGATTTCTTTAGTTTCTCGTAACGATTTCTTTGATTCTCATAACGATTTGCTTTGTGCAACGACTTGTTAACTTCTCGTAACGATTTCTTTGACTCATAACGACTTGATTGCTGTAACGATTTCTTTAGAGTGCATAACGATTTCTTTACTTTCATAACGACTTGATGTTCTAACGATTTCTTTACAGTTCATAACGACTTGATAGTCATAACGATTTCTTTACAGTTCATAACGACTTGATAAGTGTTCATAACGACTTGCTATAACTCATAACGATTTCATCATTATAATGTGATAATGCTCTGTCATAACGATTTGTCTGTTATCGCATAACGATTTCATAAGTCATGAAGGCATCGGGATTATTTATATCGAATTTCTTGCTGTATCAGTATAATGCTTTTGAATAGCGTTGAAAAGTCAAAGTCATATCTCGTCTGTTGACTGCTACGCATTAAATGCTCTTGATCGTATCTCCCATGCATGCAGACGATATCTTCCATTTTTATGCTACTCTGCATGAAGGCATCGGGATTATTATATCGAATTTCTTGCTGTCTCAGTATAATGCTTTTGAATAGCGTTGAAAAGTCAAAGTCATATCTCGTCTGTTGACTGCTACGCATTAAATGCTTTCTGATCGTATCTCCCATGCATGCAGACGATGTCTTCCCATTTTTATGCTACTTTGTCTACGTACTTTTTAGACAGAAAGGAGCTTTGCTATATATTGCAATATCTGTTCCATCTGCAACTAACAATCGCGGCAGTCCTAGCTGTCCACTATTTCTTTTGATATGCTTGCAGATATCTGACAAGACTCATCTGTACAACGTTAGATACAAGATACAAGATTCTAAAACATTTCTCTGGCGTGTACTAAAGGATAAGAGACTGAAGATCAGAAGCTTCCTTGGTGACCAGTCTAACGTACACCAGGATAGAGACAACGGATTCTTCAACGTTCAAATTTGAATCTGAAGTTTAAATAAGACTCAGACGGAGAAGACAAGAGAGTGAACAACGCTTGCAATTCGAAAAGAAAGAACACCATCTCTTCGGTCTTCAGAAGATTGAAACAGAGCGAAGCTTCCACTCCAACCTTGTTCTTAGCTCTTAGCTCTCAGTGATCAAAGGAGATTTTATTTGTGAGAGCTTGTGTAGTCCTTGGAGAGAAAATCCTTGTTAATCTCTTTCTCTCTCGGGCCTTGTAGCTTCAGCTTGTATTGGTCAAGCTAGAGTCTGAAGCCTGTTCCTACACTTTCTCTTCTTTAGTTTGTGTTCCCTTCTGGACGAAGGAAGACCTGGTGGCATCCAGGGTGGTTGTTTTCCCTTCAGTTGAAGGAAGACCAGTTGAGGCTGGGTGTAAGGATCCTTAAGGGGGATTGTACCCTTGGTAGTGAAATCCTGAGGCATTGCTCAGGACTGGACGTAGGTCTCCTGTGGAGAGAGTTCCGAACCAGGATAAAATCCTTGTGTCTTGTGGATGTGCTTTGTGTGATTGTTGTCTTATTTGCTCTAACTCTAACCTTGTTATTAAGTGTGTAATCTTTTTCAGTAAACAAGGTTTTAATCAGAGATCGAATTTTAACAACCCATTCACCCCCCCTCTGGGGCTAGCTAGCTGGGCAACAAGTGGTATCAGAGCCCGTCTCTTCGACAAAGAAGAAGATCCAACGATCTGAAGAGCAAAGATCTATGACAGCCCAAAGCAACTTCGAAGGTCATCAGTCAACAGGCCTCCCTGTTCGATGGGAAGACTACACCTACTGGAAGACTATAATGAAATATTTTCTACAAGGCCATGATTATACAATTTGGTCCATTATAGAAGAAGGTGATCTTTTGGTCACAAACGCTAAGGCTCAGTGGACAGATGATGATAGGAAAAGAATATCCTTAAACTGCAAAGCCAAGCATATTATGCTGTGCCCTAAGCAAGAAAGAATTCAATAGAGTTTCAGCCTGCAAATCCGCAATGGAGATGTGGAAAAGCTCAGAATTACCTATGAAGGGACAGACAAAGTAAAGGAGACAAGAATAGATATTCTGGTAGCTCAATATGAAAGATTCCAGATGCAGTCAGGGGAATCAATAACTCAGATGTTCAGCAGATTCACAGACATTACAAATGGATTAGCTGGATTGGGAAAGTTTATAATGTACCAAGACATGGTTAGAAAAGTCCTCAGATCTCTACCATCTTCATGGACTCCAAAGGTAACAGCCATTGAAGAAGCCATGACTTAAAACTAATGTCATTGAAAAGCTAATAGGATCTCTCATGGCTCACGAGATAACATGGGAGATTAGGAGAATCCTCCAGTAGAAAGAAACAATCAAATGCTCTCAAAGTGAATGATGAGATATCAGAAGAATCTTTGGATAACAGTGAAGATAGCAAAGACAGTGATGATGAAGAAACCATGCTGTCTCGAAGACTTCAGAGAATATTAGCAAAGAAAAAGAATATCAGTCCGGAAGAAGATTTTTTCAAGAAAAACAAAGACTTCAGAAAACCAGAAGCAAAGGATCAGAAGAAAGGAGAAGTGATCTGTTATGAATGCAAGACCTGGACACATCAAGGCAGACTGTCCAACACTTAAGAAAAATGATCACAAGAAAGGACAACTTCAGAAGATTCAAGAAGTATAAAAAGAAGCAATGGCAGCTGCTTGAGAACAGCAGTGACTCAGACAGTGAGTCAAGCTCGAGCAGTGAAGGTGAAGAAGTCAACTTGGCTTTCATGGCCAACACCGAAGACAAGGTAACTTCTGACTCTTCCTTTGACTCATGCAATGATTCAGATCTGATAATTTAGAAAGTGCTTTTAATGAACTTTATGAAAAATATAAAGAGGTATCTAATTACTTAAAATTAGTAAGAAGAATTTAATCTGTTTAGAAAATACAAACTCAGATCTAAAAACTGAAATGAAGAACTTGAAAAACAATAGCTGAACATAAAAAGAAATGAATTATTATGTGAAGATTTAAAAGAGAAAAATAAGAAAATAAATCATTTAGAAAACAGAAGACTTAAGTGGACTTAAAACAGAAATAGAAAGATTAAATAAAAAAATGAACATTTAACAACACCATAAACAAGTTCACAAATAATAACCTCTTCTAATGATGAGTGGAGCTAAAAGATCAACCAAGAAGAAACATGGTTTTGGTTATACTCCCTCGGAAAATGAAGAAACAAAAGTCTTTCCCAACCTTATCCAACTCCTGAATTTATGTCCGAAAAGAATAAAGAACATAAAAATTTAAATATAATCCAGTTGAAAGAATAACCTGCTGTACTCATTGTAACAAACTAGGACATAACAAAGCAACATGTCCCACAAAGAACAAAAAGTGGATAATAAAGGAAAAAACATGTCAGGAACCAGAAACTTTTTGTTAATCTCCAAGATGAAGAAGGAACAGTCACATATGGAGACAATGGAAAAGGCACAGTAATAGGAAGTGGATCCGTAAACATCAAAGGAAGATCATTAATTGAAGATGTTATGCTGGTCAAGGGTTAAAGCATAATCTCATCAGCATCAGCCAGTTGTGTGACAAAGGCCATCAGATTCAGTCCAAGAATCAAAGTGCAGTATATTAAAGGATGAGCAGTCATTTTTGAAGCTTATAGAGAAAGAAATTTGTATGTACTCTATCTAGAAGAACTCAGGATCAAGATGTGTGTTTGGCAGCCAGTAAAGATCAATCACCAGAGTTGTGGCACAAAAGATTGGGCCACTGCAGCTTGGATGGTTCTGAATAAGCTCAAAAAGAGAAGCTAGTTGAAGGAATGCCAAAGTCAATTCTAGATTGGACAGTATCTGCAAACCTTGTGCAAAAGGAAAGCAACACCAAGCTCGTTCAAACAAAGACTGTATAGAACCACCTCAAAGCCCTTAGAACTACTTCATGGGATCTATTTGGGCCAATGAGGACTCACTAGTCTGGAGGAAAGAATTTTGGATTTGTAATAGTTGATGATTATTCAAGATTCACTTGGGTATCCTTTCTAGAGCACAAGATGACACTTTGACAATTTTGTCAGCTTCAGCAAGAAAGTTCAGAAAGATCAGAAGTTCACAATTGTCTCTATCCGATCATCATGGTGGTGAGTTTCAGAATGAAAAGTTTGCAAAGTTCTGTGATGATCAAGGAAATTGAGCACAACTTCTCAGCCCCAAGGACACCTCAACAGAATGGAATTGCTGAGAGGAAAATAGAACTCTTTTGGATAGGCAAGAACCATGTTTCTCAGAATATGATTGCCAAGATACTTCTGGGCCGAAGCCATCAACACTGCTGCTGTTATATCATAAATAGATGATGATCAGGCCGATTCTTAAGAAGACTGCTTATGAACTCTACAAAGAAAGAAGCCAAAGATCAGTCATTTCAAAATATTTGGATGTCCTTGCTTCATCCACAACAATGGAAAAAGGGACATTTGGTAAGTTGGATGCCAAATCAGATGAAGGCATCTTTATGGGTACTCTTCTCTAAACCCAAAGGTTATAGAGTTTTCAATAAACGTCCTTGTTAATTGAACAATCTGTACATGTTTTTTTGATGAATCTAACCCTTCCTTGAAAAGGAAGAAATTAGTGACATGGATGATGCAGATGACTTGTCTGAAAAATTAACGAAACCTCAATTAAGACAAGGAAGATCCTCCTCTGGAAGAACTGCAGCAAACTGAAATTCAACATGAAAATCTTCCAAAAGAGTGGAGACATCAGAAAGATCACCCTCCTGAAAACATTATTGGTGATCCTATCTGTATGGGTAAGAACAAGAGTAATTAATTCCTTGTGATTATCTAGCCTTTTGTTTCTCAATAGAGCCTAAGACAGTCAATGAAGCTTTATCTGATGAATCTTGGGAATTAGCCATGCAAGATGAACTAAATCAGTTCAAGAGAAACCAAGTATGGTCACTTGTTCCTAGACCATCCAATCATTCAGTTATTGGCACCAAGTGGGTGTTCAGAAAATAAACTGGATGAGTCTGAAATAATCTTAAGGAACAAGGCCAGACTGGTAGCTCAAGGTTTTGATGATCCGAATTTTCAAATCATGTATTTAAACTACATAAGGCCTTATATGGTTAAAGCAAGCACCTAGAGCTGGTATGAAAGGCTCAGTACTTTCTTATTAGATCATGGTTTCACTAGAGGTAAAGTAGATAGTACATTATTTATAAAATCTAAGTTAAACATATACTTCTTGTGCAATATATGTAGATGATATTATTTTTGGATCTACTGATGAATCTCTTTGCAAGTACTTTGAAAAGCTTATGCAGGGAGAATTCGAAATGAGCTTGATGGGGGAGCTAAGCTACTTTCTTGGATTGCCAATTAGCAATGGAAGGATGGCACTCATATCTGTCAAGCCAAGTACACCAAAGAGCTGTTTAAGAGTTGGATTGAAGGTGCAAAGCCATTATCAACTCCAATGAGCACTTCAACCAGAATGGACCGTGATCAAAAAGGTAAAAAGGTAGATCAAAAAGAATTATCGAGGTATGATAGGATCATTACTTTACTTAACTGCAAGTAGGACAGACATTTTGTTTAGTGTATGCATGTGTGCTAGATATCAGGCAGACCCTAGAGAGTCTCATTTAATTTCAGTAAAAAGAATATTTAGATATCTGGCTAGAACTCATGATTTAGGTCTCTGGTATCTTAGATCTTGTAAAATAGAATTAGTAGGATATTCAGATGCTTATATGCTGGATGCAAAGTAGATGAAAAGCACCATGTGTGTTGTTCAGTTTCTTGCAGGATGTTTAATATCATGGTCATCCAAGAAACAAAATTCAGTAGCCTTATCAACAGCTGAGGCAGAATAGTGTTTGCTTGAAGTTGCTGTACACAACTTCTTTGGATAAAGCAACAACTTGAGGATTTGGCATTCATATCAAGCAAATTCCGCTATTGTGTGATACACAAGTGCCATCAATCTCACCAAGAATCCAGTACAACACTCAAGGACTAAACACATTGAGGTAAGATATCATTTCATTCAAGACCATGTAGCTAGTGGTAATTTAGAAATTTCTTTTATAGATACATTGGTCAATTGGCAGATATCTTTACAAAAGCCCTACCTGAAGAGAGATTTACATCTCTTAGAAGGGAATTAGGGATGTGCAATTTGTGAAAAGATCTCTGTAATTCTATTGGCATATAATTTTTCAGAATAAATAAAATTTTTCCCTCTTTAAAGATAAGCAAAACTCAGTTATCTACATTTCTTGACCACTATTGTGTTGAAAGCGGTTTGACCTCAAACTTTTTTGTCGCCTTCTGCTATTACCGCCTTTTGGCGCTTCGCCTTTCAAGAAATTAATTTTAAATCAGTTAAATCATTTTGGGAACGACTCGTCTTCTACCTTTACCCTTTATCCTCTATCTGGTCACCCAAGCCGATGCCCTAACAATTTTTGATCCGACTCTCTGCAACTTTCGAAGCTTTCCCCTCTTCCCGCGAAGAATCCCTTCGAGAGCTTCCATCCTTTCCATCATCTTCCTCTTCCAGAAATCTTCTCCTCTCTACACCATGGCCGCTCCGATGATCTCCGGATGTTGGGGGCTACAGTGCTGAGTTTCTGTCCCCAAAGGAGCAAGAAAGGTTTACCTTTGTGAAGACGAAGATTTATGGAATAAGGTTGTGGATGTTCAGAATCTTGAGAAAAGTGGAATGAGCAGTCTAGTTGAAGCTTTGAGACGGATGCAATGGTTGGATGTGGTTACTTTCACCGAGGTAAGCTATCCGGACTTGGTGAAAGCTTTCTTCTCTTCATCTATTTGAAATCAGAAGCAGATGGGTCCCTTGTCTCCTCTGTCAAGGGTATCCAAATCAGAATAGACCGTGAGTTACTAAGTACCTTGTTTGAGTGAAAAACAGGCTTTAGTGGTGTGGACCAGTAAATGAAAGCTAAGGGTCTTGGCATTATTGGTCCAGGGTTTAAGCTGAAGGATGGAAAATGGATATAATCAGATTCAGCTTTCAATCGGTTGCCCACTTTATTGTCTGCCAAATCATAGTCCTCGGAGTGCTACCTTTTCTTCATGCACTAGGCAGACTCAGACTTGATGTTCTGGG
Source organism: Colocasia esculenta (assembly GCA_014218235.1). Lineage (NCBI taxonomy): Eukaryota > Viridiplantae > Streptophyta > Magnoliopsida > Alismatales > Araceae > Colocasia > Colocasia esculenta. The sequence goes on from CM024760.1 coordinate 62,800,098, forward strand.
TAATCCAGAACAAAGAGATAATCTGGCCGCAGTAATAATTGAGAGAATGAAATTTGCCAGTGCTCAGATCTGGGAAACCAAGAGCAAGTTGAATGTTTCCTTACCCTATGCTCATCTACTCACCAAAATTTTCAAGCATTTTTCGGAGTAGACTTATCTGGAGCAGTAGTAGAGAGATGGGCCAGTCTATAAGGTCCAGAAACCTAAAGAAGAGTGGTTTTTCAGTGCAAGATGGAGTTTGGTCAAAGACTTCTGTGGCTGAAGGAGAAGCGATTATTGGAGATTTCCCAGAAGTTCAAGAGCAAGCAGCAGCAGAAGAAAGCGCCCACAGAGCAAGCAGCAGCAGCAGCACAGAAGAACACAGCAGAGCAGCACAGCAGCAGCGCAGAAGAAGCGCAGCAGCCAGAGCAAGCAGCAATAAACAGTTGTAGCAAGCCAGGCAGAAGTTTCAGAATCACCTGTTGTGGGATTATCTCTCATTCTCCAGAAGTTCAGATGGAGGAAGGTGCAGCTGGTGTGGCAGACTCCCTGCCACCACCTTAGTCGCCTCTATTTTAAGAGAGGTATTGGATTCTATTCCCTCCACCTCAGCTACTTCTAAAGAAGGTGACGTGTTGAAGAAGAAGTTATGGCACCAGGCCATACAGAAATTCAGTCTGAACCAATTGCTAATGTTTAGATACAAGCAGGTACTCAATGAGATGTGGTCATGGAAGAAGCTCCTAGCCAAGGGGAGCAAAGTATCCTTGAACCTGAAGTGTCTGAATCCGTGGCAGAAGGCCACTTGGAACAATTGTTTTGGAGGATGCTCTCTGCCCAGGGGAGCAAGAAGTGTTGTACTCCCTGCTCCTATTCAGGGGGAGCAAGTGGGCATTGAGAAATCCACCTCCTGCCAGTGTTCCTGTTAGTGAAGGCCCAAGTGCAAGCAATATCAATCTTGAGGCCTGTCATTCAGCAAGGGAAGCAAAAGAGAGTGGCTCACAAAAGGCCAAGAAAGAGTCACAGAAAAGTAAATCTGAAGCCTATTATGGCATTGCTGAAAGCTCAGGGAGAAGTCTTGTCATCCGTTCAGACAAGTGTTCAGGGGATTATTGCTCATCAAGCTTCAACCTCCTTTGACCTATCCTCAATTCAAAATGCAATGAGGTGGTTCAATAAAGAGATGTATGATATGAAGCAAATGCTAGCAGTTCTTTCAAAGTCTAGTGGTGTCCCTCCTGCACCCACTCAGAGCAGTCCAGCTGCAGTTCCTAGGCCACCAAGGCCATCAGGGCAAGCATCACCAGTTCAAGCATCAGGGCCACCAGGGCCATCAGGCAAGCTTCAGGGTCATCAGGACCCTCTTCAGCTGTCAGAGAAGCCAAAGGGAAAGAGCCCATGACAGCTACTTCGGCCCCTGACACTTCAAATCTTGCAACTCCAATTTTGTCCTCACTTACCTCTCCTCTCACAGCCCCTCCTGCTCCACCAACTATAAAACACCCAGTACCTCGCACCCAACCATCATCCTCTATCATTTCATCTCAACCTACCTTCTCTCCCACTCCTTCTCACACCTCAGCCCCATCATCCTTCTCACCTTCATCCCTCAAACTCAAACCACTCCAATTCAACCCACTTCATCCTTCAATCCCAAACACCTCTTCTATCCTCCTACTCCTCCTTCTTCTGTCTATGTCTTTCCGGAAAAACCTCTACTTCTTGGTGTTTTTGACACCAATATTCCGGATGATTTTGAGAGAAACACCCTTATTTCAATTCTCTCCACCTCCACTCACATTCACAGGACTGATCCTCCCAGTCTTGCCAAGAAAAAGAGGAAACTTCCTCATCTGTTCGCACCCTCTCTGTACCTTTATTTCCTCCCTTTGGTACTCTCTCACCCTTGAGCCTCAAAGAAGACCAATCTATAAAGAATACCTTCAGAAGTGCATTCTCTCCACCATATATGGCATTCCCTTCCTTAACCTATCCAAACACCTAAACATTACTCTTCCTCTTACCCAGTTGACCCACATCCAGAAATCCAAAATCCTTGAGGGCACTGAGTTCAAGATGAAGAGCAGTGGGCAAATGTCAAGGGCAATAAGGCTCAGTATGCAAAGTTTTGACTGCCAGGGCAGAATCTCTCACCCACAGACCTCATCCACTCACTCTTTCTGAGTGGTTTGTCATTCAGCATAAAAACGCTTGGGGATCCTTCATTCTGAAAGAGATTCGGATTGCCAAGAACTTCCAGCTTTATAGTGATTTCTGCTACTTGAACAAGCTGCCTGAAGTTCAATTTAGCCAGTTCAATTCCACCATTGTCTCGCTAAGAACAGAGCAACCCTTCAAGGTGGATACTCCAGTTCTTCTGCCCAAGTTGCATTCCTTAGTATTTGATTCAGATGCAGGTTCTCATGCACTGGATATGTTTGCAAGGCAGATGGGCCGGATGTTAGCCAAGCAGGGCAGATTACCCTCCTTCTTGCGGTTCATCTTCAGAGAATACCACTCTGGCCGCATTTCTGCTCAAACTTTGGCTCCACTCATGTCTAAGTGTGAGAGGCTTTCTCCCTCAGAATGGGAAAAGCTATACATTGCCCCCCGTCTTCACTTGGAATCAATTAATAATGATCTAGCCCATCAGTGCAAGCCACTTCTTTCAGTAGAAGTTTTCTTGGATCTCAACTCCATAACTCCAATCCAGGAGATCTATGTTCAGTGGGCCGCTAGATACAATGCCTTTTATGCTCTGAAGCAGGACCAAGCAGATCTTCTATCCCATATCTCTAGATAGATTTCTCCATAGAGCTAGTTTTGGAAAAAGCACTTACTTCAGATTCATCCTGGATCCAGATCAGTATGCAGAGTTCTTGGATCAGCAACGGACTCTATACATTCAAAGGGCCACCCCCTCCATGGGTCCTAATTTTTCAGTTGCCTCTGGAGTTTTCCAACAAACTTTTGAAGATCTTGAGATCAAGGCATGGACTGTCATCTCACAACATGCCTCTTTATTGTCTCCTTTGTACTATCTTTCTCGCACTTAATACAATGATCTCTCTTCTTTATCTCACATCCTATCTTTTTGCTTAATGACAAAATGGAGGAGAAAACTAAAGTCATTCTGAAAAACATGTTTAATTTTTGTATGATGTTTAGTATATTTTGTCATCATCAAAAAGGGGGAGATTGATGACCAAACTGTCCCCATAATAAATAATTCATTTATTTATATATTAATTTTGATGATTAACAAAATAGTACTAATGGATTACTTGAGCCTTGAGAACATGAAATAAAAGAAAAATGAAAGTTCAAGACAATCAGGTAAGTCTCATCTCACATTCTGTCCAAGTCTTTGTATCGACTTCTTTGATAAGCAGAACGATTTCCTCTCTGACCGAAAAATTCAAAACAAATCGATATCGCAACGATTCTTTAAGACATCGCAACGATTTCTTTAGAACCCGTAACGACTTGACTGTCGTAACGATTTCTTTAGACCTCGTAACGATTTCTTTAGAACTCGCAATGACTCTCTAGCCGTAACGATTTCTTTAGACCTCGTAATGATTTCTTTAGAACTCGCAACGACTCTCTAGCCGTAACGATTTCTTTAGACCTCGTAACGATTTCTTTAGAACTCGCAACGACTTTCTAAGGCATAACGATTTCTTTAGTTCTCGTAACGATTTCTTTGATTCTCATAACGATTTGCTTTGTGCAACGACTTGTTAAGACTTCTCGTAACGATTTCTTTGAAACTCATAACGACTTGATTGCTGTAACGATTTCTTTAGAGTGCATAACGATTTCTTTACAGTTCATAACGACTTGATGTTCATAACGATTTCTTTACAGTTCATAACGACTTGATAGTCATAACGATTTCTTTACAGTTCATAACGACTTGATAAGTGTTCATAACGACTTGCTATAACTCATAACGATTTCATCATTATAATGTGATAATGCTCTGTCATAACGATTTGTCTGTTATCGCATAACGATTTCATAAGTCATGAAGGCATCGGGATTATTTATATCGAATTTCTTGCTGTATCAGTATAATGCTTTTGAATAGCGTTGAAAAGTCAAAGTCATATCTCGTCTGTTGACTGCTACGCATTAAATACTTTCTGATCGTATCTCCCATGCATGCAGACGATGTCTTCCATTTTTATGCTACTTTGTCTACGTACTTTTTAGATAGAAAGGAGCTTTGCTATATATTGCAATATCTGTTCCATCTGCAACTAATAATCGACGGCAGTCCTAGCTGTCCACTATTTATTGTTGATATGCTTGCAGATATCTGACAAGACTCATCTGTACAACGTTAGATACAAGATACAAGATTCTAAAACATTTCTCTGGCATGTACTAAAGGATAAGAGACTGAAGATCAGAAGCTTCCTTGGTGACCAGTCTAACGTACACCAGGATAAGAGACAACGGATTCTTCAACGTTCAAATTTGAATCTGAAGTTTAAATAAGACTCAAGACGGAGAAGACAAGAGAGTGAACAATGCTTGCAATTCAAAAAGAAAGAACACCATCTCTTCGAGTCTTCAGAAGATTGAAACAAGAGCAAAGCTTCCACTCCAACCTTGTTCTTAGCTCTTAGCTCTCAGTGATCAAAGGAGATTTTATTTGTGAGAGCTTGTGTAGTCCTTGGAGAGAAAACCTTGTTAAATCTCTTTCTCTCTCGGGCCTTGGTAGCTTCAGCTTGTAGTTGGTCAAGCTAGAGTCTGAAGCCTGTTCCTACACTTTCTCTTCTTTAGTTGTGTTCCCTTCTGGACGAAGGAAGACCTGGTGGTATCCAGGGTGGTTGTTTTCCCTTCAGGTTGAAGGAAGACCAGTTGAGGCTGGGTGTAAGGATCCTTAAGGGGGATTGTACCCTTGGTAGTGAAATCCTGAGGCATTGCTCAGGGACTGGACGTAGGTCTCCTGTGGAGAGGAGTTCCGAACCAGGATAAAAATCCTTGTGTCTTGTGGATGTGCTTTGTGTGATTGTTGTCTTATTTGCTCTAACTCTAACCTCGTTATTAAGTTGTGTAATCTTTTCAGTAAATAGGTTTTAATCAGAGATCGAAATTTTAACAACCCATTCACCCCCCCTCTGGGCTAGCTAGCTGGGCAATAAACCCGACCCTCGGCCCACGCCGAGGACCCGATTTTCGCGGTCGCCGCCCACGGACCAGGGGGACCCGGAAGGGCTATAACACGCGTCTGACAGGATATGTAACGGAAGTAAACGTCAACTGCTGAGCTAGAAGCGTACAAGCGGAAACAGGAAAGTAAAGCGAGACCACTGCGTACCATTCTAAGTACAGTCTCAACGCACGCACGCTAGTACAAGTAAGGAAAGGGGAGAGACAAGTCCCTTAGGGGCACACCCCGAGGGTGACGTACACTGAGAGGGGGAACCACTGCTAGCAACGGGGTCCAAGACTACCGCCCTGTCTCCTCTGCCCGACGCGCACCCTGCCACTGCTGGGAAGACTCACCTGGAAAACAGAGGGATGAGCTTCACAACAGAAGCTCAGTAGGGACTACCAATCTCCTACTGGCTCTAAACAAACAGAGGAACATATACAACTAATAATAAAGGAAAGACGGCAGTTTATATCTTTCTACCTACAAAAGGAAGTGCGGAAGCGAAGCTAAAGCTAACACGGTACGAAAAGCACTCTCGGTCGGGAACTCCGTACGACTGCTCGTCGTGACCACCACACGGCTAGTAAAACACAGACGGAGGGAACTCCGCCTGGACAAGGAACACTAGCTACGGGAACAACACTACTAGTCAGACGGTCAGGTGCGTCCACAGACGTCTTATCCTCGACCTAGGTCCTGACCCTCGCGTCTCGTCAGAGCGAGGTAGGACACAAGTACAACAACAGTAACTCCGTAGTCTGGCCGGACTACGGTCCCACGCCTGACCTCTCCAAACGGTTCTGGGGCCGTAAGGAGCGAGGCAGTGAGAAGAAGGACTGGCTGGCCTGCGCCGGGTAGAACTCCAAACTATCCTCGGCGTCCCAGACCAACCACGAGAGCTCTGCAAGCGACTCACACGCCACTGTCCTAACCACCGTTTTCCCTAAGCTCCAGAGTCCGCCTAAGCGGCTGCCAACTCGAGCACACTCGTAGCCCGGAGTACTCCCTCAACAGGCTCCCGAGGACGGGGGTCCCAGGTAACGGTAACAACCTCTCGCACGGGACAAGCCCTCAAGTGCCGCGCACCGGGCGAACGACTAGTGTGAGACCGTACTAGGGAACTAGCACAGGTGCCACGGGTACAGTAAAGCGAAAATGGAAGCGGTGATAGCACAACCTGCCTCTGGACTGAGAAGGCGACATAGGCCTGTCGCCTTCTCAATGCGACATAGGCTTTGTCGCATCTGAATGCGACATAGGCCCTGTCGCAACCCTGGTTGCGACACCCAAGGCGTCGCCTTACCAGTCAGGTAGCGACATGGCCTATGTCGCCTTCAGGCCAGACGGGGGTTCCGGGAGCTCTCTCTCCGGGAACCTCCCCGAAACGGGAGAAACGAGGGAGGGGAGCATGCTTATCATGCTAGAAAGCCATTAAACATACAAACCACCCTCGAACACCCCAAGAACATGGATTCTACGCTCGGAGGAAAACCTCACTCACACGAGCATGGAGTTCTCACACTCCCAACCCCCAAACCACAAGGAAAACACGCTTTAGAGGGGAAAGGGAGCATGCTTAGGGCGAGAGGATCAAGAGTCCCTACCTCCACGCGAAGAACGAACCCGTTGGGGCCTTCTCGTAGGTAGAAACGTCTCCTCCTCGCACCGCACGGCACGAACACAACCCCAGCACGAACGGAGCGACACCCTCCTCAGCACGGCCGCCTCAACACGGGGGAGGCACCCCGAAATCGCCGGAAAAACTCCGAGAGGGCGAGAGAAAGAGAGGGGGAAAGGAGAGGCACGAGAGAGGGGGAAGGGCTCGGGCGTCCGGGCTTTAAGCCCACGGAGCTGAGAAGGCGACATACCCCCATGTCGCCACGGGACTCCCGAAGGCGACACATCCCCTATCGCGACCCTGGTCGCGACGGCCGTACCGTCGCGACCTGGCTGACAACGGTCAAATCTCGGAATTCGAAAAAGTGAAGGCGACAGCCATCTTGTCGCGTTCACCCGACACCGCCAGAGCCGTACCGACACAAAGGACGCCTGTCACGTCTGTCAGACTGCGTCTGGGGCGACGTGATGGGAAGGCGACATAGGCCATGTCGCCTTCAAGAAAGCAACATAGGCCATGTCGCCTTCAAGAAGGAGACATACCCCATGTCGCTACCCATCAAACCAGAAGGTGACAGTGGTTATGTCGCCTTCAAGAAGGCGACATACCCCCTGTCGCAATCCAAAGCAGAACCAGACACCGACGCGATCGGAACCACGTCGCGACAGTCGCCCTGCCACGACCCAGAGGACGGGCCAAGGGCCCAAGGGGGCCGGGGTGTTACATGCCATGGATCTTTACTCTTCAAATCGTTGGATCCTTTTTCTTTGTCGAAAATACTAGCTCTGATACCACTTGTTGCCCAGTTGACGAGCCCAGAGGGGGGGTGAATGGGTCTTTTAAAATTAATCTAGAAGATACCTGTAACTAAAAACATTCACGCAAACGGTCTTCGAAGGAGGTTAGTGACTGTTAGTTTAAATATCAAACACACAAAGAAAACAATCACACGACACAAAGAATTATCCTGGTTCAGACCTCCTTTCCTTAGGAGTCCTACGTCTAGTCCCTGAGCAACCACTCTGGTTTTTACTAACTAGGGTACAGTCCCCCTAAGGACGCTACAGCACCCAGCTCGGCTGGTCTTCCTTCACACCTGAAGGGAATAACAACACCCTGGATACCCCACCAGGTCTTCCTTCACACCCGAAGGGAAACAACACAAAGAGAATGGAATAAGATCAAGCCCCTAGATCAAGCTTTTTTAACAAGCCAAGATCTGAAGCGACTAGCACTGAGAGCAAAGAATCTATGCTAAGCACACTCTCAGAACTACACAAGCTCTCTCAAGATTTTCACTACAGTGAGGAGAGCAAAGAGCGAAAGCTAGGTGGAATGAAGTTCTTAGCTCTGGACTTCTTGCCGAAGAATTTAAATGCTTGAATACGAGATGCTTGTTCTCTACTTCGTTTTCTATATTTCATTCTCTTCATTCTGTCTTTGAATTTATATCTTCTATTTGAAATACTGCCGTTGAAGTAACCGTTGTCTCTTGAATTGATAGACGTTAGACTGCTTGACATTTGGAAGCTTCAACTATCTTTTATCCATTTGAGCACGCAAAGAGATAGGGTCTTCTGACGTCTATAGGTCCAACGTTGTATGATAGAAAGTCTTCAGGATCCTGCACACATTAAATGCTAGAACAGTAGACAACTCAAACTGTCTCTTGTTGTCAGTATACGTTGATGTGAGTATTCACTAGAATAGCAATCCCAAATAGCTTGTTTTAAAAGATGTATATAGAGTAAGCACAATAATGGACGATATTGTCTACATGCATGCAGAGATACATTCAGAACTCATAAATGCAGGAGTGACAAATAGATATATGTGTGACTTTGACTAGTCAACGCTTCAAGAGATAAGATAAAAATCAAGTTGATATAAACTGTAAAGTCGTTGTCTATATGACTTATGAAATCGTTATGAATACTAACAAGTCATTATATAGAGTAAATTGTTAAAGCAAGTGTATGTGTTCAACAGGGAAATCGTTATGAACACTTATCAAGTCGTTATGAGCTCTAAAGAAATCATTGTGAGTACTTAAAGAAATCTTTGTGCAAAGCAAATCGTTATGAGCGCTTAAGGAAATCTTTACGGTAACTTATGAAATCGTTACGGCGAGCAAGTCGTTGCGAGTTCTAAAGAAATCGTTACGGTAACTTACGAAATCGTTACGGCAGGCAAGTCGTTACGCTTTCTAAAGAAATCGTTGCGATGACTTATAGAATCGTTATGACAGGCAAGTCGTTACGCGTTCTAAAGAAATCGTTGTGATGACTTATAGAATCGTTACAGCATCGACTTGTTTGAAACAACATGACTTTTCAGTCTTATAAGGAAATCGTTAAGATTTTCAACAGAAATCGATATGGACTTAGAGAAATATCATGTTGAAAAGATTAAAGCTTCATAGAAGTAATGCATACCTTTATTGGCTTGTTTGACCTTGGTATTTTTCCTGTACTTTAAGACTTATGAAATATTTATTAGATAATATTGATAAAAACTAGTTTAGTTTTGTTAATCACCAAAATACATATGTAATTAATTAAAATTACATAGGGACAGACTGATCATCAGTAGCGACCCTGTTAAGTGTAGAAGGATTATCTAGAGGGGGGCGGGTGAATAGAGAATCTTTAGAATTTTATGTCAATTTAAAATTATCAAAACCAGTGAGGTGAGGATGCTAAATAGACAACTAATACTCGATGCAACAAGGGTGCAAACCGCACACAAGAGAGAGGAATTTTTAAGGTGGTTCGGCTCCAATGAGGAGACCTACGTCCACCCCTCACTAAACCAGTGAGGTACCACTACGAGAACAGCTTTATGCGATTCTCGTACACCTGCTGATACACAGCTTGATCACATCTGCTGGCTCACAGCTTGAACAATCCGCTGATACACAGCTTCAACCCAGATGATCCAATCACAGCACGTGAAGGATCAACACAATCTGCTTCACAAAGAAGCAGACAGCACACAATTTCAATGTTCAGAAGAAATCGAAAAGAACAAAGTTGAAAGATGCCAAAACATGTTTAGAGATCTTCAAACTCTTTGCATAGAATCTGGATTCGAATTGCAACACTTGTTAGCTCTAATTTCGATCTCTCCTCAGGTGAATTTCACTGGCAATTTTGCGTACGAATCACAAGCATCAATGTTGATGAAGCATTCTGATCCCCTGTTCTTGAAGCTCAGCAGCAACTCATCGAATCCTCAAATTGACTCGATTCAGCAGCACATCCTTCAGATCTTACTTCAAGATGAAATCACCTTGTTCGTGCTGAACTTAGAACACTACTCTCCTCACTTTTTCGTGCTCTGCACTTTTCTTTTCATCAAGGTATGCAACAGCAACTCCGAACTGGAACCCTGTTTCCCTTTTTACCTGATTGCGCAGGATTCTTCTGCAGTGGACCCCTAACAGATTCCCATTACTTTTGGAGATACCTTTTTGCCGCCAAGAAAAATGGTATCTTCTAGAAAGAGAATGGCGTGTACCAGAAGAGCCCTAAAATGATGTATCTGGGATCACGTGCCCATGACTTATGCACAGGTGGCTGCTTTGATAAAAAGTTCTAAGTGTAGTAGTGTTGACACTTCAAGGATCTAGTGTCGACACTAATGAGATTAAAATAGCATGAATTACCAAACATATAACAATAGTGATAACCTCAGATAGAGAGACAGAGTCGACCTTATCTTCACTTCTCTTCATAGACACTTAGCTTCCTGATTAGTGTTGACCTTATCCTCAATTAGTGTTGACCTCATCAGTTAGCTTCTTTTCAATCCAGCACAGAGAAGTTCACAAGTGTTGATTTGCTCTCAGAATAATGTTGACCTGTCTTGATCATATCTTCTCAACGCACTGCAAAGGGACCACTAGTGTCGACTTATGTTCCAGATAGTGTCGACCTTGTCAGACTTAATCAAGATCTTGCTTGATGCAGATGAATTGTACCTATAAAACAAATGTTATGTGTCAAATATCTTTACCTTTTTTGCTTCAAATATGACATCATCAAAACCAGGGACACAACAATCTCCCCCTTTTTGATGATGGCAACATTTGGTCATAGGTGTTTGAGCTTGTAAAGTTGAAGACCAGTGATTCATTCAAACCATTTACACAAGTACACAAGCTTTATGTAAATGAGACAACATTTGTACTATTTCATTTGCAAGAGACATTTTCTAATGTTTTCATTTCAAAAGCTGAGATTTTTACAAGAGAAACATCAACTATGAAAGTTTCAAGAACCAAGATGTGACTAACACCCACATTCATCAATTTGATGCCTAAAAAAAAAATCAAAAACAACAGCCATTCATCCATAACATCTATCAAACATTAAACACACAAAAACATCCATCCATCAGCCAAAAAAAAAAAACCAAAACATCTATGTATCTTCTCCCCCTTTGACATAATCAAAAAGTGGATATCATGGAGGAGGTGGTTGCTTTGGAAACAACTTGTCTTCAATCCGAGTTAAGCGAAAGTGCAAATCTTCATAATTATCGGTGAGATAAATCTGGACAGCATTGAATCTTGTGTTCAGAAGATCTTGCAATTTCTCAAACTGATGTGCAACAACTGCTGGAACATTATTAACACCATGTGGCATGGTAGGTGCAATAGCTGAAGATGTAGCTTGATTGCTATCAGCAGACTCATTAATATCATGTAACCTCCAAATTTGTTAAATTCATCTCTGATCAATTGAACTTCCTTAGAGATGTCTTCATTGTACTTCCGTAGAACATTCATCCATTCAAGAATAAGTTGGACATACTGAACTAAGCAAGGAATTGCATTGAACTTTTCAGCTCCTTGCTGAAGATCCAAAATAATGGATTCAACTTTGTCAAAGATTTTTGCCTGAGTGTAAGCAGCTGAATTGAATACATACCCAATGGTATAAATAAGCTCATCAGATCTGACTTTTGTGAACCTGTAGTTTTGCTCTTGTCTGTCAACATTTGCTGAGAATAACTGCTCAATCCTCTCCAACCGACTATCAAACTGTACAACTTGTTGCTCCAATTTGATGTTCAAAACATCAAGAGAACTGTGAACATAAGCAAATTTGTCTTCTAGAAAATTGAGGAGATTGGGTGGAATTTGAACTGCTGCAGAGGATGATGAAGGAATATCATGGATAGATGGAGTGTATGCAGAATGAGGAAAATAAGGAGGAGAAAAGTGTGGAGGATCAATTTCAGGAGCATCATAAGTGGGAACATGTGGTGGAGAAGGAATGGGTAGTGATTCTTCTAGCAGAATATCCTCAGGAACATCATCTTCCTGCCCCTGATGTTCTTCCTCAACTTGCTGTGCTTGTTCTATCTCCAATATCGCATTGATATTCTCCTGGGGACCCAAGTTAAGCTTCATAAACTTCACAATCTGGTCCAAATCATAAGTATGGAATTTTGCTAACTTTTGAACTTTTGTCCCTGCCATTGGAACACCTAACAGCTGAAATATTGAAGATAGATGAGCTGCATAGGGCAAACTCCGTCTCAACTTTGGCATTGTTACTTCATGAATCAGTTGACAAAATATGGTAGCCAAATTGATTTTCTCTTTCTTAATCAAGCAATATAAAATGCATCTCTGTAGGCTTGTGACTCTCTGCCTGCCACCTCCCTGAGGAGTCAAAATGGTAGTACACCAATGATGTAGCAAATGATTTGCTGGTGGGAATCTGTTTGCATTCAGATGAGACACCTTTGCTTGATTGATATCCAAAACATTATGAGGCAGTCCAGTTAATACTGAAAAAGCTTCATGAGCGCAGAAATGGAAATCTTGAGGATTACTACCCTCATTGGGTATCTTCAATAATTGACTCACGATATCATTTGTGAGTACAATAGAAACACCTCGTACACTGGACTCAAGAGTGTACTTTTTACTGACCAAGTTTTTGAAACATTCTTGGACCAAAATGGGATAGTGTGACCGGTGCTCACTAACAAAGTCAGTCCATCCCTGAAATTTTAACATACCAATGAGTTTTGGCACCAAGTTTATCATACCTTCATCGTGAATATTGATGATCCTTGGATGCAAAATGGGCTTGTTCCCAGTAATCATTCTTTGCGCTTTAGAAGGTGGATAATGAGCCTCTTCTTCATCAGAATCGACATCTTCATGTTATGATTCTTCTTCTTCTTGTTCTATGTTCAGTGCTTGCTCTTCAAAATTAGTTTCCATGGCAACATTTTCGTCTTCTCCCTCTTCCTCATGATCATGACTTACATTCTCTTCCTCAACCAATAGCTGGTCATAGTTGTCTTTCTCATATGGTACTGCTTCACTGTCACTAGCTTTTTGAGCTGGTGGTGACAACTTCTCCAGCATTCTCTGACTGCTAGACCCACTATTGGTTCCCTAGAAATTAGGGCTTTCTTCATATGACGCCTGAGAACCTTGATGGCTTGTGACATTCTCATCGGAGCTGCTTAACTCAACAAATTCCAACTTTTTCTTACCCTTAGAAAAGGTCTTTTCCTTTACAGTTCAAGGATGGGAGTATCTACAGCTCGAAAAAGACGGTGCAGCGAACTTCTTTTCCCGTATCTCTATCCCCTTCGCTGCTTTGGTTTTCCGATCAGAAACAAAAGATTCATCTTGCTTCCTCTTTCCTCCGCAATGAGACTACTGCTTAGGAGCCATGAGAGTATGTATCGTGAAGGAAAAGAGAGGAGAATCCAGTTGCAGAAGGAAAAAAAAGTGTTCTTGGAGAAAAAGTTGAGAGGGAGAGAGACGAGGGCAGAGACTTCAAAACTACTTTTAAGTGGAGATACGTCAAAAAAGACGCCTCAAAAGAGCGTTGACCTGCCTTGGAAGTACGAAAAGCTTGAGGAACAATGAAACCATATCGTGAACCAATCCCATACAAGATAGAGTAGCGTTGACTCTAAGATTGAGAGAGTCGACACAATGAGAGAAAACTTTAAGTCCAGACTTCAACAAATTTGAGGAGGAGAAATTTCACAACAATCCACTTTATTCCTAGTAGATTCTAGAAGAGTTAACAACATTTAAGCACTTTTTACACCTTCTCTCATTATTATTAATATTTATGGTTTGAAAGTTATAAATTTTAGATTAACCATTAAAAGCCTTGAAGAATTCATGTGAGTAAATAACAGAGAAAAAAATAATTCTTCAAATAGAGAATTTGCATTAGTATGAACCCACTTACTCATTACATGTAACAATGTGACCTTGGAAAAATTTTAAAGCATGGTAAAACAGATTGAATTAAAAAATATCTGGCTTGAATTTTCAAATTTTGAATATCTTCATCAACAGTTCACAAAAAAAAATTTAACTCAAATGAACAATTTGATTTCCCTTTCTCTTTCATGCAAGAACCCATGTTTTTACACACCAGAGCTCCTGATTACTTAAGTAGGGAATCATTTTGTTCCAGGGAAGGTTAGCATCTTTTCATGTGAGGATACATGTTTATCAAACACCAGAATCCCCAATTACTCAGAATGCACCAGAAAAATTTTAACAGCCCTGAACAAAATTAACTAGCTCATCATGACATACAATGCTTCTTCTAATTTTATCAGAGATTTGCAGTTTCTCAGAGCTTAGTCAGTGTTCTGCCATTTAAAAAGAATTTTGATATCAGAAAGATGAGACATTTTCTGGATCAAGAAGATTTTTCAAGACAAACATTTCAGATGCTTTGAAAATCTGACCAAGGAGACCAAGATTACATGAAAATTTTTCAGAGATTAGTAGAAATGCAATTCTCACATGATGAGTTACTTTCTACACTGCTATTCAACTATCTTGAGTCTTTCAAAGAATTTTTAAAGGTTAACCCAGAAATTAATAACTCTCAAAACACAATCTTCTAATTTCTGAGATAGAGGAGTTTAAAAAAATGTATAAATAAACTTAACTCCCCCTGAGAAAATGCCTAGAAATTAAGCTTTTCATAATGAAATTACTTCTTCTCAGGAAAAGATTTCTTGTATTAAGGGAAATAGTAAGCAGAAGAAGGATTGTATGATACCAGAACTCCCCCTCAACAAGTGCATAAAGATCCTTGGTACTTGGCGGAGATATGTACTCACGCATAGTGAAAGATTTCAGACAAGCTTAACTTGTCCTTCTTCAAGTCACCATTTTATATACCATATAGGCCAATGCAATGTGAGAAGCAAGGTTTTATTTACTGGATGAAGAAGGATTTATTTACATAATGGAATCAAGGATGTAGAAGTTGAAAGAATGTCAAAGATTTTCTGATGTGAAGAAAATAGTGTCGACTCTCTTGTCGATAGAGTCGACCTTAGACAAGAAGAACATCTTTGAAACACTGTGATCTTTTCACTCCACCAAATACACAAGAACTGATTGCATTTCAACCAACCCATCTGATAAACTGATCCATCAGGCATAGACTTTCAACCAATTTTCATCTCACATGCTTAACAGAAATCACAAAGGAGATTTTACAACAGATAGCGAGAGTTTTAATTCAATATAGCCAATTATTCAAACACACTTTCACAGCATTTTCAACACAATCAATCATGGATCAAGTAAACAAAGGCCCAATTCTCTTCTTAAGCAAGAATATCTTTCATTGCACAAGGGTTTTATAAAAATATCAGTAATTTGTTTTGAAGTTTCAACAAAGTGCAATTCAAAAGAATTTTTGCTTACTTCATCTCTTAAGAAATGATGCCTGATTTCTATATGCTTTGTCCTAGAAAGCTGGATTGGATTTTTTTCCAAGCAAATTGCACTAGTGTTATCACACAGGATTGGAACACATCCAAG
Source organism: Colocasia esculenta (assembly GCA_014218235.1). NCBI lineage: Eukaryota > Viridiplantae > Streptophyta > Magnoliopsida > Alismatales > Araceae > Colocasia > Colocasia esculenta. The sequence goes on from CM024760.1 coordinate 62,815,707, forward strand.
ATCTACTTGGTAGTCTTGGAGTTGATGTTTAATCCATAACACTTGAGTGCCACAACTCCCTACAGAAACATACTCTGCTTCTGTAGTAGAGAGAGCAATTGAGTGTTGTTTCTTGGAGGCCCAAGAAACTAAACATCCTCCCAAAAACTGGCAATAACCACTAGTGCTCTTTCTATCTAGCTTACAACCAGTAAAATCCGCATCAGAATAGGATATCAAGTTAAATTCACTACATGCAGGATACCACAATCCCAACTCATGAGTTCCTGCAAGATATCTGAAAATTCTTTTTGCAGCACTCATGTGGGTCTCTTTAGGACAAGCCTGAAATCTAGCACACATGCACACTGAAAATTGAATGTCCGGTCTAGATGCTGTTAGATATAGTAAGGAGCCGATCATACCTCTGTAAACTTTTGGATCTACAGGGTTACCTTTCAAATCAGCATCTAAATCACAGTGGTGCTCATTGGAGTTGCCATTGCCTTGGTATTTTCCATCTTGTACTTTTTCAGCAAATCTTGAATGTATTTAGATTGGTTTATGAAGATTCCTTCATTTGATTAAACAACCTGCAGTCCAAGAAAGAATTTAAGTTCTCCCATTAGACTCATTTCAAATTCATTGGTCATTAATTTTGAGAATTCCTTACATAAGGAGGACTTTGTTGATCCAAAGATAATGTCATCGACATATATTTGGACCACCAAGATATCCTTTTCTTGAATTTTTGTAAAGAGTGTTTGATCAACTTTACCTCTTGAATACCCTTTACCTGTAAGGAATGAACTCAACCGATCATACTATGCTCGGGGAGCTTATTTCAGACCATATAAGGCTTTGTCCAATTTAAACACATGATCAGGAAGGTTAGTGCATTCAAAACCAAGAGGTTGTTCAACATAAACTTCCTCCTTAATCAAACCATTCAGAAAAGCACTCTTTACATCCATTTGCTGCAATTTAATACCATGAGCACAAGCAAAAGCAAGCAGAATTCGAATTGCTTCAAGCCTAGCAATTGGAGCAAAAGACTCTTCAAAGTCTATTCCAAATTCCTGATTATAGCCTTTTGCTACTAGCCTAGCCTTATTCCTAATTACCTTCCCATCTTCACTGATTTTGTTTCTAAAAACCCATTTGGTTCCAATGACTCCTTGAGAGAAAGGTCTTGGAACTAAATGTCATACTTTATTACGCTCAAATTGATTTAATTCTTCATGCATTGCATTTATCCAAAAAGAATCTTTTAGAGCTTCCTCTATGTAACACCCCCCTCCGTCTTCGCACATACAATACGTATCCTTTGATCGGAAGAGGGGTTACTCTGACAAATATCGTTATGGGTAGATAAATCCGTATAATGCTCAATCATTAGCAAACCATTCCACAAAGGTATCTTGAACATATTATACTTCACAAGGTAACAAGGTACTAATACTCATTACTTACAAGAGCTAAGTTTCTCTCTTTAACTTAATACATCAACAATTCAAAATAAAACTACTAAACTATGCTATTTTTCTTCATCTCTTCATCGTTCGTAGCGGAATTGGGATTCATGTGTAACTGAGATTATACACACCTTCAATCTGAAAGGGTTGGAAGAAACAAAGGCATTAGTCGAAAGGACTCAGTAGGTACAAGTAAACATAGAGTAGAAGCTTCATTTGCAGAATTGAATGAATATTCAAGTAGGGCATACGTGGATCAAAACATAATTGCTCATGAATTTCATACTGAACATAAACATATAGCCCAAGTTAATTTCATGAGGCTCAAACGAATGTCAGAACAAAAGTCATATTTGTCTTTCAAAATTCATATCATAACTTGATTTTAGAATAAACTTGACAGGCATCACTGCTCTCAAGAGGTTACTATATAATTGTAAATACATCTTCTGTGCCTAGGCGATTCCAGCACTTTGAATCTTGTTCATTGCGCAATAACGGGGTATAATCTTTTTATTACCCACGATCGTCAGTCTATTGACTTGGATTTACATACGTACAAACTGTCGCCCTCAACTGATCACAAGTAGCGGGTGCTACTACAAGTGATCCTAAACCCTCTTTTGAAGAGAGCACTGTCTTCAGATCATAAACTTCTTTTCATGAGCATAACGGAAATGGGAAATCCAAAGGTAGTTTTGGTTGAGAATTAATACAAATATCTTAGTGACAAAGTAGCTCAGAGTTCAAGAGTATAAGAAAGATAATTGGCTGAGACAGGGTTATGACTCAAGCCAATAACTTCAGAAGATTTGAATCATATAAGAATCCAAAAGAAAATGTAGATCCATAATGATCATCACAAATTATTCACATCTCATGAGGTGTTCAACATATGAACTCTCAAGTGGTCAAGTTTTATAACCTCAGTTACCGAATACTAAATAATTGTGCCAATATCAGAGTACTATTCGTAATTGCCAACTTTAAGAATAACTTAAGGGAGATTAAGGTACATAATGTGGGTAAACTTTGTAGTAGTATGACAGTAAATACCAAGGTAAATGAGAGGGTATCTTCCTTGGCCTTTGGGATAAAGTTTTAGCATAGATTTAGACATGAAAGAGTGCAGAAATTCAATTCAGGGTTGTACTTGTCGACAACCAAGAAGGGCCTGTCGACATATGGCTGTAGACAGAGCTTTAGCTTGCTGGACTGTATGTATCTATCGACAGCAACAAGATGGCTGTCGACAGATGCACACAGTCCCAGTTATCCAGAGTTCAGGCTGGCTGGCCTATGACAGCCGCCTGTTCTTTACTCATAAGGAACTATGAATTCACTCAAAACACTCTAACTATGGAACCTATGAGTCAAGGCATGATTTATATCAAATAGAATAGTCTAATTGTATATCTTTCAGTGGTTTATAAGCTAAACAAGAGAGATGTAACAAGAGGCTTGCAATTCGAACTTGTCTAGCTAAAAGCTAACATGATGTAGTACTGAAAGTGTAGCCTTGATAACAATAGTCTAATGGAATTTTCCTACAAGATGGATACTAAAACACCAGGTATTTAATGTTTCAAATCAAGATTTTAGGTACAACATCTAAATGGAAAGAAATCACAATGTTCTAAGATATCGAAATTTCTTGCAAGGCTCTATAATATAAACATGAATCAAGGGTGGAAGAAGAAGTTAAAACCTACTTAATTTGTAATGGGAGTGAAGACGCTCCTTGATAACTATATGATTCCAAAGATAAATTGGAAAATCAAACGAAAGAATTTGAGGTTACAATCTCGTATACAAGCTTAACCGAGACTGGTTAGTCGGCTCAAAGGCAATCTCGTATGAGGCTAAATTCTTTCAACATGAATAGAGAATAGAAGTTCAAGGAAAGGTTGAGAACCTACTTGATCTTGAAAAAGAAATAAAGATTCTTCTTCTCCTCCTCGTTGAACTAATATCAGTGTAAGGAAAAACAAAAGAAACTGCAGAAATCTCCAGCCGACGCAGTTGAAGGAGTGGTGATTCAAAAGAAGGAACATCAGCAACTATAATAGGCAGCTACAACAGCAACAACTCAGAAACCACAGTAACAGAGGATGGAAAGGTTTGTTCGATGGATAAGGAGTGAGTTTTTATAACTCCTCCGGACAACATGCATGCCGGCACGTCGGCTCACAGGTGTTGAGGTAAAAACCTCATTTCTCCACCCACAGCCACGTCTCCCATGCATACACTCTCTTGATTACACGCAAGTAACCTTAATGATAACCCAATCCCTTGGCTAAGCCTTATCCTAATGTGTGTTGGCTTCTCCTAAGCCTTACACATAAATCACCCAAAAATTCATCCCGTAATTGACCCCTAATTCAACTGGCCCAATAATCCCTATGTAAAGGTGTTCAAACGACGTCCATTTTTGTTGAAATTTCAACCATAGCCTAATGTGATGGTTTTACAAATTATGGTGATTTTAGTTTAATTTTTAAAATTTATTTTCCACTGAGTGAAAAATCACCCCAAAAATAGTTGCGTCGACTTAATCTCAAAATCCGGTCGTCAAAATTTCCGGATAATTACATATTTGATACCACCATATTTTCTAAGAATTATGGTGTTCTCAGGTTTTATTTTCGTTACAGTTTTCCGGTGTCGCCTTGTCGGGGTGCGCACGACCGAAAGTGATACCTGGGTATGATAAAGTGTCTTAAACATACCCTTAATCCTAAATATCTCAATTTAAGTCTAATCAGTTTGCATAAACAAGAATTTATAAGTAAAACATGATATTTAAAATTTAAGGGTATTACACTCTATGTTCTTAGGTTCAATTTGAGACACTAGAGCCATTTGATCAAGTTCAGAAATTGCTTTAAAATGAGAACTTGTCCTAGGAGGGTCAAGTAAGTTACCAATGATACTTTTCTGAGGATGATCTCTTAGCATTCTTATGTTTATTTGATCTCTTTCCCTGACTTCATTGACTGAATCCTGTGCTTCACTGCAGTCTGAGCTCTTCTTGGTTGTTTCTTCATTTTCTTCTTGTTCCTTAGAGTTCACTCCTTCCAGAAACTCCCCATCTTGCTTTTCTCTGCATAGATCAACATTAAATTCATCAAACATGATATGAGGAGATTCTTCAACAATTTGGTCTTTTACATTAAAGACCCTATAGGCTCTTGAATGATCAGAATAGCCAAGGAATATTCCTAAGTCACTTTTGGGCTCAAATTTGTCCAAGTCATGTTTGTTGTTAATTAGAATAAAACACTTGGTTCCAAACACTTTAAAATGTGCAATAGATGTTTTCTTACCTTTCAAAAGTTCATAAGGAGTCTTTTTGCAAAAAAGTCTTACCATTGCACGGTTTATGATATAACAAGAGGTGTTTACTGCTTCAGCCCAGAACTTCCTAGGCAGACCACTCTCAATCAACATAGTTCTTACCATTTCCACAAGAGTTTTGTTTCTCCTTTCTACAACCCCATTTTGTTCAGGAGTTTTTGGTGATGAGAACTTGTGGAGGACTCCTTCTTTCCTACAGAAAGTCTCAAAGTCAATGTTCTCAAATTCACCACCATGATTTGACATGATTGTTATAATTTTAAACTTCCCTTCCTGTGCAATTTTATTGTAAAACTCATGAAATTTTGTGAATGCATCATTTTTGTGAGCAAGAAAGAAAACCCAAGTAAATCTAGAAAAGTCATAAACAAGAACATATCCAAACCTTTTTCCATTTAGACTGTTTGTCCATGTGGGACCAAACAGATCCAAATGAATAAGCTCAAAAGGTCTAGTGGACTGACTTTCTGATCTACTTTTAAAAGATTTTCTTGTTTGCTTACCTTGAGAGCATGCTTCACAAAGTTTCAAATTGTGTTTGAAGGAGATTTCAGGAAAACCTTTAACCATATTGAACTTTGCCAACTTATGAAGCATATTGTAGCTAGCATGACCTAGTCTACGATGCCACAAGCAAGCTAAGTCATTTTTATTTGCAGTTACGCACAGGTTGGTGTTTTCCGGTTCATCAAGATCAACCATGTACACATTGTTTATTCTTTTTCCAGTGAATTTTACAAGATCTGAATTGGGTTCAAAAATAGTACAACCAAGAGAGTCGAAAATTACCTTGTGACCTTTGTCACACAATTGACTTATGCTTAGAAGGTTGTACTCCAAACCTTCCACCAGAAGAACACCATCAATCGAGTTTGAAAGATTTTTACCTACCTTTTCTGAACCAACAATCTTACCTTTATTGCTTCCTCCAAAAGTAACATGTCCGAACTTCTTTTCAGATAAGAGACAGAACTTTTCTTTGTCTTCCGTCATGTGTCTTGAACAGCCACTGTCAAGATACCACATATTGTTCTTGGCTGTAAAACACACCTACACACACACAATCAAAGAAAATTCTTTGGAACCCAAGTGCATTTGGGTCCTTCCAAAACTTCCAGATTAAAAACACAAGATAGCAAACTCTTTGAAATCCAAACTTGTTTCTTTACTGTGGAAATATTTTTGTTCCTCTTGCTATTTTCATATCGTTTTGGAACACTAACATTCATGAATTTTCCACCAAAATTTTTGTGAGCATTAGAGTGAGGCCAGAAATTGGTTTGATTCCTGAAAACTCCAGAATACTTGGTTCTGTACGAATTGCTGAAATCACTGACATGTGTTGACGATATGTGAGGATAGTGTCGACCCACATTGTTCCATTTTGTTTTGGTTGAAACATTCACATGGTTAAGTCTTGACCTACTATGTGCCCACTTGGTGTCTGACCAGACTTGTGATGACGTTGGCCTATCATAGGTCAATTTTCTCAAATCCTGTGACTTAATGTATGATGGTGTCGACCTATCATTGACAGAGTGTCGACCTTCCCAAACAGAGGATCTCCAGTTTTTGCTCTTTTGAGACACTTGTTTACTTTCAGCATTCGTTTTCTTTCTTCCATGTGATTTTTCATTGAAGACAATTTTTGCTAACCTGCCTTTTCTTGTTTCATTTTCATTTTTCTCGTTTCTTTGTCCTGTTGAGGTGGAGGCTTCTGAGGTTTTTGAAGAAATGAATGTTATGGTTTTCAGTCCTACCTCTTTCTTCTTTGTGGGATTAAATCCTAACCCCTCTTTATTAAAATTTACTCTTATACCTAGAAGGGCCTAAGATTATTCTTGCCGCTGACAAATTTTACAAGGACTTCTTGCTGTTTGATTTTTTCTTTTTGCAAGACTTCAATTTCTTTTTTCAGTTCATTGTTGACACTGTTTAAGGCAACATATTTTTCAGAAACAAGAGATACTTGATCAAGACTTTCAATGTTTTGACTTTTCAAGTCATTTATGACTTCTTTTAGTGCATTTATCTCTTGTGAGAATTCTTTCTCTTTTTCTTCTATTAAAGTATTCTAAGAAGACTGTTTCAATTTCTTCTTGAGCATTTTATTTTCTTCTTTGTTGGCCCTTTTTAGTACGGCAGCAAGCTAACCTAGATGGGATTTTACATAAACTTAAACTTAAATGCAGAAAATTAACACTTGAAAGTTTGGTTAGTTTAGTGTGATAAAGAGTAGCAGTGCGGAAGCAAATAAACAATCACATAAATGACACAAGGAATTTATCCTGGTTCGGCCCTTCCCACATGGAAGTCCTACGTCCAGTCCCCAAGCAACCTCTTGAAATTTTACTAACCAAGGGTACAGTCCCCCTCAAGGACAATACAACACCCAGCACCCTAGCCGGTCTTCTTCTCTTTCCCGGGCAAGAAGGCAGCCCACTTCTCTTATAGATAAAGAAGCCAACCTCCTAGTATAAACCCCAGTGCGGTTCTGCTAGACACAAACCCCTAACTAGGTTCTACACTGTATACAGTCCTACAGTTGGACAAAGATCTTTCTTAGAAAAGAAAGAACACTGCTGAGAGTTGGAACAGATGAAATCCAACTAAAAGAATACTCAGCGAAAAGACTCTCTCCCCCAGATTACAAGATTCACACAGAGAGAGTGAAAAGAGGAAGGCTTGAAAGCGATGAAGACTTCTGTTATGAAAGGCTTCTCTTGATTTGGCTCGAGCTCTTCTCTCTTTCTTTGAGTGTATGTGGAGTTGAGGTTCCTCACAGATGCACACCCCTTCAAAGATCTTGAGGAAAGCTCTTTCAGGAGTTATGTAACCAAGTCCTTGTTTGTTATTTCCAGATTTTGATCTGTTTAAGCATAGGGCTAAAGATGTTTTTCCTTTAGTTAATTTTCTAACTGATTCTTTTAAATACAATTTCTTCAGTTAGAGTTTTTAATTTTTCTTCTAACTCTAACTTCTCATTATTTTTACTTTTCAAATCTTTATTTAAAAGATAATTATTATCTTTACATTCTTTTAATTATTCTTCTAATTGTTCCATTTCTGATTTAAGATTAGAATTAGTGTTTTCTAAACAAGCAAGGTTGTTCTTGATATTGTTCAATTCTTTTACAACAACCTTGTGTTTATCATAAAGTTCATTAAACACTTCTTCCAAATCTTCAGACTCTGACCCTGAATTATTGCATGAATCAAAAAATGGGTCAGAATGTACCTCATCTAGTCCTACCATGAGGGCTAGATTTACTTGCTCTTTCTCTGAACTTGAGCTTGATGAGTCTGAGCTTGTGGCCTCTTCATTTTCCCAAGCAGCTGCCATGGCTTTTCTTTTGAACGTCTTGTGCTGCTTCTTGGATTTTTTGGTTTGACCAGTCTATTTGAGTCTTGGATAGTCTGGTCTCAGATGTCTGAGTTTTCTGCATTCATAGCAGACTGGTTCTTTCTCCTTTTTCTCTTTCCTTTGGTTCCTTCTTGACCCATTTTTCTTCTTCTTTAAAATCTTCTGAAGTTTGGATAGTACTTCATCAACATCACTGTCTTCAGATCCTATAATTTTTTAGCTAGAAGAAGAAGAAGTGGAAGGAGCAGCTGCAACTTTAAGAGCATTAGTACATTTTTTCTTTGATGAGCTCTCAGATAGTCGCTCCATATTAATTTCATGTGCCATGAGGGAACCTATTAAGTTATCAATAGAAAGTTTGGTTAAGTCATGGGCTTCTTCAATAGCAGTTACTTTAGGTGTCCATGAAAGAGTTAAGGACCTAAGTATCTTTCTAATAGTTTCCTCATCAGAAAGATTTTTACCAAGAGAACTCAGACCAACTACTATGCTCGAAAATCTATTATACATCTGAGTGATATTTTCATTTGGAAGCATTTTAAATTGCTCATATTGTGAGACAAGAATATTTATCCTAGTTTGTTTTACTTTATCTATTCCTTCATAAGTTATCTATAGTTTATCCCATATTTCTTTAGCTGATTTACATGCAGATACTCTACTAAATTCTCTTTTGGATAAGGCACAACATAAGTAGTTTTAGCTTTAAAGTTTAAAGATAATTTACTTTTATCTGCTGTTGTATTAGCAGTAGTGCCTGGAATAGGAAAAATAACATAATCACCTACCTCGATTACCTGCCACAGATCAAAATCTGTGCCTTGAATGAAGCATTCCATTCTCATCTTCCAATATTGGTAGTCCTCTCCATCAAAGAATGGAGGTCTGGTGACTGATTGACCTTCAGTATATCCTTGAGCTGCCATGGATCTTCTCTAAGATCATTAGATCTTCTTGATTGATTAGAGAACCTTGCTCTGATACCACTTGTTGGCCCTTTTGGTACGGCAGCAAGCTAACCTAGAGCGGGGGGGGGGGGGGGGGGGGGGGGGGGGTAAATAGGTTTTCTGAAATCTAAAATAGAAACTTAAACGCATAAAATTAACACTTGAAAGTTTGATTAGTTTAGTGTGATAAAGAGTAGCAGTGTGGAAACAAATAAATAATCACACAAATGACACAAGGAATTTATCCTGGTTCGGCCCTTCCTACATGGAAGTCCTACGTCCAGTCCCCAAGCAACCTCTTAGGATTTTACTAACCAAGGGTATAGTACCCCTCAAGGACAATACAACACCCAGCACCCCAGCTGGTCTTCTTCTCTTTCCCGGGCAAGAAGGCAGCCCACTTCTCTTACAGGTAAAGAAGCCAACCTCATGGTACAAACCCCAGTGCGGTTCTTCTAGACACAAACTCCTAGCTAGGTTTTACACTGTATACAGTCCAACAGTTGGACAAGATCTTTCTTAGAAAAGAAAGAACACTGCTGAGAGTTGGAACAGATGAAATCCAACTAAAAGAACTCTCAGCGAAAAGACTCTCTCCCCCAAATTACAAGATGCACACAAAGAGAGTGAAGAGGGGAAGGCTTGAAAGCGATGAAGACTTCTGCTATGAAAGGCTTCTCTTGATTTGGCTCGAGCTCTTCTCTCTTTCTTTGAGTGTATGTGGAGTTGAGGATCCTCACAGGATGCACACCCCTTCAAAGATCTTCAGGAAAGCTATTCCTTGTTCTTCAACCTTGCTTCATCTTTTATATGAGCAGCTTTTGAATAGATCCGTTGAGGAGATCCGTTGGAGTTCTAGCCGTTGCTCATCTTCTCTTCATTTGTCTTAATCAGACTCTGGTGGTCTTCAAGGTCTGTGGTCATAGAAGAGAGTGTTAGCATAAAAGAGTGTTCATGATAAATGGTGCATACCACTGTGTTTCTTCTAACATGTTAAAAATAGTAGTTCATATCTTTTTCTGACAAGACTCTGAAATGCGCATGCAGCTTTTTCTGTCAGAAGATATTTGACTTTTTATTTGGCGCCAAAAAGCACTTTAAACAATCGATGTTTAAATTGAAGTGAATCATTGTTTAAGTTACTTATCAAATTGTTATGAGAACCAAATCGATATGAGAGCAAATCGTTGTTCTCACTTATGAAATCGTTATACGGTCAAATCAATGTTTCACTTAACGAATCGTTACACAATCAAATCGTTGTGAGACTTATCAATTTGTTATGAGATTGATGCGACACAGATGAAACATGATATTCAATTTAATTACTCGTAAATTTTGCTATCACAAAGATATACTTTGATATCATCATAAGTTTTGTTATCATCAAAATACAAGGACAAACAGAGAGTGGTTCAACAATCTCCCCCTTTTTGGTGATGACAAAATTTATGAGAATTTTCTGGCAAAAATACTTAAGCATAGAAAATACAGAAAATTCACAGATAATGCATACCATGCATACTCTCCCCCTTTTTGTCACTAACCAAAAAGGAAGGATCTTACCATGTATTGCTCCTTTGAAAATTTCTTACCATTGAGGGGTTCAACAATCATTGACATTAATAAATAACTCCCCCTTAGTCTGTGCTCCCCCTAAGTGAAAGACTCTATCTGAATTAGACTTGCAAATAGTTATTAGTAATACTGAAATTTTAAAATAACTAAATGACTACTCCCCCTTCAAATAAGAGTTGGATGAAGAGCTGGCAATCACCAATGCCTTGAGCATCCTTGATCCTGATGCTCCAAGGATATCCTGCAAACAACTTATTCAAAAGTAGGTACCCAAATCTTTTTGGGTCATTGCTGGTTAGATGCATAAAAATATCCTTTCGGAATCCAAACTAAGTGCCTTGTTGTGCAGGTGTTTATTGTGTGTCCTAATTTATTACAATGAGAACAACAATGAATATAAATAGTTTTGTCGTTCTTATTATCTTTGTACTGTCTGTTTAGAACACAATTTTTGGAAACCTTCTCCTTTACAGGGGCCTTTTTCTGAGGCATCTTGGTTTCTTTTACAAATTTTGATAATAGATATTTTTCAAGAATTATGACATGTTTTCCTTTTTCAGGAGGTATGTAACCAAGCCCTTGTTTGTTATTTCCATATTTTGATTTGTTAAGCATAGGGCTAAAGATGTTTTTCCTTTAGTTAATTTTCTAACTGATTCTTTTAAATACAAATTTTCTTCAGTTAGAGTTTTTAATTTTTCTTCTAACTCTAACTTCTCATTATTTTTACTTTTCAAATCTTTATTTAAAAGATAATTATTATCTTTACATTCTTTTAATTGTTCTTCTAATTGTTTCATTTCTGATTTAAGATTAGAATTAGTGTTTTCTAAACAAGTAAGGTTGTTCTTGATATTGTTCAATTCTTTTACAACAACCTTGTGTTTAGCATAAAGTTCATTAAACACTTCTTCCAAGTCTTCAGACTCTTGACCCTGAATTATTGCATGAATCAAAAAATGGGTCAGAATGTACCTCATCTAGTCCTACCATGAGGGCTAGATTTACTTGCTCTTTCTCTGAACTTGAGCTTGATGAGTCTGAGCTTGTGGCCTCTTCATTTTCCCAAGCAGCTGCCATGGCTTTTCTTTTGAACGTCTTGTGCTGCTTCTTGGATTTTTCGGTTTGACCAATCTTTTTTAGTCTTGGACAATCTGGTCTCAGATGTCTGGGTTTTCTGCATTCATAGCAGACTGGTTCTTTCTCCTTTTTCTCTTTCCTTTGGATCCTTCTTGACCCATTTTTCTTCTTCTTTAAAATCTTCTGAAGTTTGGATAGTACTTCATCAACATCACTGTCTTCAGATCCTGCAATTTTTTAGCTAGAAGAAGAAGAAGTGGAAGGAGCAGCTGCAACTTTAAGAGCATTAGTACATTTTTTCTTTGATGAGCTCTCAGATAGTTGCTCCATATTAATTTCATGTGCCATGAGGGAACCTATTAAGTTATCAATAAAAAGTTTGGTTAAGTCATGGGCTTCTTCAATAGTAGTTACTTTAGGTATCCATGAAAGAGTTAAGGACCTAAGTATCTTTCTAATAGTTTCTGCATCAGAAAGATTTTTACCAAGAGAACTCAGACCAACTACTATGCTCGAAAATCTATTATACATCTGAGTGATATTTTCATTCGGAAGCATTTTAAATTGCTCATATTGTTAGACAAGAATATCTATCCTAGTTTGTTTTACTTTATCTATTCCTTCATAAGTTATCTGTAGTTTATCCCATATTTCTTTAGCTGATTTACATGCAGATACTCTACTAAATTCTCTTTTGGATAAGGCACAACATAAGTAGTTCTTAGCTTTAAAGTTTAAAGATAATTTACTTTTATCTGCTGCTGTAATGGCAGTAGTGCCTGGAATAGGAAAAATAACATAATCACCTACCTCGATTACTTGCCACAGATCAAAGTCTGCACCTCGAATGAAGCATTCCATTCTCATCTTCCAATATTGGTAGTCCTCTCCATCAAAGAATGGAGGTCTGGTGACTGATTGACCTTCAGCATATCCTTGAGCTGCCATGGATCTTCTCTAAGATCATTAGATCTTCTTGATTGATCAGAGAACCTTGCTCTAATACCACTTGTTGGCCCTTTTTGGTATGGCAGCAAGCTAACCTAGAGGGGGGGGGGGGGGATAAATAGGTTTTCTAAAATCTAAAACAGAAACTTAAACGCAGAAAATTATCACTTGAAAGTTTGGTTAGTTTAGTGTGATAAAGTGTAGCAGTGCGAAAGCAAATAAATAATCACACAAATGACACAAGGAATTTATCATGGTTCGGCCCTTCCCATATGGAAGTCCTACGTCCAGTCCCCAACAAACCTCTTGGGATTTTACTAACCAAGGGTACAGTCCCCCTCAAGGACAATACAACACCCAGCACCCCAGCTGGTCTTCTTCTCTTTCCCGGGCAAGAAGGCAGCCCACTTCTCTTACAGGGAAAGAAGCCAACCTCCTGGTACAAACCCCAGTGCGGTTCTGCTAGACACAAACCCCTAACTAGGTTCTACACTGTATACAGTCCTACAGTTGGACAAAGATCTTTCTTAGAAAAGAAAGAACACTGCTGAGAGTTGGAACAAATGAAATCCAACTAAAAGAACTCTCAGCGAAAAGACTCTCTCCCCCAGATTACAAGATGCACATAGAGAGAGTGAAGAGAGGAAGGCTTGAAAGCGATAAAGACTTCTGCTATGAAAGGCTTCTCTTGATTTGGCTCGAGCTCTTCTCTCTTTCTTTGAGTGTATGTGGAGTTGAGGTTCCTCACAGGATGCACACCCCTTCAAAGATCTTCTGGAAAGCTCTTCCTTGTTCTTCAACCTTGCTTCATCTTTTATATGAGCAGCTTTTAAATAGATCCGTTGGAGTTCTAGCCGTTGCTCATCTTCTCTTCATTTGTCTTAATCAGACTCTGGTAGTCTTCGAGGTCTGTGGTCATAGAAGAGAGTGTTAGCATAAAAGAGTGTTCATGATAAATGGTACATACCACTGTGTTTGATGCGACACAGATGAAACATGATATTCAATTTAATTACTCGTAAATTTTGTTATCACAAAGATATACTTTGATATCATCATAAGTTTTGTTATCACCAAAATACAAGGACAAACAGAGAGTGGTTCAACATTCTTAAGTTCATCATACTGATCCATTAGTTCAAAATAAACAAGCTCCCAATCATCCAAACTGAAATCTTTAAAAAGAGAGCTTACCTCTTTTTCTTCTTCTTCCTTTTCTCTAGCCATCAGACATAGTCTTGAATGAGTGTCCTCAGCATCTGAACTTTCTTCTTCTTCCTCGCTCCAAGTTCCAACCATAGCCTTTTGCTTATTTCTATTCCACCTGGGCTGAATTTTCTTCTGAACCTCAAGACATTCAAACTTGGCATGTCCTGGTTTCCTGTAGTTATAACAAACAATTCTATCAGTCTTTTTATTTGTATTCACTTTGGGTTTTGAAAGATTATTTGTATATGGTTTCTATGTCAGAAAACCCTTACCTTCCTTTCTCAAAAATTTCCTAAACTTTCTAGTTATCAATGCGAACTCACCTGAATCATCTTCAGAGCTGGAATTCTCACTTTCTTCAGTAGTCTCTTTTGTGCTGGGACTTACTTTAAGAGCAAGAGGCTTCTTCTTCTTCATATCATCTTCAGTTCTTCTCAAACCCACTCATATGTCATTAAAGAACCTATTAGTTCATCTACAGTTGTTGTGGATAAATTTCTAGATTCTTCAATAACTGTAGCTTTAGTGTGCCACATAGGTGTCAAAGATCTAAGGATTTTCCTGACCAATTCTTTATCAGTGTAGACTTTGCCTAAAATTTTCAGCCCATTTGTTAGCAAAGTTAGTCTACCATACATCTCAAAGATTGTTTCATCATGCTTCATTCGAAATGCCTCATATTTTGAAACTAACATGTTAGCTTTAGTCTCTTTAACCTTAGATGTGCCTTCATAGATTACCATGAGGCAATCCCAGATCTCTTTTGCACTTGAGCACGATCATACTCTCGAGAATTCAGTTGGATGCAGAGAGCACTGCATTACATTCATTGCACCCCAGTTTGCGTTAGATTTCTTGATCTCTTCAGGAGTCCACTTCTCCTCATCCTCGGATAGCTCATAAGGTCCATTGTTCACAACTCTCCAAATTTGATGGTCATGAGCTCGCAAGAAAACATGCATACAAGTTTTCCAATATGCAAAATTAGTACCATCAAAGTAAGGTGGTTTGTTCACAGAATGACCCTCGGTAATGTAGCCCCTAGATTCCATCATACACTAATCTCTCCTGGTCGTGAGACCAAATAAATTGGAGAACCAAGCTCTGATACCACATGTTAAGTGTAGAAGGATTATCTAGAGGGGGGGGTGAATAGAGAATCTTTAGAATTTTATGTCAATTTAAAATTATCGAAACCAGTGAGGTGAGGATGCTAAATAGACAACTAATACTCGATGCAACAAGGGTGCAAACCACACACAAGAAGAGGAATTTTTAAGGTGGTTCGGCTTCAGTGAGGAGACCTACGTCCACCCTTCACTAAACCAGTGAGGTACCACTACGAGAACAACTGTATGCGATTCTCGTACACCTGCTGATACACAGCTTGATCACATCTTCTGGATCACAGCTTGAACAATTCGCTGATACACAGCTTCAACCCAGATGATCCAATCACAGCACGTGAAGGATCAACACAATTTGCTTCACAAAGAAGCATACAACACACAATTTCAATGTTTAGAAGAAATCGAAAAGAACAAAGTAGAAAGATGCCAAAACATGTTTAGAGATCTTCAAACTCTTTGCATAGAATCTGGATTCGAATTGCAACACTTGTTAGCTCCAATTTCGATCTCTCCTTAGGTGAATTTCACTGGCAATTTTGCATACGGATCACAAGCATCAATGTTGATGAAGCATTCTGATCCCCTGTTCTTGAAGCTCAGCAGCAACTCATCGAATCCTCAAATTGACTCGATTCAGCAGCACATCCTTTAGATCTTGCTTCAAGCTGAAATCACCTTTTTGTGCTGAACTCAGAACACTGCTCTCCTCACTTTTTCGTGCTCTGCACTTTTTTTTTCATCAAGGTATGCAACAACAACTCCGAACTGGAACCATGTTTCCCTTTTTACCTGATTGCGTGGGATTCTTCTACAGTGGACCCCTCAACAGATTCCCATTACTTTTGGAGATACCTTTTTGCCGCCAAGAAAAATGGTATCTTCTAGAAAGAGAATGGCGTGTACCAGAAGAGCCTTAAAACGATGTATCTGGGATCACGTGCCCATGACTTAGCACAGGTGGCTGCTTTGATAAAAAGTTCTAAGTGTAGTAGTGTTGACACTTCAAGGATCTAGTGTCGACACTGATGAGCTTGAAATAGCATGAATTACCGAACATATAACAATAGTGATAACCTCAGATAGAGAGAGAGTCGACCTTATCTTCACTTCTCTTCACAGACACTTAGCTTCCTAATTAGTGTTGAACTTATCCTCAATTAGTGTTGACCTCATCAGTTAGCTTCTTTTCAATCCAGCACAGAGAAGTCCACAAGTGTTGATCTGCTCTCAGAATAATGTTGACATGTCTTGATCATATCTTCTCAACGCACTGCAAAGGGACCACTAGTGTTGACCTATGTTTCAGATAGTGTCGACCTTGTCAGACTTAATCAAGATCTTGCTTGATGCAAATGAATTGTACCTGTAAAACAAATGTTATGTGTCAAATATCTTTACCTTTTTTTCTTCAAATATGACATCATCAAAACCAGGGACACAACAATCACCCCCTTTTTTATGATGGCAACATTTGGTCATAGATGTTTGAGCTTGTAAAGTTGAAGACCAGTGATTCATTCAAACTATTTACATAAGTACACAAGCCGTTTATGTAAATGAGACAACATTTGTACTATTTCATTTGCAAGAGACATTTTCTGATGTTTTCATTTCAAAAGTTGAGATTTTTACTTGAATACAACTATACACATGAATTATGGGTGTAAACACTCTTACATTTGATTTAGAGACATTCTTTTCATACATGCGCACACACGACAAGATGTCATCGGACTTTGGGTAATGAATTGAGATCCAAGACTACCATAATTCTTAAAAAAATATGTTGATTCTGGATATGAGATTATCGAGAATTATTGGTGCACAGATAACGAGATTAATTTGATTTTATAATTTTTAGAGTAAATTTTATCGACAAAATTTTATTAAAAAAAAATAAAATCACCATAAATTTTATTATATTCTAATTAACTTGTGTTTAAAATTTCATCTTGATTGGACATCAATATAAAATTATAATCTCTAATAAACTTAAATAAATTAATTTGATTTTATTTAAATAGTTATGATATATCTTATTATCTATGTTTCTTTTAACGTGTTAAATATTATTAAAATATATACAATTTATATTTTGAAATTTATTATTACTTAAATTATATAAATATTAATAAAATTATACCTAAGTATTAATATAAGAAGAAAAAATATCATGACCAATTTCTATGTTTCTATGTTTTCTTTAAAGAAAGTTAGGCAGGGGGGGTAGAAGACGAGAAAGGAGGGGAGGGGGGTGAAGAAGGAATGGGAGGTGGAGAGAGCCCCGATTTTTCAAAACTCTTGTACACATGGCGCCTCAGGATTAGTGACTGCCTGAGTTCGGTCCAACAACATGTTCTTGATACTTAATATCTCATATCCTACTGTTTATGACATGTTTTGATGGTCTACTCTTTATTTGTATAGGTTTACAGAGTTTTTGTAAAAGTAGGTCAACTCTAGTTGACAGACAGGTCGACTCTACAAGACTGTCTAACAAACTCCTGAAGTAAAAGTCACAGTAGTGTCGACTCCATTTGACAGACAGGTCGACACACATAATCTGCTCAGTAAGTTTCTGAAGAGTAATTGGTCAGTAGTGTCAACTCTATTTGGAGATGAGATTGACACTAGCATCCATCCAGTGAACTAGTTTTGGAGGAATACACAGAAGGTCGACTCTGCCTGTTGATCAGATCGACTCTACCTGTTGATCAGGTCGACACTAAGTGTTTGTCAGGTCGACACTAGTGTTCTGACAGTAAGCCCTAAATTGATGATTGGTCAGTAGGTCGACTCTCTTGAAGAATGAGGTCGACTCTCTCTTTCTGTGCAAACCTAGAATTGTGCAGAGGATGAATCCGATGGCTGTGATTTCGTTCTGAGGTCCTTATGGGAGATGCTATAATTACTAAATTGCTCTTTCATCCAAGTGGCAATGTGATGAAGACCTTTTGGCCACGTGGCAGCTCAGGATGCTTTCTAGATACCTGTGCACATTCCCTTCACGTAAAAGGGACTGCATAGAGGCTATAAAAGCTCATATCTTTGTTCTGAAGAAAAGAAGTGTCCAACCAGCAATCCAGAGCTTGCAAGCCTCCAGCCATCCAACAATTACATCCAAAGGGACGTGGTGATCAAGGCCAAGCTGTGATGTGCTGAGAAAGGGAGCAGACCGAGAAGAAGAACAGAAGAAGAAGAAGAAGAAGAAGAAGTACTGGCAATTTAGATGCCACTGAAGAAGAGCATCGTGAATTGAAGAGGATCTCCATCGAATTCCTTCAAGGCTCTTCAATTCAAGCTTCTGCAAGACTTCTCATGAGGAACATCCAACCCACATCTATTTTAATTATTTCTTAGAGTGTTCATCTCATTTTTGTCTGTGAGATCTATACATGAAGTTTGTGTAGATTTCTGTGTATGTTTGAGTCTGTGAATCAGATCATTGCTAGAGGATCTGATCTCTTATGTTTTTTATCTAGCTTGTGTTGAGCTGTCGTGCTAGTGTGTGAGTCATCGTACTCACTGTGTGTGTGAGCCATGGCGCTCTGGTTTGTAAGTCATCGCACTCACTGTGTGTTTGAGTCATCGTGCTCAGATTGTGAGTCGTCGTGCTCAGATTGTGAGTCGTCGTACTCACAGTTGTATGTTGAGCTGTCGAGCTCAAGGGCGTTTGGAGTCGTCATGCTTCAGTGTGTGTTGTACTCCTTTTGAGTAGTGTGGCCTCACTGTGTGAAAGGTGGATGTAGGAATCACTGGTGTGATTTTCAAACCACCTAAAAATCCTTTGTGCAATGGTTTGATATATATCTTGCGCTAGATGTTTGCGTAGGATTTCGCTCTCACTACTTGTACAACTGCTTCACTCATTTTATTCACACAATTCACACATACACACATCAGATCAGTAATAGTTTCTTTTGAATAGATCTATAAATCAAAGTGTTCTTTAAATTGCTTAAGCTTCTGCAGTAATTGGTGTTAGATCTATTCAACCCCCCCCCTTCTAGATCTGTTCATACTCTGAATTCGATCCTACAATTGGTATCAGAGTAGGTTAATATCTGTTTCTGATCTGATTTGATTACTTTTGTTTGATCGGTGTGCTCTGACTGGTTGAATTGTCTACTTGCTCATTCCCTGTTTTTTACTTTGATTCATGGATTCTCGAGGATTTGTAGCTGAGGGCCATTCCATTAATAGACCACCATATTTTGATGGGTCTTATTACTCCTACTGGAAAAAATCGCATGCAAATTTTTCTAAGGGCACAAAACTATGAAATCTGGAAAATAGTTGACACGGGTCCTTATGAAAACCATGGAGATGAGGAGAATTAGACTAGAGAGAAAATTAGGAAAGCCACTCTTAATTACAGTGCCATGAATATGCTTCAATGTGCAGTTCACCTTAAAGAATATTTAAGAATATCCATATGCAAATCTGCTAAGGAAATGTGGGATAAACTTAAATTAATGCACGAAGTAACATCTCAAGTTAGGGAAACCAAAGCAAACATACTTGTTTCTGAATATGAACTGTTTATGATGAAAACTGATGAGTCAATTTCTGAAATGTTTGCCAGGTTTATGACAATCGTCAATGGACTGAAGGCACTAGGTAAAGAGTACACTGATGTTGATCTGGTAAGAAAAATCTTGCGCTCTCTATCATCTATCTGGCACACAAAGGTTACAATGATTGAAGATTCTAAGGATTTATCCAAAATTTCTTTGGATGAACTCATAGGATCTTTAATGACTTATGAAATAAATCTGAAAAGAACTGAAGAACATATGCTTAAAGTTAAACCAGTAGCACTTAAGGCTTCATCAAGCAACAAAGAGAAAAGTCAAGAAAAATCAAGTTTTGAAGAGTCTGACTCTGATGAGGATGAACTTGCCCTCATGACTAGGCAATTCAGAAAATTTTTAAAATTAAGAAGAGGAAAATTCAATGGAAAGAAAAAATATTCTTCTGGTAAAAAGAATGTTTCTTCTTCAAATTTTAATACTGACAGAAATCAAAAAGCTGATGAAGGTGTTATTTGCTACAGGTGCAACAAGGTAGGACACATGAAGAGTGAGTGTTCTGAGGTCAAGAAGGACAAATACAAGAAGAACAACAAAATGAAGAAGTCAAAAGCAATGATAGCAACTTGGTCAGATGAAGACCAAAGTGAGGATGAAGGAGAGAACTCCTGAAGCTCAAAAAATGAGGAATTATACTTTATGGCTAATAACAGCGATAGAAAGGTAAGCTCTTCTTTTGAACAATATACTGTTGAAGATTGGGAAGATGCCTATGCTACGTTAGTCGAAAAATATTCTGAAATAAGAAAAGAAAACAAATGTCTGAAAAAGAAAATTGAAAATGTCATGCATGATACTTCCTTAACTAGGAGAATGCATGAACTTGAAAATGAAATATCGAAACTTAATGATGAAAAGGAAGAACTTCTGAATGAAATGGATGAGTTTAAAATTGCATCTCAAAAGGCTAACACTGGTTTTGAAAAGCTCTTTGAAAAAATGGAATTGCAACAAAAAGAAAAACAACAAGCAATTGATGAAATTCAGAAACTTAAGAAATTGCCGAGTGAAAAGGATCAACTAATAAAAATTTCACAAATGGAAAAGAAAATCTTGATGCCTTGTTAGGATTAAGAATGAATGCTGAAAAACATGGACTAGGATTCACTACAGAAAATTCAATGAAAAATAAACTTGCTAAAAAGAAAGAAAAATCTTCAAAAATTCCTTTGATAAAATTTGTCAAAAGCAATAGTCCAGAAAACAAAAGCAAACAAGTGTCAAAGAAAACATCTGAAACAATTAAAAACCAAAATAAAAAGAAAGTGTCTAATCAAAAGAAACAAAATAAGTCGACACATATTGTAGACAGGTCGACACAAGTTAGTCATAAGTTCAAACTTGTGGCCACTGAGTCTACTCTGCCTCAACATAAGTCGACCTATCCACTTCTGAATAACAACAGGATGTTTCACAAAAACTCAAATAAAAATCTGAAAAATTATAAAAACATAAAAACATGCTTTCATGATGATTATTGGAGATCCAGAACATCATATCAATCCAATTGGATCAATTCTTAGAATCAATGGTATCACAATCCTCATTCGTACCGTTCACAGTCTTTCTATTCAAATTTTCCAAGATATCAACAGAACTCTTGGTCTGGATTTCCATACATGAACAATCATTTTAAAATGCATAATTTCCCTACTTATGAAAGGAAAAACACTGGTGTTTTCATTCCAAATCAGAATGTTAAAATACCAAAAAGGGAAGTCATTTCAGAAATAAAACAAAAACCAAAAACAACTCAAGTTTGGATCAGAAAAGACTTATTATTTTTGCTCAAACAAACTGATGGTCCTAACAATGTTTAGGTACCAAAATCTTTTCTTCTCTGATCTGATTTGTACAAGAAAGTCATGCACCCAACTCCAATGTGTGGTTTCTTGACAGTGGGTGTTCACGACACATGACTGGAGACAGAACAAAGTTTTCATTTTTGATTGAAAAGGAAGGAGGATCTGTTAATTTTGGAGGTAAAAATAAAGAAAAAATAATTGGATCGGAAAGGTTGGTAAATCCTCCTCAAACTCAGTTGAAAATGTTTTGTTAGTTGATGGTTTGGATTATAATCTTTTGAGTATAAGTCAATTGTGTGACAAGGGTCACAAAGTTGTTTTTGAATCAGACTTTTACAAAATACTTGATTCTTCATCTGAAAAAATAAAATTCTTTGGAAAAGAAAAAAACAATGTCTACATGAACAATCTTGATAAAAACTTTGCTGAAAAAATCTATTTGGTGCTAATAAAATTGAAATTGCATGGACATGGCACAAGAGACTTGGTCATTCAAGTTTTAACATAATAAATAAACTCTTAAGGCTAAATCTGGTTAAAGAACTTCCTGAATCTCTTCTAAATGTTGAAAATCAACATTGTGGGATATGTGCTCAAGGAAAACAAATCAGAAAATCTTTTAAAATTTTCAATGATGTACTTACTTCTAAGCCACTAGAATTACTTCATATGGACCTTTTTGGGCCAACAAGAATTTTCAATCTCAGTAGCAAACGATATGGATTTGTCATCATTGATGATTTTACTAGATACACTTGGGTTATATTTCTATCCCACAAAAGTGGTACTTGTCAAGAATTCAAGAAATTATGTACCATTGCCTTAATGGGTTTTTCACATAAAATCAAATCCATTTTGACTGATCATGGAGGAGAATTTGAGAACAAAGCATTTTCTAATTTATGTGCTAAATTGAACATCTTTTACAGATTCTCTTCTCCAAGAACTCCAGAACAAAATGGAGTTGTGGAAAGGAAGAATAGAACTCTGGTGAAAATGGCTAGATCCATCCTTCTGGGCTGAAGCTGTGAACACACAAATCATATTTTGAACAGAGCAATTAGTCAGACAAAAAATCAGAAAAACCCCCTATGAACTTTTGAAAAACAAAAGGCCAACTTTGTCGTACTTTAAAGTTTTTTGTTGCAAGTGCTTTGTACATAACAACAATAAAGAAAATCTTGATAAATTTGATGTCAAAAGTCATGAAGCCATTTTCCTGGTTATTCAGAAATTTCTAGAGCTTTTAGAGTTTACATTCTCAATAAAACTGTGGAAGAATCTCCACATGTAGTTTTTGATGAAAATTCATATCAAACTGATGACTCTACATCTTACAGGATTCCTAAAAGTAATGAAGAAGATGACTTCATTGTCGAATCCTCACCAACTGTTGAAGAGAATGGAGATTCATTTGAAAATCTGGAAAATCAATCACCTACCACAAGTGGATCGGGTAATATTGTTCCAGAACGGAATGAACCCCAAGAGGTAATTCCTGAAAACAGACTTTTAAGAGATCATCCAATTAAGAATGTAGTTGGTAATGTGCATGATAGAGTTAGAACTAGATCATCTTTTCTGAATGCAATAAATGAAGACCCATTGGCACTAATTTCTCAAATTGAACCTAAGTCCATTGATGAAGCTCTAACTTGTGAGGATTGGGTCAATGCAATGTATGATGAACTTCATCAATTTGATAGAAATCAAGTGTGGGAATTGGTACCCATACCTAGTGTTCAATCTGTGATTGGCACTAGATGGGTATTCAAAAATAAATTGAATGAAAATGGACAGGTTGTTAGGAATAAAGCTAAACTAGTTGCCAAGGGGTACAATCAAGAGTTTGAGATTGACTTTGAAGAATCATATGCCCCTATAGCTAGACTAGAAGTTGTAAGAATTTTTCTTGCTTTTGCATCATCTTGGAAATTTAAAGTTTATCAAATGGATGTAAAAAGTACTTTTTTGAATGGTTACATCAAAGAAAATAGTTGTGTAGAACAACCTCCTAGTTTCGAAAATGAAAAATATCATGATCATATTTTCAAACTTAATAAGGCTCTTTATGGTCTTAAGCAAGCTTCAAGAGCTTGGTATGACCGCTTGAGCTCATTTTTGCTGAATAAAGGATACACAAGAGGTAGGGTAGACCAAACCTTATTTATAAAAACGGTCAACAATCAAATCATTATTGTTCAAATCTATGTTGATGACATAATTTTTGGGTCTACAAACAAAGCTATGTGCACTGAATTTGTTGATCACATGAAAACTGAATTTGAAATGACTTTGATGGGTAACTTATAATTCTTTTTGGGATTGCAGGTACATTAAACCAGTGAAGGGATTTTTATAAGTCAAACAAAATATAAGATTTGACTTTCAACACCTCAAGCACACCAATGGCAATAAATATAAGATTAGAGGAAGATTCTTCTAGTAAGTCAGTAGATCCAAAGACCTACAGAGGTATGATTGGCTCTCTACTTTATCTCACAACTTCTAGACCTGATATTCAATTTAGTGTGTACATGTGTGCTAGATTTCAAGTCAATCCTAAAGAAAGTCACATGTTAGTTGTCAAAAGAATTTTTAAATATCTTGTTAGAACATGTGAACTTGGAATATGGTATCCTGCTAGTTGCAAATTAGATTTAATTGCTTATTGCGATGTTGATTATGCTGGTTGTAAGTTTGATAGAAAAAGTACTGGTGGCTTGTGTTTATATCTAGGTGGATGCCTAATTTCTTGGGCTTCTAAAAAGCAACATTTAGTAGCTCTATCCACTGCAGAGGCTAAATATGTTGCGGCTGGTTGTTGTGGCACTCAAGTACTTTGGATGAAACACCGGCTTCTAAACTATAATCACAAATTGGGTTGTATTCCTATTTGTGTGATAACACTAGTGCTATTAATTTGTCTATAAACCCAATTCAGCATTCATGAACAAACACATTGAAATAAGGCACCATTTTCTAAGGGACGAGGTTGCTAAGAAATCTTTTGAGCTTCACTTCATTGAAACTGAAAAATAAATTACTGATATTTTCACTAAGCCTCTTCCAAAAAATAGATTTTCATCTTTAAGGAGAGAGCTTGGTTTGTGCAAACTTCCACATGCTTAATATCTTCAATCTCTTTTTACAAATAAAAGCTTTCTTGTTCTTGCAAATAAATTCTCACTTCTCACATTGCATTGACATTCTTGATATATCAAATAGTGATTTGAAGAAAGGCAAGTCAGACTTGTCTGGACACTTTCACTATGAGTGAGTATATGTCTCCGCCAAGTATCAAGAGCCTTTATATGCAACTATTGAGGGGGAGCCTTACTTTTCAATAAAAACACTCATGTTGATTCTACTCTCACTTTGGTATCCGATAGAAAAGCTTAAGACCTTACTAAAGTTCATGTTTACTGAGTTTAGAATTATTATTCTACATTGTGTTACATTTAAAGCTTCCAACTTCCTTGTTGAATACTTCTGCTCACTCATATAGGTCACTTTAACTCACATTTGCATCATTATTTTAACTACATTCAGATCATTATATTTTGCTATACTTTGCATTGAGTGTGTCCTTGTGATTAAACTTTCATGCACAATAACAAACATAATAATCTCTCTCATATATTAATATCACTCTGCCTCATTTACTTTGATCATTCTTCAACATTCCTTTTCACAACTTCACTTCTTGAACTCCTACCTTCTTAGTTTTCATGTCTATCTTTTTGATGCTATCAAAAAGGGGGAGAAATATCATTGGTTAAAGAGAGAGAAATAAAATTGGTATGTTGCCATCAGTATGAATTGCATTGGGGGAGAAATATGGAGAAATTGGTACGTTGGTATGAAAAATTGGAGAAAGTGCAGGTTCAGGGAGAAACTACAGTCAGGGGGAGCATGAAGAGACCAAGTTTGAGTATTTGTTTTGTCATCATAACAAAGGGGGAGAATGTTGTGTTGAGTGTGTATTGGAATTTCTTAATGATGATTTTTTAATAATGACCAATTAATCACTCACATTTTAATTTGATGATGACACAGTGAACATATTGTACATATTGAATATATTACAATAATGTTCAAACAACATGTTCTTGATACTTAATATCTCATATCCTACTGTTTATGACATGTGTGATGGTCTACTCTTTATTTGTACAGGTTTACAGAGTTTTCGTAAAAGTAGGTCGACTCTAGTTGACAGACAGGTCGACTCTACAAGACTGCCTAGCAAACTCCTGAAGAAAAAGTCACAGCAGTGTCGACTCCATTTAACAAACAGCTTGACACACATAATCTGCTCAGCAAGTTTCTGAAGAGAAATTGGTTAGTAGTGTCGACTCTATTTGGACATGAGGTCTACACTAGCATCCATCCAGTGAACCAGTTTTGGAGGAATACACAGGAGGTCAACTCTACATGTTGATCAGGTCGACACTAAGTGTCTGTCAGGTCGACACTAGTGTTCTGACAGTAAGCCCTGAATTGATGATTGGTCAGTAGGTCGACTCTCTTGAAGAATGAGGTCGACTCTCTCTTTCTATGCAAACTCAGAATTGTGCAGAGGATGAATCTGATGGCTATGATTTCGTTCTGAGGTCCTTATGGAAGATGCTATAATTACTAAATTGCCCTTTCATCCAAGTGGCAATGTGATAAAGACCTTTTGGACACATGGCAGCACAGGATGCTTTCTAGGTTTATGTGCACATTCCCTTCACGTAAAAATGGATTGCACAGAGGCTATAAAAGCTCATATCTTTGTTCTAAAGAAAAGAAGCGCCCAACGAGCAATCTAGAGTCTGCAAGCCTCCAGCCTTCCAGCAATTACATCCAAAGGGATGTGGTGATCAAGGCCAAGCTGTGATGTGCTGAGAAATGGAGCAGATCGATCAGAAGAATAGAAGAAGAAGAAGAAGTACTGGCAATTCAGATGCGACTAAAGTAGAGCATCGTGAATTGAAGAGGATCTCCATCGAATTCCTTCAAGGCTCTTCAATTCAAGCTTCTGCAAGACTTCTTCACTGAGGAACATTGTCACACCCCAAATTTTGTTTTAGCAGCGGAATAAATTGGGAGACGCAACGAACAAGCAAGCATTCAGAAGCTATAGACCAATAGCTTTTACAAATAGGGCCCACAATGCAATAATCAAATTTTCTTTCTTTATTTATCAAAATGAATATTACAACCTCCAATGTCAAATGAAACACTCCTTGCTCACCAATCTATCTATCTCTCAAAGAAAAGGGAAATTACATTCATGACCAATCTAAATAAAAATAAGAATGGACTCTCTAAGCATACTCCATGCTCGACGCACAAGTCCCATCATTTAGCTTTACCTTCACTACCTGAAATGTTAAAGAGAGAAGGTATGAGCGCACTCGCCCAATAGGATTTACATCTTCCAGCAATGATATAAGTATTTAACAGTTTAAAAGCTAGAAGGTAAGAACATGCTATGTACAATGCAAGTAAAATAGCAGTAGTAACACGTGTGCAGTGTATCCTGCAAGATTGTGAGATCAAGAGATGTAAAGATCAATCTAGCAATAAGGTTGTATTCAAGAGTTCAAGATATTGTGAACAATGATTTAGAAAGATGGTAACTTTATGAACAAGAGCAAGATAACATGTAACAAGATGGTCATTTCACTAGCAAGCATTTTGAGTAATTCACTCGGAGCACTCCACAAGAATATCACGTAGGATCTACTGGCGCCTCATGCAAGTACGTCCTTCAGCCACTCGGGTTAAGGACAGTACACAATCGCAGATAACAAGCAAGTAAGTTTATCATGTGTAACCAGTATGTGCCATGCCAAGCACCAATCATGATTCTGCACCACGCCACACAACTTTGTTAGGATCAACCTAACAATCAACTCCTTAGGTAACGAACATCTTTGGGAAAATTGGGCAATCAACTCCTTGGGGTAAACAAGACTTTGTCGGGGGCGAATCTGACAATCACACCCATAGGTAACAGGACTTTGCCAGAATCTCTAGGACCAGATATGGGCCCTCAGTCAGGTTTGTATTGCGCAACACTGGCATGTGTCCCAATGGGCCCGTCGACTCATGGGTGACAAGAACGAGTTTGAGTCCATGATTCCAATATCATTAATGTACTTAAGAACATATCACAAGAAAGGCAATGTGTGTCAATAGGATAGACTGGTTGAGAAAGTTAGGACTATCATGTCAATAGTAATGATTATCGAGAGTGTCATGTCAATAATGATATAGAGTTCAAGGGTACATAGGAATATCGAGTCAAGAGCTCAATCTAGAAGCATAACGACACATTTACATAGATTCTATCTTTATAAATTGGTTCCTATGTTATAATCGATCACTCTGAGAAAGTCAAGATGAGGAGAGAAAGATCTCGTCAAGAATGCCGAGAGAGAAGAGATACGTGCACACTAACTTCCGGTACTTCATTGGTACAACCTGCTCGTCGCCATGTGGGAATCCATGGTCAGAGGAGACATATGGAGGCCTTGGTCAAGGGGTCACTAGTCTGGTAGAAGGCAATATCAGACGGAGAGTTCACCACAAGCCAAGAAGGGGTTTTCCTATCGTGCTAGAGTGTAACGCATGCCGCACGTGAGAACGCTCCAATGCGTGTGTGAATCAGATTATGGAAACTCCAGTTATAAAAACTCCGTTTATGAAAACTTCATGCTTGGCAAGTATCATGAGTACTAAATTAGGAAAACACTAATCATGCGTGACCATTTTAGCAAGTATCATGGTTGTGTTAGCAAGTTCGGTAACAAGGCAAGATATGAACGGTAGAGAGAGAACATGGTCAATAACTAAGATCAATAAACATTATGCGAACATATTTTACACTTAGATGGGTAGATAAATGCATTGTAACAGTAACTAACTGGTACAAGAGAAGACGGGGCATGAAACGACGTCAAACGGGCTAAACAGGGCTGATCTGCCCAGGGGTGCTTTATAAGGGGTTTTTCCTAGCCGATTTCAAATAGGTTTGACACATGTGAGTTTGAAAATCAAAACAAATGCTAGGATGGTCAAATTAGGTGAAATCACTTCTGTTACTTAGATTACTTCCAATACTTTGTAAAGTAACAAATAATCGAGAAACAAAGGTCATTTGACTAGGTAATAAAATGTATTGTGATGACTACATGATTCTAACATAGTGTTCATGTTTGGGTTTATACTCTCAGTACGGTCAACAAAAATTCAATAAACCTCTGCCAAATCAAATTAGACTCATAGAGCAACAAGTTCTATATTGAACACTCGGTCCAAAAACAACTCCACAAATAGGTATGGAACTCGTAAGACAAGTCAAGGTTAAATCATGACAATACAGCGTCAAGATCATGCAAGATTTAATTCGTGAAACTCTCAAGATAAAAATTGGGGAAAACAGTAAGAACATGATCTATACATATGGATGCAAGCATGGACGAGTTTAATTAGAGTTTGGCATGGAGATGACCTACCTTTGGAGTTGAATAAGATTCGCTCTCTAGAAAGCCCTAGTTCTGACCGCCTGGAGGAGAATGCTTAATACTCTCGACTCACTGGATGAAAATTGGGCAAACCAGTGGGATTAGGAAGTAGACTCAACCCACTTTCCATGGGTATAAGTTTTGCACGTTTTGGTTAAGGTTTGTCCTACCTTAGATCGACTCCAAGAAGAGCTAACTGCATAGATCGATGCAGACGCAGCTGGGAAGAAGGCTCCAAGTTAGGACGATTTCCTCCACCTTTGGTGCTCAAGAACAGCCTCCCATGACCCCAACAATGTGTAATTTCATCCCCTAGGATTTCATGACAAGTATATATGCATCTAGGGTTTTTAGAAGTCTTATTGGGTGTAGGAAAGGAAGGGTTGCGGTTTTGGGTTAACACCTTCCATTTTTTGATGATTTCTCACCCCAAAAGAGTGTGTGAGGTTTTAGGAAACCTCCACCATGGTTAGGCATGAATTTGGGTTGCCAAGAAGGCTAATTGCCTTGGGATTCGCCCTAATTATCTCTTTCTATTTTCAGCTCAATTAGGGTTACGAATTTGGTTATTTTTCTTGCTCCATTTTATTCTTGGGTCAAAAGTGATCCATTGGCCCAATTCCGATAATGGGTCATCAATGCATGATGTTTGGAGTCTCTCCAACATTTTTATTTAATTTATGATCACATTTTATTTCCATGGTAACTGTTTTCTGACTTGGTTTCCTAATTAGGATAATTAGTCACAATAACTCTTAAACCTAGACCAAATGATTTTTATTGACCCAAATTTCTTGATGGGTCATTAGAGGATATTATTTGAAGTCCATCTATGATTTTTATTTAATTTTCTGACTCATCTAAGTACGTGTCATAATGATTTTTTGACTTATTCTTTAATTATGATAATAAGTCGCAATAATTTAACTCAATCCAAAAGATTTTTATTGGCCCAAATTTCTTTATGGGTCACTATAGAACACTATTTAAAGTCTAACTATGATTACGACATTTTTAGATGTGTTTTTACATCTGGGATAATGGTGTGTACGTATTAACTAGTTTTAAATTATTAAGTGGTCATATTTTCTATTTATCTCAAATTTTCAATTACTGTAATTCTCAGGGTGCTATATCCTCCCCCACTTAAAAGAATTGGTCCCCAAATTCATAGGACAATTTCTTCTTTCTAAACTGCATCAAATCTCCCCCACTTAAGATTATGCATGTAGAGGAAATTTTTCAAGTAGATTACTTTGAGGTTATTGTATTGGTATGAATATATTAATTCATCTCAGTTACAACCTGATCAAAAGAAAAAGGTGATACTACAAGGAAGATCAAAAGAACTACCAAGATTACATGATGTTTAGGATATGAAGTCAGTGCAAGTAAATCTACCTCATGTTACTTTGCCCCTTCTAGTCTTCCTAGAGGGTTCCTTTCCTTTTATTACTTGTAGCTGGCCTTGACGTTGAGGTGCCTTTTTCTCCAAGTGAGGGCAAGCACCGATCTAGTGGTCCTTACTTCCACATCGCAGACAAGCCCTCATCTTTCTCCAGCACTCCTCGACCTTATGTCCCATTCGACTACAGTGCCAACAATTCTCCTTGAATGGTAGGATTGCGTCATGTGGTTGGTCTCCTCTCTTAGGCTTCTTATTCTTTAAGTGACACTTGTTTTTATTTAACCTCTTCTTCAGGCTTTTGGGTTGATAATCCTTGAAGTTAATGGTTTGTCCTTCCATTAGGGTGGACTTCCCATCATCTACCTTGGTCATCTCTATGGCATCTTCTACTAATTGAGCTCGTTTCACCATCTCATTGTAAACTTGAATGTCCATTGATGCCAAGAGGGGAATAAATGTTGGATTTAATCCATTTAGGAATCTTTTTGCCTTCATCTTCTCTGTCTCGACTAGGTGTGGTGCATAGCGGGACAACCTAGCAAATTGGGCTTCATACTCCGCCACTAATGATCCTTCCTGTTTAAGAGCAACAAATTCCACAGCTTTCTTCTCACAAACCCTTTCAAAGAAATATTTATTGTTGAAGTGTTCTATGAATTCAGCCCAAGTAGTAGGAGCATCATGCAATGTAGCTTTGGTGGCCTCCCACCGGGCCCTTGCATCACGTTCTAGTTGAAAAGTGGCCAATAAGACCCTCTCTTGGTCCGTGCACTGCATTACATTGAACATCCGTTCCATCTCTTGCATCCAGTTTTCAGCCTCCTCGGGATCAGGAGATCCATCAAACTTGGGAGGATCCATCTCTCGAAAATTCCTATGAAACTCTTCTTCCCTGGCACGAGCTCCACCATGTGCGACTTGTTGCAAGGCCTGTGCCAACTCATGTACTGTATTATGCATATCATGCCATTGGCCACGCCTAGCTGCCATCTCCAAGAAGGTTTAGAATCTTGAGAGAAGATTAATAGTTAGTTATAGTCTAAGTTATCCTTTGTGAATATGAGTTTATTAACTTTTGAACTATTCTAACCACGGGCTCTACCCATCTCACTAGGTACTATCAAGAGACCTAGTTTAGTGCTAGACAGAAATAGCGTAGGAACCTAGATCCTCACAACATGATCCTTTAACGTAGGGTCATAACTTAGCCTCTAATGTATCTAAAGACTTTAGAAATCCTAGGCTCTGATACCACTCTATCACGCCCCCAATTTTGTTTTAGCAGTAGAATAAATTGGGAGACGCAACGAAGAAGCAAGCATTCAGAAGCTATAGACCAATAGCTTTTACAAATAGGGCTCACAATGCAATAATCAAATTTTCTTCCTTTATTTGTCAAAATGAATATTACAACCTCCAATGTCAAATGAAACACTCCTTGCTCACCAATCTATCTATCTCCCAAAGAAAAGGGAAATTACATTCATGACCAATCTAAATAAAAATAAGAATGGACTCTCTAAGTGTACTCCGCGCTCAACGCACAAGTCCCATCATTTAGTTTTATCTTCACTACCTGAAATGTTAAAGAGAGCAGGTATGAGCGCACTCACCCAATAGGATTTACATCTTCCAGTAATGATATAAGTATTTAACAATTTAAAAAAAGCTAGAAGGTAAGAACATGCTATGTACAATGCAATTAAAACGGTGGTAGTAACACGTGTGCAGTGTATTCTGCAAGATTGTGAGATCAAGAGATGTAAAGATCAATCTAGCAATATGGTTGTATTCAAGAGTTCAAGATATGTGAACAATGATCTAGCAAGATGGTAACTTTATGAACAAGAGCAAGATAACATGTAACAAGATGGCCATTTCACTAGCAAGCATTTTGAGTAACCCACTCGGAGCACTCCACAAGAATATCATGTAGGATCTACTGGTGCCTCATGCAAGTACGTCCTTCAGCCACTCGGATTAAGGACCATCACACAATAGCAAGTAACAAGCAAGTAAGTTTATCATGTGTAACAAGTACATGCCATGCCAAGCGCCAATCATGATTCCGCACCACACCAGGCACACGACTTTGTTAGGGGATCAACCTAACAATCAACTCCTGAGGTAACGAACATCTTTGGGAAAACTGGGCAATCAACACCTTGGGATAAACAAGACTTTATCGGGGGCGAATCCGACAATCACACCCATAGGTAACATGACTTTGCCAGAATTTCCAGGACCAGATACGGGCCCTCAGTCAGGTTCATATTGCGCAACACTGGCATGTGTCCCAATGAGCACGTTGACTCATGGGATGACAAGAACGAGTTTTGAGTCCATGACTCCAATATCATTAATGTACTTCAAGAATGTATCACAAGAAGGCAATGTGTGTCAATAAGGATAGACTGGTCAAGAAAGTTCAGGACTATCATGTCAATAGTAATGATTATCGAGAGTGTCATGTCAATAATGATATAGAGTTCATGGGTACGTTAGGAATATCGAGTCAAGAGTTCAATTCGGAAGCATAACGACACATTTACATAGATTCTATCTTTAATAACTTGGTTTCCTATGTTATAATCGATCACTCTGAGAAAGTCAAGATGAGGAGAGAGAGATCTCGTCAAGAATGCCGAGAGAGAAGAGATACGTGTACACACTAACTTCCAGGTACTTCATTGGTACAACCTGCTCGTCGGCCATGTGGGAATCCATGGTAAAAGGAGACTTACAGAGGCCTTAGTCAAGGGGTCACTAGTTCAGCAAAAGAAATATCCGACGGAGAGTTCAACACAAGCCAAGAAGGGGTTTTCCTATCATGCTAGAGTGTATGCGCATGCCGCGCGTGAGAATCGCTCCAGTGCGTGTATGAATCCAATTATGGAAACTCCAGTTATAAAAACTCTGTTTATGAAACTTCATGATTGGAAAGTATCATGAGTACTAAATTAGGAAAACACTAATCATGCATGACCAATTTTAGCAAGTATCATTGTATGTTTAGCAAGTTCGGTAACAAGACAAGATGTGAATAATCGGTAGATAGAGAACATGGTCAATAACTTAAGATCAATTAAACATTATGTGAACATGTTTTACACTTAGATGGGTTGATAAATGCATGTAAACAGTAACTAACTTGGTATAGGAGAAGGCGGGGCATGAAAATGACGTCAAACGGGCTAAACAGGGCTGATCTGCCCAGAGGTGCTTTATAAGGGGTTTTTCCTAGCCAGATTCAAACTAGGTTTGACACCTGTGGGTTTGAAAAATAAAAACAAATGCTAGAATGGTCCAAATCGGGTGAAACCACCTTTTTTACTTAGATTACTTCCAACACTTTGTACAGTAACAAATAATCGAGAAACAAAGGTCGTTTAACTGGGTAATAAAATGTATTGTGACTGGCTATGTGATTCTAACACAGTGTTCATGTTTTGGCCCATACTCTCAGTACAGTCAACAAAAATTAGAGAAACCAGTGCCAAATCAAAGTAGACTCATAGAATAACAAGTTCTATGTTGAACACTCGGTCCAAAAATGACTCCACAAAGAGGTATGGAACTCATAAGACAAGTTAAGGTTAAATCATGACAGTACAACGTCAAGACCATGCAAAATTTAATTTGTGAAACTCTCAAAATAAAAATTGGGGAAATAGTAAGAATGTGATCTATACATATGGATGCTAGCATGGACGAGTTTAATTAGAGTTTGGCATGGAGATGACCTACCTTTGGAGTTGAATAAGATTCGCTCTCCAGAAAGTCCTAGTTTTGACCACCTGGAGGAGAACACTTAATACTCCCAACTCACTGGATGAAAATATGGCAAACTAGTGGGATTAGGAAGTAGACTCGACCCACTTTCCAGGGGTATAAGTCTTGCTCGTTTTGGTTAAGGTTTGTCCTACCTTAGGTCGACTCTAAGAAGAGCTATCTGCACAGATCGATGCAGACGCAGCAAGGAAGAAGGCTCTGAGTTGGGGCAATTTCCTCCACCTTTGGTGCTCAAGAACAGCCTCCCATGACCCCAACAATGTGTAATTTCGTCCCCTAGGGTTTCATGACAAGTATATATGCATCTAGGGTTTTTAGAAGTCTTATTGGGTGTAGGAAAGGAAGGGTTACGGTTTTGGGTTAACACCTTCCATTTTTTGATGATTTCTCACCCCAAAAGAGTGTGTGAGGTTTTAGGAAACCTCCCACCATGTTTAAGCACGAATTTGGGTTGCCAAGAAAGGCTAATTGCCTTGAGATTTGCCATAATTACCTCTTTCTATTTTTAGCTCAATTAGGGTTACGAATTTCTGGTTATTTTTCTTGCTTCATTTTATTTTTTTGCCAAAAGTGATCCATTGGCCCAATTCCAATAATGGGTCATCAATGCATGATGTTTGGAGTCTCTCCAACATTTTTATTTAATTTATGATCATGTTTTATTTCCATGGTAACGGTTTTCCGACTTGGTTTCCTAATTAGGATAATTAGTCATAATAACTCTTAAACCTAGACCAAATGATTTTTATTGACCAAAATTTCTTGATGGGTCATTAGAGGATATTATTTGAAGTCCATCTATGATTTTTATTTAATTTTTTGACTCATCTAAGTACGTGTCATAATAATTTTTCGACTTATTCCTTAATTATGATAATAAGTCGCAATAATTTAACTCAATCCAAAAGATTTTTATTGGCCCAAATTTCTTTATGGGTCACTAAAGAACACTATTTAAAGTCTAACTATGATTTTTACGACATTTTTAGATGTGTTTTTACATCTGGGATAACGGTGTGTACGTATTTAACTAGTTTTAAATTATTAAGTGGTCATATTTTCTATTTATCTCAAATTTTCAATTACTGTAAATCTCGGGGTGCTACAAACATCCAACCTACATCTATTTTAATTATTTCTCGGAGTGTTCATCTCATTTTCATCTGTGAGATCTGTACATGAAGTTCTGTGCAGATTTCTGTGTACGATTAAGTCTGTGAATCAGATCATTGCTAGAGGATCTGATCTCTTATGTTTTTGATCTAGCTTGTGTTGAGCCGTCGTGCTCAGTTTGGAGTCGTCGTGCTCCGGTTGTGTTTGAGTCGTCGTGCTCAGTGTGTGAGTCATCGTACTCACTGTGTGTTGTGAGCCGTCGCGCTCTGGTTTGTGAGTCGTCGCACTCACTGTGTATTTGAACCGTCATGCTCAGATTGTGAGTCGTCGTACTCATGGTTGTGTGTTGAGCCGTCGAGCTCAAGGGTGTTTGGAGTCGTCGTGCTTCAGTATGTGTTGTACTCTTTTTTAGTAGTGTGGCCTCACTATGTGAGGAGTGGATGTAGCAATTACTGGTGTGATTTTCGAACCACCTAAAAATCCTTTGTACAATGGTTTGATCTATATCTTGCACTAGATGTTTGCATAGGATTTCGCTCTCACTACTTGTACAACTGCTTCACTCATTTTATTCACACAATTCACACATACACACATCAGATCAGTAATAGTTTCTGTTGAATAGATCTATAAATTGAAGTGTAGCACCCTGGAAATTTCAGTGGTTTAAAATTTTTAAATAAATAGAAAATAGATAATTTCCATATTATCGGAATGGTAGAACATACGTACCACTATGTACGTGCAAGAACACATCGGAAAATTTCGTAAAAAATTATAAATCAACCCCAAACATTATTCCTAAATGTTCCACAAAGAAATTCGTGCAACGAAAAATCCGATTGGCCAAGTATACGTCACATTGTGACTAATTATCCAAATTAGGAAACAAAGTTGAAAAACCGTTAACACGGAAATATAACATGGTCATAAGTTAAATAAACATATTGGAGAGACTTACAACAACATGTAGTGATGGCCCATTATCAGAATTGGGCCAATGGATCACATTTGGCCCAAGAATAAAATGGAGCAAGAAAAATATCCATAAATTTTTAACCCTAATTGAGCTGAAAATAGGAAGAGGTAATTAGGGCAAATCCTAAAACAATTAGGCTTTCTTGGCAACCCAAATTCGTACCTAGCCATGGTATGGGGTTGCCTAAAACCTCACACACTCTATTGGGGGGAAATCATCAAAACATGGAAGGTGGAAACCCAAACCACACCCTTCCTCTCCTACACCCAATGAGACATCTAAAAAGCCCTAGATGCTTAAATACTTGTCATGAAACCCTAGGGGATGAATTTACACATTATTGGGGTCGTGGGAGGCTGTTCTTGAGCACTAGAAGTGGAGGAAATCGCTCCAACTCGGAGCCTTCTTCCCTGCTGCGTCTGCATCAACCTGTGTAGAGTGCTCTTCTTGAAGTCGACCTAAGGTAGGCCAATCCTTCACCAAACCGTACAAGACTTATACCCCAGGAAAGAGGGTCGAGTCTAGTTCCTAATCCCACTAGTTTGCCTATTTTTTATTCAGTAGATCGGGTGTAGTAAGCGTTCTCCTCCAAGTGGTCAGAACGAGGGCTTTCTGGAGGACGAGACTTCTTCAACCCAAAAGGTAGGCAATCTTGGGCCAAATATAAATAAATCTTATACCAATGTGTAGAGTATCGAGTCTACTTTCATGTGCAAGTGATTTCATCAATTTTTATTGAGTATATCTCGAGTATTAAGCATTTTGCCAAAGTCGCGTATGTTAACAGAGTTTCATGTTCCTATCAATTTCTCACACATCTCGAGGCCAAATTTCATGAAACCAAAACCATAGTTCTCTTCTATTCCATGTTCCCAAGAAGTTTCATGTTTACACTTTTCCCCATGTGCCCTAGATTTGGAGTTATAAGCGTTGCATGCATCGTGTGTCTATTTTCTGCGTTTTCGGGCAAGAACCCAAAACACGACGGGACCAGATGTCGCGTTCTTGCATGCATGAACGCGACGTACGAGTCCGATGCGTTCATCTGAAATGCGACTGCATGGTGCGTCGCGATTTAGACTGTGACATGACCGTTTTGACGCGTTAAACTGTGCGTCGTGTGGATTTCAGTGCCATACATGAAGGCGACGTAGGAGGACGTCGCGATTTACATCGTTTTCCCGCTCATGCTTTCACGTGATTTCTATATTATTGTTTTGTATACATCTCATGAACGCGACGGGGTAAACCGTCATGATTCAAGGATGAAGGCGATGGTATGGTCCGTCGCGATTTGAGTCTTTACAGGTTAGTCGTGTTCTGATTGTACACTGCGTTATGAAATGTGTCAACTGTGTCCGTCGCGGATTTAAAGACCTACTCGAGACTGTTTACATGGTATATAGTTCATGGTTTGCTAGTCTTGGTTCTGGTTAATGCATGAGGTCTGTTCAATGGCTTAAAAGCAGTCAACCCATGAAAAAGCTATAACTACATGAATGTTATTCTAAGTGCTCTCTAATGATATGACCTATTCATGCAACTAGTGAATCGTTCCTCTTGCTATTCTATCTTGCTAAAATGATAATTGCTATCTTAAAATGTTTCAAACCATGTCTAGTTAAATGCATAGTTCATCTCATGGTATCATGTTAATTGCTTTCCGCAAGTTTGAAACCGATGGATTGTGGATTGAGACACATATTCACTACACACTTGCACATATAGGCAGCCCTTTCTTGGGGGATTGGAAGCTCTCTGTTGGTCATTCCGTACTGGCAGACTAGCGACCTTTCCGCTAAGACCTCTGTAATTCTCTGTACTCCGTGGATTCCCTCATAGAGACTGAGTCAGTTGTACCATTGAAGTTCCCTGGAGATAGTGCACACTTCCTTTATTCTCTTGTTCTCGTGAGTGTGATTTACAATCTAGACTTAAGCCATTAATGTAAAGAGTGAACTAAAATATAAATTGTGTCGTTATGCTGCCGAAGTTATCTCTTGACTATTGTATCATGAAATCATGTTCACATGACTTGCTACTTGTTCTCATCATCATCATGAACATGACATTACAATTGCTTACATCTTGAAACTCTTATTGGCCATTAATGACTGTGGGTATCTACATTTAAAATATAGTGAGATGTTGATCGGGCACGGAGAGTGTCCAAGGGCTCCAATCTAGCCCCAATGACGGAGAGTCATAAATATACTGTTAACCATGGGGTATAATGATTACTGGCATTGCATTTGGGTTGGGAGTACTTGCGTGTTGAATGCTAGATACAATAACCACATACAAGTGTCCTAGTGTGCATTTCAAGATGGATCTTTCCTTGGTGTACATTAGTGTCTTCGTGCTTGATTAGTGTTACATGATCGTGCTCGTGGTTGGTTGCTTGCGTGATATGGCCATCCTGTAATTATTGCAATTTAAGTGATATCTTGCGTGCTTGTTGCTTGCCACACTATTGATAACATCTTGTTTGTTATATCATTCTAGATCTTGCTCTATCATGATCATTGCTTCTATCTTGTTCAAGTATCTTGTTTAATGAGTTTTATTCGCACATGCATATCTTGATCATCATGCTTACCTAGTTCTAAATTGCTAATCATTTATATCATTGCCCGCACATTGAGATATAAATCCTACTCTAGGTAGTTTGCTCATTCCCTACTTTTAACCCTCTAGGTGACTATAAAGTACAAGAAGAGGAGCAAGTCGAGGATGGGAATGCGTCTGAGTGATGAGCGTCCCAACACTTGTGTCTACCTTTAGTTAGTTTGCTTTGAGTGTTATATGTAACATTTTCTTTGAATTTTTTTATACATATATCTATGTAAAAGATATAACTGCAACTATTACAACAGATCAATGATATTTCAAATAATTGATGTTGATCAAAAATTTACATACAAATAACAATATCTATAAGAATTTATATGTCACTAACTTTAAAGACCGATGATTTACTGTCTAACTAGAGTTTGTGTGTTATAGTTGGAGAATGAATTTTGAAGGTATTAATAACTATGTG
This sequence comes from Colocasia esculenta, assembly GCA_014218235.1. Taxonomy (NCBI): domain Eukaryota; kingdom Viridiplantae; phylum Streptophyta; class Magnoliopsida; order Alismatales; family Araceae; genus Colocasia; species Colocasia esculenta. The sequence goes on from CM024760.1 coordinate 62,855,026, forward strand.
TTAGTAAAGGCAGCTCAAGATAGCATCTCGACGGCAATAAGCAGGGACTTAGCGTATCATGAAGCTTTTTCTGCTTTCTCGTGATTAGGAAGAAGCCTGCTTTTACGGACACTGGTGAGCCAGTGATTTTCTTCTCCAATGAGGAAATCTTGCGATCTAAAGAGACTCTTAGATTCGCTATCGTGGCAAAGTGTTCCTACGGCAGACCTTCGATTCCATATGTTAAAAGTTGTTTGTCACAACAACTTGCCTTGCAGCACAATGTCATCTATGGGTTCTAAGCCCCGGCATGTTCTTATGAGATTTGAGGATGAGGATGATTTTTTGGAGGTTCTTATTGTTGCCCAAGTTAAAGAGATTTAAAGGGGGATGAATATATCATTATCGTGATATTTAAATATATTTGTTGATTAACAAGTTGTATGTTAAATATCTAGTTACATAGCAAACTCCACAAATAAGATTTGTTAGCGTGCAGAAAGTAGATGAAGTGATTAGAGATGTAAACCACCACGGTAGAACAATAGAAACACACAAACACACACAACACAACTATTTATCCTAGTTCGGTGTTGATCCTCTCAACACCTACGTCCAGTTCTCAAGGTCAATCACCTGAGATTTTACTAACAAACTAAAACACAGCCAAGTAAAGACACCTCTAGATACTGACCTCTAGTTGGTCTACACTCACACCTGAACACCTCAGGTCTTCTTCATCAATAGAGGAACAAGTCCACTAGAAACTAACCTCTGGTTGGTCACTACACCTGATCTCACAGGTCTTCACCTTACCCTAGGTGGAACTATTGCCCAGATAGCAAGCCCAGAGGGGGGGTGAATAGATTACTAAAAATTCTTTTTACAATAATTTCTGTAAATAAACACACTTGATATACAACACTAAGATCGATAGTTAGAGTTAGTGTTAATCAAAACAAAGAGAACAATCACACAGACAACAGGAAATTTTATCCTGGTTCGGATCTCCTATCCAAGGAGTCCTACATCCAGTCCCCAAGCAACTTGGGATTCCACTAATAAGGGTACAGTCCCCCTTAAGGACACTACACATCCAGCAGCAGCTGGCCTTCTCTTCTCTACTAGAAGAGGGATCGCTCCACCTGATGCAATAGATCTTCTCTTCACATCCGAAGAGGAATACTCACGGAAAATGAGTGAAGGAGAAAGGCCCCAAGACCAAGCTTATAATCACTGCTTCATTTGAGCAAAGTCTAAGAGACACAAGATTATCACAAAATGAACTATCTCAGATCAACGCAAGCTCTCAAAGGCAATGCAATATTCTATGGAGGGCTAAGAGCTACAGAAGGTTGGAATGGACGAGCTAGCTCTTGTTGTTCCTCAGGTGACGAAGATATTCAAGCTACTCAAAGGTTGAAAGAGTGTGTGTGCTTAGAGTCACCAGTCTTCTTTTATCTTCTTTGAAATAATTTGACCGTTGAAGTATCCATTGTCTCATATCTTCATGCACGTTGGAGTATTTGATCCGAAGTATGGATCAGGTGAGCTTGCAGCCATTAATGCTCGATTGATACATACACTCATATGGAAAGATTTCTGAATCTTCTATTCTCTTGTCAGGTTGATAGATCCATCTTTGCAACGTGCGTTTCTACTGGAAACCCTGCACACAATAAATGTTGATGCATAGACAACTTATCTTTGTCTAAACTGTCAGTCAACATTAGTAGTCGTGCTGTATGAAGACGCACCAGAAGGAAAATGTCATTCTGTCATTATGAAAAGTGTGACTTTGTGTGTCATAGGCAAGATATGTAAAAGATATATCATGCAGAGGTTTGTACTGTTACAATAAATGTTAGAGATCATGGGATACAACATGCTTTCGTGGGAAAACTTGAAATCCACAAAGATTTGAAATACATTTGAGTATCATGTGGAATGAAAAAACAACGTTAAAAATGATTTTAAACGAGAATGTTTGATAGCTGTCTAAATGTAACATTAATAGAGGGTTGATGTATTTAGACAGGCTGTACCCAGAGAGAGTCGATGTGAGCATAATCCATGTATTAATGAAATCGATGTTCTGTACAAGTCGTTGTTTAACTAAAGTCGATGCGCTGATGAAATCATTATTTGAAACGAAGTTGATATAAAACATGAAGTCGTTGTTCTACTAAAATCGTTGTTTAAGTGAAGTTGTTGTAGAGATGAAATCGTTGTTTCATATGAAGTCGATGTTTGAGTGAAGTTGTTGTAGACATGAAGTCGTTGTTCTATCGAAATCGATGTTTAAGTAAAGCAAAGTCGATGAATCAACCAAATCGTTATTTAAGTGAGACAAAATCGTTGTAGCAATCAAATCGTTATTTAAGTGAGACGAAATCATTGTAGCAACCAAATCGTTGTTTAAGTGAGACAAAATCATTGTAGCAACCAAATCGTTGTTTAAGTGAGACGAAATCGTTGGTAGCAATCAAATCGTTGTTTAAGTGAGTCGAAATCGTTGTAGCAATCAAATCGTTGTTTAGTGAGACGAATTGTTGTAGCAACCAAATCATTGTTTAAGTGAAGCGAAGTCGATGAAATAACCAAATCATTGTTTAAGTGAAGCGAAATCGATGAAACAACCAATCATTGTTTAAGTGAAGCAAATCGTTGTTGTAATGAAACGATGTTGAGCTATGAAGTTGTTGTAGCAACCAAGTCGATGTTTAAGTGAAACAAAATCGATGGTTCTAAGAAGTTGTTGTAGCGACGAAGTCGATGTTTTTCTAAGAGAGTCGTTGTTTAAGTGAGACGATGTAAAACTGAAATCGGATTTTTTTGATGAAATAGTTGTTCTATCAAGGAAGTAGATATGTACTTAGACAAAATATATGCATTGAACTTCAGATAGCAGTGTGTGTAACAACTTACAGATATTACTTGAATTACTGCATATGGATAAACTTCAAAAAATGTCGTTAGAAAATACTTTTCAAGTTTTTGTTAATCACTAAAAATACATATAATTAATAATAATTACGTGGAGATGACTGATCATCAGGAACACATGACGAACTTCAAGCATTCACCTTCTAGCCAAGATGGAACAGCACCCTGTAGACACGCAAAATTTGACACCACTATGAGCAATCTCACGTTACACCATAATGTCACAAGTGGCCCTCTTTTGTGTTCTGAGAGTACATTTCCCCATCTTTTTAAATCTCCTCCTCCGTTTTCTAAGATGCTTCCCCTTATATTCTTATGGCTTGCTAGAGCATTTTGTTGTCGGTCGTTGAATCGCGTCAGCATTAGTGGACACCATTATCATTTCATGAACGCATCAGACCAACAGAATGCCTTTTTGTCAGTAACACGTCCGATATATCCGACGTGATTTACATATCGATTGGTGGACACGCCTATCGATTAATGAACAATTATTAATGCATCAGGTATAACTGTCATGATTTCCATATCGATTGGTGGACACCCCTATCGATTGATGAACAATCATTAACGCATCAGGTATTTTCGACGTGATTCTCTATCGATTGGTGAACAACCATCGATTGGTGAATATAATTAACGTGTCAGAATACCTGGACATGATTTTGATAATCGATTTGTGAGCTCATGAATGCGGCAGTTCCCCTTGACACGTTTCCGCAATAATCGATTGATGACTAAATAAGCATTTTGAATAGTGTTTGTCTGATGAGACGTGGTTTTGACACTTCCATATTTCTTAGAATTTCTTTATTTGGTGTTTTGGAAATACATATTGTCTTTTCTGAAATGCATCATGTACTCATGACGTGATTAGACTTTCTAAATTTTCCTTTTAGCAAGTTTCCATAAACAAAATTTAGAAATTCATAAATGCGTCTTGTCATCCTGACGCGATTCAAATTGTTATTTCTATCAGAATTCAATTATAATTGGAAATTGATTAGGGCGTCTGTTTGGTCTGACTCGATTATACTTTAAAGGCGTCCACTATCCCTGACACGATTTACGGTCATACTCCACCTCGGACTTTGAGCCCCTACTCCTATAAATATACCCCTTAGCTCATTGCTCCAAGGTCGGACACCCAGAACTACCCCCCACGTCCAGTAAGTTGAGAGAGCAATTTGTGGCGAAGCCCTGTCGGATTCTCACTCGTCGTTCTTTCGTAATAGGGATAATGTATACTGTACCAGGGATAACACTTACTATAATGGTTACAGCTCTGTCATGGACTAAATATAAGTCAAATATCTGATAGAGACTCCTAATTAATTTACTCTTTTTTTCTTTATTTAATATTACATAGCTCTGGGATTTTATACATGAACTACTTTCTTAACGTTATGCACATACAAGTGTACGTTAGACACATCGTGCGGAAGCTATCCATTGGGTCTTCACATGATACGAGAATAGTAGTATGCAGACCTTGTTTTTCATAGTCCAAGGTTCCTTATTTGGTGTAAACCTCGTACAATACGTCATGTGCATTACATGGTCATACAAAAAGATATTTCTATCTGGACAGACCAGTGATTTTGTCTGATTTTCTTATGACTGTGATGTTAGAATAAATAGTAAACAAAGTGTTTCACATCCAAAAGATTGACATGTGTAAAGTGCTTTTCAGATTAACGTGTCACGATCTCGTTAGTAGGCGATATGGTCATACGTAAGCTTTCAAAACATATGTTTTTAGTATCAAGCAGACACATAGTAAATAATATTTAATATTTTAAAATATATATTACAAAGTCATGCCATTGACTCTTTTATAAATTTATGTACGTATACAAAACAACCGATTATTTGTTGTACAAGACCAGAAAATAATCGATTAATTTGGTTAGCAAATTAAGTGGTTATTTTGGAACCTTCAAAGGAAATAAGACTATAGAATAATCGATTAATCTAGTTAGTAGATTAACTGGTTATATTGTAACCTTCAAACGGAATAACCGATTATTTTAGGCTCAAGCATGAAGTAATGATTCCAATAAACAAAATATTAATCACTCAATAATTACCTAATTGAATATGGTTTTGTTAATCATCCAAAACATAAGGAGGGTGTGCAATATTCTCCCCTTTTTTGGTGATTGACAAAATATTATATTCATTTAGTTCATTACAAGATCACATGAATAATACAAGATATCAAAAGTAGAAAAGACATACTATGTTCTCCCTCTTTTTGTCAATTTTCCAAAAAAAAGTCAAATATACCCAATCATGATGAGAACACAATAACACATGCAAATATCATATAATAGAGTACACGGAAATTAAGTTCATGAAAACCAGAGCATGAAAAACATATAGGAGAAGCAAACATTAGTGGAATGTTTGGACAAAGTAGTAGAAATATATACAAAACAGTGTTTGTCTAATGAAAACTAGCAATCAAGTAAGGATTGAGAGAGGGGTCAACTTTAGGATCATCCTCAAAAGGAGGAGATTGTGAATATGAGCGCATATAAGATGAGTTTTGAGCTTCATAGATTTAGAGGTGTGGAATTCATGATATGATAATTGAGGAAGAAGACAAGAAATCTGCCTGATCTTCAAGAAGTTGCCATGACCACTGAATGGTTGTTCAAGTCACATGCCTAAAGGTTGATCTTTGCAAGAGTCAGGAATTGGTTGTTAGAAATGGTTGCTCGCAACTACTTCTCTTGAATGGTTGTATTCAGGTCCTTCAATACTACATACCTTTTCTGCCAAACTACACTCATTATTTCAAATCGGCTCAAGTACCGTTCATGCAGATAGTTTTTCAATGGATATGTTGTGACAGAAGCACCAGATAAGGCTAGTTGTTGTAAATATCCAACATATATGGGTTTAAAGAATTCATCCATTGAGCTTAGTGTATCTTTTTGACTGTGCAAGGTAGTGCCTGACTTTCAGACTGTCAATTTTACCTCTTGTGTGCCATAACAACAGAAAATCCAAGAGTGTCAGAAGACTGTCTTTTTCTGAAAACTTTTTGCCCTTGAACTGTGCATATTGGCGCAGTAATACTCTTCCTTATAAACCATCAATATCAATAATTAAGATAGGTTATGGATGGAAAGAGATCAATGTACTTGATCTTCTTTCCCCTTGATGCAAGGTATTCTTGATATTCAACAAATATGAGTGTCCTGTCTTTTCTTTGGATCTCTTTGTTACGCCATATATTCACTGTTCTGGTGACATACATGTCAGCATCATGCTGCAAGAGAGTGTTATGCTTTTTGAGCAACCAAGCAGAGAATACATTGAGTCATGCTCAATAAATTCTGATACATCCACATATGTTGCATATTTAGCTGCGAGCCCGCGGTGTTTGATTCCACATTCTCCCTTAGACATGGAGTCTAAAAGTTCTGTAGCAATTGTGATGCTTTTTTTATGGTAACTTTCCTTCTTCTACAAATATATCAATTAATTCTTCAAGTGAAAGTAGGCAAATCCCAGAATTTTAATCTCAAATGGTACAAGGCACAGCGAGGAAGTTGTGTGATAGTAGAGCTCCAATCCTGACCTTGGAGTTCACGACCCAAGAGTCCAAATCACACGGGTGGGGTTTCCTCGTTAGCACAAAAAAAAGGTTGGTGATACAGGGTGGGACCTTGATCATCAACATGGTAAAAGGGAAATGACGCAATGTAGAAGGAACATTTCCATTGGAGTATTGTTATTTCTTCCCCCCACCCAACGGGGTATCAGCCGGAGATAATTCTAGTTCTTCATACATTGTTTTAGTTTTTATCATAATAGTCAATAATTAGGACAGAAAGTTGCTTGTCAAAGTGGAAACTTATTTACTTTGTACGACTATACTGTACCTGACTTCTGACAAGTAAGCTGACTGCACGAAAATTGCTAAAAGTGAGGGAAGAAAGGGGTTGGACATATATAGTTAAAATATTACAGCTCTTTCTTTTCTCCTATTCATGTTCTGTTCATTAGTTTTTCAAGACCCATTCATATGATCTGTTCATTAGCTTTTCAAGTATTCTTTTCTATATCTGGTTTCTGTCCTTTGAATCCTGATAGAAGCTGTAATTTCAGGTTTATCCTGCAAGGTTTTTGAAACATGGAAAAGTCATAAAGCCATAAAAGAGGCAGTGTGTTTCACTGGGATACCTTAATTTTGCATTAAGGTTTATCTGCGTTTTCAAGTTCTCAAGATTCCTAATGGTAAATCATCTAAGATCCAGTTTCTTTCATGGATGTAGTGTCAACTACAATTCTTTTCTATTTCCCTATGTCAGTATTTTAGTTTTGTTATGGCACAGTTCCATTAACCCATCTGATTGCCTTCTCTCTGTGACTTGTCATGGAGGCCAGTCTACTCTTAATACCAGATTGCTCTTGTACTCGGCTCTGACGTGAAAAGCTGATGCTCAGGTTGAGGTATTGCACCTTCTCTTTTTAGCTTGAGTGACTTATTTTTTTAGTTTATTTTTGTTCCCAAAGACTTCTCCGTTCATTTAATTTCTTTTAGAAGGTGACCACAACACCACAGTTGTTGATCCCTAGTTTTGATGTGGGTAATTAACTCACTAATCTTCCTTAAATAATCATATTTTGATGAGTTGCAAAGGACATCAAATTGTATCTTATTAAACCTTTTAGTTTATAAGTATGTATTATGAAAATCAAGATTATATATGTCTCAAATTTTAGTTACAAAGTTTTGTGGTCAAGCTGCCATTTCGTTCTAACTTACGTAGAATAAAGCCATACTCTATGCAGGTGTTCACATTTGAGTGAATGTTGACACATGCTCTCAAAATCCAAAACTTTGAATTCCCTTGAGTTTTGAATTATTTTAGGGTTTTTTTAAATAAATCACTTCTTGAAATCTTCCCATATTCAATATATCACCATGTAATCTTCATATTTTCTAACCCCCCCCCAAATAATCTACCAAGGTTGTAAAAATCCCGCCCAATTTGTCTAGTGGTTAAAAATCTCTGGTTAAAATAACCGGGGGTTACTTAACCCACAATTTAACACTTTTTACTTTGAGAGGGGTATGTGGATCCCAAAGATAAAAAGGGTTGGGGGGGGGGGGTGTTAAAGCTACCCTACCCCTCCAAAAAGGGTGGGGTAGCTTAACCCCACTCTTACCCTCCTTTATTTCTAAAAACCGGCGAATTTGGCGGGGGATGTGGGCCGGGTTAGGGGGGATATGGGTTGGGTTAGGAGAAAAGTGGTTTAGGATTTTTTTAACCCAAGGACTTATAGGTTAAAGGGGGGTAAAATTGGGGTTAACCCCACTCTTCTCGGTGTATTATCTTAACCCCCCTGGGTCCCACTTCCTCTCCTCAAACTTATTTTATTTAAAATATAGGTTAAGCAACCCCTGTTTAAAATAACCGGAGGTTTATTATCCCCTTGCCAATTGGTTCTAGGTTAAACTGGTAGCTTAACGAGGGATATATTAACCGAGAAATTAGCCTACCCTATTTTGGTTGAAGGTTGAAGTTATACATGAGTTATTTTTACTTTTTAAGTCAACTTTTTTTCTTTGACTCAACTTATTTGCAAAAAATAAAATATAAAATAAAGCTTTTTATGAGATATATGATAAAGTAATATTTAGAAATTAATGATGATTTAAAAAAAAAACTTTACCACCTCTACCCCACCCCACCTCTTGAGGTGGGAGGTGGGGTAGAGTTACCCACCCAGGATTACCCATAAGCAATCCCCCCTCACCAAAGCTTGGGGAGCACCCCCCCCCCCCCCCGCCAAAGTAACTTGCCATCTATAAAAAAGGCATCAAGAAAGAATATTCCGTTTCAAAACTTTGTTAATAGATGTTGTGACCAAAATACCCTCTCCATTCTCACACCCCCTTTCTGCCCTCTCTGGTTTAGGTAGTCCAGGATCATCATCATCTTCTTCTCTAGATAATCACCGGGAGTTGATAATGTGTCCGACTGGTTCTTTTTCTATTTGAGGTTGGTTGCTAACAAGAGAGAGAGAGAGAGAGACTCTGACATATTGTTTTTTGTATAACAAGAGAGAGAAACATAGTCAAGAAAAAATTGAGAGATAGGGAGGAAGGAGTGCTGGAGGGAGCGCTTCCTTCCTTTATATCACAAAGAAGTTAGAGACCAATCCGAAAGGGTTTTCAGTGTGAGGGATTCTGTCACCTTCATCTATATTACCTATTATAGATCGAAGTTTATACCTTCGATGAAGCATTCTATATACATCTGCTAATATTAATAATCTTCACCATTAAAGAATGGAGGTGATTGTCCTTCAAAATTGTGCATCTCAACTGTCATTCTTCTCAAATTGTTAGATTCTTTGGAGAAAAAATCACTCTGATATCACTTGTTGGATCAATAGCCAGCTACTTCACGGAGGGCGGTGAATGTTGATGTGATTTTTAACCATAAAGAAAATTGAAAACTAAGGAGGGAAGAGAAGAGGGTAATGTATATAGAGAGAAATAAGGGAGAAGGTAGAGATGGTGGGAAGGGGAAAGAGTGCATGTGTGCACTAAGATGGAATGTGATCACTAGAGACTGCGAGCTTCTATGGAAAGAGGGAAAAAAATAAAGAATATCATACCTTCACTTGGAGTGTGAGGATTGTAGATTGCTCTTTCTTCCACCAATCGGTCGAACGACTGAGAATGTTTTAAACCTAGTTACCATGAAAAAAAAACTAGGAAAACAAGAAATAAAGGAGGGGATCAAAAACCAAGTGTGTGTGTAGTATCTATAAAAGGGAAAAGCAAAACATGCACCTAGACACATCTTTTGGTGGTTTTTAAACCCCTAGGTCTATGGTGGGTGTATGTGTGCTGCGATGTGTGTGTTGAAAAGAGTGGAAAAGATGGATTCAAAGAGAGACTAATAAGAATGTGTGATATGATGCATGCAACTAATAAAAGAAACAAATAAAGGAGAGGAATAAAAGAGAGCAAAGAGAAGAAGCTGGCATTGAGCAGTGGTTGGCGGCATTGATGGGTGCTTGAGAACTTATCCTCTAGCTCCAACGACAATTTGGTAGCGGTCCGACGTCACGGCGGTAGTCCAACAGTACCTCCCTTTAGCAATGAAGCTCTCAAGTCAAGAGCTTGGAACCTCCTCTCGAACACTCAGAGGTTAAGCATCCTCTTGAAACGACAGAGTAGGGGTAGGCCTTGGGTTAAAGTTTCAAGGAGGAGTAAGTGGATAAATCACGTTAGCCACAATGAACATGATTATAAAGCATGTCTGGTCTAGCTTTTAAGGAATTTCCAAAATTTGTATGAAATGCTTAAAAATAAGAAAGTTATTAAATCTCGTCTATTATACCTGACACGGATTATAAATTTCCAAAATCGAATTAGATGTTTACCAAAAACATGGTAGGCTTAAAACGTGACTAGATGACTTGATGTCCTTTATAAAGATCACTTTTTTTTTTGGAAGTTGGTTTTCAAAATGGAAAGTCAAAACTGCTTCCACATATCATTTTAGCAACAAAGATTATTTCCAAAAATAAAAAAAAATTATAAAAAGTCAAATAAGGAAATTAGAATCGCATCCACTTGACCAGCCGCGTTTCTGAGTAGAGAAGCACGTCCACTGAGGCGACGTAATTTGAACTTCTAGCACACCACAAAAAATTCCTAAAAATCCTAAAAAAAATAAGAAAACACTTAAATGATTCAATGAAGATAGTCACTTTGGGGCACTACAATATAACATGAAATTTACTCATTGTGATATCAAAATTGATGTATTTACAATGAATAGGGAGATTTGTAAAATCTATTTGAAAATAATAACCACTAGAAATTAATCATGTTAGAGGTTAGTTGGAGTGAGGAGAGATAATATGAAGTGGAAGCAATCTGTAACGACTCTCTTTATACCGGTACGATTATACCAATCCACGTCGATACAAAGAACGTTGTAACGTCGTGTATTTTTTTTCGGATCTATGTGGATCCCTGCTTAGCAAGTTTGGTGGCCAGTGTATGGCCCATTAGTCTATGTTTCAGGTGTTTCTGCAGGTTGTGAGGCTTTGTGGGCCGGTAGGTTGGGCCCAAAGCGCTCACAGGTTCTCTGTCTGTGAACGCGACGGCCCTGGTGGTCGCGTTCTACTTGCCGACCGAGATGCGGTCTTCGTCTGCATGCGCGCCGCGTGTCGCACGCTGGAGACATGCTGACGTCGGCCTTGAGAAGGCGACGCCCTATTCTGTCACGTTCAGGTCGCGACGAAGGGGTACATCGCGTTCTTAACCGCAAACAGTTCATAACCCAGGTCAGCTAGACAGAGCTAAGCGAGCTCTGTTTGGCCAGGGGGAAGAATTGTTGAGGGGATCTCGGGTGATTTGGTGTTTGGGAGTTGTTTTCGACATGGTATCACCGTGAGGACGTCGCGCGGAGTGAGGGAGACGCCGGGTTGTGTTTGGTTTTCGCGTTCTTTGCGAAGGTAGGGAGATTCTACCCGTTTTCATGTTGCGAATCACATGTGACGCATGTATAGCCTGTTAATCGCTTAAAGAACATTAGATATCATGCTAGGGCATTGAGTAAAGCATGAAAAATGGATTTAAAAGTGGTTTTGCATGGTTTGTGGGGGTGATCCGGGGAGAGCATCCCGGATTAGGGTTCCTGCCTGTGAAGGCGACTGAGCCCCCTGTCGCGTTCTGAACGCAACAGGCCGACCCATCGCGTTCAGATTATGAATACGACCTATCGGGGTGTCGCGTTCAGAAGGCGACACTTCCCTCTATCGTGACCACAGCCGAGAGAACTTGTTGTGTATGTTTTAATGGTACGATTATTCGATTATCGTTAAAGTGATGTGCATGGCAATGGTAAGCGGTGCATTGGCACCTGTAGCGCTCCACGAACGTGTTGTTTACGTGGCAAGCGTGTTGCTCACAAAGTTAGCATGTTTTTACGTGGTTAGTGTGTTGTTCACGCAATTAGTGGGTTGTTCACGCGGTTAGCGTGCGGTTCACATGTCGTTCACGTGGTGTTTATGTGGTTTGAGTGCCGCGCATGTGGTTTGTGTGTGCATGGCAAGTAGTTCGACGTTGTGTTTATCGTAATATAACTTATGTGGTTAGTTTGTGATGGTTGGGCAGTGAGGTTCCAGCGTGAACCTAGCCTTGGTCCTTTAATATCTTTTGTATAGTTATTAAGTGATTGTTATATATTATTGTGATTTAAGTATGTGTTGGTGTCGGTTAGCTTGGAGGTCACATGGTGACTGGTGATGAGCCAATCGTATTTAATGTATCGTGTTATATGTTTCACCGAGGTGTTAAGTGACTGACGTGGTTTGTGTGCTAGCCGAGTGTGGTGGTCTGGCCCCTATTCCAGAATGCCTCTTCAGTTGGGTACCCCAGGTTCTATGTGAGCCAGGCACGTTGTGCTCAGGGTTTGTCCCGGTACTGTGTGTACCGTTGAGGTCTGTGTCATCTGTCCTGGACACCCTCACTCCTATGTTTGAGTTGTTTGTCCGACTGAGGGAAAGACGACAGAGGGCAGCGACTTGAGAGAGTTTGTATTTGGTCGCTTGTAGCATGCTCTTGGTTGGGGGTACGGACACCAGTAGACGTACTGGGCCCCAGCTAGTCCTGTGTTTCCAGTGCCTCACTTTAGGGAGCTCGGGCCAGAGTCCCTAAAGGTGCCAGGCATGGGACCTGCAGGGTGTGTGACCTGCAGGTGTGGTGTTGGTTGGTCTCCACAGTTGGTTGACTTACTTTATGTGTTTGTGGAGCGGTAGCTGGACTGAGTAGTCCGTGGCTACGAGACTGAGAGGTAGTTCTTATGTTGTGTTGTTCGGGTTGGATACTGGCGTCATGAACCAGTGGTCCGTTCCCGTGTGGTGACGTCGTTCCTTTCCGACTCGTGCTTTGCCACTGGTGGTGGCTTGTGTGTGTGATAGGTTGGTTGAGATTTTACCTGTTGTGGTGTGCCCTGGTGGTGGCACAGCTTTGGTTATGGTTCCGATGTGGTACCTCGTGGTAGTAGGTACATGTACCCTTCGCGGGTAGTTTTATGTTGTGATACTTCGTGTACCAGTCCCTTCAAGTGTTGTGGTGGACTTGTGTTCTGTAGAGGTCTGTGGAGTGACCTTCCACATGTTGTGTTTTTACTCGTTTTCGGATAAGCTTTCAATTATGTCTTGATGTGAGGTGTTGGTATGAGGTGGATTGGCTAGGTGATGCCAGTCCTGTTACCCTACGTGGGTAAGTTGCCTGTGAGGCTTGTAGCTTAGGCAACCAGTTGTTGTAGCGATTTGCCTGTGAAGCATGTGGCCTAGGCTTTACAATTGATGGATGGACTAGTGGTGTTGTGCTAGTCCTGCTGTCTCTTTTCCTTTCCAGGATTTGTATTAGCTGATGTAACTATGTTTAGTTGTTGTTAAATATGATTTGATGTGAGTATGTTATGATTTGGCTATTAGTGTTGCCAGTGAGACCCTCTGGGGTTGAGGTCTCTTCAGTTTGTTGTGTTCTTTTTGGGTGGTCCCTATTGAGCCTGTGACTTGTTGAGGCTCACTCCCCTACAGTTCTTTTAAGGGCTTGCGATTTTGTGTGGCTTGCGGAGGTGTTGTGATAGACTTGTACCACCAGCAGTAGAGTTAGTTGTATTGTGTGAGCTTGTGCTCCCTCGGGGTATGCCCCGGATAGTTGTATTTTTTTAATTGGACATGTAATAATGTATTGGGACAATTATAAATTGTTACATATACAGGTATGAGCACATGTACTTTCGTGTGTCTTATACTGTTGTGGTTGTCTTTTATATTCTTACTAGACACGTGTACGAGCTATTCCATGCGAGACTTCGGTCCGTTCGTGGGAGGCGGATCTGAATATGTAGCCTTATTGGGCATAGATATCCAGGTCTGTCTCCACAGTTGGTTGACTTACTTTGTGTGTTTGTGGAGCGGTAGCTAGACTGAGTAGTCCGTGGCTACGAGACTGAGAGGTAGTTCTTGTATTGTGTTGTCCGGGTTGGATACTGGCGTCATGAACCAGTAGTTCGTTCCCGTGTGGTGGCGTCGTTCCTTTCTGACTCGTGCTTTGCCATTGGTGGTGGCTTGTGTGTGTGACAGGTTGGTTGAGGTTTTACCTGTTGTGGTTGCCCTAGTGGTGGCACAGTTCTAGTTATGGTTCCGATGTGGTACCTCGTGGTAGTAGGTACATGTACCCTTCGCGGGTAGTTTTGTGTTGTGATACTTCATGTACCAGTCCCTTCAAGTGTTGAGATGGACTTGTGTTCTGTGGAGGTTTGTGGAGTGACCTTCCATGTGTTGTGTTTTTACTCGTCCTCGGATAAGCTTTTGATTATGTCTTGATGTGAGGTGTTGGTATGAGGTGGATTGGCTAGCTGATGCCAGTCCTGTTACCCTACGTGGGTAAGTTGCCTGTGAGGCTTGTAGCTTAGGCAACCAGTTGTTGTAGTGATTTTCCTGTGAGGCATGTGGCCTAGGCTTTACAGTTGATGGGCGGACTAGTGGTGTTGTGCTAGTCCTATTGTCCCTTTTCCTTTCCGAGATTTGTATTAGCTGATGTAACTATGTTTAGTTGTTGTTAAATATGCTTTGATGTGAGTATGTTATGATTTGGCTATTAGTGTTGCCAGTGAGACCCTCTGGGGTTGAGGTCTCTTCAGTTTGTTGTGTTCTTTTTGGGTGGTCCCTACTGAGCCTTTGACTTGTTGAGGCTCACTCCCCTACGGTTCTTTTCAGGGCTTGCCATTTTGTGTGGCTTGTGGAGGTGTTGTGACAGACTTGTACCACCAGCAGTAGAGTTAGTTATGTTGTGTGAGCTTGTGCTCCCTCGGGGTATGCCCCAGGTAGTTTTATTTTTTTAATTGGACATGTAATAATGTATTGGGACAGTTATAAATTGTTACATATACAGGTATGAGCACATGTACTTTTGTGTGTCTTATACTGTTGTGGTTGTCTTTTATATTCTTATTGGACAAGTGTACGAGCTATTCCTTGCGAGACTTCGGTCTGTTCGCGGGAGGTGGATCTGGATATGGAGCCTTATTGGGCATAGATATCCAGGACCGTCACAGTTGGTATCAGAGCCATAGTCTAGTTAGAATATGAAAAGACATTGAGGTTACAATATCCCAGGACATGGTTTATTGTCCACTGCTGGTAGTAAGTCTGTGATTTTATAAGTGTGGCAGTTATTGGTAATGTCTGAGAGAAGATGTGGTTAGAGGAAACCCAGTTTGTGAAATGGGTATGATTGTTTGCATACCTGGAGGTTGTTAGTAATGGCATAGAAATGGTGAGGTTAATGGTATACGTTGAGTGGTTACATTAGTGTGCCAGTTGCAGTTAAAGTGTGGTTGTTTAAAGGTTTTCAGTTATAGAAATTGAAGGGATTAGTGAATTCAGTTATAGAATTCGGTGAAGGTGTTTTAATGGGGTACAGAGTTGGCAGAGACAGGTATAAGGTAATGATGTGATGGAATAGCAGAGGGAACATCGTTATAATGAGGAATAGAACAGTGTGATAAGGATTGTTCAGTGTGTGAATTATGGTTGAAAACCTTAGCAGAGGTAATTATTGTGTTTGAAATTTGTGTTAATAAGTGTTAAGGAATAGTTGGGATAATAATGTGATTGGTGATATGGAAAGATTTGGAATAATTAAGTTAGGTAGATTAGCTCCAGATAAGGAATTGGTAACTCGAGGAGTAGTAAATTATGAAAGTCATATTAAGAATGCTTTGTGATTAGAGACAGTTGCAGTAAAGAGTTTAAGAATGATGTTGTTGCGAGTAATGATGATAATGGGAAATTTGATATAGATATCCATATAAGTATGTGCTAAGGTGACCAGTTGGGTAAAGAAAGAGTAAATGAAGAACAGTGTGTAGTTGGACTTTTCTGAGAATGTTACAAGAAAGATATTTATTTAGCAAGTGGCAGTTTGTAAAGATTTCACAGAATGATTTGTAAAGAATTACAGTGTTGAAGACAAGATTAGTGATGCTTAGCAGTTGTGTACAGTTTATAGAAGTAGAGAGGTAAAGTTTGTGTCAGACAAAAATTAAAATTGAAGTTATGAATAATTGGAATAAATTAGAATTATGTAAGTCAGAATAGAAAGAAATGAATTAGTTGAGAAGCAGTTAAAGAATATGAACGAAACCTGCACGCTAAAGATAGCCAAGGTACCTCTTGAATCAAGAGGTTGATCATTTCTTTTCTTTTGACCTTTATTCATCCCAAATTGGAACCATCCTCGCATTCTGTCCTTAGCCGTGTTCGAAGTTAGCCGGAGAATTCTCACTGCTTATTCGTTCAAAATGGGTGTCTCTTTACCTTGATGCCCTCTTTTCAGCTCATTTTGCTTCATTCCGCTACATCGTCATTTCATGTCATCTTCGCTCCACTATCACTCCACTCCCTTGCAAAGCAAGCATCAAGGAGGGGCAATCTGTAGACACCCATTTCTGACCCATAAGTCGAGCAAATTTGTTGTCATATCATCGATGCCTCACGTTGGCACATCATCGTCAAGCTGGCTTTCTCCGATCATGACATCCTTTTCATCAGTTCATCGCCCTGGTGGGGTCTTCCTGGTCAAAATCAATCCTCTTCATCATCATCTTGTAGCTCTCTGAGTCAAGAGTCCGGCGTTTTGAACCATACGTCATTCTGATGGCCGCGTATGGAGATCGGACACATTGCATGGCCGCATACTGAAAAGGCCCTGAAGGCGACAACCCCCCCTGTCGCGTTCAAGAAAACGACACCTCAATATGTTGCGTTCATAAATAGGCATTTTAATTCCCTGAAAAATCGCCAGAAATGACTTAAAGTCACCTTCCATGCAAGGAAGGTGACGTATTGAGGCGTCGCCACCCTGATAGCGACCGGAGGCCCGTCGCGTTCTGGACCCCATGCAGGGAATCCTTTCCGAGCATGAATTGGACACATGCCATACATGGATATTTCCTCTTTTGGTCGTCTAAATCGCGTCCAAATCCTACCAAAAATCATGGAGACCTTCCTTAAAGCCTCCTTTCCGAGTTCCAATCACCCATGCACGGCCATACATACCCAAACTCGGACTCTTGCCTGTTATTCCTCTCACAGCCCTTCCAGGAATAATCACCTATAACTATCTCAATACTCCGTCTTTTTGAGCAAGGCCGATGTCTGCTTCTTCCCCTGCAAGAGAGCTCGAACTCCGAAGAAGAGAGCTCCCTCCCCAGACGACCAGGAACTACCCCCCAGGGCATTTTTCCCCCGGCTGCACTTTCTCTCTCCCTTTCCCTTCATTATTTCTCTTCATTCATGCATGCATAGATCCTTTCTTTTTGTAGATTTGCATTAGAACACACACCACCCACCTTCTTTAATCACCCAAAGGGGTTAAAAACCCCACCCACATGAGTTCTTTTCATGATAGTGCATGTTTACTTATCTTTCTCTTGAATAGATACTACATGCACGAATTTCTAATGGTTTTCTTGATGCTCCTCCCAGGACTGGACCAGCCCTATTTGCACAGGCATATTAATCAGGGGGGGTCCAAGGATGGATTGTGAATGGATATTTGTGAATGTGCTATAACATTGAAATTGTTTGTATTTGGCAGTAAAGCGGTAATGTGGAATAAAGAAATCAGGCAAAGCAAGTAATTATACTTAAAGAGATTGGTTTCAGAATCAGGCTATGGCAGTATTTTAAAGAAAGATGATTGTATAATAAGAAGAATTGCAGTGTAAATGGTATAGTGGGATTAGTCAGTTAGCAAAATAATTAAGAGAAATACTTTGCAAAAATGGTGTTATGATGTTGGCAGTAAAGTTAAAGTTTAGTATTAATAACCAGATGAAGAAAGAATGTGCCAGGTTATAGAATGATGATAGATGGTTTAAGAGATGTGTAGTAAGAGTTTATGTGGAAATGTATAGTAAGTAATTCAGAGGAGTAGAAGAGTTTTATTATAAGAATATTTCCAGAATTTGAAGTAAAAGTCACAATAGATCAGTTAAAGAATAGCGAGCAGGTTGAAGTATGATCAATTTAGCAGTAAAGAATTTTGAATTAGACATCATATACTTGAGAAAGGCTTCGGTAAAGGTGAAGACAAATATTAGAGTATGTGCAGTATAGAGTTAACTGAGCAAGTTTTGTTTCTCGATAAGGAAGTACAATATCACAGTAATGAGAATGGATATCTTGGAAATTTATGAATTTGACTTACTGAGTTACTCAGAAAATGTTAATTGAACTAAGGAAATTATATAAAGGATAAAGTAGATTTAGAATTCAGTGTGGCACAGATATAGTTGAAGATAGGATATGAACAGAATTAGTTGAACAGTGTATTTATGTGATAAAGGAAGTGTAATGTCAGCTAGAGAATATGACTTAAAGTAAGATATGCTAATAGTGATATGACATGATTCAGAATTTAAGTAAGTGGCACAACCAGAATAAAAATGTTAAGAAAAGCAGATCAGAAATACCAGTATTCTCTTCCAGTATTAAGTAAATAAATAAGATGATTTAAGAAGCCAGAAAAGTTAGAATTGAGTCCAGCTGGAGTTAGAGTAATAGTGCAAATGGAAAATAATTGAAAGCAATAAAGAGAGCAGAGTTTATGAAATATTTTGTCAAATATCCGGTGTAATCAGAGTGGCGCAGCAGAAGCATGGAAAGCAATGTTCGCAAGTTGCCGAAATTTCAAAAGAAAGTTTAAGGTTTATGCACAGTTGAGCAGAAAGGTAGAGGTTCTTAGTAAGATACGAGTTAAGGCAGCTTGTGCAAAATGACAAAAAGAGGCAGGAAGATCAAGGATAGTAATGTAAATTGTTTCAAGAAGTAAACAGTTGAGAATGTGAATACAGATAAAGCAGAGTGATAATTAGCAGTGACAAGCAGATAACGGAAAGGCACCGAGAAATTTGAGATTTTAAATGTGGTTTTATATGGCCGAGCACTTAAGGATGTCAGTACATGATAAAGAATTTCAAGTAAGAAAAGCGGCCCAGAAAGAAATATTGTAAACACAACCAGGAAAAATGTGGAAATAGGTTGAGTCCAAGGAGATAAAGCACCAAAAGCAGGATAGAATTGCTTACGGTTGAAAAGTAAAGTGAGTCAAATTGGTAACTGAATGAAGCAGACACGAAAATGAGTAGATTCAGTTAGCGCAGATGATTTGAAAGGCAGATGCAGAGAAAGTGTATCCTACTTATTCTGTATATGGCTTTGTTTCTTTTTAGGTGATAGTCTGAATTATTATGGTTTGTTTTGAATGTCGAGGACGACATTCCTTTTTAGGTGATAGTAATGTAACGTCGCGCATTTTTTTTTCGGATCTACGTGGATCCTTGCTTAGTGGGTTTGGTGGCCAGTGTGTGGCTCATTAGTCTGTGTTTTAGGTGTTTTCGCAGGTTGTGAGGCTTTGTGGGCCGGTAGGTTGGGCCCAAAGTGCTCACAGATTCTCTGTCTGTGAACGCGACAGAGCCTGGCGTCGCATTCTTAATGCAACGGCCCTGGTGGTCGCATTCTACTTGCCGATCGAGATGCAGTCTTTGTCTGCATGCGTGCCGCGTGTCACACACTGGGCGACATGCTGACGTCGTCCTTGAGAAGGTGACGCCCTACTCTGTCGTGTTCAGGTCGCGACGGAGGGGTACGTCGCGTTCTTAACCGCAAACAGTTCATAACCTAGGTCGATTTGGTGTTTGGGAGTCATTTTCGGCGTGGTCTCACCGCGAGGACGTCACGCAAAGCGGGGGAGACACCGGGTTGTGTTTGGTTTTCACATTCTTCGAGAAGGTAGGGAGATTCTACCCGTTTTCATGTTGTGAATTGCATGTGACGCATGTATAGCTTGTTAATCGCTTAAAGAACATTAGATATCATGCTAGGGCATTGAGTAAAGCATGAAAAATGGATTTAAAAGTGGTTTTGCATGGTTTGTGGGGGTGATCCGAGGAGATCATCCTGGATTAGGGTTCCTGCCTGTGAAGGTGACGGAGCCCCCTGTCGCGTTCTGAACACGACAGGCCTACCCGTCGCGTTCAGGTTATGAACGCAACCTATCAGGGTGTCGCGTTCAGAAGGCGACACTTCCCTCTGTTGCCACCATAGCCGAGAGAACTTGTTGTCTATGTTTTATTGGTATGATTATTCGATTATCGTTAAAGTGATGTGCATGGCAATGGTAAGCGGTGGATTGGCACCTGTAGTGCTCCACGAGCATGTTGTTTATGTGGCAAGCGTGTTGATCACAAAGTGAGTGTGTTTTTACGTGGTTAGTGTGTTGTTCACGCAGTTAGTGGGTTGTTCACGCGGTTAGCATGCGGTTCACATGTCGTTCACGTGGTGTTTATGTGGTTTGAGTGTCGTGCATGTGGTTTGTGTGTGCATGGCAAGTAGTTTGATGTTGTGTTTATTGTAATATAACTTCTGTGGTTAGTTTGCGATGGTTGGGCAGTGAGGTTCCAGCGTGAACCTAGCCTTGGTCCTTTAATGTCTTTTGTATGGTTATTAAGTGATTGTTATATATTATTGTGATTTAAGTATGTGTTGGTGTCGGTTAGCTTGGAGGTCACATGGTGACTGGTGATGAGTCAATCGTATTTAATGTATCGTGTTATATGTTTCACCGAGGTGTTAAGTGACTGATGTGGTTTGTGTGCTAGCCGAGTGTGGTGGTCCGGCGTCTATTCCAGAATGCCTCTTCAGTTGGGTACCCCAAGTTCTGTGTGAGCTAGGCACGTTGTGCTCAGGGTTTGTCCCGGTACTGTGTGTACCGTTGAGGTATGTGTCGTCTATCCTGGACACCCTCACTCCTATGTTTAAGTTGTACGTCCGGTTGAGGGAAAGACGACAGAGGGTAGCGACTTGAGGAAGTTTGTGTTTGGTCGCTTGTAGCGCGCTCGTGGTTGGGGGTACGGACACCAGTAGATGTACTGGGCCGCAGCTAGTCCTGTGTTTCCAGTGCCTCACTTTAGGGAGCTCGGGCCAAAGTCCCTAAAGGTGCCAGGCATGGGACCTGCAGGGTGTGTGACCTGCAGGTGTGATGTTGGTTGGTCTTCACAGTTGGTTGACTTACTTTGTGTGTTTGTGGAGCGGTAGCTGAACTGAGTAGTCCGTGGCTATGAGACTGAGAGGTAGTTCTTGTGTTGTGTTGTCCGGGTTGGATACTAGTGTCATGAACTAGTAGTCCGTTCTCATATGGTGGCATCGTTCCTTTCCGACTCGTGCTTTGCCACTGGTGGTGGCTTGTGTGTGTGACAGGTTGGTTGAGGTTTTACCTGTTGTGGTGTGCCCTGGTGGTGGCAAAATTTTGATTATGGTTCCGATGTGGTACCTCGTGGTAGTAGGTACCTGTACCCTTCGCGGGTAGTTTTGTGTTGTGATACTTCGTGTACTAGTCTCTTCAAGTGTTGAGGTGTACTTGTGTTCTGTGGAGGTCTGTGGAGTGACCTTCCACATGTTGTGCTTTTACTCGTCTTCAGATAAGCTTTCGATTATGTCTTGATGTGAGGCATTGGTATGAGGTGGATTGGCTAGCTGATGCCAGTCCTGTTACCCTACGTGGGTAAGTTGCATGTGAGGCTTGTAGCTTAGGCAACCAGTTGTTGTAGTGATTTGCCTGTGAGGCATGTGGCCTAGGCTTTACAGTTGATGGGTGGACTAGTGATGTTGTGCTAGTCCTGTTGTCCCTTTTCCTTTCCGGAATTTGTATTAGTTGATGTAACTATGTTTAGTTGTTGTTAAATATGCTTTGATGTGAGTATGTTATGATTTGACTATTAGTGTTGTCAGTGAGACCCTTTGGGGTTGAGGTCTCTTCAGTTTATTGTGTTCTTTTTGGGTGGTCCCTACTGAGCCTGTGACTTGTTGAGGCTCACTCCTCTACAGTTCTTTTCAGGACTTGTCATTTTGTGTGGCTTGCAGAGGTGTGGTGACAGACTTGTACCACCAGTAGTAGAGTTAGTTGTGTTGTGTGAACTTGTGCTCCCTCAGGATATGCCCCAGGTAGTTGTATTTTTTTAATTGAACATGTAATAATATATTGAGACAGTTATAAATTATTATATATACATGTATGAGCACGTACTTTCGTATGTCTTATACTGTTGTGGTTGTC
Organism: Colocasia esculenta; assembly: GCA_014218235.1. NCBI lineage: Eukaryota > Viridiplantae > Streptophyta > Magnoliopsida > Alismatales > Araceae > Colocasia > Colocasia esculenta. Next base: position 62,877,134 of record CM024760.1, read on the forward strand.
TTTTATATTCTTACTAGACACGTGTATGAGCTATCCCTTGCGAGACTTCAGTCCGTTCGCGGGAGGCGGATCTGGATATGGAGCCTTATTGGGTATAGATATCTAGGGCCGTCACAAACGCCGTCACAGTGGGATATTTACCCAACACTATACGATAGGTTGACATGTACATTAATAATAATGAAATTACAACGGAAATAAAATGCAATTATCTTATTCCATCATCATCACATAATTCCACAATCTATATAGTTAAAAGTAAATATCAGTGTCCACATTATTACAATTCCAAAAAAATACATTGCCCATAACATTGTCCAAATGAATAACGTTATTACATACTATGAAATAAAGTAACTATTTAGTAATCTTCACAAGCAGTTACTCCTCTTGCTCAATGTCGCTCCTTGCTATGCCCTCCTCAAGTACGGGGACACCTATCTCACCTGTACGCCGAAGCAAGAATGAGTCTTCTAAAAGACCCAATAAGCAATCTAAAGATAACATTCTTACACATATCACACACATGCTAAACTATTAAACAATAAGGAGAAACACATGGTCCATGCTTATAACAATTGACAATAAAACATAGTCATCCTACACATGCTTCCTATACATGATAATTAGCTAGATTCTTATTGCAATTCATAATTCATATCAATCATATTATTATTAAAATAAATAAATATCCATGAATGATCTATAGCATTCTTTCTACACACAACATATCTCATGATTCATGGTTCAAGCATCATTCATATCATTGCACAATTTTATAAATTTAGATCATGGAAATATTTACAAGGTAATTAACAATCCTAGCATGATTTCTAATTAATTTCTCATGCAATTATAGCACTTTTTCACATATTTAGCTTGCTGTTTTAATGTAAAATTATCATATTCACATGACATTAACACGTGGGTTAGATTAAACTATACAACATGATACTAACATGATATCACAATTAACCTAAATCATATTAATACATGTATGACATGAATATATACACTTTTACCTTTGTTGTCACATACATTTACTCTCTCATTCACATTCACTTTCACTTACACATTCACATGTCACATCACTTGCACTTACCATGTGCCACATTCACATTTTACACTTTTTTACACTTAATTTGCCGTGACACATAGTCCTAACCACCATCTGGGACACATATAACACATAACACACATCTGCCACCTAGGCAATGCAGTGACGAATCTTGGTACTGTGCAGACCGAGAGAAGTCCTCTCCACCCTAACCAGTGGTACTTGTCCACCTCTAGAATTTCATCCTAATGCCCTTAGGATAACACATACACATTGAGCCTTTCCGTAGGGACTTTACTATAGTACGGCTCTACAGACCTCCATGGTAGCAGTGTCAATATCGGCCAAATTTTACACATTATCACCTTATCACATGATTCATTCATTTACCTACACATTCTAACTCATTTACATGCACTTTAACATAATTACACATGTTTCAGTTATAGTACATGATGCTTTTGTTTCACAGTGATAATTAATTCATAACAATGTCCTAATTATGTTGCTAATCTCTAAATTACACATGATTAAACTTAATAGGTTCAACATGGTCAATTTCCCTTGTTAAACTAATAACAACACCTACTGTTGTCAAAACAACATGAGTTTTTATCACAGGATTCACATAGGTTATATATTACACACCTAAATTCTCTGATTTTTTGGAATAGTAACTCTAATTTTAATAATTAAGACAGATTTCAGGCATATTTATCAATAAATTCATTATCATGGTTCACATCAATATAGTCGGTTCTAACAGTTTAGAAACCTGAAATCAGTTATCATACCATCATGGAAATTTATGAAACCCTAATATACAATGGATCTAATTATTCATGAATTATCATGGTCAAATCATGCTCATTATCCCATTACAAAAATTTTAATAAATAAAACTATTTACAAAATTTGACACCTCCTCATGACATGACCTAATGATTGTACTTGACTACACATAATATTCTTAGAATGCACAGACAACCATAAGTCCGAATTCCATCACACAGATATGAAAATCAAGGTTCTGAGAAAACAGACGAACTTGGCGGCAAAGGGTTTGCCGCCAACCAGGGTTAACGACACACGATGTTGCCGCTAACTCAGGATCTTAATGGCACACATGTGGCCATCAATCTCCTATATGTAGAAGTGCAGACAGAAATCAATACACAAGGGGAAATGGAGGTTCCAGGACACGAGACAATTCTATAAAAATGCCTAGGACCTAAAGAACATGGGTAGGGATGAAATCCCTAGATCACTTGCCTGCAAATAAATCTGTGAAGACCTAATTTCGTCGGTGAAGCCCTCCTCGGCCAAGCCAAGAAGGTGTACAAAACTACTTCAGATCTGATCCTTCTGCTGATGTAGATCGACCTCTGGAGTTGAGGACGCTTCCTCAATGCATGGTGTATCTTCCAGTCGATGCAGATCGCCAGAAAACTCCTCCAATCGATGGATCTAGCTCTCCAAAGATTAAGTTTTCCCACAGAAACCCTAGCTTTTCTCTTAAGGCCAAAAGACCTAACCTCGCCCTAATATGGGTGTTTTATAGGCTAAAGGGGTCGGGGTACGCATTAGGTTAAGTCCCCTACCATTAGAGCTAGGTTTCCTAATCTAGAACCGGAAGAAATGCAGCCGTTTCCAGATCTGAAATTGCAACTTACTGGGGAAATAGACGTCAACATTTGCTGCCACTAGCAGGGAGTCAGCGTCCATCGATATGGACGTCAACCTCTTCTGGCCATGCAGTCAACAACACACATGTTGTCGTCAACATGCAATCAACGTCAATGTATGTTGACGTTAACTGGCATTTCGGCCAGAACACAGAAATACATCAAAACAGATATACCAATATATCATAAACAATTTAATGTGTACTAAAAATAAATAGATATCTTATGTATGGAATAAATAAATATATATATATATATATACATGTACACAACATAATTACATACAATATGCATGGAATAAATAAATATAATATGCACATCAATAATTAGATTCTATATGCAATACAATATGCATAGGATTTAAATAAATACAATATGTACATAATTAGCTAAGTACTTATATTCACAGAAATAAATAAATATTCATATACATATATATTCATATATACATACATATGCACCAGAGTAATTAAATAATTATAATATGTACAAAATTAATACACACACTATGTACAAAAATAAGTAAATACCATATGCACAGAATATAATATGGACAAAATTCGAAGGTCTCACACAATCATGCAAAAATACACAAGGATTTATCTTGGTTTATACACCTCGATCCTCTAATGGGAGTCCTACGTCCAGTCTCTAAATAAACACTTGGGATTTTCCATTAACATGTAACCAGGTTATAACCACTAAGTCTCACTTGGTTTTCCCTTCACTAAGGGGCACTATAAACACTTGCGTAACCAAGCCTTCCCTTCTCAGAGGGGCACTCACTCGCTTGCCCTAGCAAGTCTTCCCTTCTCAAAGAAGCAACAAACACTCGGTATCAACCCCCTACTGATTTTATAAGAATGAGATTTACAAGAGAGAAGGTGCTCTAAGGAAGTGAGCACTTAGAAAGAGATGAAAGAAAATGTTCTAATTAGAGCTATTTTCTCTCTCTATCTATATGCGGACATTCTATTGAAATGGAGATGGTGCTCAAGTCCATAAGACTTTGAGAAGAAGGCTTGCAAGAAAGAGTTGAAGTGTGTGCAAAATACTTGTAATGTCATTATGTGTGTGTTTCTATCACTATTATCTTTCTTTCATGTGTCTCTCATTTATTCTTGTTGACTTCGACTCTTATTTATAGTTTTCAACTTATTCTTCTTCAAACCGTTCAAAAAAATGACCGTTTGCAAGTGGACATTTGAAAGAAACAAGGTCTTTGTGCGTAACATCTTTAAAAAAATGTGTAGCGATCTTTTTCTAGCTATTCCAAGTTTCTTACATGCTACTATAGTCAGTCGCATTAAATGCCATGTATGTAAAAATAGATAAAAAAAGACTTTTCTTCTTGCATGATATCCTAGGTAAGTAAAATAGAGTAGACTACCGGTTTAGAAGATATTTCATGATACATTTGCGTTGATTATATTGTAGTTTGCTTATCAGAGCAATAAATGCCCAAATACAGAAGAGATTTATCTAGACTATTTTTTTAATAACATGACTGGGGTTCTGAAATGACAAATAAAATATTCGTGAAATGTTATACTTAAAAACTATATTCGTGCAGGGAATATTTTATCGTAAGCAAACACTTTTTTGTACGACACAGTAATTTATGTTAAGGAAAATTAATAAGAGGTGGTAATGAAATAAGAGATAATATTTCCTTAAGTAGTGATATTTAGATTTAAAATTATCGCTAACAAAATATTCACAAAATAATGATTAAACATCAACTGAAACAATAATACAAATAAAATAGTAAACTTCAACCACAAGTCCGACTATAAAAGAAAGTCATAGCATCAGTTGAAGTGACATATCGACTCGAGGTTCGATTGTTGTGAATAGGGGTGTTCATTAAATGATTCAACCCGAAAAACCGAATCGAACCGACCGATTTGAATCGGTTCGGTTCGGGTTGAAGGACCCTACAGTTCGGTTCGATTTTTTGTTGTGAAACTGAATAAATTGAATATATATTAACTATATTTAATAATAGATAATATTACAAAGGAAATTGTGGCCTAGTAGGCAAGTTTCTTGACACCCAACGGGAGGTCCTGAGTTTGAAACTCAAGACTACCCTTTAAAGACATTTTTTTTTAGTTCAAACTGAATCGAATTGGTTTGATTTGACTTAGGGTCGGTTCAGTTTCAGTTCACTAAAAAAAATGGGGTGAACCAGACCGAACTGACTTGTGTTCACCCTTAACTGTGAACTTATTTGTTAGTCGGAGTGAATATCGACTATCAAAAAGTATATCAGTCGAAGTGGACTTCAACTCACGAAGCAAGTCAACTACAATCAAAGTTAGACTTTGACTTGTGGGACAAGTCAGAGTTTGACTTCAACTTATGTTCTAAGTCTCCTTCAATTGAAGTTGAACTTCGACTGCTAAGGAAGCTTATACTATAATCGATTTCAGACTTCGACTCCTGAGATGATTTTGACTTCAAAACAAAGATATCCTGTTGATCTTACATTTAACCGATTTTACTCTGTTCATTTATATACTGTTCAAAGGTATATATATATATATATATATATATATATATATATATATATATATATATATATCAATGTTCATAGAAATTCCTCTTTTTGTTGGAAAGCGTTTATTTTGTCATTTATCAAAATATGAATGTAGATGTATTAAATAGAGAATTATCACAATCATGAATATACTTTGTCATCATCAAAACTAATAGTCATGAGTCTATTTTGTCATCATCAAATAATAAAAATAAATAGAGCATGATTAAGGTATAGGAACTTAGCAAATTAAATTCCTAATTGTTTATGCTCTCAACACAATTGATTGCTTAATCAATTCTCTGTCATTGATTAATGTCACTTGTCATATGTTTCATAACTTTTGTCATGTGTATAATGTTTCTTATCACTTAATTATTGTTTATCATTACCATGATACTTGTTATTCCATAGTATTAGTATTTAACTTCGCCAATGTGCTAATCACTTAAAATATGTCTACACATGAGATGTAAATTCTATTGGACTTTATACTCATCGTGCTTATTTTGTGAATTTCAGGTGATAACAATGAAGAAATAAACTATGAAGGGAGCAGATAAGAGTAAAAAACATCTCGGATTTCATAGAAGCTATCTTAGAGTGTTGTCAGCTTTGTTGTAAAGTCGCTATCGATTTCGTAGTAGATCTTTCATTTATTCGAGTGTCATTCAATAATGAGACTTATGTTTGGCTCTGAAATTAATGAATGCAATAGACTTTAGCAATTTGAGTCTCAATAAGAATTAATGAGATGATTATTGATATTTAATTGTGTGTTGCCCAATGGAATTAATGAATCTATTTCCTTTAGCAATTGCTCTTACTTATACGACCGAATTCCACTGTACATTTTGATATTTCACGTCAGATCATGACAATTGATTACAAAATCGATTAACCCAAACAACAAATCAATTAGCATGTATCATAATCGATCTAGATAGATAGTCAAATCGATTAGCATGGAACATAAATTGTAACGACCCACTTTATACCGGTACAATTATACCAATCTCCATCGGTACAAAGGGTGTCATTACAGTGGGATATTAACCCAACACTAAACGATAGGTTGATATGTAAATGAATAACAAATGAGTACAGCGAAAATAAAAGAAATAACTCATCTTATTCCATCATCATCACATCATTCCACAGTCTATATAGCAAATGTAAATGACTAAAGTCCACATTAATACAATTCCATAAGAAATACATTGTCTATAACATTGTCCATATGAATAACATTATTACATACTATGAAATTTACAAACTATTTGGTAAACTCCACAAGCAACTATTCCTCTCGCTCGATATCGCTCCTCGCTAAGTCCTCCTCAAGTGCGGGATTATCTGCCTCTTCTGTACGCCGAAGCAAGTATGAGTCTAAAAGACCCAGCAAGCAATCTAAGGACACAACCTTACACATATCACACACATACCAATCCAATAAACAATGAGGAAACACATGCTATCTTCTAAACACTAAACGAATTACATAGCACATACTTTATATCACTTTAACAAATAAACGTAAACATATACATGTTTTCTATACATGCTAATTAACTCGATTCATATTGTAAATCATAATTCATATCCATCATATTCTTAATATAATCAATATCCATGAATGACCTATGGCATGCTTTCTACATACAATGTATATAACATGATTCATGGTCTCATACTTTATTCAAATCATTGCACAATTATACAAATTTAAATTATGGAAATGTGTACATGGTAATTAACACTCCTAGCATGATATCTAATCATTTTCACATGCAATTATATCATTTTTTCACACATTTAGCTTGCTGTTTTAATATGAATAAATCACATTTACACAAATTTACATCCTTTCACATGCTAACACATTCATACTACACTAACATATACTCACTTTTCACATTACACATATTCACATAACACTAGTACATGTATTTTATTAAACTATATAACATGATACTAAACATGATATCACAATTAATTAAAATTATATTAACACATGTACAACATGAACATATGCATTTCTTTTACCTTGGTTTTCATATGCATTTACTCTCGCATTTACATTCACTTTCATTTACACATGAGTTTTTACATATTTCACATAGTTTTCACTTGCACATTCACTTATCACATCACTTGTACTTACCACGTGCCACATTCACATGTCACTTTACACATTATTCACATTTTTACACTTTTTATACTAAATTCACCGTGACACATAGTCCTAACTACCATCTAGAGGAACACTCGCACTTATCACTTAGCACATAACACTTCACTTAACACAAACTCGCCACCTAGGCAAACTAGTGACGAATCTTGGTAAACTGCGCAGACCGGGAGAAGCTCTCTCCACCCTATCTAGTGATACTTGTCCACCTCCAGAATTTCATCCTAATGCCCTTAGGATATCACTTATACGTTGAGCCTTCACATATGGACTTTACTACAGTACGATTCTCAGACCTCTATGGTAGCAGTGTCAATCTCGGCTCAATTTTACACATTCACATTTTATCACATTGTTTTACTCACTTATATACACACTTTAATCCCTTTTCACATGCACTTTGAATAACATTCACATTTCATATTACTGAACTTAACCATGCTATTTAACAATGATAAATGAATTATAACAAAGTTCTAAGATGCTGCTACACATTGAATTTCACATGATTAAAGCTAACATCTCATTATAATAAATTACCCTTAATACGATATAAACAGTAGCTACTATTGTCACATCAGTGTCAAATTTTTATCACAAGTTTCATACAGTTAGTATATCACATACCTAATTTTCTAGATTTTTACAAATAATAAATAGAATTTTAATAATTAAGAAAGATTTCAGACATATTTATCAATAAATTCATTAACACATGGTTCACATCAAAACAATCGTACCTAATAGTTTTAAAACCTGAAAATGGTAATCATATGATCATATAAAATTTCTGAAACCCTAACATGCAACAAATCTAATTATTCAGGATTAAATAAAGGTAAATCATGCTTATCTCATTAATACAAAAACTTTAATAATTAACACTATGTACAGAAATTTGAAATATCCTCATGGCGTGACCTATAGATTGTACTTGACCATATATAAATTTTACAGCATGCATATACACCCATAATTTCGACAAACATGCCACAGAGATCAAATCAGCCATTCTGTAAAACTTGAAGAACTTGGCGGCACAGGGGTGGCCGCCAACAGGAGTTAACGGCACACGATGTCGCCGCTAACTCAGGATCTTGATGGCACACGTGGTCGTCAATCTCCTGTCTGCAGAAAACACATACTGAATGCAATACACACGGGAAAAGGAGGTTCCAGAACACGGGGAAAATTCCACAAAATTTCTAGGACCTAAAGGACATGGGTAGGGATGATATCCCTAGATCACTTGCCTTATAAAAATTCTACAAAGGTCTAATTTAGCTGAAGATGCCCTCCTCGGCCAAGTCAAGAAGGTGCCCAAAATTGCTTCAGATCCGATCTTTGTGTTAATGTAGGCCGCACACCGGAATCGGGGAAACTTCCTTGATGCTTGGTGTATCTTCTAGTCGGTGCAGATCGCCAAAAGATCCCTCCAATCGCCGGATCAAAGTCACCAAAGATCAGCTTTTCTCACAAAAAAAACCCTAGGGTTTCTCAATAGCAAAAAGACTTATCTCGGCCGAAATCACTAGGTTTTTATAGACTAAGGGGTCGGGGCACGCATTAGGTTAGGTCTCCTACCATTAAAGCTAGGTTTCTAAAACTAGAACCGAAAGAAACGCTACTGTTTCCAGATCTGAAATCGCAACTTACTGGAGAAATAGACGTCAACATTTGTTGCCGTCAATAGGGAGTCAACGTCCATCGATCTGGATGTCAACCTCACCTGGCCATGCAGTCAATGACATACATGTTGCCGCCAACATGCAATTAACGTCAATTTGTGTTGATGTTAACTGACATTTTGGCCAGAACACAAAATACATCAAAACATATGTACAATTACATTACAAACAATTTAATGTGTATAGAAATAGATAGATATCATATGCACAGAGATATATATATATATATATATATATACAACATAATTACATACAATATGTATGGAATAAACAAATATAATATGTACATCGATAATTAGATAATACATGCACATCTAAATATATTACATGCACAGAAATAAACTCATATATACCTACAAGATGTATAGCAATAATTTCATATTATATGCACAACATTACTTAAGTACAATATGTATAGGATTTAAATAAGTATAATATGTACAAAATTAGCTAATTTCTTATATCCACATAAATAAGATATATACATATTTGCATACATATGCACATGAGTAATTAAATAATTATAGTATGCACAAAGTTAATACACACACTATGTACATAAACAAGTAAACATCACATACATAGAATATAAAATGAACAGAAATTCGGGGGTCTCACATAAATAATTACTTAAATTGAGAAACAAGTTGTCTTCACACATCCAAGTAAACCTTAACCTGGTGTTTTACTTAAACATGACATAACTTATATTAATCTTCCTGGCAGATGCTAAATAATCTTAATCAAAGAGCCATGCTTGTACATATATCTAGCACCTAAGCATGTGATGCATAGGCCATGACAAGTCACATAGGGTCGGAAACTTGTATCCACCTCTTAGATCATCCAAATAGAATTTTTAACCCACATACCCTCATATATATTCAGATGCCCCCACAAAATACTTGTGCAAGGATAATCCATCTCTCCTTAAATGACAATGCCCATAGTTGTTACATATATAGACATTGCCATCTTTCACGGCACACATATCATCATGCTTATTGTTCTCCAAAACGAACAAACATTTGTCATATAAATCTTACATCGATCAAACAGCAAACTATGTATGTAACAAATCTTCAAAAAAAATTTCACATTGACTGGTAAACATGATCATCGTAACACAGTCACGCCACAAATCAAACAAGAAAAGCACCATGGATGCTTGAGATCTTCCTACCTTAAAATATTTGATAGAGATCTGAACCACGCGTCTCCTTGACTTTCTAGAACAACAGATCGACGCCTACAACTCTTCTAACCGAGCCTCGATCCCCTGCAAGTACTGCATCCATTCTACTACCCAAGGATTCAATCGGGGTTTCAAAATCCAATTAAATATCTCAATAAAATCTATCTATTGCCACACGAAAATCTAATTTTTCATGCAATATAATTTATAACAATAACTTAAATCGATTTATGAAATTCTCAGTCATTGATAGCATCGAAACGCCTGTCTTGACATCTATCAAGTTCGTAACTGTTCTTGCCATTGCCTTTTGTGGTTATTTAATTAACCTTTATTATTGTTAATTATTTAATAAGTTCCTTTAATAACGTGGTGATGAAAAAAAATCCAAATAACTAATCTCACCTCCCTTTTTCATGTTAAAAATGGGATATCCCCTACGGGCTAAACCCCCCGCCCCCGTCTGGCCGTCCCCCTATCTTTTCAACTCTTCCCCTCTTCCGCTGCTGCCCAAGCATGGCGCAGGTGGCCCCGAGGCTCACCCCTCTCCTCGCTCCGCCCCCCTCACCAGACCTCTCCGGTGGCACGCGGTTCACCCCCGGTTCCCTGCGCTGGACGAACGTACCCGGCGGCGGGGCCCTCGGCTGCCGCTCTCTCGCGCCGGCCGCGGTGAGGAAGTCGGGGATCCTCACGACGCTGGACCGGGCCATCGAAGAGGAGGAGTACCGGAGGGCCAGGGCGGAGGTCCACAGGAAGGGGGTGGACGTGGAGGGGCTCCTGATCGAAGGTATCTCAGTGGGTGGGCACGAGACATGCGTGGTGGTGCCCAGCATGAACCTGGCGTTCGACATTGGGCGGTGCCCCTCCCGGGCCGTTCACCAGGATTTCCTCTTCATCACCCACGCGCACCTCGACCACATCGTGAGCTCCTCTACTCCGCGTAGCATGGCGTGCCTATACCCAATTTCCGTTGCATGCTTTTGATTATGGGAAAACGGAGGAATGAGATGATGCAAGTTGGATAGTTGGAAATTAGGTTCCATGGGGTTATTGAAAGTCTCAGCTTTAAATAATTACTAGAAGAAAACTTGACTGGTAAATGCTGATGGGTGAACATAGTTTAGAAGTAGCAGTCATCATGCGTTGGTTACTTGACCCACGTCTTGGGAATGGAATGCGTAACAGCATGACTTTTTCAATGGAAAAGCATTTAAGGGAGATTCTTAGTAGTAGCTTAACTTAGAATTATCCTACACAGCCTCTTAAAACCGACCTTTATACAAAACCTTGTGTTTGGCTTTGTTACTCTACCTAGGAGAGGATTGACAACTTGCTGCATGGTTTCACCGTGCAATTTCCTCACAATTTGCATCACACGTAGGTAAGAAATACCATGTTCTGTTCTTAAGCTTTCTTGGTGTCTACACTTGCTATTGACGATATTGTAGACACCCTCTGGCGTTTAAGTTTTGTTTTTTCCTACGCTTTTGTTGTGCGTGATTTCTTCTTTCTAAACAGAACATGAAATTAATCTTTATGCTTCCAGCTTTTACCCTATCGCTTGTTATTGATTTCATCTAATTTATTTTACATTTGTCCCAACTTCTTTTAATATAGACTATTTCATTGGCCTTTTGGACAGATTGTCTCGGATTCAATTTTACCTTTTGCAGGTGATAATTTGCGCCACTGCAGTAGACACAGTTGAGCATTGCAGGCTGTCCAAGTTCCTTTGAATTGTTGAATTTCTTAAGAGTTCTAACCTTCACTGAGTGAGGATGACGTCCCTGGTCCAAGGCTTGATCTGACTCATACAACTCCCATGGATCATCTCCTTCCTTTAAGAAAGTTAATGGCATATAGCACCTCTGCTGGCATGGTCGCAACAGCCCTTCCTTAGAGAGTGTAAATGATGTAAATTCATAAAACAAGATGCAGAAATCCTTGTTCCCTTGATCTAATTTTTGCATTCTGTTTTGATATTTCGCAGCATCCCCACCCCCACTACAAATCTGGATGTCCTATAGCAAGCTCATTTCTTCCCGTTTATTAGGGTAGTCCATTTATTTTTTTTCCAAGTCATATGAAAAGCATGCTGTTATTGAGGTTGCCTTGATGGATAGTATGTCCAACTATGTCCCATTTGAATGTTGCCTCTTTCTGTCATCTTATCAACTGGCCTGGTGGTAGACCTTGTACTTTTTAAATATACTATTCTGATCACTATAGCATGAAATCTTTCTACAGTGTAATGACTATATATGTATGAGTATTGTGTTATTAAAATATACTTAACATAGGTGAGAGAATCTAATGAAAGTACTGGTTATGAGTTATTTTAAATTGTAAAGAGTACTCTGAGTCCTGAAGCAATTTGTGCTTGTGCCTTTAACTCTACAGGCATCTTATGTTGTTTGTCTGTGAACTTGAATTCTCACATTTTTTCCCATTGCCTGCATTTATATCACTGATTAAAAGATTCTAAGTTGCATAAGATATGTATGGGATAACTACTGTGGTTTATCTTGGTGAATTGATGCCTCAAAAGTCTATGGCAGTCTTAAGTCTGAATGCATTACCGTGCTCCCATGTCAATAATTAATGCTCAGAATTCATTATGCTGTATTTTTTTGTATTTTTCTTTAATCATATTAGACCAATATTTTTATTCCCTTGTAATGGAAAATTATATTGACTGTCATGACATGGGTTAATATGTATGATGTGGATGCAGGGAGGGCTTCCAATGTATGTTGCAACACGTGCACTGTATAACTTAAAACCTCCAACAGTATTTGTGCCACCATGCATTAAAGAGGATGTGGAGAATCTGTTTGATATTCATAGGAACATGAGTCAGGATGACCTCAAACTTGATTTAGTTGCATTGGATGTGGGTATGCTTGCTCCGTTGTTCAGCCTCTGTTTCTCTTCCATGTTTATTTGGTTGTTAAATGACTCTTTTTTTTTCATGTACATATTTTCAGGGGAAACATATGAGATAAGGAATGACCTTGTTGTAAGACCATTCAAAACACACCATGCTATACCTAGTCAGGTATATTCTCTTGGTGATTGGACTTCACATTCAGCCGTATATTAGTGTCATCCATCTAACCACGAGTGGCTTTTGCTGTTCTACTGTTCCATTCAGGGATATGTAATATACTCAGTGAGAAAGAAATTGAGGAAGCAGTACGCTCACCTGAAAGGGACCCAAATTAAGAAACTAAAGCTTTCTGGTGTGGAGGTTTGTTCTTTTTTCCAATATTCTGCTACAAAGGAATCCAGTTATAGGTTTACCCTGTGTTCTTAGACAATTTGTATTCATTGTTGTGCTTCACCCTGAATTGCCAGATTACAAATACTATATTGTCTCCAGAGGTTGCCTTTACAGGGGACACCATGTCTGATTTTATACTTGAAGCTCAAAATGCAGATGCCTTGAGAGCTAAGATCCTTATTATGGAGGTACATTTATTCTCTCTGGGTATAGTTGACATTTCCTTTGCTTTTGGATGAAGTTTGATATGGTGCAATATACTCCACCTCTGATTTTGAAACTTATCAAGACTTCATATTGAACTGCTTTATACTCTTGGCGACATGCAATGCTATGGAGTCACAAATGGATTATTAAATTATAGCAGAAGTGTTAGGAGCTTTTGATTTGAAATTTTTAGCATATTTGGGGTTGCAGATTTGGTGAACAATTGAATTGCCCTACTTCCTTTCATGTTTTATTGAAAGTTTAAACGATCAATGTTAACTGCAATAATGCCCGCGTGACACATGCACAGTTACGCACAGGGGGGGGGTGTAACTTGCACCTTTGCTTTGAGTAAGATTATAGTAGGAGATTTTGGAACCTTTTTCAACCCTTATGGACATTGCATGGTTCAAGGGTGACTAGCTGGCTTGGAGCAATGCTCATTTGTACAGTCTTTTCTTACCACAAACTATGACTTTTTTCTCATGTTTTCAATGCTTCGATTGACAGGCAACATTCCTTGATGATGCCTGTGACATTGAACAAGCACGACAACATGGACACATGCATTTACTAGAGGTGTGTTATGAGATCTTTTGCCTAAATGCTGTGTTGTGCAACTTATCAGCATAACCACCAAACTATCTGCAAATTTGTGCATTTTTCTTTTGTCATTTCACCTTTAGTGCATCCTTAAATGCTGTGGCACATCTTGTTCCTCAACTGACGTTTAGTTTATGAACTGTAGATTATGGAGTATGCTCAGTGGTTTCGGAACAAGGCAATATTGCTCACTCATTTTTCATCTCGATACAAGATGGAGGTAACTTGTATATGCCTGTGCATCCACACCTTTCACTTTTATAATACATGCTACCAACCACTTTACATGAAGTGAGGAAAATGCGTAATGTAATATGCCGGACTGGATTTGCAGTCAATTTTCCCACCTTTGCTTTAAGGAAACTACTCCTTGTCAGGACATTCGAGAAGCAGTATCAAAGCTACAACCGAAGCTATCTGCAAAGGTTGTTGCTCTCACTGAGGGATTCAAATCAACATACACATAATCGCCCACCCAGATTTGACATTTTCAGCCTGGCAGTTTAAACGTGGTATGTGCAGGAGTTGTCGTCGTCTCTGACTCTGGGATATGTTCCTGGTCTTTATTGTCATTATTGCAGTTTTCTGTATATTTTTGTTCCACAAGATAATGGATGCAGCGCAAGGCAGAGTCGCACCTTCTGCTAGGCCTCTGGAAAGAAACCGAAAAGTAGTTGTCAGTTATGTATTCTGCTGTAGTGACTAGTGATGTACTTTGATACTGCTAGTTCTTAGAACCTTTATTTTAAGCCAAAGTGCCCTCTGACTTTGGTTGGGGTTGTATAACTCGTGGAAAGGCGAATGGGAAAGCTGCCCATTGATGGGATTAGACTAGAAGAGTTTGCAAACTCTTACATGCCATTTGTTATCTAGAAGAGAAATGCTTATTGCAAGAAGGATGTTGCAATAACGTGCACAAGAATCGCTCTTGTTTGTTTCCCCATAATTGCTTCATCTCTGACAACATATATAGGACGTCCTCATTCACCATTTTTTGTCCAGAACAGAATCTGCACCGAGTACTTGAACACCCCACTAGTAGAGGAGGCGAGGAAGGGGAACTACATAACCACTATGGTCTGTGGCAGTCTCGACTCCCATAAAATCATCTTTAGTGGACCATTTTTATAAGCATGCTTATGCAAACGCTTATTTTTAGGGATTTTTTTTTAAAGAGATGTGGTGGACCCTATATATTTATATAAAGAGTACATATGCGTGACATGTATTTGTTTTTATTAGGAGCACATATGCAGGAGGCATTTACTTTTTTTGATAGCATATGTATAGAAAGTATTTCTAATAGAAACATTTATGCAAAATGCCTCCAAGTGAAATGAGCAAACCTTGTTTGAGCTTTGAAATCTTCATCACATAAAGGCGAGACCCGGAGAACTTATTATACCATACGGAAATAAATAAGATGAATTCCATATTCTGGAGCAGAATAGACAGATTGCTTTGGGTTCCATTTAGGAACATTGTTCAGCTGAGGATCTTGAAATAATGGTGGGACATGCTCTAAAAAATATAAAAATGGTTTGGTTGTGACCCTCCTCCTCAGATATTTTTATCTTAAAAACATCTCCGTTATTTTCCTAAAATTACTATCGATGTTAAAAATATTTTTAAATGGCTGTTTATTTCGAGTTGAAGAAATTTTATTTGAATATCCACGTCTCTTGGACTTGGACGATTATTGCCAAATAATAAATTAAAATTTAAAGGATCAAAGGCTAAATACGTAAGTCCAATTTCTTTTGTCAAAGTATGGGTATGGGGTGGTTCGACCGAATATTTTCGTAAAATTTGATGGGCAATTGGATGATTAGAAAAAAACATTTACAAAATAAAATTCACACATGTTTTTAAAGTCATCTAAACCGATCGATGAGACTGTACATACTAGTACTCAAAATAATACTTAATTAGATAACTTGTTTTTACTGGATGCTCCAACAGAAAATACGAAGGTAAAACAAAAACAAAAAAGAGGAGAAAAATACTTAGGCTATGTTTGGTATTTGAATATAAGTGAGGATATCTTCAAAATTTTGAAAATATTTGAAGATATTTACACTCTATCTCAGATCTATCCAAATACCATACATGATCTTAGTGCACACCATTGGTGTGCACTAAATTAGGCATATTCACTAGAGATGTGCAATTTCCACCCATAAAATTTAAAAATTTAGGAATAGAGGATATATTTGTTGCCCAGTTGACGAGCCCAGAGGGGGGGGTGAATGGGTCTTTTAAAAATTAATCTAGAAGATACCTAAAACTAAAAACATTCACACAAATGTTATTCGAAGTAGGTTAGTGACTGTTAGTTTAAATATCAAACACACAAAGAAGACAATCACACAACACAAAGATTATCTTGGTTCGGACCTCCTTTCCTTAGGAGTCCTACGTCCAGTCCCTGAGTAACAACTCAGGATTTCACTAACTAGGGTACAGTTCCCCTAAGGACGCTACAACACCCAGCTCAGCTGGTCTTCCTTCACACCCGAAGGGAAAGCAACACCCTGGATACCCCACTAGGTCTTTCTTCACAACCGAAGGGAACAACACCCTGGATACCACACCAGGTCTTCCTTCACAACCGAAGGGAACAACACCTTGGATACCACTAGGTCTTCCTTCACAACCGAAGGGAACAACACCCAGGATACCACACCAGGTCTTCCTTCACAACCGAAGGGAACAATACAAAGAGAATGAATGAAATTCAAGCCCCTAGATCAAGCTTTTGACAAGCAAGGATCTGAAGCAACTAGAACTGAGAGGAAGAGATTTAAGCTAAGCACACTCTCAGAACTACACATGCTCTTTCAAGATTTTCACAAACTAGTGGAGAGCAAAAGAGCAAAAGCTATGTGGAATGAAGTTCTTGGCTCTGGACTTCTTCAGAAGAATTTGAATGCTTGAATGTGCGATCTCTCTGTCTTTCTTCTGTTCTTCTGACTTGAATTTATATCTTCAATTTGAAATCTTTACGTTGAAGTGTCCGTTGTCTCTCTTTTGAGTAGTCGTTAGACTGAATGACATCTGGAGTCTTGAAAGCTTCCAGTCAACAGTCTTTTGATCACTTGAGCACGCAAAGAGATGAGATCTTCAGAAATATCTGTTGGCTTCTATTTTGTCTAACGTTGTACCATGAAGCTAGTTCAGAGGTCTGCACAAATGTCAATCTCAAATAGCAGACAGCTAAGCTATCTCTGATGTCAGTCAACGTCAGTAGCAATAGACATGAAAATAGTAATGCAAAATAGCTTAAGTCTAAAAGACGTAATCAGAGTAGGCATGATAAAGGATGATATGGTCTGCATGCATGCAGAGATACGTTCAGATCTCATAAATGCAAAAGCGTCAGAGAGATGTCTACGTGGACTTTGACTAGTCAACGCTTTTAAGATGAATAAGATATCAAGATATGAAATCGATGGCTATATGACTTATGAAGTCGTTATGAATACTAACAAGTCATTATAGAGAGAAAATCGTTATGAACACTTATCAAGTCGTTATGAACTCTAAAGAAATCGTTGCGCAAAGCAAATCGTTATGAATACTAATCAAGTCGTTATGAACTCTAAAGAAATCGTTGCGCAAAGCAAATCGTTATGAATACTAATAAGTCATTATAGAGAGCAAATCTTTACAACAAACAAGTCGTTGCGAGTTCTAAAGAAATCGTTATGGTGACTTATGAAATCGTTACAACAAGCAAGTCGTTGCGCTTTCTAAAGAAATCGTTGCGATAACTTATAGAGTCGTTATGACAGGCAAGTCGTTGCGCTTTCCAAAGAAATCGTTGCGATAACTTATAGAGTCGTTATGACAGGCAAGTTGTTACGAGCTCTAAAGAAATCGTTACGGTAACTTATAGAATCGTTGTGACGAGCAAGTCGTTACGGGCTCTAAAGAAATCATTACGGTAACTTATAGAATCGTTGTGACGAGCAAGTCGTTACGGGCTCTAAAGAAATCGTTACAATAGCTTATAGAGTCGTTGTGACAGGCAAGTCGTTATGAGCTCTAAAGAAATCGTTACGGTAACTTATAAAGTCGTTGTGACATCGACTTGTGAAACAACATGACTTTTCAGTCTTATAAGGAAATCGTTGCGATTACTTATAGAATCGTTATAGCATCGATTTGATTGAAACAACATGACTTTTCAGCCAGAAAGGAAATCGTTATGATAATTCTATTGAAATTGATATGCTTATAAAGAAATCGTTATGGCCTTCAATAGAAGTCGATATGGACTTAGAGAAATATCATGTTGAAAGGATTAAAGCTTTAAAGAAGTAATGCATACCTTTATTGGCTTGTTTGACCTTAGTATTTTTCCTGTATTTAAGACTTATGAAATATTCATTAGATATAATTGATAAACTCTTGTTTGGTTTTGTTAATCATCAATATATATATATGTAATTAATTAAAATTACATGGGGACAGACTGATCATCAATCTCCCCCTTTTTGGTGATGACAAAACTGAACAATAAGTATGGATGAAAAAGTGCATATAGATGTTTCAGACATAACTTTTTCTCCCCCTTTTTGTCATTAAGCAAAAAAAAAAAGTAATCTGAGACAAAGACAAGATAAGAAATATATGAAGACAAGAGAAGTGAATTTTATTATTGTTCTTGAGGTCGAAGAGAAGGATCAAGATAGAAGGCAGGAGACAACAAGGAGGTAAACTGTCGGATGACAGGAAGTGCCAATCTTTCCTGCTCTTCAAAATGAGTTTTGAAGACTCCAAAGGATACAGAGTAGGATGGTCCCATGGTGGAAGCCATCCTTTTGAGATGAAGATCTATGTGCTGATAGAGAAGATCAGCATATGCATTCTTGTCCATGTTCATCTTGAGTAATCGACGAGTCCCAAAGCTGGCACAGGTGAGGAATTGGTCCATGGTGACAGGATAGTGGTTGTGGTTATCTCTGAGAGCTTTGTGCATAGCCACATACACTTTGTATCTTTCCTCCCAGACCTTGAAGGGGTCATCAACAAGGTGAATGGAGTTCATATCTAGGAAAATAGCTGGAGAAATGGCTGGTTTGCCTTCTCTGGCTTGAGCTTCATTGATGTCAAACAGCTGTTGAGCTGACAGGGGGTAGAACTTGGACCATTCAAAAGATGTCAGCCTTTCACATTCAGACAGAATAGGATCTAGAACTTCAGCACTTACATGCCCCTGGTGATATTCCCTAAACAGGAATCTAGGAAAAGCAACTAGGCAGCCTTTCCGTACTTTAATTCTGCCCATTACTCTGGCAAAACGTTCAAAGATGATGGATCCGACAGAGGACTCCATAACTAGAAAGTGAATTTGAGGAAGGGCTACGTCTTCAGGTACTTGGAGGGTAGCAAAATCTACCTGAACATCAGAAGTTTGAGAGATATTCGGAGTCAGAGCTGAAATGGCCCTTTTGAACTGACTGAGCTGAACCTCTGGAAGTCTATGAATATATTTGTAGTTGTTGAATAGCATGAGGTGCCTGATCATTTTGATTTCCTTTTGAATATAGGGTGCCCAAAGTTCCCTATGATAGATCCTGAACCACTCTGATAAGGTCAGGGAGTGGTCCCTTGGAGGGAATCTAGCAGATTTGGCAAGAATGAATTTCTTTAGGAGATCCTTGTGACCTTTGCCCCACTGCTCTTCAGTTTTGGAGTGGGCAAGAGAGAAGATTTTGGATTTTTCGGATTTCGAAAGAGAAGTGTAGGGTAGAATGGTGTTCAAATGATCTGTGAGATCAAGAAAGGGAAGGTTAATGATGGTTGCAAAAACAACCTTTGAGAGATATTCTCTGTACAGTGAGGGATGTTTGTTGTCCACTGTGAGAGAAAACCACAAAGTGTTGAACCACTCTCTATTTGTTCTTGTATTTTGGTGATAATAAAATTTATGATGTAACTTAAATTGAATATTTTGTTTCATCTGTGTCGCATCAATCTCATAGCAAAATACTGAGTCTCACATTGATGCAATATGGCAAACTAAAATGATAAAGTCGGTGTCTAACTCATATACATCGATTTCTGTTTAAAGTGCCAAAGTAACAAGCGCTACAACGATTTGCTAAGAAATCGATGCCATAACGATTTCATAAAAATGTTCGCAACGATTTCTTCTGTAAGCGCAACGACTTGCTAAGAAATCGATGCCATAACGATTTCATAAAAGTGTTCGCAACGATTTCTTCTGTAAGCGCAACGACTTGCTAAGAAATCGATGCCATAACGATTTCATACAAATGTTCGCAACGATTTCTTCTGTATGCGCAACGATTTGCTAAGAAATCGATGCCATAACGATTTCATAAGTGTTCGCAACGATTTCTTCTATAAGCGCAACGACTTGCTAAGAAATCGATGCCATAACGATTTCATAAGTGATCACATCGATTTCTTTACTTATCACAACTATTTCTTCAGAAGATCATAACGATTTGCTTGCATAACGATTTCATAAATAATCACATCGATTTCTTTATAAATGAGCAACGACTCTTCACATAACAATTTCATAAGTCATGCTCATAACGATTTCTTCATGGATTCTGATCAAACTTAGATTGCCTTTATATTTCAAATATGCTTGACGCTTAAATGAAAAGTCAAATATCTTCTGACAAAAAGCTGTATGCATAATCTTGTCAGAAAAAAGATATGACCTACTAATTTTAGTATGATTAGCAGAAGCACAGTACTATACATCGTTTATCATAAAACATTTTTTTATGCTAACACTTTCTTCTATGTGTACAGACCTCGAAGACCGTCAGAGTCTGATTAAGACAAATGAAGAGGAGATGAGCAACGGCTAGAAATCCAACGGATCCATTCAAATTGCTCATATAAAAGAAGAAGCTTAGCTGAAGAAAAGCAAGGCCCTTTTCCTGAATATCTTTGAAGGAGTGTACAACTGTGAGAAGAACCTCAACGACACATACACTCAAAGAAAGAGAGAAAGAGCCTGAGCCCAGAAGAAGCACTCAAGCTTTGAAGCATCTCAAGCGTTCAAGCATTCAAGCACTATTGCTTTCTTTTCTCTCTTCTGTTTCTCTCCGAGCTCATTGTATATCTGGGGAGAGTCTGGGACTGTGAGCTTTACACAAGTGTTTATCTTGTAAAGCTTCTCAGTCTGATCTTTCTAAGAAAGATCTTCGTCCAGCTGTAGGACTGTATACAGTAGATAACCCAGCTAGGGGTTTGTGTCTAGCTGAACCAAACTGGGGTTTGTACCAGTTGTTAACCTAGCTAGGGGTTAGTGTCTAGCAGAACCGCACTGGGGTTTGTACCAGGAGGTTGGCTTCTTTACATGTAAGAGAAGTGGGCTGCCTTCTTGCCCGGGAAAGAGAAGAAGACCAGCTGGGGTGCTGGGTGTTGTAGTGTCCTTAAGGGGGACTGTACCCTTGGTTAGTGAAATCTCAAGAGGTTGCTTGGGGACTGGACGTAGGACTTCCATGTGGGAAGGGCCGAACCAGGATAAATGCCTTGTGTCCATTGTGTGATTGTTTATTTGCTTCCGCACTACTACTCTTTATCACACTAATCTAACCAAACCTTTAAGTGTTAATTTCTGTGTTTAAGTTTCTATTTCAGATTTCGGAAAAACCTATTCACCCCCCCCCCCTCTAGGTTAGCTTGATGTCGTACCAAAAGGGCCAACACAAAGGTGGGTATTTGGTTCAGAGGAAAGGGAGGAAGTAGAAGTAAGCTTCCTCTTCTTGGGGGCAGGATTGGAAGGGTCTGCCC
Organism: Colocasia esculenta; assembly: GCA_014218235.1. Classification (NCBI taxonomy): domain Eukaryota; kingdom Viridiplantae; phylum Streptophyta; class Magnoliopsida; order Alismatales; family Araceae; genus Colocasia; species Colocasia esculenta. The sequence continues at coordinate 62,899,373 of CM024760.1, forward strand.
TATGAACATGTTCCCCAACCTTCAACACAGACCTGAGGATCCCTTCCTCAAACTCATCCTTTATTTGTTCCATAAAGGGGGAGTTAATTTGGGCTCTTTCAAGTATGATAGTGATGAAAGAGGGTGGAGGAGTAGGATGAAGAAAAGAGTGGGAAGTAGTAGGGAGGTCATCAACTGGTCCAAGGGAGGGACCAGAGGAGGAGGAGGATGCTCCAGCTGAGGATGCTGGAGGGACCTCATGTATAGGAGAAGGAGAAGGAATGAAGGTAGAGGAGGCAGGAGATGAGGTGGACTGAAATGGTGTAGGAGAAGAAACTGGTCTAGATTGAGGCTTCTTGAATGTTTGAGGAGCAGGAGGTGCTGTAGGAGCTGAGGGTGGAGTTGGAGGAATAGGTGTGTGAGAGGAAGAAGAGGGAGCTGGGGGCTTGGGTTCCAAGAACTCTTCTGCCTCTATCTGCACAGACTCACTCTCCAATGGCCCTGATGGCCCTGACCCTTGCTCAGATGGACCTGGAGGCCCTTCAACCTGATCAGCTGGCCCTGTTGGCCCTACCTCTTCTGGTGCTGCTGCTGCTTCTGGTGGTGCTGCTGCTTCTGGTGCTGGCCCTGATGGCCCAGATACATTTTCTCCAAACTCCTGAGCTTCTGGAAGAGGAGGAGCTTGAACTGCCTTGATAATATCTGAGAGCATGCCTTTCATGCTACTCATCTCTTTGTTAAACCATTTCATAGCATTTCTGATTTGACCCAACTCTTTGTTGGCTGAAGCTTGGCTCAGAAATATAGAGTTTACATCTGACTGGAGAGTACATAATAACTCACCTTGCACATTCAGCCTTTCAATTACTGGCTTCAAATTTATGACAATTTTATGCTTGACCTGCCTCTCAAAAGGTGTATCAGCCAAGAGAGGAACTTCATAGGCAACTTCTTTTCCTTTCTTCTTGCCTTCTCTTGTTGGAGGAGGTTGATCATCATCTGAGCTCGAAGAGCTTGCAATCTCTCCTTCTCTGTCATCCAAATTTGGAGAATCTCTATGCCTTTCCTCCTGACCATCAACAACTGGAGTTGTTTCTGCTGAACCTTCTTTTGATAGCTCCCCCTCAATAGGAGCATCTTCTTTATTTGATACTTGCTCCCCCTGAATGGGAGCATCTTCCATTACAGAGTCACCCTGAGCAGCTGGGTGCTCTACCTCTACTTGGACATCTTCCATTGGTTCATCAATGTGGTCTGATGCCATAGCCTCTTCTGCAACTCTGCCACTGGTTTCTGGAGCACTAGAGGTGAAAGGAATCGAATCAATAATGTCTGAAAGAATAGATGTAACCACAGTTGAGGGTAGTGGGTCCTCAACTGAAATAATATCCTCTGGGAGAATATCCTCAATTCTCCTCTCTGCAAAATTTTCAGCTAATTCTTCTGGAAATTCTGAAGCTGGTGCTGATATTCTTTCTTCTTCCATTGCAATTTCAGACTGAACTTCTACTAAAGAGGGGCCTGATGATTCTGCTGCTCCAACTGCTGGAGCTGAAACTGACTCCACTGGCACTTCTGGAATCATATATGCTTATCCCATCTCCTGATGAACAACTGAGGTGTCGTCGATGATGGCTTCGCCTTCAGCAACAGAAGCCTTGAACTAGACACCATTTTCCACAGAGAAGCCACTCTTCTTTAGGTTCCTGGACCTGATTGCTTGGCCCATTTTCTCTACAACTGCCCCAGAAAGATCAACACCGAAGTGCTTGAAGATCTTAGTAAGTAAGTGGGCATAGGGCATAGACACATTTAACTTACTCTTGGTGTCCCAAATCTGATCTCTAACAAATTTCATTCTTTCCATCATCACTGCAGCCATATTTATCTCCTTATTTTGAATGGCCCAGTACATCATGTCTGAGTTGGCCTTTGTGCAAGAGGAGAATGTTGCACTTCTGGGAACTAAGATTTGACAGACAATAAAATGAAGGAGGCGGTTGAAAGCAGATAGTTGATTTATATCAAGCTTGCCGTCCCTTAGCTTGAAGCTCGGTCCTACAATTCCCAGACCTTTCACTTGGGCATCCACAGTGTGAACCCCACTAAATCCGGAAGTCTTCACATCAAACAACATCTTCAGCAACTCAGGGTCTATTCTAATCATGGTTCCCTTCACTGAAGAAACTAGGGACCCATCTTCCTCTGTTCTCATACACACGAAGAAAGCTTTTACCAGGTTCGGATAACTGACCTCTGAAAAGGTGGTGACTCCCGTCCACTGCATCTGATTGATCAAGTCTGCCACGCTGCTCATTCCATTTTTCCTCATATTAGCAACATCGACTTCTTTATTGCCACAGAGCTTCGTCTTCACAAAGGTAAACCTTTCCTGCTGCTCAGGAGTGAGAAACTCGGCGCTGTAGCCTCCCAAACTGCCGGCGATGACTGGTGCGGCCATGGATTCAGGTGGGAAGGTCTCTGGAGGGTTGAAACGAAAGGAGAATAGAAGGAATCCTCAAGAAATTTTACGGGAAGGAGGAGGAAATGTTCAAATTTGCAGAGGGTTGAGATATGAGTTGTTAGGGTATCGGCTCATGCGACAGGATGAAAAAGGGGAAAAGGTAGACGATGAGATACGAATCGTTCTGTCATTGATTTTATGAATAAATTAATGCGATGTGGAAAGTGAGGCGTCAAAAGGCGGCAGAAGAAGACAAAAGAGTTTAACTATTCAAACCGACTTCAATGAGAGAGCGGTTATAAAGGATAATTTGAATTTCTTTTGCTTAACGCCATTGAGGGAAAAATTACTTAATTCTGAAATTTAATGTGCCATTTGTAAGCAAACTTTTATCACAAATTGCACATGCCTAATTCCCTTCTAAGAGATGTGAATCTCTCTTCAGGTAAGGCTTTTGTGAAAATGTCTGCTAATTGGCCATTTGTATCAATAAAGGATATTTCAATATTTCCATTTGCAACATGATCACGAATAAAATGATATCTAACCTCAATATGTTTAGTCCTTGAGTGCTGAACTGGATTCTTGGTGAGATTAATGGCACTGGTGTTGTCACACAGCAGTGGGATGGATTTGATGTTTAATCCGAAATCTTCAAGTTGTTGCTTTATCCATAAGAGTTGTGTACAGCAATTTCCAGCAGCTACGTACTCAACTTCAGCAGTAGATAGTGCTACTAAATTTTGTTTCTTTGAAGACCAAGATATTAAACATCCTGCAAGAAATTGACAACCACCACTGGTGCTTTTTCTATCTAATTTGCATCCAGCATAGTCAGCATCAGAGTAACCTACTAAGTTAATTTCACAATGTTTTGGATACCATAGACCTAAGTCATGAGATCTTGCTAAATATCTAAATATTCTTTTTACAGAAATTAAATGTGATTCTTTATGATCTGCCTGATATCTAGCACACATGCATACACTAAATAAAATATCAGGTCTACTAGCTGTTAAATAAAAGAGTGAACCTATCATACCTCTGTAGATCTTTTGATCTACTTTCTTACCATCTTTGTCACTGTCCATTCTTGTTGATGTACTCATTGGTGTTGACAGTGGCTTGGTATTTTCGAATCCAAATTTCTTTAAGAGATCTTTTGTGTACTTTGCTTGACAGATGTGAGTTCCTTCCTTTCCTTGTTTGATTTGTAGTTCAAGGAAATAATTGAGTTCTCCCATCATACTCATTTCAAATTCTCTCTGCATCAACTTTTCAAAGTACTTGCAAAGAGATTCATCAGTAGACCCAAAGATAATATCATCTACATAAATTTAGACTAATAGAATGTGTTTGACCTTTGACTTTATGAAAAGAGTACTATCTACTTGACCTCTACTGAAACCATGGTTTAAAAGAAAAGAACTAAGCCTTTCATACCAGGCTCTAGGTGCTTGCTTTAAACCATATAATGTCTTGTGAAGTTTGAAAACATGATTAGGAAATTCTATGTCATCAAAACCCGGGGGTTGTTCCACATAAACTTCCTCTTTTATAAAACCATTTAAAAATGTGGATTTAACATCCATTTGAAATAGTGTTAAATTCAAAGCAGATACATATGCAAGTAATATTCTAATGGCCTCAAGTCTAGCTACAGGTGCATAGGTTTCATCAAAATCTATGCCTTCCTCTTGAGAATAGTCTTGAGCTACCAATCTGGCCTTGTTTCTTAAGATTGCACCAGTTTTATCCAGTTTATTTCTGAACACCCATTTGGTGCCAATGACTGGATGGTCTGATGGTCTAGGAACAAGTGACCATACTTGGTTTCTCTTGAATTGATTTAATTCATCTTGCATGGCTACTATCCAAGATTCATCAGAAAGGGCTTCATTGACTGTCCTAGACTCTATTTGAGAAACAAAGGCTAGATAATCACAAGGAATAACATTACCTCTTGTTCTTACCCCTATGGATGGATCACCAATAATATTCTCAAGTGGGTGATCTTTCTTGTATCTCCACTCCTTTGGAAGATTTTCATGAGTAACTTCTTCTTGTTGCAATTCTTCCAGAGGTGGATCATCATTGTCCTCAATTGATGTATCCTTTAGTTTCTTGAATAGTTCATCTGCATTATCATTGTCACTATCTACTTCCTTTCTCAAGGAAGGGTTAGTTTCATAAAAAATAACATGTACAGATTGTTCAATCAATAAAGTACGTTTGTTAAATACTCTATAGCCTTTGGGTTTAGAGGTGTACCCCATAAAGATGCCTTCATCTGATTTGGCATCCAACTTACCAATGTCCCTTTTTCCATTGTTGTGAATGAAGCAAGGACATCCAAAAGTCCTGAAGTGGCTGATCTTTGGCTTCTTCCCTTTGAATAGTTCATATGCAGTTTTCTTCAGGATTGGCCTGATCATTACTCGGTTGATAATGTAGCTTGCTGTGTTGACTGCTTCGGCCCAGAAGTATCTTGGCAGATCATATTCTGAGAGTATAGTTCTTGTCATATCTAATAGGGTTCTATTCTTTCTTTCAGCGATACCATTTTGTTGTGGTGTTCTTGGTGCTGAGAAATTATGCTCAATTCCCTGATCATCACAGAATCTAACAAACTTTTCATTCTGAAATTCACCACCATGATCTGATCGGATAGACACAATGCTGAACTTCAGATCTTTCTGAACTTTCTTACTGAAGCTGACGAAGTTTTCAAATGTATCATCTTTATGCTCTAGGAATGATACCCATGTGAATCTTGAGTAGTCATCAACTATGACAAATCCAAAATTCTTTCCTCCAAGACTGGTAGTCCTCATTGGCCCAAATAGATCCATATGAAGGAGCTCTAAGGGATTTGAGGTGGTCACCACCGTCTTTGACTTGAAGGAGCCTTTGGTGTGCTTTCCCTTAGCACAAGGTTTACATACACCATCCAATTTTGTACTAACCTTAGGTAGACCTTCCACAAGATTCTTCTTCAGCAATTTTCTCATGCCATCTATGCTGCAGTGTCCTAGTCGTCTGTGCCATAATTCAGTAGATTTATCTTTATTTGCTGCCAGACAAATATTCTGAACCTTGAGTTCTTCAAGATAGAGGACATACAAATTCTTTTTTCTATTAGCTTCAAAGATGACTGCTCCATCCTTCAGTATGCTGCACTTCGACTCTTGAAACTTGATCTGATGGCCTCTGTCATACAGCTGGCTGATGCTAATGAGATTGTGCTTCAAACCCTTGACTAATAACACATCTTCTATGATTGTTTTTCCTTTGTTATTCACAGAGCCACTTCCTATTACTGTTCCTTTCCCATTATCTCCATAAGTGACTGTTCCTTCTTCGCTTGGAGATGAGAGAATAACTTTTGGTTTCTTGACATGTGCCTTGAGCACCCGCTATCCAAATACCATTTGGATGCTCGAGAGATGTCCTGAAATAAAAACATCAAGTTTTAGGTACCCAAATTCTTTTGGGTCCTGATGGGTTAATATCATTTATTTTGCCTTTTATTATCCATTTCTTATGTCTTGTTGGGCATGTTGTTATGATATGTCCTAACTTGTTGCAGTGACTACAACAGGATAATTTGGTTACTTTTTCTATATATCTAAAATCAGCTTTGTACGCTGTATCTAGTTCAGGTACAAATTTTGGTGTTGGATATATTTTAGGATAAATTATGGTTTCTTCATTATCTGGGGGTGTATATCCTAATCTATTTTCTTTTTACCTGATCTTCTAGCACCTTTTAATATGAGGGGGTTTTTACCATTAGTGAATTTTTCTAATGTGCTAGATAACTATATATTTTCTTCTGTTAGTGTTTTGATTTCAGTTTTCAGTTCATCTAAACTTACTTGTTTCTCTAATTTAGTTATTTGTTCATTCTTAGCTTTTAGGTCTTCACATAACAGTTCATTTCTTCTTTTAAGTTCAATTATTTGACTCTCTAATTGTTCATTTTCTGATTTTAGATCTGAGTTTGTATTTTCTATACAGACTATGTTTTTCTTGCTTACTTTTAATAATTTGGTTACTTTTTTATATTTTTCATATAGTTCGTTGAAAGCCTCTTCTAAACTATCAGAATCTGAATTAGTGCATGAATCAAAAGAGGAGTCAGAAGTTACCTTATCTTCAGTATTTGCCATGAAGGCTAAGTTGACCTTTTCTTCATCACTGCAGGAACTTGACTCACTGTCTGAGTCGCTACTGTTTTCCCATGCTGCTCCCATCGCCTTCTTCTTGTACTTTCTGAACTTTTTGGAACTGTCCTTCTTCCTGAACTCCGGCTTCTTTAACTTTGGACACTCAGTTTTAATGTGTCCTGGCTTCTTACATTCATAGCAGATGGGTTCTCCTTTCTTTATTTCTTTTCCATCTGGCTTCTTGAATTCCTTGTTCCTTTTGAAGTGCCTTCTACCAGATTGGAATTTCTTCTTCTTAGCCAAAATTCGCTGTAATTTTCTAGATAGCATAGCTTCCTCATTCTCGCTGTCTGCATCACTTTCGCTTTCAGCTGAACTTGCATCTGGTGAATCTTCTTCAGCTTTTAAGGCGTTGGAGTGCTTCTTTTTGCTAGAAGACTCTCCTAGCCTTTCCATGTTGATCTCATGGGCCATGAGGGACCCAATGAGCTTTTCTACAGACATTCTCTTCAAGTCATTAGCTTCTTCTATTGCTGTGACCTTTGGGGTCCATGAGGACAGTAAGGATCTAAGTATCTTCCTCACCATGTCTCCCATCTCATAGGTTTTCCCCAGACTAGCTAGTCCATTTGTGATGTCAGTGAACTGGCTGAACATTTGAGTTATGGACTCACTTGACTGCATCTGAAATCTTTCATATTGAGTGACAAGAATGTCGATTCTTGTTTCCTTTACTTTGTCTATGCCTTCATAAGTAATCCTGAGCTTTTCCCACATTTCCATTGAGAATTTACAGGCTGAGACTCTGTTGAACTCCTTCTTACTTAGAGTACAGCATAAGATGCTCTTTGCTTTGCAATTCAAGGAAATCTTCCTTCTGTCATCATCTGTCCATTGAGCTTTCTCATTTGTGACTAACAGATCACCTTCTTCTACTATGGACCAAATTTGATAGTCGTGCCCTTGTAGAAAGTATTCCATTCTGGTCTTCCAGTAAGGATAATCTTCACCATTGAAGAGAGGGGGTCGGTTGACAGACTGACCTTCAAAGTTACCTTGGGCTGCCATGGATCTTTACTCTTCAGATCGTTGGATCCTTTCTTTGTCGAAGAGACTTTATCTGATACCACTTGTTACCCAGTTGACGAGCCCAGAGGGGGGGGGTGAATGGGTCTTTTAAAAATTAATGTAGAAGATACCTAAAACTAAAAACATTCACACAAACGTTCTTCGAAGTAGGTTAGTGACTGTTAGTTTAAATATCAAACACACAAAGAAGACAATCACACAACACAAGGATTATCTTGGTTCGAACCTCCTTTCTTAGGAGTCCTACGTCCAGTCCCTGAGCAACAACTCAGAATTTCACTAACTAGGGTACAGTCCCCCTAAGGACGCTACAACACCCAGCTCAGCTGGTCTTCCTTCACACCCGAAGGGAAAGCAACACCCTGGATACCCCACCAGGTCTTCCTTCACAACCGAAGGGAACAACACCCTGGATACCACACCAGGTCTTCCTTCACAACCGAACGGAACAACACCCTGGATACCACCAGGTCTTCCTTCACAACCGAAGGGAACAACACCGTGGATACCACACCAGGTCTTCCTTCACAACCGAAGGGAACAATACAAAGAGAATGAATGAAATTCAAGCCCCTAGATCAAGCTTTTGACAAGCAAGGATCTGAAGCAACTAGAACTGAGAGGAAGAGATTTAAGCTAAGCACACTCTCAGAACTACACAGGCTCTCTCAAGATTTTCACAAACTAGTGGAGAGCAAAAGAGCAAAAGCTAAGTGGAATGAAGTTCTTGGCTCTGGACTTCTTCAGAAGAATTTGAATGCTTGAATGCGCGATCTCTCTGTCTTTCTTCTGTTCTTCTGACTTGAATTTATATCTTCAATTTGAAATCTTTACGTTGAAGTGTCCGTTGTCTCTCTTTTGAGTAGTCGATAGACTGAATGACATCTGGAGTCTTGAAAGCTTCCAGTCAATAGTCTTTTGATCACTTGAGCACGCAAAGAGATGAGATCTTCAGAAATATCCGTTGGATTCTATTTTGTCTAACGTTGTACCATGAAGCTAGTTCAGAGGTCTGCACAAATGTCAATCTCAAATAGCTGACAGCTAAGCTGTGACGGAACGCCTCGGCCAAGCCCGTTAAACCGATAACGCACTTGATCCGAGTCCGCCTCCCGCGAACGGGCCGAAGCCTCGCAAGGGATACCAAACCACAGTCCGTGTAAACATAAAGGAACACACCACATTTCATATATAATTTTTCACAATTTACATAGCCATATTCCATTAAAACTGTAAAGATGTACAAAAGTCTGGGGCATACCCGAGGAACAACAAAAGAAAGTAAACAACTACAAAGCTACAAGGCTACACTGCTGAGTACTACTCCACTGGAGGTACTGACCCTGCTCCGCTACGACGCGGCCCAGAACTGGACGTCGGACGGGAAACGTCCTCCTCGCCCTCACCTGTGGGGGTAGGGGTGAGCCTCTCTAGTCACTGGCTCAGTAGGGAACTCCCCCAAAGCCGAACAAACCACAAACCACAGGTACAAAACAGTAAACAGTACCAACAACATATAAAACAGCTATGCAGGTAAGTAAAGCTGTAAAAGTACTCACCGTCTGTCGACTACGAGAAACAGCTGTAGTAACTAAACGGCAAACCCAAACATGTGTACAAGCCAAAGTAGAGACAGCCAACACGAGCCACGTAAACTGGTTCGCGACACCAGAAACTGACTCGGACAACTAACACAGGTCCACCTCTCAGTCTCGCAGCCACGGACGAAAGGTCCAGCTGCCGCTCCACGTAAAAAGGTCAAACAACTGTGGAGACCAACTAAAACACCACAACCTGCAGACCACACGGTCACAGGCCCATGCCTGGCACCTCCAGTGACCCTGGCCTGGGCTTGCTAGAGTGAGGCACTGGAAAAGGACTAGCTGGGGTCCAGTACGTCTACTGGTGTCCGTACCCCCAACTACGAACGCGCTACAAGTGACTAAAAACAACCACAACTGTCACTGTCCCACTGTCGTCTTTCCCTCAGCCGGACGTACAACTCTAACACAAGAGTGAGGGTGTCCAGGTCAGACGACACAGACCTCGACGGTACAACACAAGTACCGGGACAAAGCCCCGAGCTAACAGCCTGGCTCACAAAGAACCTGGGGCACCCAACTGGAGAGGTAACCACGGTAGGCGTCGTACTACTCGCCACGTACACAAAACCATGTGCACGTCACACACAAACCACGTGAAACCTCAAGTAACCACTGGTCCACTACACGTGAACCCAACTGACTCGCGTACACAACGCGCAGTCACCGAAGTAAACACTTAATAGCATACCTTGTATGCTAAACACGTAAACCAAGTGCACTCAGTGCACCTCATACGTTAACACCCACGCATTAACGATAAAACACCATAAATAGCCATTTCTGTTCATATAGTAGTAGACGGCCACATCGATTGCCGCTTACAGGAAGTAGACGGCAAGGTCCCTGGCCGTCAACCTCATGGCTGAAGAGCTTGGCGGCAAACGATATTGACGCCAAGTTCTCCGGCCTTAAACCCTGCAGAAACCCTAATCCGGTCCTACGGGTTTTCCACTCATTCTTATTATAGAAAAACATGTAAATGCTATTCCTCTAGCATGCTAGAACCCAATACAACCCACTAAAACATGCTCTGAACATTAAATAACACAAACCACCCATTATCCCGTATGGTGCAACTCTATCCAAACATGGATTATCAAGCTGGTTCAAGTAGTTATGATGTGTTTTAATGTTTCTACGGAGCTACCAAGGTTCGTCCCCTACCTCAGAACGCGTTAGAATCTCCCGCAACTCCCCGGTTCACGCCGAGCCCTCCGCGAGCTCCCACGCGAATTGCACCACGCCGCGACGTTTCCTCGCGCAATTCGGCGATGCCGCGCGTCCCACAATCGACCAACCACTCCTCGGTACCTGATAGAACCTTCAGAAACACCAGGGTGCGAAGCTGGGGCAAGAGGGAGAGAGGGTGAGCTGAGAGAGCTGCCCTCGGGTGAACATATAACCTGCTGAACTGACAGGTTGGCGTCAACCCCCTTGTCGCCCACATGCACCGCCAGCCTAAACGTCCACCACTACTGCCGCCAAGTTCAAGAAGTCAACGTCCATAAACCTGGACGCCAACAGTCAACGACCACCCCTTGGCCGCCAACTCAGACAGAACAGCAGCAGGTCCTATTCCAATTCAGGACCCACCCTGCTCTTCACCTGCTCAAGCCTCGCAATCACACCATGCATTCCACACACCCAACTCACACTGGCCTCACAACGGCCGCCACAACCACAATGCACATGATCCGCATGGATCCGAAAAGCACGCGACGTTACATTACTATCAGTGGTTTGCTGAATCAATTCAGGCCCTACTAACTGCCTTTCTCCCACTTCATGCCAGTTCAATGGAGTTCTACATGGCCTTCCATATAAGGCTTCATACGGTGCCATCCCAAGACTGGTATGATAACTATTATTGTAGGCAAACTCAACCATTCCCAAATGATGCTCCCAACTGCCTCCCCAAACTAAACAACAAGCCCGCAACATATCTTCAATTGTCTGAATGGTCCTCTCTGTCTGACCATCTGTCTGGGGATGATAAGCGGAGCTATATCTCAACTCAGAACCCATCACCTTTTGCAAACTTCTCCAAAAACCAGAAGTAAATCTTGGATCTCTATCCGATACAATAGTCTTCGGAATACCATGCAGTGGAACAATTCTTTCAACATAAACATTTGCCAATTTGTCCACTGTCCAAGACATACTTACTGCCACTAATCGGCAACCTTTGGTCAATCTGTCAACAAACACCCATATTCCATTATGCCCAGAACTTGTCCTTGGTAAACCTGCCACAAAATCCATTGCAATATCATCCCACTTCCACTGTGGAATGGGTAACGGTTGCAACAAACCTCCAGGCTTCTGGTGTTCTGCTTTAATTTGCTGACAGATAGCACACCTTGCCACAAATTCTGCTATTTCTTTCTTCATATGAGGCCACCAAAAATGCTTTCTTAAATCATGGTACATTTTTGTACTACCCGGATGAATAGTGTACCTTGATTTATGAGCCTCCTACAGAACTCGCTGCTTCACTTCTCTTTCTGCAGGAACAAACAACCTGCCCCTAAGCCTGACCACACAATTATTATCAATAGAAACTCCTTCCATTTTCACAATTTCAGGTAAACCTGCATCTGCTCTTTGAGCCTCAATAATCTGCCAATATAAAGACGGCTCTACAGCACTAGCAGCTAGAATTGCCCGACGCTGACTGCTGGGCACATACAAAGAATTCTCTGCTACCTCTTCATACAATTTCCATTCCTTAATCATCATTAAGTTCATATATGCCTTTCTGCTCAAGGCATCAGCTACAACATTGGTCTTACCCAGATGGTAAGCCAAATTGAAATCATAATCCTTTAAATATTCAACCCATCTGCGCTGGCGAAAATTCAAATCTTTCTGCGAGAAGATATACTTCAAGATTTTTTGATCTGTAAAAATTTCAAATCTCTCGCCATACAAATAATGCCTCCACATTTTCAAAGCAAATACAACTGCAGCTAATTCCAAATCATGAGTGGGGTAATTCTCTTCTGCTGGCTTCAGTTGCCTAGACGCATAGGCTATCACTTTACCATGCTGCATAAGCACTGCTCCAAGACCTCTCCTTGAAGCATCAGTATACAGCACAAAACCACCACTTCCTGCCGGCAATGTTAATATAGGTGCTGATGTAAGTCTTTTCTTCAATTCCATAAAACTTCTCTGACATTCACCGGACCACACAAAAGGTACTCCTTTCCTGGTCCGTCTAGTCATAGGTGCTGCAATCTTAGAAAAATCTTGAATAAAGCGCCTATAATAACCTGCCAACCCCAGAAAACTTCTAATCTCGGTTATTGTCTTAGGCACTTCCCACCTAGACACAGCTTCCACTTTACTTGGGTCTACTGCTACTCCTTTGGCTGAAATAACATGACCCAAAAACTGAATTTCCTTCAACCAGAATTCACACTTACTGAATTTAGCAAACAACTGGTTATCTCTTAACAACTGCAAAGTAAACCTCAAATGAGCTGCATGCTCCTCCTCAGATGCTGAATAAATTAGAATATCATCAATAAAGACCACAATAAATTGATCTAAATACGGATGAAATATTCTATTCATCAGATCCATAAAACCTGCAGGAGCATTAGTCAACCCAAAAGGCATTACCACAAACTCATAGTGACCATATCTGGTTCTGAACGCTGTTTTATCTATATCTTCTTCTCTGATTCTCAGCTGATGGTACCCGGACCTCAAATCAATTTTGGAAAACACTTTTGCTGATTGCAACTGATCAATAAATCATCTATTCTTGGCAACGGGTACTTATTCTTAATGGTCACATCATTCAACTTTCTATAATCTATACACATCCGGAAACTTCCATCTTTCTTTTTCACAAATAAAACCGGCGCTCCCCACGGGGAATGACTCGGTCTAATAAACCCTTTTTGCAACAATTCTTCTAATTGCTTTTTCAACTCCTTGAGTTCTGCTGGTGCCATCTGATATGGGGCTTTAGAGATCGGCATAGTACCCGGCAGCAACTCAATAGTAAAATCCACCTCTCTATGTGGAGCTACACCAGGCAAATCTTCCGGAAAGACATCAGCAAATTCCCTAACCACGGGAACTGCTTCCATTGGCTGACTGGCTTCTACCAAACTTACTGAGGCTAAATAGGCCACACACCCATCATTTATCAACTTTCTAGCTTTAATTGCAGAAATTAGAAACTTTGAGGTATAAAAAGGCATACCTTGATATTCAAACTCTGCACCATTAGGATGATAAAATCTGATCCTTTTCTTTCTGCAATCTAGCATTGCTCTATACATTTCTAGCCAGTCCATACCCAGAATAATATCATAATCTGACAATTGCAGGGCATACAATCGACCCGGCATTTGGTTCCCTTCAATCATAACAGGAGCTTCATCTATGTAGCTCGAAGTGAGTAAGAACTCACCTGAAGAAACCTCTACCACTAATTCACAAGACTTCTCTTCTAATGGATGAGCTATGCAATCCAGAAATTCTTCGGAAATAAAAGAATGAGAGGCACCCGAATCAAATAAGACTCTTGCTGAATATTCATAAAGAGGTAAAGTACCTTCTATCATATTTGATGCCTCTGCCTGGGCTCGGGTGATAGCCATAACCCGGCCTCTCCTCTGTTGTTGCGGTGCTCCTCTGCCACGACCTGCCTGTGGCTGTTGAAACTGCTGAGGCTGCTGCTGCTGCTGCTGCACACCTCTGCCATACCCATACTCTCTTGCATAGGGACAGTTGCGAATCAAATGTCCCGACTGATTACAATTATAACACCTGTATCCTGGAGGAACTATAGGCTGCCTGGCTGTGCTCTGCTGCGACTCCTCCACCTCAGGCCTACCACGGCCTTGCTGATACTGCGGACGACCTCCCCATCCTTTTCCTTTTCCTTTAAGTGCTTGCTTTAATTTCTGTCCCCACTTCCTAAAGCCTAATGAAGAAGGTCCTGCTGGTGCCTTGCCCTTGCTTGCACCCACTGTCTGTTGCGGTAACCGGAAACTACCAGACCTGACTCACCTGCCTGACGAGTCCGGATAGACCTCTCTAAAATAGCTGCCCTTTGCGCTGCCTCTTCCACTGTCTTGCACATGAGAGGAACTATCGCATTCTGCAATTCCACTCTCAATCCTCTGATAAAATACTCAACCATCATGTTATTATTAGAAACAACATAAGGTGCATAACGGCTGAGTGCCATGAATCTCATCTGATACTCTAGAACCGAAGAGTTACCTTGCTGAAGAGTCCGGAATTGCTCTCTTTTTACCTGCTGCACTTGAATCGGAAAGAATGTATCATTAAATACCTCGAGAAGCTCCGACCAAGTGATAGCTTCTTCTCTTCTACCTGCGAAGGTGGTCTGCATCTTCAATCGCCACCATTCTAAAGCAAAACCTTTCAACTGATAAGCAGCCAATACAACTCTGTCTGCTTCAGGACACCGCATAGTCGCAAAAACCCTCTCAATTTCATGAATCCAGTGCTCAGCTGTATCTGGATTCGGCCCTCCTGAATAAGTAGACGGCTGTAATCTCAGAAATTTCTCCACCTGTATCACTGGTTCTTCAACTAATTGCACTGGCGGTGGTGGTAGCACAAGTGCTACAAAAGGTACCTCCACCCTCGGCGGAACTGGAGCAACAGGTACTGCCTCTCCTTCCCCAGGTGGCACTGCAACTGGTGGTATAGGTGCCTGCTGATCCATTCTCACTCGAATATCCGTGAGGCTCTCCCAGATTCTCTCAATCATACGCTGGGTGCTTTCCTCCGGATCATCTCCTCCACCACCCCAATCTCTCCTATCAGCCATTCCAGAAATTCTACATACACAAAACACAGGCAAAAATCAAAACCACAGATTATCGAAAATCAGGGTCTTTACCAGCAGTGTATAATGACCGAAATAAGGCTATGTATTCTTCCAGTTCCCTTATATTAACACGGACCTTGCTCTGATACCAACTGTGACGGAACGCCTCGGCCAAGCCCGTTAAACCGATAACGCACTTGATTCGAGTCCGCCTCCCGCGAACGGGCCGAAGCCTCGCAAGGGATACCAAACCACAGTCCGTGTAAACATAAAGGAACACACCACATTTCATATATAATTTTTCACAATTTACATAGCCATATTCCATTAAAACTGTAAAGATGTACAAAAGTCTGGGGCATACCCCGAGGAACAACAAAAGAAAGTAAACAACTACAAAGCTACAAGGCTACACTGCTGAGTACTACTCCGCTGGAGGTACTGACCCTGCTCCGCTACGACGCGGCCCAGAACTGGACGTCGGACGGGAAACGTCCTCCTCGCCCTCACCTGTGGGGGTAGGGGTGAGCCTCTCTAGTCACTGGCTCAGTAGGGAACTCCCCCAAAGCCGAACAAACCACAAACCACAGGTACAAAACAGTAAACAGTACCAACAACATATAAAACAGCTATGCAGGTAAGTAAAGCTGTAAAAGTACTCACCGTCTGTCGACTACGAGAAACAGCTGTAGTAACTAAACGGCAAACCCAAACATGTGTACAAGCCAAAGTAGAGACAGCCAACACGAGCCATGTAAACTGGTTCGCGACACCAGAAACTGACTCGGACAACTAACACAGGTCCACCTCTCAGTCTCGCAGCCACGGACGAAAGGTCCAGCTGCCGCTCCACGTAAAAAGGTCAAACAACTGTGGAGACCAACTAAAACACCACAACCTGCAGACCACACGGTCACAGGCCCATGCCTGGCACCTCCAGTGACCCTGGCCTGGGCTCGCTAGAGTGAGGCACTGGAAAAGGACTAGCTGGGGTCCAGTACGTCTACTGGTGTCCGTACCCCCAACTACGAACGCGCTACAAGTGACTAAAAACAACCACAACTGTCACTGTCCCACTGTCGTCTTTCCCTCAGCCGGACGTACAACTCTAACACAAGAGTGAGGGTGTCCAGGTCAGACGACACAGACCTCGACGGTACAACACAAGTACCGGGACAAAGCCCCGAGCTAACAGCCTGGCTCACAAAGAACCTGGGGCACCCAACTGGAGAGGTAACCACGGTAGGCGTCGTACTACTCGCCACGTACACAAAACCACGTGCACGTCACACACAAACCACGTGAAACCTCAAGTAACCACTGGTCCACTACACGTGAACCCAACTGACTCGCGTACACAACGCGCAGTCACCGAAGTAAACACTTAACAGCATACCTTGTATGCTAAACACGTAAACCAAGTGCACTCAGTGCACCTCATACGTTAACACCCACGCATTAACGATAAAACACCATAAATAGCCATTTCTGTTCATATAGTAGTAGACGGCCACATCGATTGCCGCTTACAGGAAGTAGACGGCAAGGTCCCTGGCCGTCAACCTCATGGCTGAAGAGCTTGGCGGCAAACGATATTGACGCCAAGTTCTCCGGCCTTAAACCCTGCAGAAACCCTAATCCGGTCCTACGGGTTTTCCACTCATTCTTATTATAGAAAAACATGTAAATGCTATTCCTCTAGCATGCTAGAACCCAATACAACCCACTAAAACATGCTCTGAACATTAAATAACACAAACCACCCATTATCCCGTATGGTGCAACTCTATCCAAACATGGATTATCAAGCTGGTTCAAGTAGTTATGATGTGTTTTAATGTTTCTACGGAGCTACCAAGGTTCGTCCCCTACCTCAGAACGCGTTAGAATCTCCAGCAACTCCCCGGTTCACGCCGAGCCCTCCGCGAGCTCCCACGCGAATTGCACCACGCCGCGACGTTTCCTCGCGCAATTCGGCGATGCCGCGCGTCCCACAATCGACCAACCACTCCTCGGTATCTGATAGAACCTTCAGAAACACCAGGGCGCGAAGCTGGGGCAAGAGGGAGAGAGGGTGAGCTGAGAGAGCTGCCCTCGGGTGAACATATAACCTGCTGAACTGACAGGTTGGCGTCAACCCCCTTGTCGCCCACATGCACCGCCAGCCTAAACGTCCACCACTACTGCCGCCAAGTTCAAGAAGTCAACGTCCATAAACCTGGACGCCAACAGTCAACGACCACCCCTTGGCCGCCAATTCAGACAGAACAGCAGCAGGTCCTATTCCAATTCAGGACCTACCCTGCTCTTCACCTGCTCAAGCCACGCAATCACACCATGCATTCCACACACCCAACTCACACTGGCCTCACAACGGCCGCCACAACCACAATGCACATGATCCGCATGGATCCGAAAAGCACGCGACGTTACATAAGCTGTCTCTGATGTCAGTCAACGTCAGTAGCAATAGACATGAAAATAGTAATGCAAAATAGCTTAAGTCTAAAAGACGTAATCAGAGTAGGCATGATAAAGGATGATATGGTCTGCATGCATGCAGAGATACGTTCAGATCTCATAAATGCAAAAGCGTTAGAGAATGTCTACGTGGACTTTGACTAGTCAATGCTTTTAAGATGAATAAGATATCAAGATATGAAATCGATGGCTATATGACTTATGAAGTCGTTATGAATACTAACAAGTCATTATAGAGAGCAAATAGTTATGAACACTTATCAAGTCGTTATGAACTCTAAAGAAATCATTGCGCAAAGCAAATCGTTATGAATACTAATCAAGTCGTTATGACTCTAAAGAAATCGTTGCGGAAAGCAAATCGTTATGAATACTAATAAGTCATTATAGAGAGAAAATCGTTACAACAAACAAGTCGTTGCGAGTTCTAAAGAAATCGTTATGGTGACTTATGAAATCGTTACAATAAGTAAGTCATTGCGCTTTCTAAAGAAATCGTTGCGATAACTTATAGAGTCGTTATGACAGGCAAGTCGTTGCGCTTTCCAAAGAAATCGTTGCGATAACTTATAGAGTCGTTATGACAGACAAGTCGTTACGAGCTCTAAAGAAATCGTTACGGTAACTTATAGAATCATTGTGACGAGCAAGTCGTTACGGGCTCTAAAGAAATCGTTACGGTAACTTATAGAATCGTTGTGACGAGCAAGCCGTTACGGGCTCTAAAGAAATCGTTACGGTAACTTATAGAGTCGTTGTGATAGGCAAGTCGTTACGAGCTCTAAAGAAATCGTTACTGTAACTTATAGAGTCGTTGTGACATCGACTTGTGAAACAACATGACTTTTCAGTCTTATAAGGAAATCGTTGCGATTACTTATAGAATCGTTACGACATCGATTTGATTGAAACAACATGACTTTTTAGCCAGAAAGGAAATCGTTATGATAATTCTATTGAAATCAATATGCTTATAAAGAAATCGTTATGGTCTTCAATAGAAGTCGATATGGACTTAGAGAAATATCATGATGAAAGGATTAAAGCTTTAGAGAAGTAATGCATACCTTTATTGGCTTGTTTGACCTTGGTATTTTTCCTGTATTTAAGACTTATGAAATATTCATTAGATATAATTGATAAACTCTTGTTTGATTTTGTTAATCATCAATATATATATATATGTAATTAATTAAAATTACATGGGGACAGACTGATTATCAATATTAAACACTCCCAAGTGGAGGTGGCACATTTTTAGTAGATGTGTCTAATTTAGTATTTGATCACACTTACTAAAATTATGACACTTGATTTATAGGCTTTTAATATCTCTCCTACCACTATTTTTAAAACCTCCAAACCAAATGTCATAATCTAAATGGATGTGACTAATTTAACACACATCTTTAATATCCACTAAATATTTCTCAACAAACTAAGTATTTCCCACCAGAAAGCCCAAAACTTTCTTCCTTTTCATGTACAAATAGAGGAGGAGAGCTCGTTAACGTGGTCTAGCGGTTTTTATATGCACTTGCGCTTTCTGGAAGATAAAACTAACTAACCGATGTTTCCCTCTTTCTCTCTCTCTCAGTCTCTCTCTCGCGCCTGCTCAAAAGGATCGTCCCCCGCCCGCCCTTCGCTGCTTTCATCTCAACGGCAAAACGCGCAACAGCAAGAGCGCTTCTTCCCACCCGTCCAGTTTACCCGCGCAACAGGTATTTAAACCTCCCCGGAGAACCCCCCCTCCCCTTTCTGCTTTGCTCTCCCTCCCCCCCCCTCCCTAGGGTTTCCTTTGCCCCTCTCCTATCTCTCTCTCTCTCTCTCTCATGGCCTCCGGTTCTCCAGGTTGCTGCACGCCTTCCCTCCTCTTCCGGCCGCCCCCCCAATGGGGGAGGACAGCGCGATGCCCGCAGCCGCGGTGGCTGGGGGCGGGACGCCGCCCGACTCAAGGAAGCGGGCGAAGGCCGATTCGGAGGCCGGCGAACTGGCGCGGGTGGCGGAGATCGTGATGGTGCTGTCGGCCATGGGGCAGATGAGGAGTGGGCGGGACCCCACCCCTTCGGAGAAGTCCTTGATGGCTGAGGCGAGGGAGAAGCTCGCTAGGGTCTGTGAGTCGATGGAACTCCACAGCCGGAAGGATCTGTTCACGAAGGAGATGGCTATGGCGGTCGTCGTGGATCATGGTCTCAATCCGCCCAAGGACAATATCCCTCGACCTCCGAAGTTGTCGATCGCCGAGAAGGTTGCGAATACTAAAAAGAAGGTTCGATCTTTGCAAGTCAACTTGCTTTTGTCACACATGGTTTTCTATGACCTGTATTTCTATTGCCACTTGCTTCAGAGAGGTTATGAGCGATCTGCCAAGTAAGCGAGCTAGTTGTTAGGCATTTCTGGAAAATCTATCGCTTTGGATGGTATTGGCTTCTTCTTTGGAACGTCTGTATACCTTCGTCCCGTTTGGGTGTTTGGTCATTCCACATTTCTTTACACTACTGCTTGTTCAGAGGAAATACTAGAACCGGACCTATCACCTAACCTCGGATTATTAAACAGGCTTCTAGATTTAACTATCTTTGCTCCAGCGAAACTTTCATTTTAACAATATAATTGCTACAACTCACCTTTAGTCTTACACCCGACATAATGCTTCTTTTCAACAGAAGGATTTGTATGGGTCATATTATCCGTTTGGATGAATGATCATACTAGAACTTTCATCATCAGATAAATAGTGAAAACTCATGAAGGATCCTTCATTATTTACTTTACATATTGGTATACCTTATTTCCAGCAGTGTTTTGTTTTTGGAAGGTGGCCTATAGAGCACGTTCCATTGAGCAACTACAGGAAAACACAAGGGTTCTGAACACCCTAACATCACATGAAGAAAAAGATGTCTACCAAGGGGGTAGATTTTCACCTACCCAAACAAATAACATGTGAGAAAGAAAATAACACCCACCCCTACTACACTAACATTACAAGCTTCTTCCACTTAGTTAATCTAGACAAAAGAGAGGACTGCTGAAGATACGTCTCCTTCACTGAGAAATCACCCTAGACAGTGGATATAATTCTGGATGATTAAGGAAAGATGTTTAAAAGCATTTCTGAAAACTATTATTTCTCTCTCCAGATGTTCTACAGCATGCAAAACACATCCACCAGACATCCTTCTTTTCTTGCACAGGATTGCACGGCATCTAATCTGACATCCATTCTTCCAACTGATTCTTTTTGTATCCCATTGTGTTTCCAGCAGTGTTATTAATTTGTTGATGTTGGTTATCTGAACATCTCATTTTCATTAATTCTTATCTATTGCATTTTCTTGTGCAGCCTAAAATAGAAAAAAGTCACCTTAAAAAAAGAAGAAAAAGTCTGCCTAGGCCCATGGGCTAATGCTTCCACCACGTTGGGGTTTTGGGAGGGTGAACTGTACATTACCTCACTCTTGCTCCTTGTGAAGACAGTTTTGAACTAGCGAGCTCCTTCTTGTCAGAAATCAAAATGGAGCAATGTTACCATTGCATCAAGATGCATCTGATGTAGACTGCATTTTTCCCTTCAATTCAACCTTATGAATCAGCTGATTATGTAAAAGAATATGTTGATCTAATCATCCCAGATCTATGGTGTTGAAATGTTATTCAGATGTATCAAGAAAGATGGCATGACATGGGGATTTTAACTAAATGCATTATAGGGTGTTTGGTTGCAGTTTTTTTAAAAAGCTATTTCTAACTAAAAATTATAGTGTGTTAATTTTTGACTAAATTTTGAAATTGAAAAAAAATGTTACTATTTGTTTGGAAAAATTAATATAAATTTAAATTGTGAAGACATGTTTGGTAGACACTTTCAGTATATTTTTTTATAATGAAAGTGACAAGGGGGAGGGGAGGGGCCTTCTGTGACAGGCAACAAGGGTTGGCGGGGTTTCGGCAGTGGCACGGCAGAGTGCCGTTGGCAAGGGGGCCCTTCTGCAGCTGTGGGGTGGGGAGGTTGGCGCGGTGGGGTGGGGGTAGAGGGCCGTTGGCGTGGTGGGGTGGGGGTGGGCAGAGCGCTGCCGTGGGGTGGGGGGGGCGCGATCAGGGGAGGGGGGGCGGCAAAGGGAGGAGGGGAGGGAGGGGGGGCGGGAGGGGGGGGCGGCGCGGGGGGGGGGGGGGGTGATCCAGGCGAGGAGGAGGGGCTAAGGCCGACCGGGGGGGGAGGAGGAAGGGGCGGTAACGGGGGGGGGATCTAGGCGGGGAGGAGGGGGTGTGGGGGGGAGGAAGGGGCGGCAAGGGGGATCTAGGCGAGGGAGGAGGGAGCGACGGGGGGGGGGGGGGGGGGGGGGGGGGGGGCGTGGGGGGTGAGAAGGGGTGGCGCCGGAGGGGGGGTGCGATCCAGAGGAGGGGGAGGAAGGGGCGATAGGGGGAGGGGGTAGACATTGTGCACGAGAGTTTTAAAAAAATGGTGAAGAGTTTTTTTTTTCTCGAGAGAGTTTAGACAGGTGGGATTCTTTCCCTAAAAAAAAAGTTGTCTTACCAAACGTGTGTTAGTGAACAAGTTCTCTTTTTTTAAAAATTTAGAGAAAAAAGAGGTAAAAAACTGCAACCAAACACCAGTTGGTGGAATTGGTTATAATATAGAGCTTTTATTTGTCAAAGATATATTGTCTCTTCTAACTTTGATTTTCTTACTATGGTGGAGGTTAGCCTTGGTACAATTGTAAGGTCATTCCACTGCGACTTGTAGGTCACAACTCACAAGTGGGGAGCCTTGGTACTATGGTAAGGTTACTCCATTGCGACTTCTAGGTAACAGAGTCAAATTGGACATGCACATTTTGTAGGGGTCTTGTGACGTTTACTTGCTCCTTTCTAGTGCATGAAAATAGTTTCTAACTTCCAATATTGAATCAGGCATATGAATTAAGTGCATGTTAATATTCATGTGGATTATGATTCAACTATAGTTAACAAATATCCTATGTGAAAACTTGTTGCTTCTCCATGACCTACTAAATATTGACCACTTTTATGTGATGAATACATGCTGTCTTGATGACACTTTTATGTGATGAATACATGGTCTTGATGATAAGTTTGATAACATGATGATGGTGATAGTCACTGTTTATTTGTAGCTCTGTAACCCACATGGGTATTTTTCTCTAATTCATTGAGCTGGCTAGGTGAGATGTTCTTGCCCTTAGTGTGACTTGGTGAAACACTTCATGTGCATGGGCTTTTAAAGAATGATGTTCTTGGTGTTCTTATGAGCATCTGATATTTTCATGTGTGTGGCAGTTAGAATTTGATTATATTTTCATTTTCCTGTAGATGGAGGAAACAAAGGAACTTGTTGCACAATCTTCACCTCACCAATCTCAGCTTCTGCATGTGAAGTTTGGTGCAAAAGCTGAAGGTCGTAGTCCATTGTTTCAGGGAGCGCAGAGGTTTGTATCCGATAAAGCAAGTACTACACCATCTGGAGGCTTACAAACTGCTTCTTCTGGAGCTCATGTACCCACATTATCATCTGGAACTTCTTTGCTGAAGCAATCCCAAGTAAATGAAGTGCAACGATGCATCTCTCCCTTGAAACCGTTGGCCAGTCCTTCAGGAAAGGATCACTTTTCATTACATTACCTTGCATGATGATATCACATTTTTGATTGCATTATCACTCTTAGAAATATGACTATTTTTTTCCTATTTAGAAACTGGGATGATGGTGAACATCTGAGACCTTTGTTTCTAATTTAGGTGGCTGAATGTAATAGTAGCTTTTTGTTGCACATGTTAAATTTCTTTCATATTGTCAGTTGATGTAAATTATGACCACATATAGGTTCTATATGTTATATTTTTCTCTAACTTGGAGATTTTACTTAACATTTTAAGGACACCAAAGAACAAGCATTCAGAAAATCTGTAGACAACTTTTTCTTTCCATAAAGGGGCACACAAATTTGCTCCTGAAAAACTTCAGATCACACAATCTTCGGGGAATTCATGTTTCCAGAGATTCCTGCATACTGCACAGAGCAGAAGCTGATATGATAGCAGCTGATTAGTTAATTATGATTATTTTTGATTTTTTTGAAAAGTGGGTAGTACCACTGATTATATTAGAGGAGGAAAGGGATGTACATGTATAGGAAAACCCACAACCCCTTTACAAAAAGAGACTCCACACCAAGCCAGTGTGTCCCCCATTAACTCCCTAGAAGCAAAAAGAGAGAGGAGTTATAGCCATCTCCTGTACATAAGTGTTTAGCCCAAAAAAGCACTTTTTCTCTCAGAAATGAAAATAAAGTATCTTCCGATCTAGCTTCCCTTCTGAATAACCCATTGTTCCTTTTCAGCCCACAATGCCCAAACTGTGGAATGCAAAATAAGCCACAAAAGGCTTTGTCACCCTTATGAGACCATGCTGTCCGCCACGATAAAAATAGATGCTGAACCTTTTCACACTGAGGTAGAAAAAGATGGAGACTCTGCCCAATCCTCTTCCAAATGCCCCTAGCATAAGAGCAAGCAACAAAGATGTGATCCAAGTCTTTTTCTTTATCCCCACACAATGTACAAACCGAGGATATATGATTGAGAAAAAATTGCAGTCTACCGCAAGTAGACAGCCTACCATGTGAAATCCTCCATGCTAGGGCCTTGACTTTGAGTGGGCTTCTAGTCATGGATGGCAGAGTCGGGTCGGGTGGCTGGGTCGGCCCCAGCCGATCCCGACCCTGAGTCGGGCCATAGTCGGCCTGAGTCGGGCCGAGTCGGCCTGAGTCGGGGCAGTGGGCTTTGTAAACTAGTCCTGTGGGTGGGTCGATGTTCCCCCCTAGAGTCGGGTTGCCAGGGGCCGACCCGACTCAG
The DNA here is from genome assembly GCA_014218235.1 of Colocasia esculenta. Lineage (NCBI taxonomy): Eukaryota > Viridiplantae > Streptophyta > Magnoliopsida > Alismatales > Araceae > Colocasia > Colocasia esculenta. The sequence goes on from CM024760.1 coordinate 62,923,859, forward strand.
AGTCGGCCGACTCCGCTCCGACCCAGGCGACTTTGCCATCCATGCTTCTAGTTGCCCAAATGACATTGGATGTATCATGCCGAGCCCCCCATCTGAGATGATAACATAAGCAGAGTTGACTGAGAAGGTCCTATTCTTCTCCCATCTCCAAGTCCACGAATCCCTCCTTCCCTAGATTGGCTGATGGTTGAAGAGGAGAGAAAAAGCTGCTCCAATTATTCCATCTCTTCATAGAAAAGATTCCTTCTAAAGGTAGGTGCCTATGTACCACCAAAGAGGTTAAAATCAAACATTTGCTCCACAGTAGGGGTAGGAAACCTAGAAAGAGCAGTCAAGGAGGGGAAAGTCTCGTCCAGTCTGAGATGAGCACACCACCTATCCTGCCAAAATAGTGTAGAATGCCCATCACCCAAGGAAACTCTCAGGCTAGCTTTGATAAAACTGTGACTGTAGAATTCCCCTCCAGATGGAGGAGACATTACACATCCAAAGTGGAATTAGGTCCCAGACTGTTACCGAAATGTGGTATATGTGGGTGATAATCTGCCACCACAGCCCCCCTTCCTCTCTTCCAAGTCTCCACAACCATTTGCTCAGAATGGCTAGATTGAAGCTCCTGATATTCTTGATACCCAGCCCACTTACTTCTTTGGACCGACAAATTCTACCCCAAGCAATATTATTCCACCCTCTAGTTGCACCCTTACTACCATGCTAGAAAAATCTAGCTTGAATGGACTCCAACGTTTTTAGCCGCCAACTTGGATGACATGAAGTATATGGGCAAGCTATCTAAGACCGACTTGCACAGCACTAGCCGACCTCCATAAGATAGTAGTCTCGCCTTCCACCCTGTAGGCTTGTTCTCAAATCTTTGAATAACTCCTTGTCAATTCCTGCATCAATCCCTTGCCATGAAGAACTTTTGTTGTAGTTGACCCAAGGTTGTCATATCGGATCTCGGCTTCGTCTCGGGAGGGTCAAGAGAAGAGATCTCGAAGAGATCTCGGAGAGATCTCGGTAAGATCTCGAGGGATCATGATAACATAAAAGTGTGGATCATATAGACTCACATAGATAATTCCTTAAGGAACATAGATAGTTGCATACATTCTCAAGTCTCAACCATGGATGACATAGATTCACATATATCATACAACAAGAGTATGGGAATTGGGATTCAGGATGTGCATTTTCATTTTTCTCTCTGTAGGATTTACTTTAAGCATAAAAACATTTAATTCATGACATGGGAACTCATGGCAAAATATCTTATTTATCTGAATATCACAGTGGACCATGACTTAGACTTAGTTGCTGTTAGTAGGAAAGTGACTCCTTGGAGAAGTCATATGCACGTTTGACTTTTTCACTGTACTTTCGATTTTTAGTGTTTATTAGGTTTATTTGAATTATGAAATTTTTAGATAAGTCAAATTATGAGGGATTAGAAAGACTCTATTTTGATGGAATCATCAAAATCGTGATTTTCTTTTTGGATGAGAGAGTTGACTTTTTATTGGTAAGAGATATAATTTTTTTGATATTTTTAATGGATTCAAATGGGAGGTACTTCTTTATTTACATGTAATATCTTAAGTAAATGAAACTACAAATACTATTTTTTGATAACGAGGAAACCCCGCCCCGTGTGGCTTGGTAGGCTCAGGGATTGGTGTTCGTGGGCCCCAGGGTTAGGACCTGGCAGCCCCTAATTTCCGTGTACCCGTATCGCCCTCACCCCACTTGATCGGGCAAACCCCGGGCCTATACCCCTCGAGGATTGAGTGCAAACCAGGTAAGCCCCCCCGGGCCTACAAATACTAACATTTACTTAAATGATGTTCAAGTAAATAAGGGGATCCTGACAACCTTGTCTGAAGAGGATCCTAACCCTGACTACTCATCTTGGCCTTCTCGTTTCTCGGGAAGGGGCCGAGACTGAGATTCTCGCGAGATTGCTTACCATGTGTTGACCTTACGCCTTGTAACTTCCTACAACACCTCCAGCATCAACTTGGTGTCTAATAACTACTAATCCTCGTTTGCCAGGAATAGAATGGTGTCATCAACATACTGGAGATGGGTGATGGAGACAGCCAAAGATCCCGACTTGACAAAATCCCCTCCTCTTGAGCTCTCAGCCACATGTTGCTCAGAATCTGAGCAACCAAAACAAACATAAGGGGGGATAGGGGGTCCCCTGATCTAAGGCCTCTGCCACTAGGGAAAGAAGAGGAAGGCTGACCATTGATGATCACCACACCACGATGGAAGCAGACAAAATGCATTCTCTGACCCACGAAATCCGGGTAGGATGAAAGCCCATCTTCGTTAGGACTTGAATAAGGCAGCCTTAGTTAACTCTGTCATATGCTTTCTCAAAGTCCAACTTGAGAACAAGTCCCTTTTTTCCTCCGATGCTTCCAGTGAAATAAGCACTCATGAGCTACCAAGAAATTCTCCTGAATGTGCCTCCCCCTAATAAAAGCCTCCTGGTTGGAGTTGATCAACACTTCTAACACTGCATCCAACCTGGTAAGCTAGTGGCCAATATCTTGGAAATGATTTTGTAAGTAACATTCAACAAGCTAATAGGGCGATCATCAGCCAGCTGGTGTACATCCCTCTTCTTGGTAACGAGGGCCAGAAGGGTTTTATTGATCCCCTTCAAATGAGTCTTTCCCTCCTAGAACTCCCTTATCGCAGCACAAAGATCCTCCCTAACAATCTCTCAACAATACTGAAAAAAGACCATAGGGAAACCATCTGGACCTGGGGCCTTGTCACCAGCCAATGAGAACTTCGCCTACCTAATCTCCATTTGCTGAAAAGGTGTGACAAGGCCCCTCAAACTGAGTGTGAGAAGTGTGGAAGCAAATCCTTCGCTAGTCCCGGCCGGATCAGCAGCTTCTCAAAAAAGAGAGGTATAAAAGTGCCTTGCATGCCTCCTGATGTCTTCTTCCCTGTGAAATGAGGTTTCCCTGTCATAAATATTTGTAATCTGGTTTGCCTTTTTTCTTCCGGAAGCGACCCTATGGAAGTAGCTTGTGTTCTTGTCCCCTTTCTTGATCCATCTCTCCCTCGACCTTTACTTCTAGGACATTTCTTCTTTGAGGAGAATCTCATCATATTGCACCCAAAGAGCAGCTTTGTTCAGTTTGTCTTCTTCATCCATCAACTATGCCTTCACAGGCTGATCTAGAGCCTAGATTTGGAGTAGAATGGAATTTGTCACATCCCGAGAATTACGCAGCGGATATTAATAATGCGGAATAATTCGAGTCGATATCCCGAGACGTGAACAGTCATCAAATAAGCCTCTAGCTAGCACGCACTAAATGTATAACAACATACATCATCATAGGGCCTAAATATTGAACTCAACTAATCTTGTATTCAAATCTCAACTCATTATATTCCAAATGGAAACTATTATAGGACTAAGACTCAATAAAACAAAAGTACATAATACCTCACTTCCTACTACATTGTTCTAACACTCAAAATAAACTAACTATAGATAGACTCATATTTGGAACGCTCATCACTCGGACGCATTCCCATCCTCGACTTGCTCCTCCTCTTGAACATCATAGTCACATAATTGGGTAAAAGTAGGGGATGAGCAAACTAGCCCAATATGATTTATATCTCAATGTGCGGGCAATGATATAAGTGATTAGCAATTTAGAACTAGGTAAGCACGATGAATGTCATGATATGAATGTGCGAATAAAACTCATTAAAACATGATATATGAATAAGCTAGATAGGGTGATCATGATAGAACAAGACGTAGAAGGATATGACAAGATAGAACTAGCAATATTTCACTTTGTACAAGCACGCAAGATTTCACTTGATGTCAAGAACGCAAGATATCACTAATTGCATTAAATGCAGGATGGCCATATCACACAAGCAAGCAGAATGCACGAGCACAATCATGTACACTAATTAGGCACGTAGACACTAATGTACACCAAGAAAAGATCTATCAAGAATGTACACCAGGACACGTGTATGTAGTTATTGTATCTATCATTCAACACGACACGCACGACTCTCAGCGCAGATGCAACGTCAGTAATCATTATACCCTATGGTTAACAGTATATTTATGACTCTCCGTCATTGGGGCTAGATTGGAGCCCTTGGACACTCGCCGTGCCTGGTCAGCATCTCACTTAAATTTTAAATGTAGATACCCACAGTCATTAATAATGGCCAATGAGAGTTTCAATAAGTAAGCATGTGTATGTCATGTTCATGATGATGATGAGAACAAGTAATAAGTAATTGAATATGATTTCATGATAACAATGGTCAAGAGATAAATTTGGCAGCATAACAACACGATTTATACTTTAATTCAATCTTTACATTAATGGTTTTAGTCTAGATTGTAAATCACACTTACGAGAACAAGATGAGAGAGGAAGTGCACGCTATCTCCAGGGAACTTCAATGGTACAACCAACTCGTCGGCCATGTGGGAATCCACGGTCAGAGGAGATTTACGGAGGCCTTAGAGAAAAGGTCACTAGTCTACGATTCGGAATGACTGATAGAGAGCTTCCAAATCCCCAAGAAAGGGCTGCCTAGATGTGCAAGTGTGTAGTGATGTACGTATCTCAATTCACAAACCATCGGTTTTAAACTTGCGGAAAGCTCTTAACATGATGGCATGCAATGAACAATGCATTTAACTACAGATGGATTTGCAAGATTTTAAGATAATAATTATCATTTTAATCAAGCTAGAACATTAATAAGAGTAAATCATAATTTGCATGAATGATCACGTCATTAGAAAAGCAATTAGAATAATATTCACGTGATTATAACTTTTAAATGGGTTAAACACTTTTAAGCCATTAAATAAATATCATGTAATGATCAGACCCAAGACATGCAAATTACACACTAAATATCATGTTAAACAGACCTCAGGTAAGCATGTAAATATGCGTCCAACACAGAGGACGCAATTCCGAACGATGTAATGCTTATATCTTATAAACTAGGGCTTTTCGGACAAAAGTCTCAACATGAAAGTTGTAGGGAACATGGAATAGGTACGAACTATGATTTTTAAATAATTTTAAACGGCCTCGAGATGTGCGATAAATCGACATGAACAGGAAAAGACCCTAACATGCGCGACTTTGGCAAAACGCCTATAATTCAAAATCTACTCATTGGAATTCGATGAAACCAATTAGACATGAAACTAGACTTGATGATCTACACATTGGTATAAGATTTGTTAAGGTTTGGCCTGAGAAAACCTACCTTCTCGTTCTTCAGAAATCCCTTGTTCAGAACACTGTTTGAAGAACGCTTAATGTTCCGTGTATACTGCACGAAAATTGGGCATTCTAGTTGGGTTAGGAAGTAGACTTGACCCTCTTTCCAGGGGTATAAGCCTCGCAAGGTTTGGTTATGGTTTGACTCACCTTTGGTCGACCACAAGAATGGTTGTCTGCATAGGTTGAAGCAGAACGTAGCAGGGAAGAAGCTTCGAGTTGGGGCGGTTTCCTCCTCCCTTGGGTGCTCAAGACCAGCCTCCCACGACCCCAACAATGTATATTTTCGTCCCCTAGGGTTTGGTGAAGAGTATTTAAGCAACCATGGTGTTTAGGAGTCCTATTGTGACAAGGAAACTAGGGTTGCGGTTTTGGCTTATTAGTTTCTTATTTTGAGGATTTCTTCCTCCATTTGAGTGTGTGAGGCTTTAGGAAACCTTCCACCATAGTTAAGCATGAATTTGGGTTGCTAAGAATGCAAGATCTCTTCCCAATTCAACTATAATTACCTTTTTCTAATTTCAGCTTATTTAAGCTACGAATTTCTATGCATTTTCTTGCTTCATTTGATTTTTGGGCCAAATGTTGTCCATTGGCCCAATTATAATATTGGGTCATTAATATAATGTTGGAAGTCTCCCCAACATTTTATTTAATTTATGGTTGCGTCGTATTTCCGTGTTAACAGTTTTCCGACTTGTTTCCTAATTTGGATAATCGTCACAATAACTCTTAAACCTAGCCCAAATAATTTTTATTGACCCAAATTTCTTGATGGGTCTTAGAGGATATTATTTGAAGTCCGTATATGATTTTTATTTAATTTTCTGACTCATCCAAGTACGTGTGATAATTTTTCGACTTATTCATGAATTACGATAATAAGTCGTGAACACTTTAAAACTTGGCTAATCCGATTTTCTTGGCACAAATTTCTTTCTGAAACATTTAGTAATAATATTTGGGGTCGATTTATAATTTTTACGGAATTTTTTGATGTGTTTTAGCACATGCGATAGAGGTACGTATGTTTTAAATAATCTGATATTATGAAAATTATTTATTTCTATTTATTCAAATTTTTTACTTATTAAATTTTCCGGAGTGCTGCAGAATCCTTCTCTCTACAGCTCAAGATCCTCTTGGTAGCTCCCCATGTCCTTAGCAACTGAGTCAAATGCTTCAGTTTCACAACTAGTGTACATACACAGTGCCATGATTGCTGTAATTGGCTGTGGACACGGGATTTTTCTCATCGTTTTATTTCGGAACTTTATTCGTTCCGGTTCATTTCATTGTGCTTTTGGGTTCAAGGTATTCATTCCTTTCACATATTTTAGAGTTCGGTATTTGCGGGGCGTGCCAATCTGTCTGGTAGACAAAAAAAAAGGGTCGGCGCAATGCGGAGGAAAGGTTTTGGTGTCCTTGAAATGGACGAATGGGGTGTCTGTAAACAGACAATGAAAAGGTGTCCGGGAAACGGACAGGTGCGCCGTAATTTATCTGAACTTCTTGAGTCCCGTATCTATACTCATCAGATGATTGGAGTAGCATGTGCTGGACCTCTGTCTCCATCGATCGGAATCAATGTTACATTTACATCAAGTTAAAATCTTTGGTGTTATTTGGCACCGGTCTTAACTCGAATACCATTCATAGCAAGGATGAGAACATATATGTGTAAAGAATTTAGAAAGTCCTAATATGATATTTTCCCCCTTTTATTGAAAATGCATTTTATTCTTTTAAGAAATGTTTGAGTTTGTTTCCTTTTGAATAGTATGAAATGGTGTGACTGTCCATTTTCTTTGGGCGTAAAATATGATTTTGAAAATGGTACGGGTATATATTCATGGACCCTTTCAAGGTTTGAACTGTATAATTTGAACTTTGTCCGGAATGGGTATATGTCCGCAGATTATTTCCGGGTTTTGTGTGTATTGAGAATCTGGGCAACACTCCCACGAATTTGTAGATCTCTTTCCTTTTTTTATGAATATCTTCTTGAATGGAATCTCCATTTAAACAGAGTTTCTTCAAGAAAACATATGCATCTAAGCATATATTCGTAATTATATGGATATGTTTCTTTTGAGTAAAGATCCTACTCAAATGGAAATCCTGCTAAAGAATGTATACGCATAAACGCAAAATTCCCACTGCCTTATGGATATGCTTCCGAGCTATATTCCCGCTGCCTTATGGATATGCTTCCGAGCTATATTCCCGCTGAGGCGGGAGCTCCCCAGAGTTTCCTCTGGAAAAGGGATTTCTGTCCGGGCAGAATTTCCTTTAAGAAGCATGTACATATGAACGTGAGTTTGCGAATATGCAAGTACGTTCTTGGGCAGAATCTCCGCTTGGGCAGAGTCTCCACTAAGAAACATATGCATATAAATACGAGTTTGTGGTTATATGAATACATTTTTAGAAGGAACTTTGACATGGGCAGAGTTTCTTTCTAAGAAACATATGCGTATAAGCACAAACACACCATCCCAAAGATTTAGAACTCGATGGGAGGTGGCATATATGCATTTGGATGCGTAGCATTCAGAGCACGAATTACAAAGGTATTTAAACACCATATGTCCAAAGATGGACGATGTTTAAAACCTATAGCCCATGTGGGCCGATGCCGTTATTACGGACTTAAGACGATGAAGCTTGCCGATGTCGTACGAGGATGACCCCGTTATCTTTTCCCTCAGCTCGGGTGGGGAAGAGAATTTGATACCTTCACGCACAAGAAAGGAGGTTGGGGATGAGACGGACAATTTGGGATTTTCTATTCCTGGAAATTTCAAAGGAAGGGGGACAGCAAAGGGAAGAGGGCTGTAGCTCCTTCTCGGGGGGGGGGGGGGTCGGCCTCTCTTTTCATAGGGGGATGGGGGTGCCTTTTATAGAGGAAGGCCCCCCCCCTACAATGGTGGATGGGGGAACCCCTAACCGATGGGAGTTCCATCGGTTAGAGGGAAAATTCCCTCTAACCGATGGGATTCCATCGGTTAGAGGGTTAAGGCCCCTCTAACCGATGGAAGTTCCATCGGTTAAGGGCCCCCCTTAACCGATGGAAGTTCCATCGGTTAGAGGGGGAATCCCCCCTAACCGATGGATCGGTTAGAAGGGGGATCCCTAACCGATTCCATCGGTTAGAAGGGGAATCCCCCCTAACCGATGGAACCCTCATCGGTTAGAAGGGGGAGCTCCCCTAACCGATGACAGTCCATCGGTTAGGGGACCCCTAACCGATGGAACTTCCATCGGTTAGAGGGGAGTTCCCCTCTAACCGATGGCAACCGATGGTGCTTCTATCGGTTAAGGGGAAGAGTCCCCTTAACCGATGACAGCCCCATCGGTTAGGGGAAAAAACCCCCTAACCGATGATGCTTTCATCGGTTTAGGGGAGGGGGAAAATTTCTATAAATAGGCCTTCCCCCTCAACATCTTGAGGAGTCTTGCCATTCTGAAATCCGAAAATTCGCGCCTTCTTGGAGCCTTCCTGGGCGGAGAATTGCAAGTCTTTGGAGCCTTCGTGGCGGACTTGTTCCTGTATTTACTCTTCACATTTGGTCTTGTAGACCTTGTGATGCCGGAATTCTTCCGTGCCGTATTTTATACGGAGATTTATTCTCCTCGGCATCTCCACTTGCTTGGGGTGCTTGACAAGAAACTTGGATTAAGTTATGACTTTAAGTAACCTTGGGGTTACCCTAATCATAACCGTTTTGTCCCCTTAATCAAGCCGTTAAACCAATTCGGTGAGGTCAACATTTTACCGGTAGTTGCCAACTCCCGGTTAGGTAGCCACCCTCCTTTCATTAGGCTAACTAACTGATTAGTTGCCCACATGTGAATGCCACCTACTTGACTTGTTGGACCACTATATAAGGGAGCATTGGTACTCCTCTTAACAAGCATCCAACATATACACATATAAATATTTTCTGTTCCAACAAATGCCCCCCACGGGGTACGTGTCGGAGTTGGAGTGACGGCGCGTAGCCCGTGTGAATTCCATATAGCAGTCTCTTTTATAGCTCGGACTGCCCTTCAATTGTCAATTTCCGACTTTGTTGTTGTACTAGGTCAATGCTTTTGCTCTCTCCCTATCTTCCTTCTCTTTTCTTTTCGGAGGAGAAACGACATATGACCCATAGCAATCTGGCTTTTATTCCGGACTAACTTTTAGCTGTCCCTTTCTGATTTCATTTTGCTGGTAGATTGTATTTCAACACCCTTTCTTTGGTTCTTATCCTCCTCCTTTTTATGTCCCTTTTTAGGTCTTCAAAATGCCTCAGGGACGAGGATACTTGAGCCGTAATGATTACGCCCAACGAACCCGTGACAAGGTGGTTCTTCTCGATGATATGATGCCGAGCTTAGGAGAACCCCGTGTTACAAGCACGAACTCCCCTTTACTGGATAGTGGAAATAACAATGTAGCAGAGGTGGATTCTGACAATCTTCTTGCCAGTGGCGGGGTAGACATATCACGCATTAGCCGCCTGAAGGGTGCTTATCATTACACCCGGGAGGAGGATTACCCAGCACATCTTCCGACTGACCCGGAGTTATTTAACTTTATTCAGAACTTTGTCCCTTCACATATGACTGCAGATGACCCTTGCCTGAGTGCAGAGAGGCGGTACCTGGAGTCGGCTATCCTGAAATCCCGAGACAGCCTTCTTGGCACCTGTGCTTCTTCATATCCCAGTTTCCCTCTGGGATTTGCTGTTCAGCAACGACTCCCTCCGATTGCCGACCTGGGCCCATTCAGCCATGATCTGAATAGCTATACTCGGCCAAGGAAGATCTCTCCGGCAGTTTGGAGCTTGACGAATCGTCACCAAACAAAGCCAGAGACTGATGGTTTGCAGCTGATGCCTTGCGACACTAGGTACATATCCGGGGGTTATGACAATCGGTGTCTGCTGAACCGAATTGTTGACCTGACCAGTCCTAGTTGGTACGGGAGTTGGTCGGTCCTCCCCTCTCGTGTTTTCCATTTTGGCGCCACCGAGTGGCTGATGGGAATTCTTCATCACTATGGAGAAATCTTAAAATTGTCTGATATTTATGAAGCCGTTGAGGCAGCACTGTATGACTACCCATGCCACACAGGACTTCTTCAGGCATTAGTGGAGAGGTTCAATGCCCGGTGGAATACTTTTGGCACAGCCGAAGGTGAAACTTCTATTGACCTGTGGAGTTTCCATCGGATCTCTGGATTGCCGATATCCGGGGGCTTTTATGAAGAGGTTGTTCTGGGCGACTTGCATACTTATCGCAGCAATGGCGCCGGCCAGTACATTCTTCCATATAGTCTTCGTTTCCTCACAAAGGTATGGAGAGATTTAGCCCTGATTGGGAGGAAGGATGACCCGAACTCCCCTCTATCAAATTTGAGGGTAAGTCAGAATGCTTGGCTACGTTATTTTTATAACGGACCATTCTGTTTCTTTGACAACTTTGCAACAGAAGGCCGCCGCCTGGAAGAATATAACCAATTAAATGTAAGAAAGCCCCATCATGGGAGGTATATCTTCGCCCCTGAGAACACAAGGTGGAACCCTCGCCGGCTACCAGATCGCACTCACTTGGCTGCATATTTGGTATACTGGCTATCTTCCTTTGTCATTCCTTATGGTGAGGAGGAGTTAATTCGGCCAGGTTTAATTTATCCTGCCTGCCTTCTGGCAGAAGGCCATAAGCTTGCCATAGCTCCTGCCGCCCTTGCCAATATTTTCCATGGGTTGGGCTCATTGAGTTCACATTCAAGTCCTCGGGATAGAAAAACCCTGCTCCCCACTCACTACCTGAGTGCCTGGGCCGGCCTTCTGCTGCCTGGGCTTTGCCAAATTATTGACTTGCCTCGGCCGACGGCTCCCTTGATTTTATCATTCAGAAACCGGCCCTGCGAGGATTTAGTGACCCAGCTGACAGGTGCTCGCTATAGTTTGTCTTTCCTCCCCAACGGCGAGCAGTATCTTCTTCAATTTGGCCTTATGTCCCGGGGGGTCCGACCTTATAGTGTTCGGACTTCTGATGGGGTCGCCTACCATCTTCCTCATGGCAGGAGTTTCGGCCCACTTTTATATAAAGACTGGTTATTTTGTGTTTGGCCGAGTGTGCTGGTATACCGCCGGGGATCAAGCCTTGTACTGGAGCCTTACTATCCCTCAAGGTTTGCTAGGAACTTTGGGTATGACCAGTCGGTTCCACCAAACGCAGAGTTTCCATTGGCTGTCCGCCTTTTCCACGACCATTGCCTTCATATGAATGCAGCAAGCTGGTGGAACTACTTCTGTCGCGAAGAAATGGATTCAACATGTATTTTTCCGTCACCTGAGGCGACCGGGCGCATAGATTTATTCTACGCCCGATGGTGGTTCGACAGAAGCAACATCTTTCGGCTTGTTCCTGCAAAGCTGAGGAAGTTTGAAGAATCCCGTTTAAAGAAAAAGGGTTTGCCCTTGATTCTAGTAAACGTGGAATTTCTTAAAGCACACTTCCGAGGACTAATGCGCTCGTATCTCAAGCGCTATAATTCCAGAACATCCCGGAAGAGCAAATCTGACTCCAGCCGGCAATATCATCAAGGGGAGATGCCGCTTCTGGAGCCCATTGAGCTTTTCGGAAAGAAGACCACGGATATTCATGGTAGTCTCCCAGAGTATAATTGGTGGGGGAACTTATTGTCTGATCTCGGGCATTCCGCTGAGGTTGCCTTATCTGTTAGACTTCCACCTGAATGCATTAATCACTCAGGTTGGGTGCGCTGGGAGAGGCACCTCACTATTGCCATCGGCCATGCTGGGCCTTTGGAATTCTTACCCTGCCTTGAAAACGCCAGGACACTTCATGATGTTCGCAACATCATGCAAAGAGTGGGCAAGACTTGCAAAGCTGACTTTCTATGGCTAGTGCCTGGACCTCCATCCAAGTCAACATGTGTTATATATTCTTTTTACTTCAAGTCTCTCCTTCTATCTCTCTTTTTTTTTATATATATATATTTTGAATTCTTCAGATACCCCGGCTCGGAGAATTGGTGGGGGGAGGAGTAATGAGGGTCACTCCCTCCCTTCTCGAGGAGGCAGGGCTGACAAGGGTAAGGTAGTGGAATGTCCTCCTTTGAACGGTATATTCTTTTTCCTCTCTTTTTTTCTTACTATCACGATCTTTCTCTCAATTCACCACCATCATTTTTTTTCTCTCTTTCTCTTTTTTTTTTTTGATGAGACAGATGAAGAAGACAACGCCCTTGGTCTTTCAGATGAAGAGGGCTCTTTACCTGAGGGCTCTCCTCCTATTCACAGAGAAGAGTATGGGAGTACTTCGCAAGCATCTGCCGGTATTTTGTCGGAGAATGCATATCATGAAGTTCCTCCCAATTTTGAATTTTCTGAAATAGCCGCATGTGATAACAATCCAAGGTTCACATTTGCCGAACTGGGAGTTTCATCGGGGCAGTATTCTTCTATTTCAAGTGTGGTTTATATTCCATTGCCCGTTGAAGAACCCACAGTTGCAGCTGAGGCCCCTTTTGGTAAGCTCATCTTCTCAAGCCATCATGTGTTTTTCCTTCCTTTTTTTTGTCTTCATCATTCATATTTTCCCTTTACTCTTGTTGTTCTTGGAAGGTCAAGAGCTTTACGAACAGCTTTTTGCGGCGGGGACAATAGACATGTGCCCGACACTAGCAGCCGACCCTTTCCTCTCGCCTTGGGGAAATGCCGAGAACCCATTCTTTAGGCAACAAGCTCACTCTGCCTTCCAAGTGGATAGAGTGGCAGGCTATAGCAGAGGGTGTCCGGAGACAGATGAACCAATGGATTATAATGTTGATCCATCAGCTTCGCCACCCAGAAGTTTCGTTCCCCATCCTATTGACTTCCCCTCTTCTTCCCAAGGATTATATTCAGGGGATCGGGGGTTTGTCCAACCGTCAAACCCTGGGATGGAGAATAGGGAAAGGAACCCATCCCCAGGTGAGATGTTGATGGAGTTGAGATACTTCCTTTAATTTCCCACTGCTTGGTCTTTACTGAATGCTCTTTATAATTGCTTGCTGATATTCTGGCAGGCTTCGTAAATTCTCCAGCATTGGAGATTGGTGCCTCGTCCGAGCATAATATCACTTGGCCCACCGAAGCTCGGCCAGATTCGAGCTCTGATGACGAGGACAATAGTGTCTGGAACCACCTTGTTGGTAAAGTCCAGACGGTGGTAAGTTCAGCAAATCCCCCGCCAATTGAAACCGTTAGGCGGGTATTGGAGAAGTATACCACCAAGGCCTTTAACTTGGGCGTCTCGCGCGACCGCTGGATGAGCTTTGTCAAGAATGTCTGGGACAAAGCGTACAGCCTTCATGTTGATGTAACTTGGGCCCCTTATCGTCAGCGGCTTCAAGTCCTGGAAGGCGATATTTGCTCCTTGTCCAGTGATATTGATGAGAGTGACTCCCGGGTTGATGACGTGCGCAAGCGTCGGAAGACGCGGGAGCTGAGGATGACAATAAGAGGCGAGAATATTGCCCGGCTGGAACGCGAGCTTGGCAAAGAGAGATCTTCCCAAGCTCAAGATGCCAGGGATGAAGCTAGAGACTCTGAAGAAGAGGCTGTCCTCATCAGGGGTGGCGATGATTCTCGCCGATTTAGATCTCTTAAGGTTAAAGAAGCTGAACGGCTGAAGAGGAGGCAACCTTCCTGTCTCTGTTTTCCATCATAGTACTTGTATCTTGAACTTGTTGTCTTAGTCCCCTTTTCATCTTGTATGTGGTATCTGTCACCTTTTAATGGTGACTTAGAGTTGTAATTTTCGTAGATGTACAAATGAAGGATGAAGAAGTCCTCCTTTTTACCTTCATTTCCTTACCCTTTCTTTCTTCTCTTTTTTTTCTTTACCAGCCCCAGTGCCCTTTCGGGTTTTCACCGAAGCTAGCCCCCTTTAGCTTTTTCCAACGTGCCCTTTCGGGTTTTCACGTTGAGGGGTTATCCATTTTTGCCTGAAGTGCCCTTTCGGGTTTTCACCTCAGCTGGATTTTCTGATCTTTTTGCCCTCAAGTATACAACAAGTCGTATACTTAAGTCCATCGTGGTATCTCTATTTTTAACTCCCTTCTTTTTTTTCTTCTTCTTTCTTTTTTGGTTGGTACTTGACTGGTTTAAGTAGCTGAGAGTTTGATTGCGGAATGGATGGTTATCTGATTGTGGAATGGGTGGTTATCTGATTGTGGAAAGGGAGGTGGTGTAGTTGCGGAATAAGTAGTGGTGTAGTTGCGGAATGAGTAGTGGTGTACTTGGGTTTATGTGTGAGTATGACGGTTTAAGGTTCAGGTATGATTTGGCTCTGGATCTGGTTGTAGAGTCTGGAATGGTGTTTATTGTTTGAATTTGGGATTTTGGGTCTGAATTTCTTCCATCCTTGATGGCTTAGTGCCGGGATAAGGGATCTTCAATATAACATTGATGTAGCAAACTCATTATTTTGCTTTCTTGTTCGGCTCGTATGTAGAGTGATTTATGATTCTATAGATACAAAGTGAAGGATGATGAAAGTTCCTTTTTTTACTTTCCTTTCTTTTTCTTTTCTTTTTCACATTACCAATCCCAGCGCCCTTTCGGGTTTTCACCAAGACTGGCCCCCTTTAGCTTTTTCCAACGTGCCTTTTCAGGTTTTCACGTTGAGGGGTTATCCATTTTTGCCTGAAGTGCCCTTTCAGGTTTTCACCTCAGCCGGATTTTCTGACCTTTTTACCCTCGAGTATACAGTAAATTGTATATTCGAGTCCATCGGGGTATCTCTATTTTTTAACCCCTTTTATTTTATCCCCTTTTTTTACTTCTTGAGAATTTATCTTTGGGATGGTTAAGTAGATTCTGATGTAGTTTATCGGTGGGACTCTTGGGTTTTGAACGGACTTTGATACGTCCTCTCGAGATCTGGATTTGATATAGCCTGCCTTTATGATTTGCCGGCTATGGTTTCGGGAGTTTGAATTTGACACAGCCTGTCTTTATGGTTTGATGGCTATGGTTTTGGAATTTGGATTTGACATAACCTACCTTTATGGTTTAAAGGCTATGGATTTGGAATTTAGATTTGACATAACCTACCTTTATGGTTTGATGGCTATGGATCTGGAATTTAGCTTTGACACAGCCTACCTTTATGACTTGATGGCTATGGTTTTGGGTTTGGGTTTGATATTGCCTACCTTTGCGGTTTGATGGCTATGATTTCTTTTTGGATTTGAATTTGACACAGCCTACCTTTATGGTTTGATGGCTATATTTGATGATGAGAGAGATGTGCGAGGCAATCTCCTGATTTTCACTTTTTCCATTTATTTCTTGGGTCTATATGAGAGCATTCCTAGCTTTATGCTTTCATGGGGATTTGAGGGGTGTTGAGGGTTTGGTTGACATGATGGGCATACGGAAATTTGATTCCTTTGTCCCCATCTATGACAATATTCTGGTTACATATGATTCTTTTCAACTTCTCGCCTTTTTTAGGTGACTTGGTTGAGGTGGTTGGCCAGGAATTCACCTTCTGGAGCATAGTACAGTTTCAAGTGCTTCCCATTGAGCGGAGGAAAAGGCACATCACCTTTGTGGTCCACCAGTCTGTATGCACCTCCCTCGTATGCCAGAGTGACGATATATGGACCGAGCCAAATAGGTTGCAATTTGCCACTTGGTTTTCCAGCCATTGCTTTTCTGCATTTGACCATAACAAAGTCTCCCTGTTTGAAAGCTCTGGGTCTTGCTAGTTTGTCAAACGCACGAACCATTCTGGCTTGATACACTTGGAGGGATTTGTAGGCTTCAAGACGCCTCCCTTCTAGATTGGAAAGCTCTTTGAGTCTTCTTTCCATTTGATCTTGGTCTTGGCTTTGAAATTCATTTTGAATTGCCACCCGATAAGATGTCATTTCAATTTCTATGGGAATCATGGCCTCAGCTTTATAGACTAAGGAGAAGGGTGAGCACCCGATAGGGGTCTTGTATGTAGTTCGATAAGTCCATAAAGCTTCGTGAACCTTTTCTCCTCACTCCCGCTTTCTGTTGCCAACTATCTTGGCGAGTAACTTGCAGAGAGTTTTGTTAAAGGCTTCTGCCAACCCATTAGCTTGTGGGTTGTATATTGAAGATGTCCTCCAGTCAATATGAAATTTTGCCGCCAAGGAATATATTGTTTTGTTTCTAAACTGCGACCCATTATCAGATATAATTCTGTGAGGAGTACCGAATCTGTATATTATGTTTTGCTTGACAAATTTGGCGACTAATTCTCCGGTTACCTCCCTTAATGGGATAGCTTCAGCCCATCGAGAGAAATAATCTGTAGCAGCCAATATAAACTTGTGGCCTTGAGACGAGGGCGGGAATGGTCCCACAATATCCATACCCCATTCAGCAAAAGGCCATGTTGGCGCTGTGGGGTGTAACATATTTGGTGATCTTCTTGGCACAGGACCAAATGCCTGATATTGATGACATGCACGGGCATATTGGATACAGTCCGCGTATATGGTAGGCCAGTAGAAGCCTTTTAGCTTGATATTGATTTTCATCTTTTCTCCTGCCTGGTG
The DNA here is from genome assembly GCA_014218235.1 of Colocasia esculenta. Classification (NCBI taxonomy): domain Eukaryota; kingdom Viridiplantae; phylum Streptophyta; class Magnoliopsida; order Alismatales; family Araceae; genus Colocasia; species Colocasia esculenta. Next base: position 62,940,773 of record CM024760.1, read on the forward strand.
TGCGCCACACACCCGGAATGAACTTCTTTCACGATGATTTTGGCCTCTTTGAGAGATAAACACCTGAGAAGGACCGACCCTTTCTTTTCATGGACCAACCTATATAACTGTCCTGCTACAATTTGATATGATGTAGCCCTTCGCAGGAGTTGGATCTTTTGAGCTCGGTCAGAAGGTAGCCAACCTTTCTTAATTTTGATGATCGGCTCACGCCAATCCTGAGGTTCATTTGTGACATCTTGCTCTGTAGTATATACCTCTTCGATCATAATATCAGACTCAGCGTTGAAGACACTCGGCATGAGCCTTCTGTGACGGACCATTATGTCCACCTCTCCTTCAGGAGGCAATTTTATAGCAGAGGCCAATTTGGCCAGAGCATCTGCCTGGGAATTTTCATTTCTCGTATATGGGATATATCGAAAAAGTTGAATTGTTCTTTAAGTTTCATGGCTATATTATAATATGGAAGTAGTTGTGGTTTACGGACTTCATACTGGCCCAATATTTGTCTGACGACCAGTTGTGAGTCTCCGTAAACTTGTATACCTTTGATCCCCATTTCGAGAGGTAATCGAAGTCCAATAATATTCTGCTTCATATTCTGCTTCATTATTTGTAAGTTGTTTCATGAGAGTACATGAATTGTATAGGACTCCTCCATATGGGGTGACGAAGACAATTCCAGCTCCAGTAGAGACAGAGGCAGAACCATTTGTATATTGAAGAATTCGAGAAGCCCCATCAAAATATAGTTCCCATGAAGGTAACTCGATTGTGGCAGCTTCTTCGGAATTTGGAGTTCCCTGAACTTGATCTTCTCTCTCATTTATAGGGGAGAGAGTTTCGTCCTCCGGAAGATCTACAGACAGAGGGGAATCTTCTGTTATTGGATGAGCGGCTAAAAATTCAGCCAGACCCTGCCCTTTGATGGCTTTTTGTGGGATATATGTGATATCAAATTCCATAAGGAGCAGGGCCCATTTTCCGAGCCGTCCTGATAGTACGGGTTGCCTCAACAGGTATTTGAGTGGATCATACCTGGAGATGAGTTTAACTTCATGGGCCAGCAGATAATGCCTCAATTTCTTAACGGCAAATACCAGTGCTAGGCACACTTTCTCCATTGGAGCATATCGGAGCTCTGGCCCGATTAACTTTCTGCTGAGATAATACAAAGGTTGTTCTTTGTCTTCTTCATTTGCTTGTGCCAATAGAGCCCCAAGGGAGACATCCATAGCTGCAATATAGAGTATAAGATGCTTTCCAGCGATAGGTGCCCCCAGCACTGGTGGAGTGAGAAGATATTCCTTGATTTGTTCAAAGGCAATTTGGCATTCTTGATCCCAGACGAAGGGTGCATCCTTCTTCATTAATTTGCCGAACGGCAAACATTTTCCTGAGAGATTGGATATGAATCGCCTGATATAGGCCAATCTTCCTTGAAATGACCTTAGCTCTGTTAAATTTTGAGGAGGTGGCAATTGCTGGATTGCCTTGATTTTATCGGTGTCTATTTCTATGCCCCGATATTTGACGACAAATCCCAGAAATTTGCCGCTTGAAACCCCAAATGCACATTTCATAGGGTTCATTTTCAGTTTAAATTGACGAAGTCTTCCAAAAACACGGCGGAGATCACATAGATGGTCTTCCTGTTTTTTGGTTTTGACGACTAAGTCATCAACATAGCATTCAACTATATCATGAATCATTTCATTGAATATCTTGGTCATGGCCCTTTGATATGTGGCTCCTGCATTTTTCAAGCCAAAGGACATCCTTTTATAGTTGAAGATACCTTTGGGCGATCTGAAAGCAGTATGATCTTTGTCTTTAATTGCCATCCGGATTTGATTGTAGCCCGAAGACCCGTCCATAAATGACAAAGCTTCATGGCCGGTGGTCATATCCACCATTGTTTCAGTAATTGGAACTGGGAAATCATCTTTGGGACATGCTTTATTCAAGTCCCTGTAGTCGATACATATCCGAATTTGACTATTCTTCTTCTTCACAGGAACAATATTGGCGAGCCAGACTGGATATATGCAGGGCTCGATGAAGTCTACTTCAGAGAGCTTGTCGACTTCAGTATTTACTTTCAATTCCAGTTCATACCGCATACGCCTTTGAGCTTGCTTGATAGGCTTGGCTGTATGATGTATGGATAATTCATGCTCGGCAACTGATGGTTCCAGTCCCGGCATTTCTTTATAATTCCATGCGAAGCAATCTTGGAATTCTAGCAGGAGAGCTTGATAAGCCTGCCTTTCTTGTTTACCAAGAAGGGCACTAATAAAAATAGGCCGGGGATTTTCTTGACTCCCGAGATTAAGTTCAATCAACTCATCAATAGTGGTTTGTCCGCCATCTTCAATTTCTTGAGGAGCTGGTTGCAGATCTATGAAGTCCTCTTCGTCATCAGAATTGGCGATATAGACCTCATGGGCATTTATGGCTTCAGAATTTATAAGTGAAGATTGCTTGTCAGATTCATTTGACGGTTCTTCACTTGATGGTTTTTTCGTTGAAGAGAAGGTAATATCTTGAGAATTGGAATTGGAGCATCTTTGGCTATTTTCTGTGCTGTAGATTTCTAGTAATAGCCCAATAGTATTAACTGTATAAAAGGACTCGGCATCATATCCTAATCCTCTGGTATCTTTCCCGGAGAATGGAGATTGTCCTCGGACTTGAGACGGTTCCCACAGATGCTTAAAGAAATTGCTTCGAGAGACATCTTGTGCCTGCGGGATGTTCTGCTTTTTGCACATCTCTTTAATTTTTTCTGGCATATCAGCCATTTCTTGTATCAGTTCAAGTTTGTTGTCGGGCCTGTCTTTCCAACCAAAATCATCCCTTGGACATATTTGAGGGATTGATTCTCCTTTATAGAAGAGAATTGGCTTTGCTGCCTTTCTTGCATTCCTTCTTCCTTCTTTTCCTTGATAAGTGACGACGAACGTTTTTAATCGCCGAACACTTTGTTCTTGCTTCAGAGAGTGGGTTTGCATGCAGCTGGGTGGTAAAGGAATACCCCCATTAATAACTTGACTTACATGATCAGCTTCATAACTGATGTTTCGCCGTTCTGGGCGGATTTCTTTGCTTTGAGAATTCTCTGCAGATGATTTGACAAAGCTTTTGTTTATCACAAAAAGTTCGCCAGTTTCACTGTCTTCACTTGAGCATTTAATCTGCTTACCTTTCTCTTTAGACAGGGAGAAGGGTTGAGGATTTGGTCCTCCAAGATATAAGAGGGCATCAGTCAAGTTGCATTCATCCTCTCGAAAGGGGGCTTGATCAGCAAAAACTGTATACTGCTTCCCTTCTTTTGCATATTTAATGCATTGATGGAGAGTTGATGGTATGACCCAATTTTCATGCAGCCAAGGTCTCCCAAGCAGAACTTTGTATGTTGTATTTGCATCAATAATGAAGAAGGTCACCCTGGTGACGAAATCCCCTAGATCCAAGTTGACGGTGACTCTTCCCACTACTTTTTCTGAGTTTTGATTGAATCCGGTGATCTTCACATCTTCTACCTTTTGCCAATAGGGCATGAGATAAAGAGATTGAAAGGTTTTATAGGGCATTAGATTGATAGATGCCCCCGGATCGATCAAGATCCGGTTTAATTGAATGCCATTGATCTTCCCCTTCATATATAGAGGACGATTATGATATGGGGAAGATAATAACAGATCTTCATCAGTGAAAGTGACATTTGCTGCCAGTGCTTCATATGCTTGTGCTTGAAAATTTGCCATATGAGCTTCATAAGCTTCTGGTTCTCGGAGTATTTTGACGAGAGTTTCTCTCAGGTCTTTACTCCAAGTAATCGCTTCCCAGACAGTGATGTTGACAGGAAGTGATTTCAATTGCTGAAGAATCCTGTCATCAGCTTCAGAGCGTATCTGGTCCAAATGGGAGGATTCCCTTGATGAGGATCCAGAAAGCTCTTTCGGCTTAACAGGTTTCTTTTGAGAGATAGGAGCCAATAGCTTTTCATTGGGAAGAGGAGGAAGATTGTCTGGCTCATTTGACCAAGCATAAGGACTTGAGTTTTTATCTTCAAATTGAGAAACTATGTCGGGCAGTCCCTCTTCTTCATCTGAAGGATAAAAAATATAGGAATCTGCCCGGATTTGAGGCTCGGGCAAAGGCTTTGCTTCTTCGCCATGAAAAAGTATGACTTTATCTGGATGCTTGGTAGTAGAAGATGCCGCTTTTTGATGCTTACTACGACCCTTTTTAGGATGATGATTTGAATTACCTAGAGGCCGACGCTGGTATACAAGCGTCGTTGGCTTGTCTCTTGCTTGTGCAGCAGTATCAATTGTAGAGGTTTGCAATTCTTTTGGAGGAGGGATGAACACCATGTAGCAAGAGAATGAGCTGAACATGGAGTCCAACTGTTCCACAGTAATTTCAGCGCCTTCATTAAAGAGGCTCAAGCTAGGTGAGGGAGGAAGATCCTCCTCTTGTAATGCTTCATGTTGAACATGAAGTAGCCAATCCCGGAGCCGTCTTTTTCGCTCAATCTCATCCCATGGGATGTATTGATCGAGCGTAGGTTTATCAGAGGGCATGGGGGATATATACTCTTCCAGCTCATCAATGAGTTGTTGAAGTCTTTGAACAGCTGATAGTTGCTGAGGAGCTTCTATTGTCGCATTATGCTCCATTTGTCTCTTCATTTTTCTCCTCATTTCTTCTTTTGTTTTTCTCTCTATTTCTCATTTGTAGAGCTTCTAGTGAATTCATCACTTCTTGCTCTGAAGATGGCTCAGGAATATTTTTTCTACTAGAATGACTTTTGACGATAGATTTGCCGGGTCTTCTAGAATTTCTTGACTTTCGAGGGCCAACAGTGACCTATTCAGCCTCTGAGGGTTGTGCCTGAAAGGTTGAGTTGATTGCTTCTTCAACGATTTCAGGAGGGAGTTGGTAGTAATCATCTACAAACTTCTCAGCTTGCTGCGAGATTGGTTTCGCGGCAGCTTCTCCTGATATTCCGTTTCTATATTGAAACAGGCCAATTCTGAATTGCTCAATGTCAGCCTTGCTTCTATATTGTCCATAGCCCAACTGACGATGATAATATTCGCATACATCTTGATATTGTGCTTGGAACTCTGGACTCGGATCATATGTTTGTGATGAGGGGGTCAGGAGATTTCCCTCCTGATCAATTACTCCCTCTCGGATCTTTGTTTTGATCCAATCATGGAGATCTGAGCAATCTTTAGTAGAGTGTATGACTCTGGCATGATATTCACAGTAGAGATGTGACTCCCTTTCCCTTTCGGAAATATAAGGCTCAGGGTCAAATACTTTTATCAACCCCCTGATATTAAGCTGATTGAATATGGATTGAGTATCCTTTAGAGCAAATGAGCGTTGATGTAGAGGATGCCAATTATCATACCACCGGCTAGATAGATATGGATTTGCCATGGATGACTGCCCTTCTGATTCAGGAAGACCAGAGGATGATGCATTGATGACATTCACCGAATGAGGTCCTGAATTGTCTGGTTCACTTGGTGGAGGCTGAATATGAGGTTGTGGAGGATTCACCAGGAAGTTACCCATATTGATTAGTCCTTGCTGGATCATTTCTTCGACTTCTGCTTTGAAGTTTGAACAATCTTCAATGACGTGGCCCAATAGTTGATGATATGGGCAATAGTTGGGCCTTAATTCTTCTGGGACTAGGTAATCCATATATCCTGAACCCAAACAGAGCCGGAAGAGCGGCAATGTATGCTGTCGACTAAAAGAATATGGCCTTGTCGGCTCGACAGGATTTGGAGGATTTTCAAGAAGCCACTCAATTGGGTCTTGGAATGGCGACATAGGAGGAAATGCCGGATATATTGGTGGATAAGCATGACTAGTTTGTGGAAGGTAGGGTCCCTGAACAGGGACATCCTGGTGCCCCCCCATATTTTGCATAATTTGGATCAACTCTTGTTGTCCTTGTTGTAGTTGATGGAGTTGCCTTTGAACTCTTTGTATTGCCTTGTTTGTACCTCGACGTCTGGATCCTGGCGGAGAGCGGGCTCCAGAAGTATCTTGAGGTGGATTACATGAGGGTCCAGCCTCAGGATTATTTGAGCTTGTGGCGGGCTCAGCCGCGTGTATAACATTGACCGATTGTTCTGGCCAATCCCAAGCATGAGGTTGCGGGGGATCAACCAGACCATTCTGCATAGATATGCGGCCTTCTTGAATTATTTTCTGAGCTTCATTCTTGAAGACATAGCAATCTTCAATTGCATGCTCCACCATACGGTGATACGGGCAATAATTTGGTTGATTGACCTTGCTGATATCTGCTGGCTTCTTTGGTGTTGGTAATGATATTAACTGGTTATCCAGACAGAGATCAAATAGCTTTCTGGTATGCTCCTTTCTGAAAGAATAGGGAGCCTTCATGCGCTCAGCGAGTGTAAGCAGTGGCATTTTTAGTTCTGCCTTTTTCTTTGAGGAAGTGGGGATTGCTGCCCCCTTTGCTTCACTGCCAGGCAAGAAGTCGACAGCATTAACCTCTTTTGCCGGCGGATTGCGTTCTTTAGGGAGCTTACCCCTATAAGGCGCATGAGCCGTTTGTTCGGCCAAGAATACTTCGATCTCCGCAACGGCAGAATTCAACTGATCAAAGCTTCTAATATTTGCTGCCAAGAGCTTCTCTTTAATTGATGCAATGAGGCCTCTTCGGCAGATAGTTACTGCATCTTGTTGCACGGGAGGATTATTACACCCCATGCTGAGCTCTCTCCATCTTCGGATGAAGTCAATTGCCGATTCCTCTTTCTTTTGCTTAAGGGAGCATAACTCGGCGAGAGAGACTTTTCTTTCAGCCGTTTGAAAACGGTCATAAAATTTCTTTTGCATATCAGCCCAGTCAGTCACTGAACCGGACCTAAGCTTTGAATACCATTGGAATGCAACTCCCGTTAGAGAAGTTGCGAAATATCTGAGAAGATATGATTCATCAGATGCAAGATCGCCCATGGCAATCGTATAATGTGTCACATGCTCTTGCGGCGCCCCACACCCATCATATTTGGGCAATTTGGGGACCTTGGGAGATGCCTCGGGCAACTTCTTGAATTGATGATATACCGAGAACGAGACACAGTATATGCCTGTAGAATGAATACCTTCGCCCTGCTGGGCAAACATATCCTCGACCATCTTCTTTATTTCATGCCGTTGTATGGCAATATTTTGAAATGCGTCCATTTGAGGAGGCATAATATTAGATGGGTCATTGATATCCGGACCCGTAGCCTGAGGGAGAAGACCAGTTGAAGAAATTGTTGGATTATTCAGGGAAATAAACCCATCCGGATGCTGGCTTTGTTGGTGTCGAAGAGAGACCGGCTCTATGGATTGCCGATGACTTGTCGTTGCCAAGTGCCTTATTTTATTGAGAAGTGAGGTCATTTCAGACCGCCACTGTTGTATAACTTCATATTTATCGTCATCTGACATAGCTTGAAAAATTTCCTTTGTTGGCAAGTCGATGACGGGATGCCCAGCAGAGGCAGAGGGTCCACTTTCCTCGAGTTGAATATTTGTTTCTTCAAGGGAGGGAATTTGGGAACCTTCATGTTGAGTGTCGACTGGTGGGAGAAGTTGGCTGGATATGCCAACTTGCCCACCGAGCTGACGAGCTCTCCTGGCGAATTGCCGAGTATTGGGGTGGGTGACCCCTGTGGAAATATTAGGAGTGGCTTCTGCCGTTTGCTCCGCGACTTCGCCAGACTCCATTCCAATAGCATAACAGGAGAATATTATAAGCCTGGGTTTTTCCTGAGCTGCCCAAGTAACACGTCGTCTTTTTGACGGACGGATATTGGCGCTGGGAGTTACCCTTAGCTTATCAAATACTGGAATTCGCGATATACGGTCAAAAACCGATATGCGAGCTTTGGACTGTTGAGTTGAAGTCTGCTTATCTACCCGGGTATTTTCCGGGCCTTGAGAGATGTAGTTTGATTTTCTATACATGCCTTTCCTCTTCCGTCCTCTGGAGTGTTCAAACCCAGCATCTTGGAGAGGATTATTGTTGCATCTTGGAGAGGATTATTGTTGACATTCTTCTTTCTCCAAACCGTCTTGGATGTATTTGCTTGATCTTCAAACTTCTGAGTTTCCTTTTTGGGAACCCAGATTTTCTTCAGCTTGGTAAAACGCCGCGTCTTTTGTTTGGCGCCGGCTTCTACCATAGAGTCTTCATGCTTCCTCCGGAACCACCGTAGAGCTGAGAAGCGATTTGAGGTTGGAATATTTGGAACATACCTATCACGAGGAGTGGTAGGTGGGGTACCATCAAGGCGCACTCGCACATTCCCGATCATAACGGACTTGCCAGATTTGGAGATGGCAGCGGGCGGCCTTTTGTTGTTGCGATGTTTATATTGCCCCCGCTGTGAGGAAACGGGAGTCACAATGGTAGAAGAGATCATATGGACCGAATGGGTCCGAACTTGAGTTGAATGGGGTTCGCCCCCTTTGACAACATCATTCTTCACGGGCATTTGGGTGCCCTTATTGATAGTAGCGGAACGAGTCTTGACACGTCCATTGTTATTGCAATTCTTTTTTGTTGATTTGTGAATAGGGAATCCTTCAGTGACAACTTCCTCTCGGCGAGCCGGGACGACTCCCAAGAAGAAAGGGGATCCGATGACTGGGGGAAAATCTCCAAATACAATCGGAGTCGCCAAGTATCCGAACTTGGCGTGGTTGTTGACGACGAGCGGTCCATAGGTGACAGCCATCTTTAACAGTTTATGATTTGGTCTGCTCCTTGTACCTTCACAAAAAACATCAACATTAGGACTCCTTTTTTTTCTTGTAAATATACTCATATATGCCTCATCGTTTTGCTATGAATGGTGAGAAGAGGTCCCACCGGGCGTGCCAATTGTGGACACGGGATTTTTCTCATCGTTTTATTTCGGGACTTTATTCGTTCCGGTTCATTTCATTGTGCTTTTGGGTTCAAGGTATTCATTCCTTTCACATATTTTAGAGTTCGGTATTTGCGGGGCGTGCCAATCTGTCTGGTAGACAAAGAAAAAAAAAGGGTCCGCGCAATGCGGAGGAAAGGTTTTGGTGTCCTTGAAATGGACGAATGGGGTGTCTGTAAACAGACAATGAAAAGGTGTCCGGGAAACGGACAGGTGCGCTGTAATTTATCTGAACTTCTTGAGTCCCGTATCTATACTCATAAGATGATTGGAGTAGTATGTGCTGGACCTCTGTCTCCATCGATCGGAATCGATGTTACATTTACATCAAGTTAAAATCTTTGGTGTTATTTGGCACGGTCTTAACTCGAATACCATTCATAGCAAGGATGAGAACATATATGTGTAAAGAATTTAGAAAGTCCTAATATGATATTTTCCCCCTTTTATTGAAAATGCATTTTATTCTTTTAAGAAATGTTTGAGTTTGTTTCCTTTTGAATAGTATGAAATGGTGTGACTGCCCATTTTCTTTTGGCGTAAAATATGATTTTGAAAATGGTACGGGTATATATTCATGGCCCCTTTTAAGGTTTGAACTGTATGATTTGAACTTTGTCCGGAATGGGTATATGTCCGCAGATTATTTTCGGGTTTTGTGTGTATTGAGAATCTGGGCAACACTCCCACGAATTTGTAGATCTCTTTCCTTTTTTTTATGAATATCTTCTTGAATGGAATCTCCATTTAAACAGAGTTTCTTCAAGAAAACATACGCATCTAAGCATATATTCGTAATTATATGGATATGTTTCTTTTGAGTAAAGATCCTACTCAAATGGAAATCCTGCTAAAGAACGTATACGCATAAACGCAAAATTCCCACTGCCTTATGGATATGCTTCCGAGCTATTCCCGCTGAGGCTAGCTCTCTGGAAAAGAGATTTCTGTCCGGGTCCGGGCAGAATTTCCTTTAAGAAGCATGTACATATGAACGTGAGTTTGCGAATATGCAAGTACGTTCTTGGGCAGAATCTCCGCTTGGGCAGAGTCTCCACTAAGAAACATATGCATATAAATACGAGTTTGTGGTTATATGAATACATTTTAGAAGGAACTTTGACATGGGCAGAGTTTCCTTCTAAGAAACATATACGTATAAGCACAAACACACCATCCCAGAGACTTAGAACTCGATGGGAGGTGGCATATATGCATCTGGATGCGTAGCATTCAGAGCACGAATTACAAAGGTATTTAAACACCATATGTCCAAAGATGGACGGTGTTCAAAACCTATAGCCCATGTGGGCCGATGCCGTTATTACGGACTTAAGACGATGAAGCTTGCCGATGTCATACGAGGATGACCCCGTTATCTTTTCCCTCAGCTCGGGTGGGGAAGAGAATTTGATACCTTCACGCACAAGAAAGGAGGTTGGGGATGAGACGGACAATTTGGGATTTTCTATTCCTGCCTTCCTGGAAATTTCAAAGGAAGGGGGACAGCAAAGGGAAGAGGGCTGTAGCTCCTTCTCCGGGGGGGGGGGGGGTCGGCCTCTCTTTTCATAGGGGGATGGGGGTGCCTTTTATAGAGGAAGGCCCCCCCCCCCCCCCCCCCCCTACAATGGTGGATGGGGGGACCCCTAACCGATGGGAGTTCCATCGGTTAGAGGGTTAAGGCCCTCTAACCGATGGGAGTTCCATCGGTTAAGGGCCATCCCCTTAACCGATGGAAGTTCCATCGGTTAGAGGGGAATCCCCCCCTAACCGATAGAGGTTCCATCGGTTAGAAGGGGAATCCCCCCTAACCGATGGAACCCTCATCGGTTAGAAGGGGGAGCTCCCTTAACCGATGACAGTCCCATCGGTTAGGGGATCCTTCTCCCCTAACCGATGGAACTTCCATCGGTTAGAGGGGAGTTCCCCTCTAACCGATGGCAACCGATGGTGCTTCTATCGGTTAAGGGGAAGAGTCCCCTTAACCGATGACAGCCCCATCGGTTAGGGGGAAAAAACCCCCTAACCGATGATGCTTTCATCGGTTTAGGGGAGGGGGAAAATTTCTATAAATAGGCCTTCCCCCTCAACATTTTGAGGAGTCTTGCCATTCTGAAATCCGAAACTTCGCGCCTTCTTGGAGCCTTCCAGGGCGGAGAATTGCAAGTCTTTGGAGCCTTCGTGGCGGACTTGTTCCTGTATTTACTCTTCACATTTGGTCTTGTAGACCTTGTGATGCCGGAATTCTTCCGTGCCGTATTTTATACGGAGATTTATTCTCCTCGGCATCTCCACTTGCTTGGGGTGCTTGACAAGAAACTTGGATTAAGTTATGACTTTAAGTAACCTTGGGGTTACCCTAATCATAACCGTTTTGTCCCCTTAATCAAGCCGTTAAACCAATTCGGTGAGGTCAACATTTTACCGGTAGTTGCCAACTCCCGGTTAGGTAGCCACCCTCCTTTCATTAGGCTAACTAACTGATTAGTTGCCCACATGTGAATGCCACCTACTTGACTTGTTGGACCACTATATAAGGGAGCATTGGTACTCCTCTTAACAAGCATCCAACATATACACATATAAATATTTCTGTTCCAACATTGGCCCACGAGTTTCTGATTGTATCCATGAAATCCTCCTCTCTTAGCCAATGCTTTTCAAACCTGTACATCTGAATCCTCTTACGTCCACAACTAGACCTCAACATGATAGGCTTATGATCATAAACTGGCTTCGGCAAGCAATACACCTGAGCATGAGGTAAGTGCTCCTCCCAATCAACAGTCACAAGAAATCTATCTAATCTGGAGCAAGCAGGGTTGACTCTCATATTGGACTAGGTGAATTAGGCATTCACCAGAGCCAATTCTATGAGAGCAGCCTCCTTTATGAAGTCACAAAAATCTTTAGTCTCAGCATGGAGGTAGTTCACCCTCGTCCTATCTGACATGGAGTTCACAGCATTGAAATCCCTTGTCACACACCAAGGTCTCCCTGAATTATGATTCTTTTTGATGAACACATAAATTGTCAAGTTTTAACCTCCACATTTGATTGTGGATTAATCTAGTTCAGAGAGGAATCTAAGGAAACAAATGGTAGAGTGTTTAATAAGTTTCTTGTTAATTGCTTATGTTGCTGAGATGTTCAGTTCTGCAATGTAGCTGGCATATGTCAGCTCCCCCCTGGAAAAAAAGAGTTCCTGCAATCCTGTTACGTTCTTCACTTTTTCCTTCAATTTGGCCAGGAAAAAGGAGCTCCTGACTTATAGTAACAGTTTTTTTTATCCCTCCCAATTTTTTGTTTGGTGACTTTATGCTTGTAGCTATTTTTTATTTTTCAATACTTGCCTTTTGTTTTTGTGTTCCTATCTTATTTGTATCTTAGAAATTTGTCTGTTTTGTATTCCATTCTTCTAGAACTTAGGTTACAGAAGTAAGTTGCAATTAACAAGTAGGTTGAAACTTCTCAATGCATGTATCTGTAATAAATTATAACTTTTACCTTATTTCTTACTTTATAGTGGATTCTCCTTTGTAAACATGGCTATATCTCAATTAATGTGACCTGTTTTCTGTCTCGTAGAATCCTCATTTGCCTTTCCTATCTTTAATTGTTTCTATTGGATTTTCATATATCTACCCCTACAAGGTATTGTATTAGGGAATTAACTCATCGATATGTCTTTTACAACCCCTCACAATCTTATGCCTGGCATATGGCTGCCTCTCCTCCTCCTCCCTCCCCCCCACCAAAAAAAAAGAAAAAGAAAAAAGAAAAACCACACACACACAACCCACCCAAAAAAAAAATAAAAAATGGAGAACTATCAAATGAACAAACCTTTGGGGGGAGTTTGTGATTAGAAGGGATAATCCCGAAATATGGTAGATTTTATGTGATGATATCTAAAATTCACTTACAAAATTTAGATTTGTATGGCAGGCTTTACTAGAACTAAGTAAGTATTCCAGTGAGTTGTTTTTTTTTTTTTTGAATTTGGCATGAGGCAAGATGACCTGGTTACCATTTGGGAAGAGGACATTTATTTCTGGTGATAATGAATTGTTTTACTGCAATCTTTTGCTAACATTGTTCTATACCTGCTGTTACTCTACTTGCAGTCAAAGTTTTCACCAATGCCAGCTCATCTGTAATAGAGAAACAGATAGGACTCTGTATATGTGTACATCTTACACATTTTATTTTCCGACACACTGTTATAACTGTGTTACTTGTGTTATAAAACCACGCTGGTACCTTTGAAACTGAAATTGCTTCACAGAGATGTTGGTCAAACTTTGTTTTGTATGCCCAACATGTTCACTTCTTTGTATTATTTTCTCATCTCATCTCTCTTAAAGTCAAGACTGAATGGATTTTTTTCATGTACAGCATCTTGTTCCGGTGTTCGGGTGCCTGAGAAGACTGTAGTGGCTCCAGTGCAGGTGACACCTACAACATCGACGAGTTCTTTCCAAGCAAATAAGATTCAGCACACTGCATTTAAGTTTGATGGTGCTCATGGAATCACTGTTTTCCAATCTTCGGCTCCATTGATTCGAGAACAGGACCCAAAGACCTATGCCATTCAGACCATTCAAGGGAACCAACAATTTGTCCAACAGGTTCCTCATGTTGTAAATCTACACGAGTCCTCAGTTTTTAACAGCCATAATGAGATCTCCAAAATGGTTCAAAAAATCTTGCCACCAAAAGCATTTGATCAACCTCACTGGACTCCTCCATCAACTGATTATATAAGCAAACCTTTGCATTGCATAGCTTGTAATAACACAATCAATGATGTGGAGAGTTTGCTTGTTTGTGATGCTTGTGAAAAAGGTGTACATATGAAATGTCTATTGGCATATCAGAGAATCATTCCAAAAGCTGAGTGGCACTGCTCAAATTGTTTGGCTTCTACCCATGGTAAGTCCTTGCCCCCCAAGTATGGTAGGGTTACCAGAAGCATTGCTCCATCAAGGTCAACTTCAAGTCCAGGTACTGTTCAGAAGACAGAAAATGCAGATGTGAAGTTCAACAGCCATCAGAAAATGATCTCAAATCTGAAGCCTGACATACTGACACCATCACATGCGTCCATTATGGGGCATAGCCACACTGAATCAAGTACAATTAACAAGATGGTAAACATAATATCAAAGCAAGAATCAGATTTATCAGTGACCAGCAGAAATAATGATGTGCATAAAGAGGCCCCACCAGATCATTCAGATGAAAGGGCTGATCCAGCTACCATACCATCTAGTTTGCCGGACAGTAATCAGCATAATCTGAACACTGGATTGTTGCCATGCCACATGCAGCAGCAGACTTCTGAATGTAGCTTGGAGACGAAGACTGATTCCATGCCTGTTAGTCCTAACAAATTTGGATCTGCCATTGTTTTCAATCCTGCATCTCAAGAGCCAAATGATTCACAAATTATCAACAAAGTAGAGGTGCCAATAGATTCCAACATATCTTGCAAGCACACAGATAATGAGTTAAACGATCCATCCAACGTCAAAACATCTGTTGCTGTAGGTGACTGTGATACTAGAGGGGAAAACATGAATGTTTCTCAGGAAACTACAAGTGAAATCATGAATGTTTCTCAGGAAACTATAAGTGAAACCTTGCACAGAGATTGCAGCGGATCTTCAACCAATTTGCTTAATGTTGAATGGGTTGGTGATGCTGTCAGAGCTGTCGAAGGAAAGTCCTATTATGAATCTTTCTGTCTTAATGGTTTTACTTATAAACTGGAAGACCATGTTTTTGTTTCTTCCAACAATGGCAAACCTTCCAAACTTCAGGCAATCATGCTTTCTTGTTTTTGTTGAAAGATCATTCACCTATTTTCTTTGTTCTTTATGGTTTACTTTGTGCTTTTAATATCTCAGGCTCTGTGGGAAGACCAGACATCTGGGACCAAGTGGGCCATGGTTCATGATTGTTACTATCATAGTGATCTTCCTGATCCTAGACCAGCTCTCTCTTGTAATGATGAGGTAAAGATGTAAACATATGATTGGTAGCTTATTATTTCTTGGAGCTCTTTCTTGTCAAGTTTGCATGTATGCTTTCATGTGAGCTGTGTTGTTATGAGATTTTGAACAAACTTCATATTCTACCTTCCTTCTCATGGAAAAGTTCACAAATGATGACAACCGGTTTATAGTTTGTTATTTCTTAGAGAATGTTTAAACATATCTATAGTAGGTGACCAAGTGGCCACAATCCATTCTGTGTGAAGGTGTGTTGTAGAATGCTGATGTATGAGTTACATTTATATTATAGGGCTCATCAAAGGCCCTAATTAGTATCATGTTTTACTGAAAAGCTTATGTAGATTTCTAACATCTAGCTCTGATAGCACTAGTGTACAGAAGAGGCCTGTTGATGATACCAGGTGCAGTTTTGACCCTACTTGTGTAATTTTATCCCACCATTTTTTTTTCACCTTCAAGTCCCCACAAATATGACATTCTCTCGTGGATAAATCCTGCATTGGATAAGTTCAGTTACTGTCTACCAAACCTCTCTCTTGTAACAAAAGATATTTGATTATGAAGGATTGCATCAAGATTTGATGTTTGATTATTTGATTGAATGGTTACAGAATAATTTTGATCCAATCCTGATGCAGCCTTGATGAGATCTTGGTAAAGTTGATCCTTGTTGTGTGGATCATCATTGTGTTGATCAAGCATTGTTCTTATGTTGAGCGTAAGGTTGGTGAAGCATCAATGTAATTGACCTGGGTGGCCAATGTTGCTGAGTGGGTTTTTTATTGGAGCCAACCAGGCTCGCATTATTTCTAAATGACTTTGCCGTTGTGGTATAGCTCCTCAAAAAAAGCATCACTGTAATTGAGGCTTCCCATTGTCATCATTGACCTTTGTCAAATGATGTTTATCTAATGCTCATGTGAGATTCACATGTATGCTTTGTCGGATCATTCTCTTGAGAATCCATATCATGGATGGCAAAGTCAGATCAGGGTGCTGGATCGGACCCAACTGAGCCCGATCCGAGTTCGGTCGGATCGCAGGATCCGCCCGATTCCATGGGAATCTGGCCGATCTAGGATCGGCCAGGTTAAAAAATGAAGAAAAAATGAAGAAAAAATCAGAGAAAATTTTAGAAAACATATAATAATTGCACATTTGGGTATATCCATAATCTAGTTGCACATATATTCATATTACAATACAGAGCAACGATAATTATGATACCTTATTTATCTGAACATCATTTAATTAAATGTTATATTTGTAGTTTCATTTACTTAAGATGTTACATGTAAATAAGGAAGTACCCTCCATTTGAATCTAATAAAAATATCAAAAAAATCATCTCTTACAAATAAAAAGTCAACTCTCCCATCCAAGAAGAAAATCACGATTTCGGCGGTTCCATTAAAATAATGACTTTCTAATCTTTCATAATTTGACATATCTAAAAATTTCATAATTCAAATAAACCCAATAAAATATTAAAAATCTAAAGTTCGGTAAAAAAAGTTAAACGTGCATATGACTTCTCCAAGAGAGTCACTCTCCTACTGACAACACAGTCTGTTTTAGACTTCTCAGGATTTGGTCAAACCTTTTTCAATTAGAAATGACTTAGGTTTGACCAAATTCTGAGAGGTTTAAAGCAGACTAAGTGTTGTCAGTAGGAGAGTGGCTCCCTTGGAGAAGTCATATGCACATTTGACTTTTTTTATCGGACTTTAGATTTTTAGTATTCTATTGGGTCTAAAGCAGACTGAGTGCTATCAGTAGGAGAGTGGCTCCTTTGGAGAAGTCATATGCACATTTGACTTTTTTTACTGGACTTTAGATTTTAATATTCTATTGGGTTTATTTGAATTATGAAAATTTAGATATGCCAAATTATGATAGATTAAAAAGTCGTTATTTTGATGGAACCACCGAAATCTTGATTTTCTTCTTGGATGTGAGAGTTGACTTTTATTTATAAGAGATGATTTTTCTGATATTTTTATTGGATTCAAATGAGGGGTACTTTCTTATTTACATGTAATATCTTAAGTAAATAAAATTTACTTAAATGATGTTCAGGTAAATAAGGTAAGTGGAGGGGATCAGGCGTAATTAAGGTAAGCTGAGGGAATCGGGCTACATCAGATGGAATCGAGGTGGATCATGTGGAATTGTACTTGATCGACCCGATCTAGTTCGATTCCATCCGATTATGCTCGATCCACCCCGATTCCGCCTTACATCGTGGGTGGGTCGTCACCACCCCCTTAAAATCGGGTCGCCATAGGCCGATTCTGTCTCTAGTCGGCCGACTTTGCCATCCATGACCCATATTGGGTCTGGGCCATGATTAAGCATCCTCTGTGTCCTCTATGGACTCTTAATTATTACCTTGAATCCATCTACCATATCAAGGCTTGTCAATATCCGTCTCTTAGAAGATCTAATTTGATCAAGTACATACCTCAATGAAGTCATATGTTAATACCTGTAAAAGAACCTGAATCTCCCTAGTTTGCAAATTGAGCAGTTTGGGATGATCGGCCTGGATTGTCTTTTTGGAATGGAATTGTTTCCTGCCCCTCCCTGTTCCTGTGAGTTGTTTGACTGTGGCTTTTTATCAATGCATATTACACCTGCTTACTTATACAAGGGAGGTAGAGCCAAAGGTCAACTGGTTCCTTATACACAAAAGGGCTAATACTGGATAATATTTCACCCTGTAATTTAGAAGCTTTTGCTCAAATGATTTAATGAAAAATTCCAGTCTAAATCTGTGTTTTTTCCTGACAAAAGTATCCAAAAGGGGACATTCTACAGAGAATTGAAGTGTGCCACTAAATGCCCTAAGAATTAACGGTAGGTATCTGATGTTGCTGTACCACAGAACCCTAAATCCTAAACCCTAAAATGAGATGGTGTATTGTTATTAGGAAGGACATTGGCTTATTGGGTTTAAATATGAATATAACACTTGAAAGAAATGTTTGGCGGAAAAGAATTCATGTAGCCGACCCCAAATAATGGGATAAGGCTCTGATGATGATGATCTGATGTTGCTGTACCATGACCAACAGGTTTTCAGCAGTTGCATTTGTCGCAGTTGTGCTCCTGCCTGATGGTTGATTATTTGACTGACTTCCTGATAGGTGATAATAACAATTTGGCCAGTTTAAAGTGCAAATATTACGAGACTCTCCATATGAATGAATATTCCTTTTTTTCAAACTTTGGTTAGGTTGTGGTCATCTGATTATTTGTTTATTTTCCTGATTCTTTAGGTATTAGCAGTCCTGAGGGTATATGTTTCATTGGCAGGTATATGGATCAAATAAGGCAAGCACCATCTTGGTGGAGTCGATTAGTGGACCTTGCCAAGTCTTACCTCCAGAAGAATTTGAAAAAGTACGTGCAGAGAGAGGTCATCCTGGTGAGGGAAGTGTTAGTCTAAACCCTATTTTTCTCTGCAGGTACACATCTTCTATTCTTCAATTCTCAAGATCACACATATATCAAGTACTGTTACTTCCATTGCTTTTTTGATACTGAGCATTGCAACTGATCTTTACATTACTGTTTTGCTTCTATCATGATGATCATGTTGATACTTTGATGTTTTCATACTTGTCAAGGTGACCAAGGTGCCACATGGGGGCTCAGGGACCATGAGTGCCTAGTCGCTCACCTAGGTGCCACCTAGACGGCATATTCATGAGAGGGAAGGAGAGGGAGGTGCGATGTATGTGTGTCTGAGCAGGATAGAGGGGAGAGTGGCAAATGGGAGCGCTGTCTATTTAAGCAGTGTGTAGAGCCTGATCTACTGTTGTCCTGGCCTCAGTGTGGATTGACCCAGGCAGATCCGTGCTGCCCAGGTGGATGCTCAGCCCACCTTTTTAGTCCCAAACCAGGCAGGTCAGCACTTTGGATCTCAGAAGGTGCCTGGTTGCCTAGGTGTCCCCGACTGAGGCTGTAGAAATCAACGCCCACGCCCAATCCCGAGTTTGCCCCTTGGGCTAGGTGGAGGTTTTGATCCCTTGTACCAGAACATAAGTAGTATGAGGCTGGCTGATATTGGGCTCGTTTTTCGCTCGTTGGTCTTCCAGATTGACCGTTACATAGCTCATATGATTTAAAAATCCTTCAAGCTTAATAAGATAGGATGGCTGTTATTATTATTCAATCAATTATCTTTTAGTTTTAAGCCCTTAAAATTCATATATGATGGCAATGAATTTCTTGTAAATTTACAGTTTTTTTACTTGTATACAATAATTATTTTGGTCAGGTTCTCAAGTTTTTATTTTAGTATGTTAATGTGAGGAAGGATAGATGATGAAATTTATTCTGATATGTTTTCTTTTTAATAATTTTTATTTATTTAGGGAAATAATTTAAATCATATTTTTGTTATTGTTTGAAATATATTTAATATATCATTTTATGGTTTAAATATGTAGATGAATACAAAGTTATGCATTTACTGATTTAAAATGTCTCTGGTTTGTATTTACAGGACTAGGTGTAGATTATATAAGTTGTGCTTGAGATAGTTAAATATTTGAATATAATCAGCTGGGGTCGAATTTGGATAAGAAAAATCCCGATTCATTGGGTGGCATCTGAAGTTCGATATTTGTATAATGCTAAATGCTCTGTTATAACGTCTATGTTCAAAAGCAAACGACTTGTTTGTCTTATCATTTTATCCTAAAATAAGATTTGGACGCAGCCCTTAATACTCATTGATGACTCTATTCAACTTCCCTTGTTCTGTAGTTGTTCCTATAAATTTCTATGCTCACAAAAAAATTTGCCATCCAGGTGGTTTTACGACGAATCAAATGGAGTCTTCAAGTGTGTATCACGATAATGGGTACACATCCTCCAGGATTTCTTGCCTATATATCATTCTTGTAAATCCAAGTTCAGGTAGATGCGTGTTTGTTGCATTATGAAGTCTATTGTGTCAGAGGATCATATTTATTCGACACCTTTAAGCTCCTGTTTCCTATTTGTAGGCTGGTGTTGGTATACCATTGGTCTGAAAAATTTTCTGAACATGTTTCTTTGCTGTCGAGTTTGGAACGCGTTCTATGATTGTGAAAGAAAGGGTATATCGATGATCTCCTTTAAGCATTTCCATCGCAAAGCAAATCTTTGCACAAGCTTGAACAATCAGGGTTAAACATGGCCCGGTTTGATTCTATTTAGGGCTAATTTTGAACCCAAATCGAATGAAACTTAACATATTCAGTTTTGGAATTGAACTGAACCGATGCAAGGTCCATATAAGTGGCATTGTACCTAACCGTATTAATTTGGTTTGGTTGACGATTCGGATCTTTTGATTAAAGTTGGAAATGACTATTCTTTAATAATTAAAGTACGTATCATCAAAGTTTATGTAATATCAATAAAAAACAAAACAAAACTTATATATATCTTAGTAAACAATGAAAAAAAGAATATTATCTTACATCTCATATTTATCTAAATTAGTAAATAAATAATAGAAAAAAAAACTTTACCTTTATCTAATTACTCGACAACGAACAAAGATTTTGTAGCACAATATAAAAAGAGTTTTTTTTTTTTACTTATTAGTCTTTACAAATAAGTGTATTCTCTTTTAATCTCTCAAATGTAATTATTGTTTTTGTAGTCCCTAAAATTTTGTAACTCTTGCATAAAAACCCATTTGGGAAGCAAATTGTAAAAAAATAAATATTTTGAAGAATATTCCATATCTAGAGGAAATGGTAGTTTGAAATACTTAAAATATCATAACTTTGGTTTCGACTTCCATTCATCCCCTTCTTCCTTGAGATCGGCGGCTCCAACATCTTCAGTGTCACTTGTGGGCGGTGATGAATGATGTCTCATTCGAGAAGTAAAGGTACAAAAGTTGAGCGGGCCGTCGTCCAGTGTACGTAACTGAGGTTGTTCTGTCTTGAGCCTTTGATAGCAATTAATTGGTGAAAGTTAATGGGTGCGTTTTTTTAATTAAAAGATAGCTGTCAGTGCACTACCGCTAGTATTAATCTTCTAAACATATAAAAGTAATGATCTTTGAAGGAAAAATGCTCGAGCGAAGCACGCATAACTAACTAACTAACGAGATCCTCTGTTTGTTCCCCTCCCCCCCCCCCTAAATACATATACCATTGAATTGTGAACAAATTAATTTTCTTATTAATTTCCATTGTCGAGTCCCTATTCTCTTTTTTATTATTTTTAACGAGATCGTAGTGAATCTATATATCCCAAGTTTTGAAGCTGAGTGGCCTCGAGTCTATGATATTATTTCCTTAAAATTAACACGTACTTAAATGTTGAGCCACTTTTGGAAAACAACTTGTGAGATTGTAGTCGTTGAGCAATCATTGTCTTCTATGTTCTAACATTAGTTCCTTTTTGATGTTCATTTATTTTATTTTCCCTACCCCTTTAGTTTCACTTTCATGATTGACGGTTCTCTCGTGATCTATCCTCGAGTTGCTTCTTCTTTCTTTAGTGTCAATCTTAACTTGATCTCTTTGCATGTACAAGTATTTGTCAAATAAAAATATATACTTTTTACACACTATTCCATTTTATTTAATATGTATCAATACAATATATATATAAATATAAATAAATCCATTAAATGTCCAGTTGATTTATTGATTAAATCTACCATGTGTTTGTATTATATGTTTCCCTGTTTGAAAAGTAAAATATGTTGCTGAAGACAATGTGAGAAGTAGAGTTCAGCTTTAAATATAATCCTTGTCAATAAGGTTTGTAGCATCATTGACATCTATATATCAGGACCCAATTACTGTATTATACTGTTCCACGTTTCTCCTAGAAAAAGGAAAATAACTCAATTTTTATGTAAACATTTTTAACCATGAATAATTCTACTGGGTGTTACATATATATATTGACTATAATATCAAACTTACTTCTAGATAGTGATATATGTATATATTATGTATGCAAATATTACATGTATCAAATTTTCATGTTACATAATCCTTGTGAGGTATTATCTACTTTGAGCCCCTATAAATCCATATGTCCTCAAAAGACCCCTCATGGGTTATAGCACATTAGCATTTTTTTGATTTCCGATATGGGACTAATTATGCATGTCCTAGCTCCATACATAGTGATAGCTCCAGTTTGTCAGTAGCTCCATACTGGCCCCTAGGGGTGTCAATGGGCTGGGTTAGTTTGAAGCTCAATGGGCAGTCCACTCCAGACTCAATTTGGGTTGGACTCGGGTTAGCCCATGGATCTCTTTTGAAGCCCATTTGTCAAACCCATCACTTGATGGGTTGGACTCGGGTTAGCCCATTGAGCTAAGAGACATCAATAACCACCGTACCTATCAATAACCACAATACCTACACATGCATTAAAAACATGCTTAAATAAAAAAACCGGTTTTCATCACACCAATAGTTCTCTCTAAATTAAAACATGCTTAAATTAAAATAGTGAATCTATTTACATATTAACTTGATGGGCTGAAACGGATCCCAATGGGCTAGCATGAGTTTGTTTTACTTTGATCCATTAAATTTGGGTTGGGCTTGGGTTGGGTTATTTTAGTGTTGGGTTGAACTAGGTTTGAATTGGGCAAGCCCAAGCCCACCCATTGACACCCCTACTGGCCCCCCAACTAGCTTTTTCGTATAAGTGGATAATCCTCTCTACCTGCACGGCTTGCGACTAAGTCACTACAGATCCACCGATTTCCACCTAAATTCGTTCATGAAGCAGCCACCCATATTGTATTAGATAGGTCCTACTCTAATACCATCATGTCAAATTCTGATCTAACGTTTGTGAGATATTGTTCGCTTTGGGGCCCAATATACTTGCACAATTTTGTCAACAAAGGACGCCTTACAAATTATGGATCACAATGGTACATATATAGTCGAGTAATATTTTTTTTTTTTTGATTTTTGATATGAGATAATTCAGTTCATTCCCACTCCAGCCTCCATATACAATGGTAGCTCCATTACGTTGGTGGCTCCACACTGGCCCTTTCCTATCACCAGGTAGCTCTTTTCGTATACATGGATGTTTCTTTCTGCACAGCTCGTGACTAGGTCATATATATATACTAGATGAACACCCGTGCAATGCACCTGTAGTTTTTAAGTATATATTAAATTAAAATATATACCATAAAAAATAACATTATGTTTTCCTTAAGTTGTACATATTAAAACACAACGAAATATTTAAATTGTTTATGAACAAAGTAAAACACAATCTCCCTAATTTAATTCTACATAACATAACATATTAAATCACTGTCTTCCATCTTTCACCGAAGTATGACTTGTAGTAAGTATGTATTTATTTTTCTTCTGCTGGAGGAGTCCAAGCCTTTTGCTACCGTTGCAGTAGGTTAGTGCGCAAAGAAAATTTCTTTGAACAAAAAAAACATAAAATCAGATAGGAATTTTAAGAAGTATTCATATAAAAAATTTATTTAAAAATATTTAGAACTATTTAAAAAGAATTACAGATTTAAAAATATCATAATATGAGAAATCTAAAAACTATGATTTCAACCGATGTTAACTTTGTAGAAATTACAACGGATATAAATAATCTATAATATAGTATACATATAACATAACTAAATTAAAATAAGATAAATTTTCATGTATAGAAAGACAATATTTCTTAAAAATGTAATCAGGGATGTCAGTGTGAGTGAGGGGCGTGATACATTCACGGAATATATCATATTCTTATTAACTCTCTTCATCTTCTATTTATAGTCGAGTAATATTTTTTCAATTTTTAATATAAGATAATTCGATTCATTCTCACTCCAGCCCCCATGTACAGAATGGTAGCTCCACACTGGCCCTTTCCTATCACCAGGTAGCTCTTTTCGTATACATGAATGACTCTTTCTTTCTGCATGTACAGCTGGTGACTAGATATCATATATATATATATATATTATTGATATTCTAATTATTCTATATGTTATAAATGCTAAAAAAAAAAAATTAACTTGGGAAATGACTAGTACATAAAATATATTTGGATAAAGATCATAAGTGCATATAGTAGATTATTAATTTCTTTAGATATGTATGTGTATATATGTTACTGTCGTTTTCGTGTTTCAGTTACGTATACATGCTGTATCTTAAACATCTGTCATGTATATTGTATATACACATTTTTTATTCCAAAAAATACTATATATCTTGGTTATCTAGCTAGTGTAGCGAGAAAGATGAGGGCGTTCGCTGATATCGTTGTCAAGTATACTCTGTGATCAGCGACCTTGTGTCTGAAGATTTAGATGGATACAAGACTAGCTAGGCCTCCGCCAACGTGCAATTCATGCGCGCGGCCGGCGTCGTCTCACCTATTTTCCTCGACAGTGATCCGCGCGCATGCATGATGGGCTAGTTTAACTCTACGATCCTATAAAAAGCCATAAATCCACTGCGAATTGCCCATATCCACAAGGTTGATCAGCTTAATTCCCTCCATCGATCGTTAATTTATATCAGCTGTGTGGTGCTTCATCTCTCATTGTAGCTAATTCGCTGAGCAATGGCTGGTATCCTCCGGGCCCATGGGGTTTGGGTGGGTCTGGCGCTCGCGCTGGTCGTGTCCTCACTGGCGGCGGGTGAAGCAGGAGCAGAAACGAGGGGTCACGCCATAAGCGGGGAAGAACAGGGTTGGAACCTCGCCGGTGAGGACTCTAACAACCCCTTCCCTTCTTCTCCTTTTCAGGATTGCCATATGCCGTATTAGAAAATAATAGCGTTAATTACTGCGTTGTTCTATTGACTACTTGCTATGTGTACGATCATGGTGGGATTAGGGAGCCGGAAGGTGATGGACGCCTGCAGCGACCTCAGCAACCCGATCAGGATGCCCACAGATCAAGACGGGCTGAAGGAGGTGAGCTTCGATGCGGCACTCTCCCGCCACTCTGCCAGCACCCCGCAGAAGCTCGCCGTCGACATGGGGATGCCTCGAAACGAGCAAGAAGCAGCTGCCCCCGCGGACGGCCCCTCCGCGTGCGGATCCACTAGTCTCGCCGTCTCGCTCTTGATGTGCGTCGGCATGACTCTGCTGAGTCTTGTTGTGGCCTGAGTGGTCGTTGGTCGTGGCGCTTCCATGCATAGCTAAACTTTTATGTTCTCTCTCTCTCTCTCTCTCAAGATGCTCCCTTAATTTCCAATATGTTACCATGTCCCATACATACGAATGCCATCTGATATACTTTCTTAATTAATGAAATTATATTGTTGTTATTATCCGTGACAGATGTAAAAGTTTTATTTAGTAGAATCACTCTTTTAATGAAAAATTCTAATCAAATTAATTTAATAATTTTTTTAAAACTATCTAATAAGATTTTCAAAATTCAGATCCCAAGACCCCACTAATTATACTCTAGATCCGCCTATGATTATTACCATACGTTTGTGTACTGATGAGAGCATGCATATGCACTACCCGGATATTGTAGTATAAAGCTTGAGCGAGCAAGTTCTGGGTATATATGGGTGATAGTTGAACGGAGAGTAGTGCATGTGGTGCGGGCATTTCAGCTGTTGCGTAGCTGCTTTAATGAATTTTACCTTGCAATGGTACATGGACTGTCAACGAATGGATTCGGAATTGAAAATGAGTATTTTTATTTCTTATAAGAAATTTCGGAGGCTGTAATGAAAACAGAAAAAAAGTGTTTCCACTTCTGCATCGTTTCCTCTTTAAGTCGAAAAAATGGAAACAGAAACGAAAATAAAACAAAAACTTTAGATGTAACAATAATTATAAATTTACAAGTACATTGCTTATTAGATTTATGAATAGTTTGAAATAAAATTTAATAATTTATTAGTATAGATGACTAACAACAATAAATAAAAAATATATCTTCTCTATCACTTACATTATAATGACCCTTACTAAATAAAGTATATATGATAAGATCAAATTAGTGTAGTAACATCATATAATTATATATAATAGTTGAGTAATAGATAGTCCATAGGTAAGATTGTCAAAGGAAAAACTACCATATGATGGAATGAGAAAATGACCACTAATCACTCACTACTACAAAACACATTTATACCTACGACAAAAAACCGTCAGTAATGTAAAAATGTCGTAGGTAAAGATCTATATCTATGACATTTGCTACGACTTATGTCGTAGGCACAGTACTTGTTGATAATACTATTACCTACGACCATGTCATAGGTAAAGTACATGAACTTTACCTACAAAGTTGAATATCGTAGGCTTTGTATTCCTACAAAGTTGAATGTCGTACATTTTTGTACCTACAAAGTTAAATGTCATAAGTTTTTAATACCGACATTTTCTTCCTCATATCAAAACCTTGCATTCACATCATATTCACACACATTTCACATTTTAACAATCACAATTCAACATCCACACATTCACTTACACCCCATCCAATACACATCATATTCACACACATTTCACATTTTAACAAACACAATTCATGGGTACATCCACACATTTACTTTACACCTCATCCAAGTTCATATTCACTCATTCATATTCACATTATCTCATTCATTCATACACTTCATCAACATAGCTACATTCATTCATTCAAACATCTATTTGTGTCATTCACAACACTTTTCATATTAATGCCAAATATACATCCACAACATCTATCTGTCCAAAATTATATATATACGTATAAGTGTTTCCGAAGTGACCAAAAATATATAGTGCTAACCACTAAATCGTGATCGGTTTGCCTCATCCACCAGCACCTACATAGAAAGAAAACAATAAAAGAAGTTAACAAAAATGGTAGATGATTTTTTAGATAGTATAAATTATAAATAAACAAAAAACTTACATAATTTCGAATCCATAGAATATGACTTCTAATAGCATTTTAATTCGAAATCTTTGGTCATCTTTAACAAATAAGGGAGCATTAGATTTGTTTGCAAAAAATGATTGGGACTTCACAATACACATGGGCCTCCCCATAACAATTTTGTTTGGATCTACACTCATAACAATGCCTTCTCCCACTTGTTCATTCTCTAAATCTAACAATTTCACCTTCTTCCCTGTCATCTGAAATTACATAAAAGTTATTCATTAATTATATTGGAAAAAATTATATAAAAACATTATAACTAGCC
Organism: Colocasia esculenta; assembly: GCA_014218235.1. Classification (NCBI taxonomy): domain Eukaryota; kingdom Viridiplantae; phylum Streptophyta; class Magnoliopsida; order Alismatales; family Araceae; genus Colocasia; species Colocasia esculenta. Next base: position 62,967,980 of record CM024760.1, read on the forward strand.
CGAGTTGAAAAAAAATAGACCACTGCTAACCAGATTTTTGGACAAGGGTGTTGCCCAATTGACAAGCCTAGAGAGGGGGTGAATGGGTCTTTTAAAAAATCTATCTAGGTGACACCTGTACGTAAAAATATACACAAAAACAATCTTCGATGTTGGTTAGTAACGGTTAGTATGAACAACAAACCCACAAAGAATCAATCACACAACGCAAGGAATTATCCTGGTTCGGACCTCCTTTCCTTAGGAGTCCTACGTCCAGTCCCTGAGCAACAACTCAGGATTTCACTAACTAGGGTACAGTCCCCCTATGGACACTACAACACCCAGCTCAGCTGGTCTTCCTTCACACCAGAAGGGAACAACAACACCCTGGATACCCCACCATGTCTTCCTTCACAACCGAAGGGAAACAGCACCCTGGATCCTACCAGGTCTTCCTTCACACACGAAGGGAAACAGCACCCTGGATCCTACCAAGTCTTCCTTCACACACGAAGGGAAACTCTACAAAGAGAATAGAATGAATGCAAGCCCCTAGATCAAGCTTTTACAAGCCAAGATCTGAAGCAACAAGCACTGAGAGCAAAAGATCTAAACAAGGCACACTCTCAGAACTACACGGGCTCTCTTAGAAATTCTATTACAACACAGAGAGCGAAGAGCTAAAGATGATGAGGAATGAGATCCTTGGCTCTAGACTTCTTGTAGAAGAATTTGAATGCTTGTATATATGAGATGCTTGTTCTCCACATGGTAACTATTTATTCTTCTCTTCTGTCTTGTATTTAAATCTCCAATTTGAAATATTATCGTTGGAGTATCCGTTGTCTCTTGTCCAAGTAAACGTTAGACTGAAGGAAACTTGGAAGCTTCTAGTCAACAGTCTTTTGGTCACTTGTGCACGTAAAGAGATGAGATCTTCTGAGATATCTTTGGCTTCTATTTTTGTCTACGTTGTAAAGTGGAACGATACCAGAGATCTGCACATTTATCAATCTCAAACAGTAGACATCTAAGCTATCTCTAATGTCAGTCAACGTTAGAAGAAATAGACATGAAAATAGAAATGCCAAATAGCTGTATCTAAAAGATACACACAGAGAGTAAGCACGATAATGGACGATAACATCTGCATGCGTGCTGAGATACGTTCAGTCCTCATAAATGAACATATGTCAGAAGATATGCTTGACTTTTACTTTTCAATGCTTTCAGAGACAAGATAAATATTAAGTTGATGTAAGACATAAAATCGATGACAATATGACTTATGAAATTGTTATGATCAAGTCACTTTAACTGAGTCGTTATAAGAGGCAAATCGTTATGTTTAATGAAGAAATCGTTATGAATCACTTAACAAATCGTTACAGAAAGCAAGTCGTTGTGTTCAATGAAGAAATCGTTATGAACACTTAACAAATCGTTGCAGAAAGCAAGTCGTTGTGTTCAATGAAGAAATCGTTATGAACACTTAAGAAATCGTTACAGAAAGCAAGTTGTTGTGTTCAATGAAGAAATCATTATGAACACTTAACAAATCGTTACAGAAAGCAAGTTGTTGTGTTCAATGAAGAAATCGTTATGAACACTTAACAAATCGTTACAGAAAGCAAGTCGTTGCGAATTCTAAAGAAATCGTTATGATAACTTAAGAAATCATTGCGACGGGCAAGTCGTTGCGAATTCTAAAGAAATCGTTATGATAACTTAAGAAATCGTTGCAACGGGCAAGTCGTTGCGAATTCTAAAGAAATCGTTATGATAACTTAAGAAATCGTTGCGGCGAGCAAGTCGTTGCGAATTCTAAAGAAATCGTTATGATGACTTAAGAAATCTTTGCGACAGACAAGTCGTTATGAGTTCTGAAGAAATCGTTGCGATGACTTATAGAATCGTTGTGAGAACTATTTGTTTGAAATCAAACGATGTCACAGTAAAGAAGTCGTTCAGACACTTAAGAAGTCGTTATGAATTCAAATCGTTATAGCACTAAAGGAAGTCGTTGTGACTTTCAACAGAAGTCGATGTGGACTTAGAGAAATATGATCTTGACAAGATAAAAGCTTCAGAGAGGTAATGCTTACCAACATTGGCTTGTGTGACCTTGGTATATTTCCTGTACTTAAGACTTATGAAATATATGTTAGAAATTATTGAAGGAATTTTTTTAATCACCAAAAATAGTAAAAATAAATAGATAATTAAAATTACATGGGGACAGACTGATCATCAAAGGGTAACTTACTTTGTTGTGCCTTGTACCACTAACCACATTCTGAGATGCAAAAAATGGAGAACAAAAACTGTAACTGACAAGCATAGTCTTATTTGAGACAAGAAGTCATTTTTTTTTTCATGTAATGCAAATGTGTAGCCATTATGTAGTCACTTGAAGTTGGATAATTAAGGACCACTTCTTGCTGGTTCTATTTCTGTGCATAAGTTCTTTAACTTATTTCTTGAAGAAACCATAGCCTGATATCCAAAGGTCGATTCATACTCCCTTCCAAACCTTAAACCTTAGATGATCATTCATTTACAATTACAGATCAAAAAGTGCAGTATTCCGAGAGATTACCAGCTGTGCCCATTGCATGTGTTTGTGACCATAGGAAAATGACATAGTTCAAAATGTGTTTAGGAATCTCAGAATCTTCTACCAATCATTATAATTACATCAACTCACCTACATAAAGGGATGATAAACTCCTCGTCATTGTTGCATTACTGTAGATGCAAGCACTTAATTGCTTCACCCAAAACATTCCAAACAAGTTAAGACATTATAGTAGGTCAATTTGACAGTGAAATCATCATAGAGTGGTGATGTCATTTCAGTGCCCAAAAAATCCGAGCTCAATAGTAACTCAGCCTAAATAAACAAACTATGAATGGAGAAATAAAATAGAATGAATTAACATGTGAATAAAAGATGTAAAGCAAATACACTTATGTTCATTTGGTGTAACATTGAGCACTCATTCAGTGAACTAGAATAGAAGTTCCTGTAAGGCCATGGGCCTAATTGGACCCCTAATGGGTTCTCTTCTTGAGCAGTGCCTGTTGACGTCAAGGGATGCAGACGTCAATAGTGGGTTGACGTCAAGGGAGTTGACGTCAACAGATGGGTTGATGGCAAGAGTGCTGCCGTTTACTTGGTCTTGGCGTCAACATATGTTGACGTCTGCTGAAGTTTCCAGAGTCTTCCTGTACATGAACTTGGCGGCAATCGATGTTGACACCAAGTTTTGTCAGTACAAGTTGACGGCAACAGATGTTGATGTCAACCTGCCCGGACCTATTTTTAGGAAGGCACCTGAGGCCCCTTCTTCCCCCATTTCCTCCCTCTCCTTCCCACCACCTTCACCCTTCTTCTTCTCCACTACTTCCAGCGGCCGACGGGAGCCCGTGGGGAGGTCGTGGTGCGCGTGGCGGCGACGGATCGGGTGAGAAACAAAGGTTGGAAGGATCATCCTCGTGGTGGAGTTACAGGGTAATCGGCGGGATTTGAGGTTCTTTGGGAGTTTGTCGCGTATTTGAGGTAGGGACTCTGCCCCTTGACTCCCCTGTGCTGCAATGCCATGATTGTATGTGTGTGATTTGCATGAAATCGTGGTTTTTGGGGAGGGTGTCTCCATGCCGGGTTTTGGGGTAGATTTTCCGATCCAAGCGTTGGATCGCCATTTTCTGGTTTCCTGTTATTGTTTTGTGATGAGGGAAAGCGTTTCCCATCATCGGACTGCAGGTTTTGGGGCTAGATTGCCCGTGGGAATGGCCTGGGGCCGTTTCAGCTGTTGGAAGCTGAAGAACTTAACGTCAACATCGGTTGACGTCAAGTTCTTCAGGGAGGAACTTGGCGACAAGATCCCTTGTCGTCAAGATGGGGTAAACGTCCAACATGTTGCCATCTACTTTCTGTAGACGGCAAGGGTGTTTCCGTCTACCCTTGGTTGGTGGCAATCGATGTTTTCATCTACTGCAGAGTTGGCGGCAATCGATGTTGCCGTCAACCTCATAGGTAGGTCCCAGCAGGCTGAGCTCCCTTTCCGTGGTGTGAGGTGTTGACATGCGGTGTCCGCTGTTGGCACGGTGTGCTGGACGTTGAGAGCGTCTCCGTCTGCGCTTGCGCTGTGTTCTTCTGTGCTTGTGTTGTGTTTCCCGGACGTTGAGGTGAAGGCTCTGTCTAGATAACTAGTGTTGAGCTATTCCGCCGGTGAGCCTGGACGTCGAGTGCGACTCCGTCCTGTGCATGCCCCTTATGGTGGTTACGAGCCAATTTTCGTAGGGCCCCTTCTCCACCCTTCGAGTTCGGTGTAGGGGAAAACCGGTCGAGGACCAGACGCGAGGGAGAGCGTCTGAGTGTGCACACGTGGATAGGGTTGGAGGACTCTGTGGTGTCGAGGCGCCAAGCCATAGGCCCTAGCTGGTCCTACCTTGTGTGTGTGTGTGCTTGTGTGTGTGTGCTTTGTTGGGGATCGGATGGGTGGATGGATCAGATCTAGAAGGGGGGGTTGAATAGATCTAACACCAATTAACGCGAAAGCTTAAACAATTAAAAATTACTTCAAATCAAAGATCAATTCACCCAAACAATTTAATGATTTGAGGTGTGATTAGTGTGTGTGAGCAAAACAATTAGTAGTGTGAACGAAAACCCTATGCATGCATCTAGCGAGATACAAAAACAAACCACAATTCAAACCATTGCACAGAGGATTTTTAGGTGGTTCGGAAATCACCTCCAGTGACTCCTACATCCACCCCTCACACAGTGAGGCCACACTACTCAAAACCTTGAGTACAACTCACACAGGAGCACGACGACTCCAAACACCCTTGAGCACGACGACTCAAGAAACACCTGGAGCACGACGACTCCAAACACCCTTAAGCACGACGACTCAAGAAACACCTGGAGCATGACGACTCCAAACTGAGCACGACGGCTCAAAACAACAACCGGAGTACGACGACTCCAAATTGAGCACGACGGCTCAAACCACACAGTGAGTACGACGACTCACAACCCAGAGCTCGACGGCTCACAGTACAAAAGCTAGATCAAACACAAAAGAGATCAGATCCTCTAGCAATGATCTGATTCAAGACAAATTCGTACACAGAAATTTGTGCAGAACTTCATGCACAAATATCACAGACGAAATAAGGAAGAGCAAACTCTGAGATGAGGGAAATGGATGTAGAAAGAGTGTTCTTCGATGAAAAGGCCTTGCAGAGACTTCAATTGAGGAGGCTTGATGGAAGTCGATGGAGATTCTCCTCAATTGGCGATGCTCTGCTTTGATGGCATCTGAAATGCCAGAAATCCTTCTTCTCCTGAGCCTCTTCAGTTGGATCTGCTCCCTTGCCTTGCACAGCAAGCTTCTCTCCAGGGATTCCCCTTGATTCCCTTGTACTTCCTCTTGAAAGAATGGCTTGTAGCTTCTGGAGATGGAGACAGATCTGGAAAGCCCCTTTCAGCCGCCAAAAAGGTTCTTCAGGAAGTGTATGGGCTCTCTTGCCTTTGGGGTATGTAGAGGCTATTTTTAGCTTCCTAAGTCCATAAGCCCATCAAGACCCAGCAAGGCAAAGCGGCAATGGCCCTCGCGCCACGTGTCCTCTGCTTCAGCCAACCGGCTGCCGAACACACTTCAGCTACCAAACCCCCAAGGGTCCCAGCGGCAGTTTCCAAACACCGCGCAAGGCTGCTCGAACAAGATGTATCCTTACCGAGCAGATCAGGTGGCTCCTGCTCGAGCCCGCAATCGCCAAGATGCTCGAGCACCGGGCACCGCACGGGCTCCAAGCCCGAACACCTCCAGGATCCATAGAGTGGTCTCCGAACTCCCCTCACTCTGTTCGGTCCAGGCCCCAGCCTACCGAACAGGTCCTGCTCAAGGCGCACCGTGGTCCCATTGGCATGCATTGCGCCCAGACACCGGCTACCAAACAGCAGGTCTAGCCTACCGAGCAGGCAACCTGCTCGGTACCTCTCGCCAAGGAGCCTCCAAGCAGCTCCCCGTCTCCTGATGACGGTTACAACAACTCAATCGTGCGCCCAGACGCGTAACTCCCCGCCAAGGGTGCCAACCGGCGCGTCCTTTCCGGCGTCATAAAGGGACGTTCCATCCCCCTCTCTCAAGACCCTCGCCTATAAACAGGCTCAGGTAACCTCCATGCAGAGGCTTTCGTCCACACCGGCGTTCGTCTTCCCCATCTTCTCTAGTGGAGGCCCGTTTGGCTCCGGCCCAAATAGGAATACACCACCACAGGGTACAAGGAACATGGGTATTTATAGCCCCATATGTCCATAAAGTGCCTTGGGGTACTTGGGCACAGAACCCTAGGTCAAATCCCCTAAATCCCAAGCAGCCACGTGTCCAGGAGAAACTTTAAGTCACAGAGTTTCCAGAGTGTGTCGACCTGCCCTGAACTAGTGTCGACCTGCTGTCCCATTTCTGCAAAACTGGCCTGCTGGAAATTGGGTCTAGTGTCGACATGCCCTTCTGGAATCTGGGACTAGTGTCGACCTGCCTTGAGCTAGTGTCGACCTGCCCTTCTGGAATCTGGGACTAGTGTCGACCTGCTTTGATCTAGTGTCGACCTGCTGTCCCAGTCTGGCAACTGGGTCTTCTGGAATCTGGGACTAGTGTCGACCTGCCCTGATCTAGTGTCAACACTACCAAGACAAAAATGTGTGAACCTGAAAATATAACCCATAAATCATTAGTACAAGATATTATAATTAAAATATGAGATATTAAACATCAAAAACATGTTGTTTAAGCATTATTGTGATATGTATAAGATGTATGACATGTTCAACATATCATCATCAAAATCAGAACATGTCATCATCAAAATCACAATATGTCATTATTAAAATCACAACATGTCTTTATTAAGATCATAATATCTCATCATTAACATCATGATATGTCATCATTAATATCACAGTATGTCATCATTAAGATCACAGTATGTCATCATCAAAATCAAGGTATGAGTGATGTTCATTGGATATCATTAAAATACAACTTTAGGAAGTTCTAAAACATACTCAACCCAACAATCTCCCCCTTTTTGATGATGACAAAACATATCTCCCTTGAATGCAATAACTCCCCTTGACCATATGCATCCTTTGAACTTTCTCCCCATAAAGAACATTCTCCCCTTAGAAACTTTTACTTTCTCCCCCTTTCAAGGAACTTTCTCCCCCCTTTTGACAGCATCAAAAAGATGGATAAGAGAGAGACACAATGATGGTCGGAGACCAAAAGATAAAAAGTGGGAAATGAAGGTTCAGAAATGATCAAAATAAGTGAGGCAAAGTGATATTGTCAAATGAGAGAACAGATAATGTTTTTGTTATTGTGCAACAAAGTTTAATCACAAAGACACACTCAACATAAAGAATAGCAAATTATAATGAGCTGAATGTAGTTAAAATAATGATGCAAATGTGAAGAAAAGTGACCTATATGAATGAGCAGAAATATTTAACAAGGATGTTAGGAGCTTTAAGTTTAACACAATGTGAAATAATAGGTCTAAACTCAGTAGACATGAACTTAATTAAGGTCTTAAGCTTTTCTATCCTTTCTTTTTGATTTCTGTCAATTTTAACTGGGAAAGAATACAAGAATAAATTAGTTAAATCTCACTTTTCAGTGCAAGAGATCACATTGATCAGATGCAAGACCTCCTGATTACTCAGTGGTTTAACTTTCATTATCTTATACAGAGTTGGAAATTTTGATTTCCACTTTTTGACACGAAACAAATCACTTGTTAGGTGAAATGGCCCGGTTACTCAGTGGTTCAAGCATTTGCATTGCTCTGTTTGTATCTTTCCAGATTGATCATTTTTCTTTTGATATTTTACAGGAATATATTTGCTTTGACCAGAGAAGTCAAGACTATGAATTTAGAAAGATTATTCTTAACATGTGGTAAAAATAAGGCTTAAACATACACATGTGAAATATTAAAGCCACTCATGTGCCTATAATAGTGTTTTGCAAATCATTTTAAAAACATTCAGTATTATGATTGCTTAACCTTGAAATGATACTGAATCTTTGAAATTAAACTAAATACACAATGAGTTTAGTTTCAATGTCTTAATTCTCTCATAAGAAAATAGCACAAGGACTCAAAAATTCTGATGATTTTAGGGTTCAAGATAGACAACAATTGTCAAGAGAAATTAGTGAAGAATAGACAATAACTCCCCCTCAACAAATACTCCCCCTCAACAATTGCATAAAGGAATCTTGATACTTGGCGGAGACATATACTCACGCATAGTAAAAGTGTCCAGACAAGCTTAACTTGCCTTTCTTCAAATCACTATTTGATATACCAAGAATACCAACGCAATGTGAGAGTGAGGAATTTATGAGCAAGAATATTTGTCAACAAACTGAATGAGAGTTGATGATGAATCAGATATGACAGAATATTTTTCCAACAAATTTCTCCAGCATTTCACTCAAAGATTCTTTCGAATTCACTCCCCCATAAGATATGCATGATATGAAATGATCATTTAAGCAATTCAGATATGTTCATTTCAAGAAATTTGCACAGAAAGAGTATGAACATGATCAAACATATTTCAACAGGCAATTTATTGAAGGAGAAGAATTTTGCAAAGACTCAAAATAAAGTTTTTGAGATTTTCATTTTGCTTGATCACCTTTATGCAGAAAAGACTATTGATACTTGGCGGAGAATTTTTCTCACGCATGATGATAATTTTCAAACAAGCCTAACTTGTCCTTTCACATTTCACCATTTGATATACCACATAGTCACTGCAAAAAGGGTCATTTACACTTTATTTTTAGCATGAAATTCATTGTATTTATTGAAAACATTTTTGCACTTTTTCAAATTTACTCCTCCTTAATATGTGCATGGAATGAAAAGGCTAGCAAACAATTCACACATGATTATGAGCACAATTAGCTTTAAGCATAACATGACTTTTGGTACTTGGCGGAGTATTTTACTCACGCATAATGATAGTTTCCAAACAAGCATAACTTGTTTTTCCACATGTCATCATTTGATATACCAAAAAGTCAAATCAGTTGGCATGCACACAGACTCATGGGAATAGTTAAGCATGCATGATAACACAAGCATGATTCCAATTGTTATGACATGAAGTTCACTGTTGGGAGTAGCATTGAAACACATTTCTCATTTTTCAGATAGAAATTAAACATTCATTTCAATTCAGGCAATTCAAAATTGAAATAATTAAGAAGTTTTACCTGAATGGTCTTCATTTTTTTTCAAAGATTTTACCTGTGTTCTCTAATCATTTCTAGTCTTGCACAGCCAATATCTTGAATTCATTTACAATGTATGGCTGCAAGACTCCTCAGCTTGCTGATTAAGCAGGTTTTGGGACCCACACTTGCTTGGGTCCTGCGATGAAATCAATGTTAGATTGCAACAAAGATTTCTGAATCCAAAATGCTTTTATTTTTTGTATAGATGCATTTCTTTCATTGAAAGAACTATTAGCAGAATTAGTTCCAGATTTTCTTTTTGCCTTGATCAATGCATCTATGTTTTCATGAAGTTTTCTATTTTTTGAATTTTTAATATGAGCAGAAACAAAATGATTTTGTTAAACATTTCTATGCCTATACACATGGAATTTCTGAACATTTTCAATATGAACATAATGTTTATTCCTATGTGTATGAGCATGTGCATTAGACTGGAATTTTTGAGCATGCACGACAAAATCATTTCTGTACCAACAGTCCCTAGAAATATGACGAATTTTATGACAATGAAAGCATTGGACTGATTTGGCATGTTTATTGAAATTTTGATTTCTATTCCAGCAATGTTTGGCAAGATGACCAGGTTCATTGCATTTAAAGCAAATGAGAGTATTTCTTACCTGGTACTTACCTTGGTATGTATGCATTTGCTGGAATCTCCTTTTCATGTGAGGAGGCTTACCATGAGAAGAAGGAGGTACCTTTTGGTGGCTCTTGGCATGATGTGAATTTGGAACTTGCCTTGGAGCTTTTTGAACTGATGGAGAAGGTAGATGAATCTTCTTGATAGTAGCATTCTCCTTTTTCTCTTTCTGTTTCTGAACAAGAACTTTCACTAGTTTTCCATTAGAATTAGCAGAGTTCTTGTTTACAGCAGCTTTAACAAATGTTACTTTTGTTTTATTTCCATTTTTCTTATCTCTCACAGAAGCAAGACTTGTGTTTTTAGTATTTTTCAATTCATATCCAAGCTTCTGTTTTTCAGCTTTTAATGCAACAACTTCTTTTTCTGAAATTTGAAGTTTATTTAGCATGACATCCAAATCATTTTTCATCTTGTTCTTTTCATTTTCAAATTGAGCAATTTTTTTTCCAAATCGGTAATTTTATTACTCAAATTGCTACATTCATTGTCCAATGGTTTGTCATGGTACAAGCATTCAATCTTCCTTTTTAAATGATGATTTTCTTCAACAAGTTGTTTGCATCTTTCATTTATTTGATGATCATGAGCCATATTAGAAATTTGTTTGTTTAATTGATCATTATCAAATTTGAAATTATTATTGAGATCAATCAATTCTTCTTTTTCATTTTCCAGATCAATGACTTTTGATTTCAATAGCTCATGGTTTTCTTTTAATCCATTCAATTTATTTTCACAGATTTGGACTTCATCTTCCAAATTCTCTTTCTCAGAATTTAAATTTTCAACTTCATTGTTCAAATTCTCAATTTCTTCTGAAGGATCTTTGTCATTTTTCGGAGCAATTCAAGTGTATTTTTCAAGTTTTCACTTTCTTTATGGCAATGTTTTAAAGTCTTTTTCAAGTCTTTATTTTTAGTGTTCAGTTGTACATTAAGACTTTGTATCTTTCCACAGAATTTAATCAATTCAGCATAAGACATGCCCTCATCTTCATCAGAATCAGAATTAGAATACACAAATGGATCTGGAGTTGATTTACCTGACCTTTTAGACCCATTTGAACTCTTGTGTTCTGAAGAGGATGAAGAGTGTTCTGAACTCTTAGAATTTACTGTGAGAGCCATAGTTTTCTGAATTCTTTTTGCTCCTTTTCTTTGTGCTTCCTTTGAAAAACTTGATGAACGTTCGACTGATGATTTCTTCGAAATCATAACAGGAAATTCATGCAGATTAAAGAGAGTTGCCATTATCTCAAAACTCAAAATACTATTAGATCTAATCACAGTAAATCAATGTAACAAGGAATTAGATCTAACAATTAGAGTGGTTAACTTGTTCTAATGCCAAATGGAGGAATCAGAGTGATTAAGCACACAGTTCAAGCAATTAACATAGAGATCAAACAGAAGCAATCAAATCAGATCAGTAACATACATTAACCCACTCTGATACCAATTGTTGGGGATCGGATGGGTGGATGGATCAGATCTAGAAGGGGGGGTTGAATAGATCTAACACCAATTAACGCGGAAGCTTAAGCAATTAAAAATTACTTCAAATCAGAGATCAATTCACCCAAACAATTTACTGATTTGAGGTGTGATTAGTGTGTGTGAGCAAATCAATTAGTAGTGTGAACGAAAACCCTATGCATGCATCTAGCGAGATACAAAAACAAACCACAATTCAAACCATTGCACAGAGGATTTTTAGGTGGTTTGGAAATCACCTCCAGTGACTCCTACGTCCACCCCTCACACAGTGAGGCCACACTACTCAAAACCTTGAGTACAACTCACACAGGAGCACGACGACTCCAAACACCCTTGAGCACGACGACTCAAGAAACACCTGGAGCACGACGACTCCAAACTGAGCACGATGGCTCAAAACAACAACCGGAGTACGACGACTCCAAATTGAGCACGACGGCTCAAACCACACAGTGAGTACGACAACTCACAACCCAGAGCTCGACGGCTCACAGTACAAAAGCTAGATCAAACACAAAAGAGATCAGATCCTCTAGCAATGATCTGATTCAAGACAAATTCGTACACAGAAATTTGTGCAGAACTTCATGCATAAATATCACAGATGAAATAAGGAAGAACAAACTCTGAGATGAGGGAAATGGATGTAGAAAGAGTGTTCTTCGATGAAAAGGCCTTGCAGAGACTTCAATTGAGGAGGCTTGATGGAAGTCGATGGAGATTCTCCTCAATTGGCGATGCTCTGCTTTGATGGCATCTGAAATGCCAGAAATTCTTCTTCTCCTGAGCCTCTTCAGTTGGATCTGCTCCCTTGCCTTGCACAGCAAGCTTCTCTCCAGGGATTCCCCTTGATTCCCTTGTACTTCCTCTTGAAAGGATGGCTTGTAGCTTCTGGAGATGGAGACAGATCTGGAAAGCCCCTTTCAGCTGCCAAAAAGGTTCTTCAGGAAGTGTATGGGCTCTCTTGCCTTTGGGGTACAAGGAACATGGGTATTTATAGCCCCATATGTCCATAAAGTGCCTTGGGGTACTTGGGCACGGAACCCTAGGTCAAATCCCCTAAATCCCAAGCAGCCACGTGTCCAGGAGAAACTTTAAGTCACAGAGTTTCCGGAGTGTTTCGACCTGCCCTGAACTAGTGTCGACCTGCTGTCCCATTTCTGCAAAACTGGCCTGCTGGAAACTGGGTCTAGTGTCGATCTGCCCTGAGCTAGTGTCGACCTGCCCTTCTGGAATCTGGGACTAGTGTCGACCTGCCCTGAGCTAGTGTCGACCTGCCCTTCTGGAATCTGGGACTAGTGTCGACCTGCTTTGATCTAGTGTCGACCTGCTGTCCCAGTCTGGCAACTGGGTCTTCTGGAATCTGGGACTAGTGTCGACCTGCCCTGATCTAGTGTCGACACTACCAAGACAAAAATGTGTGAACCTGAAAATATAACCCATAAATCATTAGTACAAGATATTATAATTAAAATATGAGATATTAAACATCAAAAACATGTTGTTTAAGCATTATTGTGATATGTATAAGATGTATGACATGTTCAACATATCATCATCAAAATCTGAACATGTCATCATCAAAATCACAATATGTCATTATTAAAATCACAACATGTCTTTATTAAGATCATAATATCTCATCATTAACATCATGATATGTCATCATCAATATCACAGTATGTCATCATTAAGATCACAGTATGTCATCATCAAAATCAAGGTATGAGTGATGTTCATTGGATATCATTAAAATACAACTTTAGGAAGTTCCAAAACACACTCAACCCAACATGCTTATTGCGCTGTTGAGCCTACGAGGTTCCAGTTTCTCGGCGCGCTCCTGCGAGGAGTTGCGTACTACGCCACCAGTTTCTGTGTGTTGTGCAGTGTGTGTGTTTACTTATTGTTGCTTTACTTTCCGCACTGCTTTGTAGTACTGTTACCAGTGGGGGTTAGTGTCCCTACTGGGTCTCTTCTTGAGACTCACTCTCTTCCTTTTCAAGTGGGTCGTCGTCAGCTCCACGTGCTGAGGAGCTTGGTCACTCCGGTGCTGGTCTTGCTTAGCTGCTGTGAATAGTGGTTAGTTTATGTACTCACTTTACTCTTTACTTTTATTGGATCTGCTCTGAGTTGTACTAAATTGATATATTTTATAGTGGAATGTTCAAAATTTTTGTGGTGTGTACATTTTCTTATATGTTCTCCTCAGACATTTCTCTTTACCCTTTCGAGTTTCTACTCATGGGTGACGGGCCAAAGTTCGGGTTACTGGTTGGTAACTGGTAATTCGGATCCTAGGTCATTACAGTTGGTATCAAAGCCTGGTCTGTCGAGACATATAAGGAAATGTTCATCAAGATAACTCATAGCATGAAGAGTACAGTAGCAGCAAGCAAACTAGAGTTATTTTGTGAATTGATGTGTGTTCATGTCCTGTGTAGATCCATTATGGCACCTAGGCGACGTCGCGTTGGGGAGGTGGCAGAGCAGGCACCTCAGCAGGAGGCTAGAGATGCCCAGCCACCACAGCAGACTCAGCCTGGACCGCAGGACGCACACAATGGTTTTGTACCGCCACCACCCCCTCAGGCAGCTCAAGGGTTTGACTGGACCTATTTTCTTGAGGGGATGACACAGATTGTCGCTCAGCACCGTGACGCTCCAGCACCTCAGGGAGGTTTCGGGAGGGTGTTGAGAGAGTTCCTATAGTTTCAGCCTCCCAAGTTTTTGGGACAGCCAGATCCAGATGCGGCCCGGTCGTGGTTAGATGAGATGGAGCGGACTTTCCGTTCCATGGAGTGTGCACCAGAGGAGAGGGTTCTGTTGGCGAGTTACCAGTTGCAGGGTCAGGCACTGGCTTGGTGGACTCTAGAGTGAGAGATCACTTTTTAGTCTCACCCGCTCAGGCAGATTACTTGGCAGAAGTTTGTGGCAGCCTTGGAGAGAGCTTTTTGCCTCACATATGTCAGGACTGAGAGGCTGTATCAATTCTTGGATTTGACTCAGGGTGAGATGACAGTGGTCCAGTACAGAGCCAGATTTGTGAAGTTAGGGCTCTATGCGCCGTAGATCATGGCAGATGAGAGCCTCAGAACCCAGCAGTTTGTGAGAGGACTGAGGTTGGAGCTCAGGCAGGCACTGATAGTTGCTCGCGTCAGCGACCTTGACGCAGCCTATTAGACGAAAGTAGCACTTGAGGTTGACACTTTACGGACCCGTGGGCATATTAGAGCAGTTCAGGCATTGGCAGGTCCATCCCAGCTGAGACACCAGCAGAGTAGCTCTCAGCTGACCTCGAGGACGACGACCTCCTACACGTCCTCTTCTGCAGGGACGTCGTCGAGGTCAGGGTCCAGGAGGAGGTTCCTATGTGATAGGAGGCAGGCGGAGCAGAGGCAGCCATCAGTTGAGAGTGTTCAATAGCCTTTTGGGGAGCCTCAATAGCAGAGCCAACAATTGTTTACTGGTCGGTGTTACCGATGTGACCAGCTGGGTCACATGGCGCGAGACTGTCCCTTGTTACCCCGAGATTCGTAGCAGCAGAGTCAACCTCAATCTCGTGTGCAGCAGCCACAATAAGAAAAAGTGGGATTTCCGAAGGACAAGATCCGTCGGAACTCCGTCGGAAATCCGTCGAAAATCCGTCGGAAAACAAACCTTCCGAAAACTTTTCGGCGAACGACCGTCGGAAACCGTCTGTTGGAAATACCGTTAGAAATTACCGACAGACAAAAAATCCGTCTGTAATCGGTCAGTACTTCCGATAAAAAGTTGTCGTAAATTTCGTCGGAAAGTTCGTCGGTAAATGCCGACGGAAAGTGGTCGGTAAATTTAGTCGGAAAATTGGTCGGTACATGCCGACCGAACATTCTGTTAGAAATTCTGTCAGAAATTCCGTCAGTAATTTCCGTCGGGAAAAACCGTCGAAACTTCTGACGAATAGGTTCCGTCGGTAGTCTTGTGTGCCGACGCTATTTCCGATGGACAATATCCATCGGCAAATCCGTCGGAAAAGCCACATATATATATTTAAATATATTGAAATTAACAATGATAAATTAAAAAACCTGCTAAAATATTCATACATTCCACAATAAATAACAATCAAACATAAAATCATCAATGACAACAAATATAAATCATACACAATAATAAGAAATAAAAATCAAGAAAGGTCTGCTGGACCGTCCGCTGTCTCATGATCGTCAGGTGCTGGAGGATCCTATATTAAAAAAAACAAATATGAGAAACATAAATAAAAAATAATATATAAACATTATTTTCAAAAATTTAAATTTAAAACATATGATTATTCACTAAGTTTAATTAGAAATATTTATGATCATTTACACTTGAATTTTATTTTAGATTAGTGGTTTGAGCGCCGAACCCAATCTGGGAATTCGAATAGAATTCCGTCAATTCTCACACATCACTCTCACCCACCCAGTCGTGTCGGAGCGAACGACACATCGATTGGATCCCTATTTCCTATTTTGGACCACATGGTTGCGTGTTCTGATCCTTTACACTTAGGTTTTTTTAGATTAGTGATTTAAGCGCCGAACCCAAACCGGGAATCCGATTAGGATTCCGGCAGTTCCCGCACGTCACTTTCACCCACCCGGTCGTGTCGGAGTGAATGACACGTCGATCGGATCCCTATTTCAGATTTTGGACCCCGGGTTGCGTGTTTTCATACTTTACACTTATATTTTTTTTAAGATTAGTGGTTTGGGCGCCGAACAATTTCCGGGAATCCGATTAGGATTTTGTCAGTTTCCACATGTCACTTTCACCCACCCGATTGTGTCGGAGCGAATGGCACGCCGATCGGATCCCTATTTCAGATTTTGGACCCCCGGGTTGCATGTTTTGATCCTTTTGATTTATGTTTTTTTAAGATTAATGGTTTGAGCACCGAACCCAAATCGGGAATCCGATTAGGATTCCGTCAGTTCCCATATGTCACTTTCACCCACCCGGTCGTGTCGGAGTGAACGACACGCCGATTGGATCCCTATTTCAGATTTTGGACCCCCGGGTTGCGTGTTTTCATACTTTACACTTGTATTTTTTTAAGATTAGTGGTTTGAGTGCCGAACCCAAACCGGGAATCCGATTAGGATTCCGTCAGTTCCCACACGTTCACCCACCCGGTTGTGTTAGAGCGAACGACACGCCAATCGGATCCCTATTTCAGATTTTGGACCTCTACGTTGTGTGTTTTGATCCTTTTCATTTATGTTTTTTTTATGATTAGTGGTTTGAGGGCCGAACCCAAACTGGAAATCCGATTAGGATTCTGTCAGTTCCCACATATCACTTTCACCCACCCGGTCATGTCGGAGTAAACGACACGCCGATCAGATCCCTATTTCAGATTGTGGACGCCCGAGTTGCGTGTTTTGATACTTTTCATTTATGTTTTTTTATGATTAGTGGTTTGAGCACCGAACCCAAACCGAGAATCTGATTAGGATTCCGTCAGTTCCCGCACGTCACTTTCACCCACCCGGTCGTGTCAGAGAGAATGGTACGCCGATCGGATCCCTATTTCTAATTTTGGAACTCCGAGTTGCGTGTTTTCATACTTTACACATGTTTTTTTAAGATTAGTGGTTTGAGCGCTGAACCCAAACTGAGAATCCGATTAGGATTCCGTCAGTTCTCACACGTCACTTTCACCCACCCAGTCGTGTCGGAGCGAACGACACACCGATCGGATCCCTATTTCTGATTTTGGACCCCCGGGTTGCGTGTTTTCATACTTTACACATGTTATTTTAAGATTAGTGGTTTGAGCGCCGAACCCAAACTGAGAATTCGATTAAGATTCGTCAATTCCCACACGTCACTTTCACCCACTCGGTTGTGTCGGAGTGAACGACACGCCGATTGGATCCCTATTTATGATTTTGGACTCCCGGGTTGTGTGTTTTCATACTTTTAATTTATGTTTTTTTAAGATTTTTGGTTTGAGCTCCGAACCCAAACCGGGAATCCGATTAGGATTCCGTCAGTTCCCACTCGTCACTTTCACCCACCCAGTCGTGTCAGAGCAAACGACACGCCGATCAAATCCCTATTTCTGATTTTGGACCCCCGGGTTGCGTGTTTTCATACTTTACACTTATATTTTTTTAAGATTAGTGGTTTGAGTGCCGAACCCAAACCGAGAATCCGATTAGGATTTCTTCAATTCCCACACGTCACTTTCACCCACCCGGTCGTGTCGGAGTGAACGACACGCCGATCGGATCCCTATTTCTAATTTTGGACCCTCGGGTTGCGTGTTTTCATATTTTACACTTACGTTTTTTTTTTTAAGATTAGTGGTTTGAGCGCCGAACCCAAACTGGGAATCCGATTAGGATTTCGTCAGTTCCCACACGTCACTTTCACCCAACCGGTCGTGTTGGAGTGAACGGCACGCCGATCGGATCCCTATTTCTGATTTTGGACCCCTGGGTTGCGTGTTTTCATACTTTACACTTAGGTTTTTTTTATAGATCTTTTTTCTAGTGGCTTTTTTATCCTTCCATAAGTTGATTGTATAAAGGGACCTTTTTTTTAGGTTTCTTAATTTGGATTTTTTTTTCCCTTTTGAGCTCTTTGGACACCGACTTATAAATTGAGTTGGGTGGCCTCCACTTGTATGTGAGGATAGATATCAGACATGTCTTCAATGAGTTTTAAACTATGGGAAGATGGAAAAGTCTTATTATCTACCTCTTAAACAATAATTGTTTTTTTTTTTTTTAAGATTAGTGGTTTGCGTGTTTTAACATTTTTGATTAGTGGTTTCATTTCATTCAAGCTATATGAAATTAATAGTAATACTGACAGAAGATGAACTTGCGTAGGCCAGAGGAGCGACTGAACTCGCATATGAGGACAACACTGGAGTAGTATCCAGGCTATCCCTAAGGCCGTACACTCGGCCCTTCCTCGGCCCTCCCGCTGCGTCGACCCAAGCCTCTGGATCTAAGTCTGGTAGGGGAGTGCCCTCTGCATAGCGATCCGCCATCGTCCTGTCATAGGTCTCCTGCAGAACAAATTGAAAATGTATTATTCAAATCATATTTTTTAATATCTAAATTGAATTCAAAAATTGTATTTTGACTTACGGCAATCGTGAGAGCACTCTCACTGACATAGTCTTCCATCCCCTTCCGCTTATGAGTCCGATCAAATAACTCGCAAAAAGTAGGGGCACGCTCGAGCTCGTGATGCTTACAATTCAACAAAAGTCGTTAGTTTCACAATAATAATTAATGTATTAAGCAATTGAACAATAATATGTTTACCAATTTCTGGCTGTGGGTCGCATAAGATACGGACCCACTAGTATGCACATTCTTCTCCGGATGAGCTACTCGATTGCGTTTAGCCGCTTGTGACCTCTCCTGCCATGGTCCAGTAGCCTAACGATGACAAAGGGACTCCCAATAGTCCCTCCTCATCCACACAGGGCCATAATCCATCCAAGCCATAGGATCCTGGCTGCCTGTGGTCTTCGCTGCCTTGTCCCGGGCCTCCCACATTGACTTTCTGAAATTAGTCTGGGCAGTAGACTCCCAGACGACTCGTGCTCGAGGGAGATCCTCCGGTCTCGTGAACATGTACCTCCACTGTTTAGAAATGAAATTACTCAACTTTGTGCACTAATAGAGAGAGAGAGTAATTAAACAAATGACTTCAAATCATTAAAAAATAAAAATACCATGAACATGTCAAATAACAATTCCCAAACGGACGGGGGAACTCTTTCCATGAGTCCACTGGTTCTGGAACGTGTGCGTGGACCAACGAGGTAATATAGCGAGAAGCAGAACCTAGATCTATCTTCCCCCTGCAATTGCACATTAATTTTGTACATGAACTATATAACATAAATAACAAATACAGTAAGTTTGAAGTGATCAAGTTTACCCAATTCCATGTCATTTTTCAAAACGTTGAGCAAGCGATCACATTAACACAATTCCATGTCATGAATCTTTTGATCAATGTGCATGCATTAGTCGGTAATTTGTATCATATTACTATGCTAACATGTATGTTTCAAAGTTTTCACATGCCAAACCTAGCTAGGAATTTGCTATATTTAGAGAATTCTTTACATCTACTGATCTTATGTGCTATTCATGGTAGACCATTCCATTTGATGTCATACAAAATATATGTTTTGAGGATGTGGAAAGGGAGAGAAGGTAATAAGTAAAATTTCACTAATATATATATATATATATATAAATCATACATATGAAATCTCTAGCAATTTGATAAGTGCTCAACTACACATAAGATCTAACATCTGTAGACAAGCGAATTCGGATCCACCACTGGCAAATTTCATATTGCGCCATAACGCCACAAATGGCCCTTATATTGCCTTGCAAGAGTGTTTTCCCAATATTTCTGGATCTCACCGTTCTTCCTCGGTGCCTTCCCCCCTATCCTCGGGGTCTATTTAGCAACATAGGCATTCATCTCAAGTCGCGACGGGTCTTCAGGTCGTGTTAACGCAGTCGCGACGGGTCCGGGGGACGCGTTCTGAAAAGCGTCCGGCAGGGTGGATGAGATTCCATATGATTCCCCTAATCGCGACGGGCATGCGGGACGCGACAAGGCTAATAGGACCTTAGTGCGACGGCCTTGTGCGACGCGACAAGGAATTTATCTATTTTATTTATGGAAAATTCCCTATACCATTTTATGAACGCGTCCGCTGTAAGCACCGCGATTCTGATGTCAATTTTGGCAAGATTTTTTAGAAATAAAATTCATAAATGCTTTATCGCGTTCTATCGGGCTGATGCATTTCAAATC
Source organism: Colocasia esculenta (assembly GCA_014218235.1). NCBI lineage: Eukaryota > Viridiplantae > Streptophyta > Magnoliopsida > Alismatales > Araceae > Colocasia > Colocasia esculenta. The sequence continues at coordinate 62,988,274 of CM024760.1, forward strand.
AGAGATGCGTCGACCATGGCCGACGTGATTAGGCCTGAGCCCTAAAAGTCGTCGCACTCAAGTGCCCGTACTTCAAATCCCGAGGAATCTTCTGAATCGCGTCCGCCTGAGCCGCCGCGATTAGGCCTGTACCCTACGCCCGGAAGTCGTCGCATTTATGAGCCCACTGTAGATGGTGATTTTCCCTCCACCCGCTTTGTTCAGGAAAGAACACGGTCCCACAACAGAATTCAAGGGGAACAGAAGAATGTGCGTATGTTCACGATGGATGTGTGTGATCGCCAGGTGCATGCGGGCGTCAAAGGAAATGGGTAAAAAGGAAGGGTGGATGTACTTACCTTTCACCCGAGAAAAGCGGGAGCCTCGTGGCGAGTTCTCCTTCCTTCCGACGTCGGCCGACCGACGAGGAAGATTTGATTCCCTATTTCCTTGCAAAATGGAAGAAAACAAGAAACAAGTGAAAGAGAAGTTAGACTACATAGTGCAGCAAATGTAAACAGGGAAGGAGTATGTAAAACATGAAAATGGAGGCTAACACACCTCGTGGAGGTGGTGTTAAACCCCTAAGGATTGGGTGGGTGCGAAATGCTATGTAGATGTGTGTGGGGGTGTGAAATGTATGTCCTAAAGAAAGTAAAAAATGAATGGGGTGAGGAAAGAGGATTGGCGGCGTAGCCCGGCGATGACGAGAGATAGAGAGTGTGAAGGAGAGAGCCGACGGAGGTCCTCCCGCCATGCTCCAATGCTCGGACGTTCCACCACACGAGGAAGAGGACGGATGACACACAGAAGTTCGGGAGTTGAGAGGGGAAATCGACAGGGCTTCGCCGTAGTTGGGGATGGATGCCAATGAAGGTCTCCCGGGTCTGTATTTATAGGCAAAACAGCATCCAAACAGGTAGATGCCTATTGATCTTGAAAAGCATTTGCTTGACAAGCCACTATTAAGGAAGTCAAACTGATGTGATTGGCTCAGGGTGGCGAAGCTCGCGACCATGCCTATGAACCGCGTCTAGTCCGTACGCCGCATTTCCTGAGTCAAAAATCATATCTCTGACGATTTTGCTCCTGATTTGACTTTCAGAAAAAGCGGCGTCCGTTCCGGACGCGATTACATGATTTGCCATGATGACCGTTATGGGCTCATAAATGCTGCGCCTTGCCGGTGCAAAATTCTGAGTTTGATTTCATAATAGTGGCCAGACAGGTGGACACTTTTCTGAGAAACATCATGATTTCGAAATGTGGCCCATTTAATGCTGCGACTTAGCGGGTAGGTAAGACTTTGACTTTGAATTCGCAGCCAAGCAGTAAGACGCATATTAAAATAGACCATGTGTCAGAAATCAAGTGGTTTTTCGCGTCAACATGAAAGCCGCGGATCAATACCCAAGAGGCGTCCACTAAGCTGGACGCTAATTGTTTATGATCGACAGACCCTTCAAAGAGAAGACTGAACTAATCTTAAGAAAATAGGATCAACACTCCAAAGATTAATTAAAAGGAACCACTTTGAGGCATCGCGGTGTAACATGAAATTTGCTCAATGTGAAGCCAAATTGGCGTGTCTACAGCTGCCTCGCCTTGGCGTCTGCTTTACAAGGAGGTGAAGTGAAATGACATGAGATGGGAGAAACAGAGTGGGGTGAATGGAGTGGAATGTAGCGGAATGACTGAAAAGTAGACGCCAAGGTGTGATGAGACACGCCTCAACAACACACGACATCAGCTGTTCATCAGTTCATAGTGAAATTGTTTGCTGATAATCTCATAAAAAACCTGCTGCTTTGGAGAAAGAGATGTGCGTGTGGGCACGAAAAGGGAGAAAGATCAACTTCCAGCGTCGGGGAAGTACCTAAGGACACAATCCGTTAGGTTTCACCTTTGGGGGCATCTGCCACTGCCGTAGGTGGATCTTTTGGGAGGAAACTAAGCTGAAAGAAATCCAAAGCAGCGAGCTTTCCAAGTGATGATCTTCAAGCAATGACATAATGCGCTGAGTACTTTGCTGGGAGTGGAATGTTTCATGTTAATTATATTTGAAGAACATGTGGCTCTTTTTGATTAAAATCAAGAGTGGTTATCTTGAATTATGCTCAAAGTCCTACATGATGCATGCTGGGCTAAAAGAAAAAGTATAAAACAAGGAAAAATATAAGATAATCAAGGATAATATTGTTAGGTTGCGGAAGTCAAGATACTGGACGGAACCGTCGTCCTTCTGCAACGTAACGGCCTATCCTCAAGGCGTAGGAATCCCCTGGAATTATCACCGTTTTTGGCGGAGGAGGGGAACTCAAATTCCAGTTTCATCGGAGCCTCAAGGTCCTTGATATGCTCTAGTAGTATACCATATAGTAAGATGCAATATTCATAACACCGAGGTGGTGGTCGCCGAGGATGATCGTGCAATGTACGGCGAAAAGACATCCAGATTCTGTGCTAAAAGATTGATTAGTATTGACAAGCAACAAATAATAGAGTGAAAAACAATGAAAACAATGTTGCTTGTAAATTGCGGCTGGGATACTGGACGCCTATCAGTTGTGAATTGTGTCCTTTATGTTGGACGCTATTCAAATTGTTGGTGGGAGAGATCCTGAGTATTATTATTATTAGGGGCCTCATTTTCTGATATGGCATGCACTTTTGCTAAAGATGGTTACATGAAAAGCCAGGCCGCCCACACTCTTGAACACTAAGAGGTCCCCAAAGCTCATCCCGTGAGTGGCTGCAAACCTTCCCCAACCTTCAGCAAAGTGCAAACCTTTGCTATCATCGCCAATCCTGATGCTTCTAGCTTCTATAAAGAGGGCTCAAGAGTGTGACACATGTCAAATTATCTCTGATGAAGTACTTGGTGAGCGTCTGCTGTATTGTGTGGCAAAGCCAGAAGCCAGATCCTGAAGAACTTGAACTTTCGAGGCCGGACATGTTCGTTCTTCAGTTATGGCGAGAATAGAATGACCCCTCACAAGGACTGAACTTCATATGAAAAAAGAATAACGTAAAGCTCGATGAAGCATTTTTTGTGGCATGAAAGGGGTCATTATGGGTAATAGGGACTTTCCTTCAAGTTTTCTCACTCAAGAGACAGTGAGGGCTTTAAGCCCTTCTTACCGACCATAGTATTGGAGTGCATCTTCGTCTTTGAGTTCTCTCGGGGCACTTTTTGTGTCTCCTTAAATTAGCGTCCAGTTGGGATGCTATTTTTTTTTTTTGCGCGTCCAGAAACACGGACGTTGTTTAAACATTAATGGTGGCCCTCTCCTGGACGTGCTTAAATCCTTAATCGCATCCACCTGTTTGGACGCGATTAAAGCTGTCAAATCAGTACTTGAAAGTTCTATCAATTCCTCTCTTTACTGTGAGCATGTGAGGGCCTTGGGTCAAGGAGCCGCGAGGCGCTTCCTCCCCCCTCCTCTCATTTCAAACTTTTCTCTCCTTTTGATGATTTCTCTTTTCAAGGAGAGATTCTTAGATAATTTGGAGCCTTAGAGGGGTGGGTGAGCTTTGGAGTTTGAAAGAGCTTGGAGGAGCTTGGGAGGTGAAGGAAGACCTTTGGAGAAATGGAGCATGGTGGGTCTTCTTCAAGGGATGTAAGAGGAGGAGGTTTTAAGAGATTAAACCAAGTGGAAGGCCACATTTGCAAGCTAGTTCAAGCAAAGATGGTGAGTTGATGATTTGGATCTTGATTTGCTTTGCTTAACATGCTACTAACGTTGATTTGGTGTTCTACCTTCTTGATTTATTGTTCCTTTTCTTCTTTTTTCTTTTACCTCTCCTAAATGATACGACCGATCCTGACCATGCTCAAACTACCCTTCACCACCTCATGTAGGATTATCCGTCATTCCCGGGCAACCGACGCTTCATGCGCCTCCCTTGGCTCCAACAATTAACCTCTATCACTACTCCGGACATGACTGCCATCCTTAAACAATGGGGACTTAGCAACCTTATTGTCCATGCTAAGAGGTACCATGAGATCCATCTTGATTGGGCGGCTCTCGGGGCCCTGATCGAGTTGTGGCATCCTCAAACCAACACCTTCCTTTTCCGAACTTTTGAGGCCACCATTCTTTTGGAAGAGGTTGAACTTTTATTAGGTTTAAAGAGGATGAAGCAAGGCGAGGAGGATGGAATGGTGATCATACCAAGGTACTATGCGAGCAAGGCGGTGCTTGAAAGCTTCATGGATCTAAGGGAGGTGCAGAGTATCCAAGCCCCGAGAGGAATTAACTTGCAAAAAACTGGCGGCTTGGACAATGAGGGAGATATCGAGAACGAGGGACGACGAGAGGCTTGAACAAGTGATGCGGGGATTCGCCATTTACGTGGCGGGAGCACTCCTCTTCCCTTCAATTGATAGTGTTTTGGAAGAAGACCAACTTGGCGCGGTGTGCGCCATTTGGGAAGGAGAAAGGTTGGGACTGGCGGTGCTAGCCTTTCTCTATGGTGGGCTCACGGCGGCGAGCTTGGGTAGGCCCCCATACGGATCTATGCTTTTATTAACTTGTTGGGCTGATCTACACTTCAAGTTTTGTCTAAACAATGAGGTTGCAAGCTCATCCTAGATCTTCTCCAAAAGTCCGCTCAAACACATGGATCATATCGTGGGCTTGGAAGGGCGCGTGGCGAACCGGGCGCCACAACTTAAGATGCGGGCGGACTGGCGCGACTTCTTCCGAGACATGCCCGAGAGCGCCTTTTCTTGCATTCCGGAACCACTTCTTGCCCGAGACGTGCAGACACGGCTAGCACCCAGTGTGGACCTACGATTGATTGGAGCATCCAAATTTGTCCTCTATAATCCACACCGCTGCCTCCTTCAGCTTGGTCTTCCAAGGCGCATCTTTGAAGGACCTTCCCACCTTTCACCGATCAAACGGCACGATATTGGCACCAATAATGATGGCGAAGAGGTGAATACTATCAAAGCCATATGAAAGATTTGCACTTTTAGGCGGCCGTACCCGAATGTAACTGAGATTGAGAATGAATGGATGAATTATGTAAGGGAGCTTAGGAAATTGTGGCCCAAAGTGGCCGTTTGTAAGCCACGAGATTAAATCATCAATGAATATCAGATCGTTTCCTTAATATGGCCAAGACTGTCCCTTGAATGCGACTGTTTCACCCAAACTGCATGAAATTCCTACTTAAAACTAGGCCTCAGTTGGCTCACCAAAAGGCGTCTAGACAGGAAGACGCTTATTAAATATTAAAGGCATCTAGACCTCTGGACGTGATTCAAATCCTTCAACTGGACCCCACAATTTGGCTTGTCTCCTTCCTACGATGTTAAATGAGAGGGCTAAAGAGGTAAAAGAGTTTAAAATAATCAAATTCCCTCTGATGAAGTGCTTGGTGACTCTTATGTGGCGCCGCCAATTTGGTGGCGAAGCCAGAAAGCAAGACCCTGAAGAACTTGAACATGCCAAAGTAGACGCATGTCCTTAAGCTATGGCAAGGTCTTACCTCTGCTTCGACTTCTTGATTCCTTCAAACGCCACCCCTATATATTCGCCTTCTTGGCCAAAGCACTTCCTCCTTAAATCGCGGCGTCCCAACTAGCCGCCTTCAACTACTGTTTTACAAAAAATGCGTCCCGCCGACCGGACGTTTTTTGTTTTGACTTTTCAAATTTCAAACGGTGCGCCCTTTTGGATTCCGCGTCGGTGGAATGATTGCTTCTGAATCGCGGCGTCCGACCAGGCCGCTTTTAGATATTCCTTTTCTGATTTGCGTCTGAACTTCCGAACGCTTATAAAATCCAAGTCAAATCGCCTAAAAAAAAGCCGCGTCACAGCAATGATGAAAGTTTTGAAATGCGGCGAACGGCCTGGACGCAATTGATGCCAAGCTCACTGAAATCACGGCTACCTGTTTGGACGTGAATTTGAGGTCCGCCTGAGGTGAAAAAAATGCCCGCGGGGAGCTATTTTGGTCCCCCTCTCCTCATTCCCCTTCTCAATCCCTCTAATCTTCCCCACTCTCCCTTAATCTCTCCTCTCTTCTCTCCTAATCTCCTTCAACCCATGAAGAAGGCTCCGTCGGCAAAGAGGTAGCGGCGAGGCGAGAGGTCGCCGGAGGAGGCGACATAGGCGATGGTGGTGGCGCCGGCGGAGGGAGCGGAGGAGGCGGTGATGGAGGCGACGCCGGGGACGGCGGAGATGGCAGAGATGGTGGAGGAGATGATGGCAGCCCCGGGAGAACTCTCCATCGTCGCGGTGACGGGGGAAGCGGCGGTGGCGGCGCCGGTCGCAGTGGAAGGTGACAAGGAAGCACCGAAGAGAAAGGAAGAGGAGGAAGAAGACGAGGCGTGGGAGGAGCGGCGATGACGGCGCCGCAGTCGGGACATCCCCTCTCGGCCGAAAATGGTAGGTCCTCTCCTCCTTCTCTTGGATTCTGGGTAGAAAGGAAAGAAGGGGGAAGGCGGTCGGCACCGGAGAAGAGGGGGGTGCGAATCGCGTCCAGACAGGGGGAGCGGTTCGTACCGAAAAAATCACGGCGCATTGTGCCACTGCTTCTCAGAACAGAAAACGCGGCCGAAGCGTTGGCCGCGATTCGAGAATTGAAACGCGCCCCTGCTTTAGACGCATTTCAGGGGTGCACCCGGTGCTGAAAATTTTGTCTTAATTGTGCACAACGTGAATTCCTAGACGAGTTCTGATCTATGTTTTGAATTGTGTGTGCATTGCAGGGAGTGATGAAGGCGAGGACGATGTGGCCCCTTGTTCTGGCTGCGTATCAGGGGCTCCCGGACTTCCAGAGAGAGAGAGAGTTCAGGGGATGGGGTTTGGGCTGGTCTTGGAGATCGAGCCCTTTTTCATTGACCCACCCCTGATCCAGGCGCTGAGGGATAGGTGGGACAGGACGAGTAGGGCCTTCCTGTTCCCCTGGGGCCATATGGTCCCGAGCTTGGAAGACGTAGCTCGGATCACCGGGCTACGGGTGGACGGGGAGGCGGTGAGCGGCATCACTTATGCCGACTACACCGAGCACGCGCAGGACCTCCTGGGCTTGAATCCTCAGGGTGACGAGGATGGAGATCGGAGGATGGTAGGGTGGGTCACCCTCCTGGAGACACTGGGGCTGGCGGGGGTGCGACAGAGAGAGGAGGAGACGCTGCAGGAGTACGTGCAGCGGGCGGCGGGACTGGCGCGCGCGGTGTACGTCCACGATCTCGAGGACACAGAGCGGGTGGACCGGGACCTTCGAAGGTTCCTGCGAAGGTTCCTGGCCTTCCTCTTCGGCAAGATGCTGTTCATCATGAAGGGTGACGGCATCCACTGCCGGTTCTTGGAGCTTCTGGAGGACCTCGGTCGGGTTGGGGGCTATGCTTGGGGTGCGGCCCTTCTGGCACACACCTTCGCGGACCTTTCTACCAGCACTGGGAGGGAGACCACCGTGGGCGGCTTTGCTCCCTTCCTACATGTACGAGCTTAAAGGTTTAATTCCACTTTTAATTGTGCATTTGAATTTCCTACAATTGTTTAATGAGTGCTAATGGGCGAGTGTGTGCAGGTGTGGAGTTATTACTACCTTCCCCTGGGCAGGGCGACGCATGTACGACCGGACGCGGTACCCCTTGCGCGTAGGTGGCTACCGGTGGTGGGCACAGCCACCTATGGCTTCCAGCTTGACGTCCTCCACCGGACAATCCAAGACCTCCCACCGCTTCTGGTACGGCCCACACTTGCCTTTTGCTTTAGCTCATGCATTTGACATGAAAAATGAACATGTGACTAATCTTAATGCACATGCAGGTTGTGTGGGAGCCTTACGTAGGCATGGGGGACGAGGGCCAGCCATGGGTGGAGAGTGGCCGTCATCGGTTTAGGCAGGACCTGTGGGTCCATTGCCTAAACGAGATCGAGTCGCTCCTCTTACGGTTGGCTGCTCGGACCCTAGGCCTACACCAGGCTTGGCTCGAGGTGGAGGAGCCCCGGAGAATCGGCCGAAAGACACGGGGGAAGGCAAAGACGGTCGACTGGTGTCTTCGGTTCCCTGACCAGTATGCGGACTGGCAATAGGGAGGCCAGCTCGTAGAGTCTGACGCAGCCGATAGCCTTGCCTACCTCCGCTGCTTCTAGGAGGAGTACGGGGACCGAGACTACATGAGGCCTGCCAGGGTATGAATTTTAACTTGAATTTTATTCACAAAGTATGCACGATGTTCTAACAAATGGATGCATGTACATGATGCCCGTGACGAGGTGATCGATCAGCTCCGTGCCCAGTTGGTGAGTACGGAGGCTCAGCTGGCCGAGGCACGTGCGGACCTCGAGACACTGGTGAGTTTAGGGAATCGTACCTTTGTGGTTTTCCTTACCATGTGCTAATCTGGTTTGGGATGTGCAGCGTGCTGCCCGTATGACTGCAGAGTGTGCTGACACTGCGGGCGCTTCTTTGAGCCAGAGCATTCCCGACCTAGAGGTGGCTCCTCTTCGAGCGCAGTTGGCGGCGGCAGAGGCCCGAGCGGAGGAGGCGGAGCGCGACCTTGCTGCACGGGTAAGTACCTTAATAGAATATACTTGAATTGGACAATGGTTTACACTTACCTGCGCTTGTTTCTTGTAGTCGGGCGAGCTCCAGGACGCTCTTATACGAGAGACGGACACCCGTGCCAAGCTGACCGAGGCGTCCCAGCAGCTGTCGGATCTTCGGTTGCAGGTGACCCAGCAGGGTGTGGATTTACCCCGGGATGCTGCGGAGGCGCATATGAGGCTTTCTCTAGAGCACGAGGACTGAGAGAGGGAGCGGGTTCGCTGGGTGGAGGAGCGGGACCGGCTGACGCAGCAGTTGGTGGAGGTGCGCGCAAGCTTGCTTGCTTCTGATTGCCTGCTAAAGGCGGCGGAGGACCGATACCAGCGGGGACGCAAGCGTGCGAGGCAGCAGGGGTGAGGCAGCCTTTTTACTGAGAGCTACTTCGTGGCGTCTTCTTAGTATGAGAGGAATGTCCAGGAGGCTGTCGCCGCTCAGAGGTCTACTGGTTCGCGCGCCCCCATGGGGCCTTCGGCTTCGCCCGTGGTTGCAGTGGATGTAGGCGAGGTGGAGAGTAGCCGGCGGTAGCGACCGACAGAGGGTGGAGGTGAGAGTGACTATCCTGCAGAGGGAGGTGGCGAGTGTTAGGCCACTATTATGATGTGTACTTTTTACCTTTTTCTGATGATGTATGCCCTTTTGGGCATCCCATGATGATGTACTCAGGGTTGGCCCCCTTTTGGTTGTATATATGTGCGCGTTCTTTCCTTTGTCTCTTCCTTGTGTGGTACCTAAGGTGCATTCGAACAAACAAGTTAGATATCTATTCTGGCTTAGCCTCTTGCATACGAGTAGCGTTTTGTCTTCATGATTTTGTCAAGGGGCTGAGCCTTTACTCAAATAAGGCATGAGATAAGAAGAACGAGAGTATGCAAGAGATGAAAGCTTCAAGAGACAAATGTACATAATATACAAGCAGGCAGAAGTTAGTCAGAATCTACAAGGGTGAATGTGCATATTTTAAGTAAAAGGATTTCTTTAGGGGTTTTCAAATATCTAATTTTTTGATTTCGAAATATCTGATTTTTTTAGATTTCGAAATATCTATTTTTTTGGGTTTCGAAATATCTATTTTTTTGGATTTTAAAATATCTGATTTTTTGGATTTTGAAATATCTAATTTTTTAGATTTTGAAATATCTGATTTTTTTTTGGATTTCGAAATATCTGATTTTTTTGGATTTCGAAATATTTGATTTTTTTTAGATTTTGAAATATCTATTTTTTTTTGGATTTTGAAATATCTGATTTTTTTTGGGTTTCGAAATATCTTTTTATTTGGATTTTGAAATATCTGATTTTTTTTGGATTTTTTTTTGTATACACGCCACAACCTGGCGTGGTCCCTTCTAAGAAGACGCGCGGATTGAAGGGGATCCGCTCAGATTGGATAACACGCGGTATCTGGACTCTTTAATTACTTGATGGTCATCAGGAATCCACTAGTTGTCCTTGGGAGTGCCAGCCAGAGGTTGGACGTGCTTGATTGGTACCTTCACCCGAGGTTACCTTCGGCTTACGTCTTCCTCAATTGATTGTTGCCTTGCCTTGACCCTAAGACATACCTGAGGAGGAGGGGAAGAGATCTTTTAGGAAACCTGACAATAGTTCCAGAAATTTAAGGGCAATACTCGCTTCTCTATCTCAGATTCAGTGGGTTTCGGCCTTTTCTGGACTTTGGGGTTTAGCACGCTTACGTCCAGGTCCATTTGGATCCCTGCGGGGACTTTGCCACTCTTGACGTGCTGCACGCTTATGCCTAGGTTCATTTGGATCCTTGCGGGGACTTTGCCACTCTTGACGTGCTTTTCAATTGATTTGCCTGGCATTTTTTTGGATTTGACATTAGCCTCTTTTTTCTTTTCCCCTTTTATGCCCTGACTTACACCTTTATGAGCTTGGGATAGATTTGCGAGATTAGTCCCCAAATTTCCTTCTCTACTGGTAGACTGAAGGGGGAGAGAAACGAGTGATGCCTTAGGGCCTTGGCTTGGCAGTGATCTCTCTCGGATTCTGTGCTTCTAGCTTCCAAGGGCGGGCGTGTTTGTGTGTGGGTGTCGACACCTCTAGCTAGCCCACCAAGAATTATCAGTAAATTTATAATAGCGTCTCTTTCATATCAAGTCCTTGTGCCGCGTGAACCCAAACACCTAACTAAGGGTAGTATTTTTTAAGATACAGCCCATTCCAGGGGTAAGAGAGCTCCTCACCCTCCGTGTTGACCAGCCTATACGTGTTGCTTGGACCTATCTCTTTGATTACGTATGGCCCTTCCCAGTTTGGTTGAAGTTTTGACTGAGGACCTCCAGGTTTTACAAAAATTCTTTTGACAACCATTTCACTGACCTTAAATTTTCTCTCAATGACCTTCTTCTGATGAAAACGTGCAAGTCTATTTTGGTATGCTCTTGCGTGTTCTGCGGAGACCAGACGCTTCTCGTCTAGGAGTTCCAGCTGTGCTAGGAGCGATTCGTGCCGCTCATCAATTGACAAGTCCTTGTTCAGATGGATCCTTAACGAGGGGATGAGAATCTCATATGGTACCATTGCCTCCATCCCGTTAGTGAGTGCAAAGGGCGTTTGCCCAATGAGAGTACGGATTGAAGTGCGGTAGGCTCATAGAGCTTCTGTAAGCTTTTCTGGCCAGTCTGAGAATCTGTTAGCCTCACATGTTTTCTTAACAATTTTAATCAAGGTCTTATTAGTGGCCTCTGCCTGGCCATTGCCTTGCAGATAGTATGAAGATGAATGATGCAATGTAATTTTATACCTGCCGCAGAGGTCGCACAATTCTTGAGAGATGAATTGAGGCCCGTTGTCGGTGATGATGGTGTCTGGAATGCCAAACCTGGTGATGATGTTCTTCATGATAAACTTACAAACAGTTGTTGCCTTGACTTCCGTGTACGCTTTGCTTCCGCCCACTTGGTGAAATACTCCGTTGCTGTAAGGATGTATGATTTGACCTTGTTCCGGGAGTTGGGGTCACCGAGGGGTCCAATGACGTCGAAATCCCACATAGCGAAAGGCCATGGGGAGGATATTGTTGGGTTGAGTGTGAATATAATTCATTTCTCCTCACATTTTGATGATGACAAGTTGTGATTTTAATACATAACCATTGGAACATGTAAAATACATCATCTGAAATTACAATATTCAAAAAACATGTTTCTAAGCACATTTATCATTGATATTCATGATAATATATTTATCTAATGATTTATGTGTTTGTTTTCTCAGGAACAAACATTTTCTGCAAAGGTAGTGTCGACACAACCATCCCTGGTGTCGACACAATGGTTCAGAACAAAGGCAGAAATGTGAAGAAAAGTCCATCTCAGGTCGACACGAGTCCAGAGCAGGTCGACACTAGAGACAGATTCCAGAGAAATATGTGAACTGATTGCCATCTCAGGTCGACACCAAATCAGACAGTGTCGACACTAGATAGCCTTCCCAGAAGGCCAGTTTTGCTGTCTGGGACAGCAGGTCGACACCACCTCATCTCAGGTCGACACTAGAGACCTCTTCCAAGGAACTGTTTTGCTAGTCTGGGACAGTGTGTCGACACACCTCAAGGGCAGGTAGACACACTCTGGAATCTCTGTGACTTAAGATTCCTCCTAGACACGTGGCACCCTAGAGAGATGTCAGATCAACATTGGATCATGTGCCCACGTACCCCAAGGGTATCTTTCGATATTAGGGTATAAATACCCTCCTTAAGGGCACTCATCCCAAGAGAATCTCTTTAGAGCCTCCAGAAAGCTGCAAGCGGCGGCAAGAGAGTCTCACCTCCCTGTTTTGCTCCCTCTTGTGCTTCCACACCTCAATTCACCCTTCTCCAAGCACAAGGATCGAAGTTTGATCAACATGAAGCACTAGGATCGACTTCAAAGGAGCAGATCAAGTAGAAGCCAGCAATTGTAAAGCTCTCAAGGAAGATCCCAAGATCAAAGTTGCAGAGCATCGGCTAGGGGACTTCAAGTGATCAAGATTCTTCCAATTCGGCCTCTACAAGGGAGTTTTCTTGAAGAACAAGAATTGTCAACCTCGAGTCTAAAGTCTTTCTTGTTTCTTCCTGGCTATTCTAGAAATTATGCATAATCTATTGCATCAATTCTCTTGAATTGGCCTTAATAGATCAGATCATTGCTAGAGGATCTGCATCTAGTTGTTTTTATTCTAGCAAGTGGTTGTGAGCCTATGTGCTCAGGTTTTTGAGTCGTCGCACTCAAGTTGGGTTGTTGAGCAGTCTTGCTCAGAGTCTAGAGTAGTCTTGCTCTAGGTAGTGTGTGAGTTGTCTAACTCATTTGTGAAGTTGTCAGGCTCCAGTGTGGGTTGTGTAACCCAGGTTGTTTAGTGGATCCTCACTGTGTGTGAGGGGTGGATGTAGGAGTCACATGGTGTGATCTACGAACCACCTAAAAATCTCTATGCATTGGTCTGTTTGTGGTTTGATTTTTCTCTTCGTTAGATGAATGCATAGGAACGTTTGAATCCATATAATCAACTTATTTACTTACTCAAATTGCTTAACTCATTTAATTCTCTTCAGATCTGTGAAATTTGCTTTCAATCTAACTCTGATTCAAAGGACTTTCAAAATTGGTTTTAGCTTGCGCATTAGTTGGCATAGATCTATTCAACCCCCCTCTTCTAGATCTTGTCCACATCTTTTATCGATCCTTCAGATATTGGGTGAAGTGAAGAGGATGGAGAATGGATCTTGTCGGTGTGCAGTTGGCACTTGACACACCGACGGACAAAGATAGAGCAGTCCTCTTCTAGAGTGGGCCAGTAGAACCCTAGCCTAAGAATTTTCTTAGCTAGCATCTGACTATTCACATGGCCGCCATAGACACCCGAATGGGCCTCCTCAACAACCTTTAAAGCTTCATCTTCATCCAGGCATCTAAGCAAAACTCCAAAGAATCCTCTTCTATAGAACACGTTTCCAACCAAAGTATACTTCTGGGCTAGTGTCCTTATTGCTTTCTTTTCTTCTGCTGTTGCTTCCTTAGGGTACGACTGGTTTCTGCAATACCGAGCTATTTCATAGTACCACGGCATTTCCTCATCATCCAATTCCTCTTCTAGCTCCAATAGCATGATTTCAGTCTTGCTTCTTCTCTCTGCATCCCTTAAGGCTTTGTCGTTGGCCCAGATGAACATAGGATCTCGAGTGACAGGGGTCCGACGACGCTCATATAGAACGGAAGTTAAATCCCCATGATAATTCATGACCAAAGTTGCGCCAACAGTAGCAAGGGCATTTGCCAGAAGATTCTGATGACGAGGGATATGGACGAAATGATCTTAACGAATAGCTTGGCGAAGGCTGAAGCAAGCTCTTGGTAAGGCTTGAGCTTAGGATCTCGAGTTTCGTACTTGGTGAGCACCTGGCGCAACACTAGCTGACTATCACCTGCAATCCGCAGATGGGTGACACCATAGAAATGGGCATACTCAAGGCCAGCTATGAAAGCCTCATATTCGGCTATGTTGTTAGTGGCTGAAAATTCTAGCTTGTAGGCCCGCGGGAAGGTGACATCCTCAAGTGATAGGAGAACAATTCCGACACCCTTTCCATGAGAATTCATAGCTCCGTCGAAAAATAACGTCCACATATGATCGGATTGTCTAAGGGATAATAGTTCCTCATCTGGAAACTCTGAACGGACTGGATCAAATCGAGGGAGAGGATGATGAGTGAGATGCTCTGCTATCGCATAGCCCTTGATTGATTTCTGCTGAATGTAGGTGATGTCGAACTGAGACAGGAAGCTTTTCCAGCGTGCTATCCTATCAGTAAGAACATATTTTTCAAGAAGGAATTTGATAGGATTCATACGGGCGATGAGATGGACTTCATGAGCAAGGAAGTAGTACTTCAATTTCTGCACGACCCACACGAGCGCGGCACAGGTTTTCTCCATTGCCGTGTACCTCTGCTCGCAGGGGTTGAGAAGCTTAGATAGGTAGTAGGCTGCCCTCTCCTTGCCTTCTTCATCTACTTGCGCAAGGACAGCCCCCACCGAGTCTTCCAGGACTGACATATAAAGGATAAGAGGTTTGCCTGGAGTCGGCGGCCTCAGGACAAGAGGATTAGCCAAATAATCTTTTAGTCCATCAAAGGCCGCCTGACACTTCTCGTTCCAAAAAAATTCAACTCCCAGCTTGGTGAGGTCATAGAAGGGTCTACACCTCTGCGAATGTTGGGAGACGAACCGACGAATAAATTGCAACCTTACGATCAATCCTCGAACTTCTTTCAAATTCTTGGGAGGGGGCATTTCTCTTATCGCCTTCGCCTTGTTGGGGTCAATCTCGATGCCTCTCTTGCTCACGATAAAACCTAGAAGCTTACTCGACGAAACACCAAATACGCACTTCTTGGGGTTCATCTTCAATTGATATTCTCTCGATCTTTGCAGCACCTTAGATAGAACCCCGGGATGCTCAGCCAATGTCTTCGACTTCACCACTAGGTCGTCCACATACACCTCGATGAAAACATGGATCATATCATGAAATATTGCCATCATAGCCCTTTGGTAAGTGGCTCCAGCATTCTTGAGCCCAAATGGCATGACCACATAACAATAAGTTCCCCAAGGTGTAGTGAATGAAGTCTTTTCCTGGTCTTCCTCAGCCAATTTTATCTGATTGTACCCTGAGAAGCCATCCATGAAGGAGAGGGTCTCAAACCCAGCCGGATTGTCTATGAGGACATCCAAGTGAGGCAATGGGAAGTCATCCTTAGGACACGCGTGGTTAAGATCCCGAAAATCAATGCAAATTCTAACTTTTCCATCCTTCTTCATGACCGGGACGATGTTCGCCACCCAATTTGGGTAAAGTACGACTCTAACAAACCTGGCTTTGTGGAGCTTGTCGACCTCATCTTTCATTTTCAGAGCCATCTGGGGGTGGAAATGCCTCAACCGCTGCTTGATGGCTATGGATCCCGGCTTAAGGGTGAGACGATGTTCTACTAGTGCGGGGTCCAAGCCTGGCATATCCTCATAGCTCCATGCAAACGTGTCCTTATATTCTCTAAGAACCTCAATAATTGCCTCCTCCTCTTCTGGTGACAAATTGCCGCTTATGAGGACGGTCCTAGGTTCTTCCTCGGTTCCCAGATTGACTTCCTTGGTGACTTCCTCTACGGCAGTTGACGGTTCGTCAAATCTCTTCAATCCACTTGTGAACGCGTCAGCCTCGTCCTCAAGTTCTTCGTCGCCCTCCTCAATTGGGTCGTCGTCATCCACAATCTCATAGACTCCGAACCCATCGTCAATGAAGTACACATGCTGCCAATATTCTAGATCCGACAACTGCAAAGGCTTCTTTATGAATTCTGGGACTGCTAAGCACGCCTTGCATCTATGGGCTAGATCTGCTAAGAAGCGGTGTGGAACCCTTCTCCCCTTGGACTTCCCCTCTGACACTATTCCTAACTTGCCACTATCCTCGCCTAGACTCAAGCTACAACTATTGGAATCTACCACAGGAAGTGAGGGAGAAGGAAAAGCAGTCAATGAAGAATCCCGCGAGGGGGGGAGAAGGATTTAAAGCAGTAAAGGAGTCCCGCGAGGGGGAAGATGGAGGGGAATTTACAGTAGGTGGAATAACAAAAGCAGAATCCCGCGTGGGGGAATTACTGAGAGTAGTAGAAGGACTTCCCGGCGCGGGGGTAGATAGAGAAGGATTCACAGGAGGGAAAGCAGTAAAAGCAGAGTCCCGCGTGGGGGAATTATGGAAAGCAGTAAAGGAGGGATCCCTCGAGGGGGAAGATGGAGCAGTAACATTCCCCTGCGAAGGGGGAGGATTATTGAAAGCTAAAAATGCCCCCTGCGCAGAAGG
Source organism: Colocasia esculenta (assembly GCA_014218235.1). NCBI lineage: Eukaryota > Viridiplantae > Streptophyta > Magnoliopsida > Alismatales > Araceae > Colocasia > Colocasia esculenta. Next base: position 63,004,696 of record CM024760.1, read on the forward strand.
GGGCGGGGGCTTGGTCAGATGACCGGAAGAGAGTGGCCCGTCAGCTGGGGCGCACTCCGAGGTGAGGATAGAAGTTTCCTCGAATGAAAAAACGGGATTGGCCATTGCGGTGCTATGACCTTGGGGGCCCCCTCCTTGCTAGCACGTGCGAAAGGAGGGAACGAGGTAGGAGTGCCAACGGCTGGGAGAAGAGAAATCAGGGAACGTGACTGGAAGCAGGTTCTTGCTCTGGGGTCGCAATGCTTTGGAGACGAGAGGGAGATTGGGAGTGCTTTTCGAGAGCAAGGAGGCAGTAGTGCTCAGGGGAGAGTCAAAGAAAGAGGGGCTATGGTGGGCGCAGGGCCCAAGCGGACGGGGGAGGACGCATCGCTTCAGAAGAAAGGAACGTCAGGCGGCCTGCCCAATGGGAAGGGGGGGGGGAAGGAAGGCCACCGGACGGGAAGAAAGAGCTTACAGCAGGGAGAGGGAAATCGGAGCGCGACTGCTGGACGGGAGAATTGGGAGGAAAACATGAGCCCAGACGATGGGGAGTCAGAGTGCGGCAAGGAGAGGGAGCACGGTGCAACAACCAGATGAGAAAGTTGGGAGGAAAGCATGTGCTCAAGAGGAGCGGGATTGTTTTGAAAGGGAGGCAAGACGGGTGCTTGTTTGGGAGAGTGTACGGAAATTGCCAGGTAGGGGGTTGGTGCTCGAGGGATGCTCAATCGAACTCGAGGTAACGCAACGACCTGCAAACGGGAAGGCACGATGCTTGGGGAAAAGAAGGAGGGGAAAATGGAAGAGGTAGACATAGGCATAATGCCTGGGGAAGGAAGGAAAGTGGGCCCGATGCCCGGGGTAGAAGCTGACAAAGGCGCGATGCCTGGAGACGAAATTAAGATGGGTGAGATGCCCGAAGATGTAGTAAAAACGGGCGTAGTGCCCAGGGCTGGGGTGGAGCTGGGTGCGGAACCCGGAGTAGGTTCTGGTACGGGTATGATATTTGTGGAGACAGGGCCTGCCTTGAGCTTTGCGGTTGTCAAAACTACTTCGATGCCCTGGCTTGCTTTGACTGTTTGTGTGCTGGTGCTGGTCGCTGTTGGTTGTCCCGCCTCTGTTAGTCTAGAAAGGTGCTCCAGGGAGGCGGCGATGTCAATCATATCGAACCACCCATTCCATTTTGTTTCAAACTTGCCGACTTTGGCCCGCTTAGGAGGGTTGGGGTTGTTTGCTGTCTTGTACACATCTTGTGATAACTGATGCATGGGCCCTGCTGTGATGACTGAGGTTTGTTCATCTTCTGGCTGTAGCGGGCCTCTTCTGAAGTGTTCATGTAGGGTCCATGTGAGGGGTTGCATAAGCTGTTGCTTGGTCCTGCCTGGCCTGTATCCCAGCCCTGCCTTGGGTCTCCTCTTGCAATATTTTACTGCTTTGGTTCTGCCTTATAGCTGCGCTCCTAAACCTTTGCCTGGCCGATATCCCATTTGTTTCATGTTGTGCCAACCTTTCTCAGTGATGATTCTGTTCTTCCTAGCAGCATTGATGGTCAGGCCACTCGGACCCGGATACATGCTCGGTACACCCAATATTGACATTAAAGGCTGATTGCTGGGCCAAATGGAGGGGACCGAGTCATCTGTTATGGCATTCACTTCTGCAATGATCGGCATACTAGCACCTTGACGATTCATCCATTAAACGGAAAATTGAGACACTGATGAACTGTGGATATAACGGCGCCAAGAGCCTTCATGAATGGCCTTCCCAGGATCATGCGGAAATTTGGGTCCATGTCCAGAACATGAAAGTTCATTTCATTATAAGATGGTCCCAGCCTGACCCTCAGAGTAACAACCCCTTTTGGCGGCCTACTGGTGTTATCGTTGGCCGTGACTGTAATGGAGGAGGGTAGGATTGCTTGAGCCGGCACCCCACAAAGTTGTAGCATGTCAGGGGACACGACATTGATCGATGCACCAGAATCTACCAAGCAACGGTCCACACATATGCCATTAACATAAATTGCGTGGCATAGGGCACATCGCTGGGACTCGCCTAGTACTATCTCTTCCTCGTGGAACGCAATGGCTGGGCGGGTGCTTGCGGGAGTCAAAACGGCACTAATCTGACTCACCGGCATGTCCTCGTTTACCATCACCTTCTGTAAATACTGCATGAGGGCTTCTTGATGAACTGCTGATCTCTTGATCAATTCCAGAATGGAGATTCTGGCCGGGGTCTTATCCAAATGCTTCAATAGATCATACAGCGTTCCCGGGACGGACTCCTCTGGCTGAACTTCTTCCTCTTTCTGGTCCGCCAATGTCTGTTCTTGCTGTTGGGGAAACACCCTATTGAACATGCGCCCACTCCGGAGCACCATGGTCACCTCGGAGCTATCTCCTGGTATCATTGTTGAAGCCGATGGGGTAGGCGATGAAGAGGAGGTAGACGGCTGGTCAAAGGACATTTGGCGTGGTGATGGGATGGTTGCTGTACCAGAAGGTTAAGTGGGGGTACAGAGAAAGGGGGCTCGATGGTTGGGGTTAATGATGGGGGCGGTCGATGGTGTGCGGAGGATAGGTGGGTTAACTAATGGCAGTTGTGGGGTTGTGGTGGTAGGAGGGAACGTGGGGTTCGATTGCGGTGATATGGTGGAGGTGTTGCGTAGGGCGGGGGCTTGCGTGTTGGTGGAGGGAGGTGTTGTAGTGGCGGGGAACTGGTGGATGAGTGGCGGGTTGGTGTGTTGACTGGATGGTGCGAAGCGGGTAGGGATATGTAGGAAAGAGGGCAGCGGGTTGTCGAGAGTGGGTGTACGGATGAAGGGTGGTAGGATGAAAGGGGACTCGGAGGAGGAGGAGTGTGTGGAAGCTGCTTCTGTCGGCTGCCCGAAAGTTTCGTACCGAGGAGACGCTCTAAAAGCATTAACTTGCTGATTTTGAGGTGGGTGCTCCGGGAGCGGGTTTTGGACAATGCCCATGCCGGGTTGTTGCTGGGGTTGTTGCTGTTGCTGCTGCTGCTGTTCTTGCCCGGTCGGCCTTCTTGCCTTCATATCGGCGATGTACTTTCTCATCTCCACCCAGTCAATGCCCTCGCTATCATTTAGATTATAGATGTAGTCCTTGAAATGAAAGCAAGCCTCTAAAGTGTGGCCCGACACTCGATGGAACGTGCAATACTGAGAGGTGTCGGCATTAGGGTGACATTGGGGCCTTTCCCTAGGCAAAGTGAGTGCGCCGGAGGCCATGAGGGCATTGAAAGCATCCGTCAAAGTTTTCGGCAATGGAGGATAATGGGTTCTTCCTGGGCCGAGAGGACGCCTAGGCTGCTGGGCTTCGTACTGGCCAGGTGGGGGGACTTGGTGGTATTGTGGAGGTGCAGGAGGGGGCTGTTGAGGCTGGTATTGGAGAGGAGCGGGTTGTCGGTATTGGTTTTGTGGGGGTTGAGGGTGTTGTGGGTGATGAGGTTGTTGGTATTGCAGAGGTTGTTGGTATTGTGGGCGCTGGGGTTGCTGATAATTGGAGGGATGATGGGGTTGGTGGGGTTGCTGAGGTGGCATTCTGAACAATGGTGGATTGTTGGTTCTGGGAGCGGGCTGTTGGGCTTATGGAGGTCGGGTGTTGGTGTTGGTTCGATAGGTGGAAGGATTGGGGTTACCCATCGCACTCACTTGCTCATTATTTATCACCCCCTCAGTCGTGGGACCACTAACCGGAGCACCACTGGCCTTCTTGAATGTCCAAGTTTTGGGCTCGAACATGGCCATGATGGGGGAGTCCTTCAACTGTGTCTGAATGTATCGTGCCCTTTCATATAGTTCTTCCATCATTGTTAACTTATTCATGGCCAGAATGTGTCTAAACTGAGGCGTGGCATTAGCTGTGATCATTTTGACCTGCTCCGCCTCAGATAATGGATCCCTCAATGTTTCGGCCAGGCCCCTCCATCTATCAGCATAATGAGTGAAATCCTCATCTATCTTCATTTTCTCGGCCATCAAATCAGTAATTGACAATACTGGGCCCACCCTGTCTCTATACCTCTGTAAAAACTTCCTCTGTACTGCCTCGAAATCCTCAGCATCTGTAGGTTCTAAAGAATAGAACCACTCGAGGGCAGGCCCGTCCAAGGACCGGCAGAATAGAAAAGCAAGGGCGCGATTGTCATCTTGCCAGAAAGAAGATTCATACATGAATTCCTTGATATGAACAAAGGGATTGCCAGTGCCATTGTAACGGCGGTAGACCGGCATCTCAGAGGGAGGAAGATGAAAGACTGGCATAGATGGGAGTGCTAGGTCAACAGAGTCCTTGGGTGCGGACACCCTTCTAACTTCTTGCTCCAGTTTGCTCACTTTTGCCAGAAGGGCTTGAGTGAGTTGGTTGGTGGAAGATTTGGGAGGTTCCCTCGGAGGAAGATGGTGGGGGACGTCCATTTGAATGGGACAGTGCGTGGGAGGGATGCCTGCGGGTGCGAAACCTTGAGCCGGGATTCGGGGTTGGTGAACGGGCCTTGCTACGTCCGGGCTTGGCCAAATATGGAGATGCCTCCCAACAGGACTGTTGGGACAGGACTGGATGATAGAATGGGCCCGTGAGGGGGCAGGAGAAGCTCGGGCCGTCGGGTCACGAGCGGACTTGATCTGAATTCCCACATTCGGGTGGAAGGAATAAACTGGATCGGGAACAGACTTGCCCCTGAGGGCAGCTTGGACCTTCTGGAGCTGAGGGGCTGGGAGGCTCCGGAGGATGTCTACAATCTGAGATGTATCAAATGGAGAAGAGGTATTCCCAGCGTCTTGCCTTGGCGAGACGTGGGGAGCATGAGTGTCCACCGCGTCAACGCGTGGACTGGACGGATCGACGTGAGCCTGGTTTTGAGGTTGAGGAAGTTGCTAGTCGGGATCATACATCTCATCATACATGTTCACATAGTTCTCGTACTCGTCCATTGAAAGGGATCGACCGGAACGAAGCTGCATGCACGTGTTCTAAAGACACTGTGTAATTTAACAAGCAACTAACAGCCAACTACTCAAACGAGTTTAAGAGGAGGAGTTAATGGCTTTTAAATCACAGACTTGGAAATGATTACGCCCACTTAAAGTTCCAACGTGTTTCAATGTGGATTTTAATGATAGTGTGTCTCCCAAAATAGGTGTGGACCTAAAAATGGGTGAGATGACAACTCTGGGGTTTTCTAAGCAACTCCTTCACACGTGATGGGATTTCTAAATTGGGTCACCAGTATGGTACAACCAGCTCAGTCCACCGTGAGGGAATCCATGGGGTATGGAGACTTACAGAGGTCCCGATGAGGATTCTCTAGCCCAATGAGACGGAATGCCCAATGGGGAGATAGCCCTCACCGTGAAGGTGTGTGGATCCTAAGGGAGGAGGGAAGGAGGTCCCTTGGCCAAAATGCAATGCAAAATGCAAATATAACACAGATGGTAGAAGAACCGGCGCTCTGTGACAGACTGAATCGTGTCCAGTACAGTGGGCGCGGTTTAGTATAAGGCGTCCGTTCTGTCGGCCGCAGGTCTGACAGCTCTTGAAAGCTGTAAGAACCGAGGAGACTCCCTCCGAACTCGTCACAGAACAGCGTCCAGTCTATCGGCCGCGCAAAGCAAGAGCGTAACAGCGTCCTCTGTACTAGATGCGTCTCATAAAAGGCACCCAAAAACAGCAAAAAACACAGGAAATCAGACTAGCATGCTTTCTAATGATTATGGGGGGAGGAGTAAAACTCAAATCAAGATGATTCCATCAGGTAAAAGTAAGTGCACGAGGTGGGGAACAAGATGGTATATTTTTATTTATTATTATTTTTAACAACAATAAATTCCAATGTAAGGAGTGTAAGGAGAAGTGGAGGTAAATACGCCTACACTCTGGTAATGGCGATGGGACTCTCCAAATGTCACCACGTGGGGTGCGGAAAGGAGGAAATTGTACCACGTGGGGTACGAAGGAGAGGCACACGTGGGTGCCGACTGGAGAAAACCGGAATCAAAAGACGAAGTGTCCCATCGTGATCGCCAAGATGTAGACGGTGATTTTCCCTCCACCCGCTTTGTTCGGGAAAGAACACGGTCCCACAACGGAATTCAAGGGGAACGAAAGAATGTGCGTGTGTGCACGATGGATGTGTGTGATTGCCAGGCGCACGCGGGCACCAAAGGAAATGGGTAAAAAGGAAGGGTGGATGTACTTACCTTTCACCCGAGAAAAGCAGGAGCCTCGTGGCTGGTTCTCCTTCCTTCCGACACCGGCCGGCCGACGAGGAAGATTTGATTCCGGATTTCCTTGCAAAATGGAAGAAAACAAGAAACAAGTGAAAGAGAAGTTAGACTACGTAGTGAAGCAAATGTAAACATGGAAGGAGTATGTAAAACATGAAAATGGAGGCTAACACACCTCGTGGAGGTGGTGTTAAACCCCTAAGGATTGGGTGGGTGCGAAATGCTATGTAAATGTGTGTGGGGGTGTGAAATGCATGTCCTAAAGAAAGTAAAAAATGAAAGGGGTGAGGAAAGAGGATTGGCGGCGTAGCCTGGCGATGACGAGAGATAGAGAGTGTGAAGGAGGGAGCCGACGGAGGTCCTCCCGCCACACTCCAACGCTCGGACGTTCCGCCATGCGAGGAAGAAGACGCGGGAGTGACAATCCAGCCCCAGGTCACGCCCCCTCGATTCGTCAGACTCTCGCCTCGGACGGATGACACATGGAAGTTCGGGAGTTGAGAGGGGAATTCGGGAGGGCTTTGCCGTAGTTGAGGATGGATGCCAATGAAGGTCACCCGGGTCTGTATTTATAGGCAAAACCGCGTCCAAACAGGTAGACGTCTATTGATCTTGAAAAGCGTTTGCCTGACAAGCCGCTATTAAAGAAGTCAAACTGATGTGATTGGCTCAGGGCGGCGAAGCTCGCGACCATGCCTATGAACCGCGTCTAGTCCGTAAGCCGCATTTCCTAAGTCAAAAATCATATCTCTGACAAATTTGCTCCTGATTTGACTTTCAGAAAAAGCGGCATCCGTTCCAAATGCGATTACAAGATTTGCCATGATGACCGTTATGGGCTCATAAATGTTGTGCCTTGCCGGTGTGAAATTCTGAGTTTGATTTCATAATAGCGGCCAGACAGGTGGACGCTTTTCTGAGAAACATCATGATTTCGAAACATGGCCCATTTAATGCTGCGACTTAACGGGTAGGTAAGACTTTGACTTTGAATTCGCGGCCAAGCAGTAAGATGCATATTAAAATAGACCATGTGTCAGAAATCAAGTGGTTTTTCGCGTCGACATGAACGCCGCGGATCAATACCCAAGAGGCGTCCACTAAGCTGGATGCTAATTGTTTATGATCGACAGACCCTTCAAAGAGAAGACTGAACTAATCTTAAGAAAATAGGATCAACACTCCAAAGATTAATTAAAAGGAGCCACTTTGAGGCATTGCGGTGTAACATGAAATTTGCTCAATGTGAAGCCAAATTGGCGTGTCTACACCCACGTGCCAAAATGAAGTCACGACGGGGTAGGTTGACGCATTTCAAGAACGCGGTGGCCATCCTCGACGTGACTATGCGGCACTTCAAGGACGCGGCGTGCTGTCACGACGCGATTCTGAAGGCGGTTACATGCCGTAATCATCATCCATTGCCAAATCAGATGAGCTTGCAAATCGCGGCGTTTGACCCAGACGCGACTCAATCTGAAAGTCACGTCCGCTGTACCCAACGCGATTTGGGAATCTGTTGCCTATAAATAGACCCCCGAGGGTCATTTGTAGGAAGGGCCCCATTTTTCCAACTCAGAGCGGTGAAGCCCTACCCATTTGTTCGGGGCCCCCTTGATTTTCCAACTCAGAGCGGCGAAGCCCTGTCGAATTCCCGTCTCGACTCCCGGCCCACGGAGGGCCCCATTTTTCCACTCAGAGTGGTGAGGCCCTGCCGGATTCCCGCCTCGACCTCCGGCCCAAGGAGGAGCGCCTACCATTCTATGTCCATCTACCCAGCCTCTCCTCGGAGTTCGGAGCCGACCTCCCCTCCGTCATCCTCACGCGAACTTGAGCGAGGTGGAAGCGTCTTCCTCCTCTTCATCCATCCAGTGCCGCCGCGCCGCCTGGCATTTGGGGAAGCACCCCCTCCCCTTTCTCCCTTTCGTCTTTTCATGTACCTCCTCTGGGCCCCACGTGGCCCTTCTTTACTTTTTTACACACACACACATGCATGCATACACACACACACCCACCTATTTTTAGGGGTTTAAAAGCCACCACACGGTAAGTATACCTCCATGTTATTCATTCATTTCATTTCATTCTTTTGGATTTGACGCTACACATTATTTGGCTAATCCCCTCTTCCTTTCTTTGTCCTTTTCTTTTTCAGGTTAATCAACCAAGGAAAACACCTTCTACCATGGCCGGCCGTGCTCGTAGAGGAAGAGGAACCCACACCCCCGCGCAATCTCCCCCACGCTCCAACAAGTATTCCGCGATCACCCATTCCACCCGCACCCCTCGCGCGTGCATCTCCATTCGGTACCTCGTGTACCTGGAGATCACGATCTCTTCTTCCCACCCCCATTTTATTATCATATCCCCCCTCTCTGTGGGGCCTTCCTTTTTCTTTCTTCTTCGGGGTTCCAAAGGGACCCCCCGGAGAAGCGGGAAGAAGGCGGTATCCAAAGATTGGCGATTGTGATGGGAAAACTTTTGCGCTTTCCCTTTTGATTACCCCCCCTCCTTCGTGCCCCACATGGCACTCTTCTTTTGCATTTGCTTTATACCCCGCAAAGCATGCTGTGTGTTTCATTTTGTTTTTTCGTTCCCCCTTTTTTCTATACATCATACCCTGCTATTTTCTGCATCTTTTCCTTTTCTTGGGTGGCCTTCTGGATTTGTGTCCAACACAGTGGACGTGATTTAGTAATCGCTAACGCGACGCACAAGTCGGACGCGTCCTTTTTTTTTGTCGCGGCGGCTAAAGCCGACACGTTTCTGTTATCGCGGCGGCTAAGTCCGAAGCATCTCTGTATGTGTTAGTTTTTATTTCCTGTAGACCCCCCTGTTATTCCTGTACATCCCTCCTTTTACTGCTTTATTTTTGATTCTCGGGTTGACTTCGGAAGCGCGTCCAATACAGAGGATGCGATTCTGTGTGAGAACGCAACCGGTTAACCGAACGCGTCCCTAGCTTTGTATCGCAGTGGCCAAAGCTGATGCATTACTCTCTTCGTGTCGCGGCAGCTAAAGCCGACGCGTCCCTGTTTTCTTGTCGCGGCGGTAAAGGCCGACATGTTTCTGTCTGACAGTCCGTCCACAGGGACCGACCGCGGCGCTGACAGCCTTCTGTGGCTTTTAGATCAGCGGCCAGGTGATTGGACCTGATTTAAGTCAAATAGCGGCCACTGTACCAGACGCGATTTGACTGACTGATAGAAAATGCGCCCCTTTGCTGTCATTTTGCTATAAACTGCTGCATACAGGGCATTTTGCATTGGTCGGGGGACCTCCTTCCCTCACATCCTAGGCTCCACACACCCTTTCATTGAAGGCAAGCTCTCCATTGGGCATTCCGTCCCTTTGGACTAGCGAACCTTCTCTCGGAATGCCGTAAGTCTTCGTACCCCGTGGATTCCCTCACGGCGGACCGAGCTGGTTGTACCATTCCATTGACCCGGGTTAGACATCCCATTGCGTGGTGAGAGGTGATTCTAGTTGCACCCCGAAGATCCATCTTCTACCCAACTAGGTCTCACCTGGAGTGACACAACAATTTTTAATCTATTTAATTAATTGTGAAACTCCTAAAAACAAGCGCTAAGCATCATAACTTGTTTGAACCATATTGATTGATTAATCTTTGTTCAACCTTGTCTGATTCCTTGCCTTGTTAAAAATGGACCCACACCATCATGTTTATTTTAACATGGACTATGAGGTTGATGTTCAATCTTCATCTTTCCAATCTCATGTTCGTCCATTCCACCACCATAAGGGACAAACTTCTACTTCCTATGGTTATGTGCGCATACCGTGCACTAACCAATATGATGTCCCTCCATACCTCACTCCAATCAAAACCCGGCAAGAGCCTTCCCCCCACCAAGACTCCAAAGTCCAAACTGTCCTGCATGCCCTGGATCAGCTCACCCCTCGACAGCTCAATCTAATCTAATATTTAGTTGAGGATGCACTCCTTCTCCCTCTCCTTCCCCTAGGCACCCACCTTTGTATACTTCGGCGACTTCGCCACATACCCCTGTACATTTTCATCACCTTGGCCCTCTGGCCATTTGCACTCCTGTGCTCCGGTCTGAATAGACCATCCCTTGGGAAGGCCCACTAATTCAAGGCCACCCCCATGTACTCCCTCATATGCCCAGCAACGACCCACTCCACTCCAAAACTCTCTTCTCCAAAAATTGAATAATTTGGAGAACCAAATAAATAAGCTTTCCAATCCTATGGGTGACCCCGTTGCCACCATGCCGACTCTCCCACAAATTTATATTCATCCTTCGGAGATGTCGTCGTACCGATTGTACAATGGCACGAGTAACCCCTACCTTCATGTCAAGGAATTCCTCTATGAGTCTTCTTGTTGGCAGTGAGATCCCATCACCTTGGCATTTCTTTTTAGAAAATCTCTTGATGGCCCTGCACTCGAATGGTTCTACTCTCTAGAGCCAAGTGAGGCATGAGACTTCCGCCCATTGCATAAAAAATTCCTTTAAAGATACAAAGACCATTTTAGTTCTTATCTCTCCATCACGGATCTAGTATCCGAGAAGATGAGGGATAATGAGGAATTTGTACAATTTGCTGACCGTTGGAGGTCAATGGCCCTTAGAATGTAGCATGTGCTCTCGTAGTCAGAGCAAGTCAAAATCATTATTTCCAACTCCACTCCAAGGTTCAGGCACATCCTAGCCATGAACCAAATCACCTCCATGGAGGAGCTCTACGAGCAGAGATGTTACATCTAGGCACATCTAATGGACTCCCCAATCGTAGAGCTGTTTAATCAAATTAATCCGAGAAAGAACGGATCAGTGGACGCCATCCACCACCCACTTCACCACCATACAACATCCACATCATATATGCCTCCGCAAACTCCCATCTACCACAACATGCCTCCACCCAGGCATCCACTGATTCGTCCTCCTCGGACTCAACAACCTCCAACTGGACCCTACGACGCCCCTATACATGAAGAAGCTCCCGTGCCCTACGTTGCATCTGCTCCGGCTCCCATGCCAACTCCCATACCTCCACCACAACAACCACTACCCCCACAACAACCTCCACCCCCATCGCAGCCTGTTGCTCGGGCTGAGGTTGCCAACAGCCAACCCATCCATGAAACCACCTGGTGTTACGACGATGAACCTTCCGAGGTCATGTTCGTACGCCATTTACCTACCCCTACCACGCTACCATCCATTATCACCAAACCCTCTGCCATCAAACCGCCACCAACCATTATACCTCCCACTACGCCAGCACCACTTGTGACGACCCTCATTATACCGGTATGGTTATACCAACCCACGTCGGTATAGCGAGCGCTGCCACAGTGGGACATTTACCCAAACGATACGTACAGCTGAGATACACGCGAATATACAACAGAGTAGCTGAAGTAAAAGACAACAGTCTCCATTCATTCATCATCCACAATAAACATACATGCAATTCGCAATTAACATAAAAAGGAACTAAAGTTCACATAAATTAAATTGCTGAAATGGAAATACATAATGTCCACACTTTTACATCCTTTTCATAATACTCTAATACAATGTTCAAATTACATACTTATGAAATACACAATCTCAAAGAAACTCCAAAGCTAGCTAATCTCCGCGTTCGGAGTCCGTCTCTGCTGCCTCCTCCAAAGGTGCCACGTCACCAACTACACCTGTACGCCGAAGCAAGGAGTGAGTCCAAGGACTCAGCAAGCAACACCACTCATGATATACACGTACAAGTCCTAGTGGTTTCTACATGCACATTTACAATTTACAACACCTAGCATGCTAGTCAATTCAAGTCTCAACCGATCATGAAAGTTTTACAATTTTATACATGAATCATGCTTTTAGATTTCCAAAGAAAATGAAATTCACCTATCACATGATCTCTATTCAATTTACTCATGAAACTTTAATCTTTAAAGAGCTAAAACATGAGAGCTACCAACATGAACATTTTACATACATGAAAGGGGAACACAACTAGCATGGATTTCACATGTCCTTAAGTGCATACATAACCTTTTCACATGCTTTAGGTTGCTGATTTCACGTGGTTTAACGGCTGTAAACCTATACATGAAAGCTACAATATTGCATAAAACATATCATGTGTTCAAACAATCATGCTATCTTTTGCCCGTTTTCACCAATTATCCCTAACATGGATTCTAAACATCTTTGCACATAATAACATGATGATAATAACATAAATTCACTGATTTTACATGATTTCAGATTTATCTCACATGGTTTTCAATAACACATTTTCACATCTTTAGTTTCACATTTTCTTTACACGAATTTCCTCTTTCACATGGTTCACTTTACACATACACATTCACATTGTCACTTACACATTTACACATAGACACATACACATTACACATTTCACATTTCACATTTTTAGGTGCCGTGACACATAGTCCAAACCACCAAAGAAGGACATATACACATCACATTACACATAGACGCCATCTAGGCATTCCAATGGCGACTCTTGGACTGCGCAGACCGGGAGAACAAGTCTCCACCCTAACCAGTGGTACTTGTCCACCTCCAGGATTTCCCCCTAATGCCCTTAGGGTCACTTACACATTGAACTTTCTCAGGGGGACTTTTCCCTGATATAGCTCCACTGCCCTCTACGGAAGCAGTGTCACATTGGCACAGTTACACATTTATACACTTACCGTTTTACACATGGTTTGACACTTCACACTTTTCATCACATTCACTTTCTCACTCACATGAATATCTCTGTTGGTCCTAACATGGTGCTACAGAATTTCAGGAGTTTAACACACAGAAATTTTCACTAATTAAGTTGGGTTTTAGACAATAACTAATCACATTACGATAATACACGTAGATTATCACATTTCACATGAAAATACATAACTTTTTATTTACTTATCCAATTGACCTGAAATTTTAACCACATGCTGTTTTCGGGTTCAAGATCATACACTCAAATTTTCAGATTTTTATGAGCTAAATAGAATTTACAGAAAATAAAACACCTATTTAGCATACTATTCACAACTTAAGTTAACATGGGGTTTAACATATCCTGCAAATTGCCACTTACTGTTTTAAACAGAGGCTACTAATATATGCATGATTTGAGAATACAAAATTTCCCTAAATCATACATCTATGGATTTCACCACAACCATTCTTGCATGCTTTTATTTTACCGAGCCGGATTTATTAGCAATTTACACAAGCATGGATAATGTACCAAAATTGCAAACACATATACTGACCCACTAATCTTCATGATCAGACCAAAACCAAGACATTCATACTAATCCTAATCATGAACAAGGATTTGCAAGATTATCTACAAGTCATGCTCACAAGTTTAAAGGGGTACGATTATCCTACATTTACCATCACGCATCACACTCATTCACACACCACAATTGATAAAATACATAGAGTATAGAATTACCATATATCCTCATCACGGAAAACATACCAAAATTAATGTATAAGAAGGGCAGAACAGCTCACTGTTCTGTCCAGAAGAACTTGGCGGCGGTCTCTGGCCGCTGACTCAGGGTCAGCGACAGGGCCGATGGACGCCAAGCATGATCTGGGCGTCCAGGGACCTTGCCGTCAAGCCAGGTCTGTGCAGAAACACAGACCCGAGCTCTCAAACTTGGGTGAATGGGAGGGTCTAGGACTCGAGGAAAAATCCATAAAAATAGCAAAACCGACCTAGACTCATACGGGAACACCATGGATAGGTCACTTGCCTTTTAAAAATTATTCCAAAGGGTTTAGGGTGTTGATGAAGCCCTCCTTGGGCTGTCCCAAGAAGTGCAGAAATCCCTCCAAAGATCTCTTCCTCCGGGCTCCTGGATGATCTCCACGCCGAGGGGATGTCGGGGAAGCCTCCTCCTTTGATCTAGCTGCCTTCTTGAAGCAGTGGAACGCCGGATCAAGCTCCAGGGGGGTCGGATTTGTGGGTGCTAAGAGGGGTTTTTCTCACAGACTTTCTCTAGGGTTTTCTTTCTCACTTTTTCTCCTCTTGCAAGGTGAAGGGAGGAGTGGGGAGAGCCATTTCGGGTTTAGACCTAAAGAGAGTCTCTCTCCCACTCACCAGGCCGATTTGACAGCCTTCAGAGCCGTTGGGGACAACCCCCAATGGTTGGCTTGCCTTATTTCAGAAGCTTGCAGCTCTGCTGCGCATGCAGGCCAGAGAGATTGGCGTCCATATCGCTGGACGCCCGGATTAGTATCGGCGTCCAGGTCTGGACGCTGACACCACCTCAGCGGCCAGGGGTTGACGCCAAGGTGCCTTCGGCCAGAACCCTAAGTTATGCAGAAAACCATGCATACCATGCATATATACATGCAATACGTATACGGTATTATACCCATACTATCACCATGCAATACATACATTATTTATATTTAAGCTAAACATATGCACACGTAATTATACTAATCGATACGTACGTAAATATGTATATACATACACAAGCACAAATATACACACATAAATACAAACAATGCAACGAAAATTCGAGGGTCTTACACCACTGGCAACCCAACTCAAGCAAACCCTTGCCATCGTACCCATTGCGTCTCCACCGGCCATACAGCCTCCCATTCCATCCATCTCCACCCCCGTCTGATGGAGCATGTGTACCCCTTTGAGGAGAAATAAGCAAGTACAGTAGAAGAAGGAATCCCCAGGACCGGGCATGCTTTTCAAAATCCGAGATTACATTCCTCGCATGCCAGCCATTGTTTCCATACCGGGCACATTTACCGAGCAGAAGTCCTCCCCTCCAATCATGGCCGTCAAGAGGCCCTCTAAATTAACGCCAATCATTCCCATTGCCAACAAGCTTCATTTTCATATACTCATAGGAATCTCTCTCTCCAAGCTCTCATGACCCCTCACACCGTCGTTGTGAACCTTCCCACTCTAGTGAAGGGGTCCACTGTCCAGATTGTGCTTACGTATTCCAAAGCCAAATCCTTGGCACAATCTGTTATCCAAGGGGTCGTGCCCCCTTCCATAACGAACGCTTTACAATCCTTGGGCACGGTCCCCTCATGGTTGCTTCCAACTCTACCAGTGGAACTCCCCACTCCTTCTTTCAACTACATTCCAAGGGAGTTACCACTATCTGTTGAAACTTCGACGGAAGTCAACATTCCAATCATTGAGAGCCATTCAATTTCTCTGAGAAGAGCAAGATCATCCGCCAATTGGGCACATTATGTGAGAAAGTACCTGAGGGTCAGAATGCTGACTCCCAAGCGGAAGCAGAACCGTCGGACAAGGCAAAAGACCAGGGGGCCTCCGCCCCCATCTTCCTTTTCATTTCAATTATCTTTCATGCCGCTTAGCACCTTCCCGTGGGTTCTCCACATTCCCTCCCCACGGGAGGCATTTTATTTTCATCTTTTCTTTGATTCATTTCCTTGCACTGGGCATCACGCCCCTTTTTGCACTCCTTATACTCCTTTCCGTGCCCCACGTGGCACATCTCCTTCCAGTGCCCCATGTGACACATCCCTTTCCAGTGCCCCACGAGGTACATCTCCCTCTTGTGCCCCACGCGGCGCCCTTTCCTTTCGCGCCCCACGCGGCACACCTCCTTTTTTGGCCCCTCGCGGCCTACCTGTTCCCTTCTCTCCTCCGGCTCATCTGGATTCTCTTCCTCTCTCAGGGCACCGCACCCTCCTTCTTCTTTAAATCCCTCCGGCCCCGTCGGAGTCTCCAAAATCTTTCCGCAACTCCCTCCTCTCCATTTTTAATCAGGTCATCCGACCTTTCTCTCACTGCTTTCGGGGCTTTAGCCCCCATGTATCTTTCTAACTTCTGAATAATTCTGTAAATTCTCCAATCCCCAGGTCTCGCCCCAGTGTAGGGCATTCGTCCTCTTTCCACAATTCTATCCTCTCCATGTTTAATCAGGTCATCTGACCTTTCTCTTGCTGTTTCCGAGGCTTCAGCCCCCATGTGTCTTTTTAATTTCAAATAATTTTGTACATTCTCTTAGGCGTCTGAGTCTCTCCCCAATGCATGGCATTCGTCCTCCTTTTACCCTCCAAACTCTTATTTTATCAAACATTTATGTTATGAGAATTCCACACCCGGAGTCCAAAATCCCCTCTCGGGTCATTAAAGTTTGCCCCTTGGCATGGGCACCTCACACACATTTCGCGGCACCCAAAGCTGATTGCTCTTGTTAGACACCGTCACCGTCACAGCCATGCCTGAAAGGCACAAATGTCTATTTCTCTTCTCGCTCAGCCGAAATATGGGTATTAGAGGTAGTTTAGGCAAGGCAACCAACCCAAAGCACTCCGTCATAAGAGGACGTCTCCAAATGGGCAAATCAAATGACCAATGAAAAATCAAGTCAAATGCATGTCAAGAGCGGAAAAGTCCCCGCGGAGATCCAAATAGACCCGGTCGTGTGCATGCGAAAAAAAAAATCAAATCAAAATAATAGGGCATGACAAAGAGCGGCAAAGTCCCCGCAGAGATCCAAATGGACCCGGGCGTACGCATGTCCCTACAATCAAACAAAATGGTCATAAATCAATTTCGAAAGCCCCAGTGCTTAAATGAGATCGAACCTTCTGATGGTTATCCCAAGGAAGGAAGTCTAACCCAAACTCTTCAAATACCCATATCAAGCTTATCTCTAAGTCTTCTTCCTTTCCTCCTGCCAGACTTAGTCGCCTTTTCAGGCGTGGCTTCGGCAGTGGCACCGTTAACCGCTAGCAATCAGCCCCTGGGCACCACTTTAAATGCACGCCCTACTCTAGACATAACTTAATGAAGCGGGAGGTTACAAGGACCCCTCGCCAGTCAACTTTCATAACCCTAATGCTGCCATGGCATGGCAACTTTCAAAAACCCACAAAAATCAAATATTTCCAAAATTCCAAAAAATCAAATATATCAAAAATCCCATAAAAAATTGAATAATCCCAAAATCCAAAAAATTCAAATATTTTCAAAATCTCCAAAAAAATTCAAATATTTTCAAAACCAACAAAAATTCAAATATTTTCAAAATCAACAAAAAATCAAATATTACAAAACCAACACAAACTCAAATATCTTTAAAATCCAACAAAAATATAAATACTTCCAAAAATCTCAAAAAAATTCATGATGGTGTTGCACAAGGCAAGCATTGCCTCCTGTCTGCGTCAGATCGATGCAATTCTTCCCCTTCATGGGTTCCTCCCATCTTGAACTCCAATCTCCTTGGCCAAAGATCACTTATCCTCATGATCTTAAAAACAAACAAATTGTGTGAGCTACATCTGTTGTTGACTACTTTATACATGCTCACTGCTATAAATAAATGATGTTTTTTTCATGATGTTTGTTATCTTGGCTAATGAGTTTTGAGTGCAGGATTCGAGTCACCTCGTTTGGCGCTACATCAGGCTGCCGCTGCTACCCCCACCATCAAGTTATCTATATGATATACCCTTAGAGCACATCAAGGACCTTGTGGCTCTGAGAAATCTGGGATCTGAGTTCCCCTTTATCAAAAACAATGATCATCCCAGTGGATCCTTAGCCGCACAGATAGGCCGTTACGCTTGGCACCTGAGGACGGCGGACCCGTGCATAAACCTTGGTCCTGACTCAACGCCATCGTAGCAATAATATCCTTGATTATTGTCTACTCCCTTTTATCCTTATTTTTTCTTTTAGCCCAGCATACATGCATATTGAAATCACTGTGGAAAACCGCTCTTCCAATGCAATTTGAGAGCCATCCTCGCTTCAAATCTCCAAAGCAATTTGAAATATTCCAATCCGGGTCAAGTACCCAACTCCCTTTGTTGTCGCCTCCGGGCTGATTTCCTTAAGAACCCTCTGTTTGGATTTATCCCCCTCATTTCGTCTCTACTCCCATAGATCCACCTGCGGCAGTGGCAGACGCCCCCAACGGTGCAACCTAACAGATCTTGTCCTTAGCTACTTCCCCTTCGCTGGAAGTTGATCTCTCCGGTAGATCCACCGGCGGCAGTGGCAGACGCCCCCAATGGTGCAACCTAATGGATCGTGTCCTTAGGTACTTCCCCTTCGCTGGAAGTTGATCTCTCCTTCGTGCCCCACGTGGCACCTTCCTTCGTGTACCTCGTACACACCTCCTGTCGTGCCCCTCGTGTGCACACTTTATTTCTTCCAAATCCAAACAGTTGTTTCTTTAAGTCTTCTTCCTTGGTGGTGACTTCCTTGGGTGTTGGTGAAAGACTCTTATCAGGTGGCAGTCACCCAATGATTACGCGTCTATTTTTTCACCTTGGCGTCTCCTTTTCAGTCCGCTCCCGCTACACTCCACTTTGCTATGCTTCATTCCATTTCATTTCATTTCACTCCATTGCACTCCACTTCGTGTCCCTTCGCTTCGCTCTCCTACAAAGCAGACGCCAAGGTGTGACAGCTGTAGACACGTGAATTCGGCTCCACTGTGGGCAAATTTCATATTGCGCCATAACGCCACAAATGGCCCTCATATTGCCTTACAAGAGTGTTTTCCCAATATTTCTGGATCTCACCCATTCTTCCTCGGTGCCTTCCCCCCTATCCTCGGGGTCTATTTAGCAACATAGGCATTCATCTCAAGTCGCGACGGGTCTTCAGGCTGTGTTAACGCAGTCACGACGGGTCTAGGGGACGCGTTCTGAAAAACGTCCGACAGGGTGGACGCGATTCCATATGATTCCCCTAATCGCGACGGGCATGCGGGATGCGACAAGGCTAACAAGACCTTAGTGCGATGGCCTTGTGCGACGCGACAAGGAATTTATCTATTTTATTTATGGAAAATGCCCTATACCATTTTATGAACGCGTCCGCTGTAAGCACCGCGATTCTGATGTCAGTTTTGGCAGGATTTTTTATAAATAAAATTCGTAAATACTTTATCGTGTCCTATCGGGCCGACACGTTTCAAATCAGAGACGTGTCGACCATGGCTGACGCGATTAGGCCCGAGCCCCAAAATTCGTCGCACTCAAGTGCCCGTACTTCAAATCCCGAGGGATCTTCTGAATCGCATCCGCCTGAGCCGTCGCGATTAGGCCTGTACCCTATGCCCGGAAGTCGTCGCATTTATGAGCCCACGTGCCAAAATGAAGTCGCGGCGGGGTAGGTCGACGGGTTTCAAGAACACGACGGCCATCCATGACGCGACTATGCGGCGCTTCAAGGATGCGGTGTGCTATCACGATGCGATTCTGAGGGCGGTTACAGGCCGTAATCATCATCCATTGTCAAATCAGATGAGCTTGCAAATCACGGTGTCTGACCCGGACGCGACTCAATCTGAAAGTCGTGTCCGCTGTACCTGACGCGATTTGAGAATATGTTGCCTATAAATAGACCCCCGAGGGTCATTTGTAGGAAGGGCCCCATTTTTCCAAATCAGAGCGGTGAAGCCCTGCCTGTAACACCCCGAAAATTTAGCAATTTAAAAATTTCAAAAATATAGAGGGATAAAAATAAATAATCGTATTGGAGACTTCCAACACCATGTAATTATGAACCATCAACAAGAATGGGCCTATAGAACACATTTGGCCCAAGGATATGAATGAACTAGACAGGGAATTACCCAGAAATTCGTGTAGGTAATTATACCATAATTAGAAAGGGCAATTTAGAGTTAAAAGATGGTTGATTAGTCATGTAAGGTAAAACAAAACCGAACTCAATCCCAATTGGTGGTTTCCTAAACCTTTGCTACCTCTTTTGGGTAAGAGAATCCCAGATTTCCTGGAAACTAGGAAACAGAGCTCGTAGTCCCTTTCCTAGTATCGTTAGGACTCTTAACAACATCCTAAAACTATAAGAACTCGTCCCTAAACTCTTGGGGAAGGTTTAACAATGAAGTTTGGGTCGTTTGGAGGCAAGCAAGAACTTCTGAGGAGCAGGAGAAAGGCTGGGAGTCCGTAGCTTTATCCCCTGCATCTTCTGTTGCATCCAGAACATCAACGGGTTTTAGATCTTCCTAAAGGTAGGTGTTCTCGGGCCAAGATTAAAGAAAACCAATGCCAACATGTCGTTTCTTGAGTCTAGGATCATTTGCACTTGATTTGCCCAATTTTCATGGAGTATTCATCGTGTATTGGTGATTTTCCCGAAGTCTTGCACAGTTAGGGCTTTTCTCGTTCGTCATATTGTGCACATGATTCAAGATCGAATTTGACTAAACTTTATTCATGAAAGTTCTTCCAATTGAAGTCAAGATCATCTTCTATGTTGGACATTTTATCCAAAAATCCTTCGTTAGAGAATTATGAGCATGATAAGAGAGTCTCTGCATGATACTACGATTTTGGGCTACTATTGACTTTTTGTTCTTCATATGTTTTCTCGGGATTCGAGACCAAATTAGATCAAACCCTCAATCAAAGTTCTTCTACTAGTTGTCCTCTACATCTTTTGTGTTGAACGTTTTGTCCAAATGTCATTCGTTAGAGAGTTATAAGAGTTAGAAATGAATCTCTGCATGAGACATGTTTTTCGGGTTACACCTGACCATGTGTTTTGTTCTGGAAGGGCCACTAGTGTCGACACTGCCTGTGCTAGTGTCGACCTGCTATCCCAAAACAGCCCAGAAAGTGTTATGGGAAGCCCTCTAGTGTCGACACCACCCCATCTAGTGTCGACACACTCCCCAGTTTGACCCAGAAAGCTTCTGGGAGCTGATCTAGTGTCGACACTACCTAACCTAGTGTCGACACACTGTCCCATATTGGCCAGAAGGTTTTCTAGAAGCTGTCTCTAGTGTCGACACTACTTGAACTAGTGTCGACACTACTCGACCTTTTTGCCTTGTATTTGATGCACTGTGTCGACACTACCTGAACTAGTGTCGACACTACCTGACCAGTTTTGCCTGATTTTGTCTTGTGTTTGGAGCATGGTGTCGACACCACTTGATCTAGTGTCGACACCACCTTACAAGAAATTTGCATAATTTTGGTCTAATCATCTCATGATGTCTACTAGCTTGTGCATGATGTCATATAGTATGCATGGACCTAAAATAAATCAATCCATTGAAGAAAATGGTAATGATACGAATATGATTCTAATGTGTAATTTTGATTATCCTTATGTTCATTGGATTATCTTGTGATCTTGCTTATTGTCAATTGATAAGATAAGGATATGATATGAATGTGGGAATAAATACATGTTAGTATGGACATGTTAGTGGCGTTAATGTCATGATTTGCATATGAGTTCCAATAGTTACATGTTTTCCGGTGTTCAATTAATTATTTGTCATACGCATACATGCTAGGAAAGATCTGTGATTCATCACTTACACTTTTGCACGAATAGGCACACCCTTCTTGGGAAATTGAGAGCACATGTTCTGCGTATGATTTGTCTTTCGAAACACCCTCATGTCAAGACATTAAAGAATTATGAAACATAAGATACGTCGTTATCCTGCCTTGTTCTTTTGAGCTGTTTGTCATTCCTTGACTCTATGAATGATCATGTTTCTTTTACTATGAGCTTGTCATTGAAACTCTGTGGCCATAATATGAATCTGTTTGTTCGGCACAACGTGGGACTCCGGTCCAAAACTTGATCTAATGCCTGTGCAATAGGGGCCCTGTCCGGTCCTGGGGAGGAGTGCCCCAACGTACTTGTTAACCGCGGGAGTATGGACTCTTGGTGCTTGGCATAGCACACTGACATGCAAGATTGTGAAAATGTGCCTTCTGTTTGACATGATAAGTTTGACTTGACATGATATGATACGTTTTTTCTTGTGAACACATGAACTCTGCTTGAATATGGCCAATCTCTTCTGACATGATTCTATTCTTGAAACATCTGTTCATTATATATGCAATTCGACATTTTGATCTGATACGATATCCGTTCTATTCTGCTATTCAATCTGTTAGTATTACATACATTGTCATCATATTCATATGCATATCTACCTACTTAAAATGTTAATCATGTATACTAGTGCCCGCGCACGCTATTGTGATGTAAATCCTACTGAGCTAGTTCGCTCACCCCTATCATCCTGCCCTTTTCAGGTAGTGATGAAGAACCGGTGGAGTCGGATGGTACTGGACAAGAGTGACGAGCACCCGTCCTAGAATAGATGACAGTTTAGAAATAGAAATTGAGTAGTCTATGTAATAGTGAACCTTTTCTGGAAGTTATTTGAATAATGGACCCTTTGGTTAATTCTTTCTTGTAAGGTTGTATCTAGTTGAATGAAATGAAATAAAGAGTAACTTTGAGGATATTATTATGATTTGAAAAGTGTTATTATATTCAATTGTGACTCTGCACTATTCAACTGTGATACGTTTGTTTGTATCGTTCACGTCCCCCGGTATTTATTCCGCTGCTAAATATCGGGGCGTGACACTGCCCGTTTGTTCGGGCCCCCCCGATTTTCCAACTTAGAGCGGCGAAGTAGGAAGAAGGCGGTATCCTCAACATTAAAACTCAAATTTCAAGTGTACCTGCATTTGAATGGAAGTGACAAAACTAGATTTTACGTATCCTGGACTCAAATTTCAGAACCCAATATTATTTGAAAAAAATTATTAAGTTCAAATGGAGTGTCCTGTTTTTTTTGTTGGGTCCAGGTAGGGGAGGGCGGCCGGTAGGGGTGGGGGCTGGGGACAGGAGAGGGAGGGGGTGGGGGTCGCCAGGTGGGGGGGGGGTTGGCAGAGATGGGGGTTGCCAGGAGGGGGAGGGGGGCCGACAGGGGTGGGGGGCTGGGGACAGGAGGGGGAGGGGGTCGCTAGTGGGGGAGGGGGGGTGGCAGGGGTGGAGAGGGGGGTGGCAGGGGTGGAGGGGGGGGTGGCAGGGGTGGAGAGGGGGGGTGGGGGTTTCCAGGAGGGGGAGGGGGGCCGACAGCAGTGGGGGGCTGGGGACAGGAGAGGGAGGGGTCGCCAGGTGGGGAGGGGGGTTGGCAGGGGTGGGGAGGGGGGTGGGGGTTGCCAGAAGGGGGAGGGGGGCCGATAGGGGTGGGGGGTTGGGGATAGGAGGGGGAGGGGGAGGGGGGGGGTCTCCAGGTGGAGGAGGGGGGTGGCAGGGGTGGGGGGTTGAGAGTGGGATGGGGAGGGAGGTGGGGGTTTCCAGGAGGGGGAGGGGGGCCGGAAGGGGTGGGGGGGTTGGGGGAGGGGGTGGGTGTCGCCAGGTGGGGGATGGGGGGTGGCAGGGGTTGGGGGTTGAGACTGGGATGAGGAGGGGGGTGGGGGTTGCCAGGAGGGAGAGGGGGGCCGGCAGGGGTGGGGGGCTGCGGATGGGAGGGGGAGAGGGTCGCCGAGAGGGGGAGGGGGAGGGGAGGGGGGGCCGACAGAGGTGGGGGGCTGCGGACGAGAGGGGGAGGGGGTCGCCGAGAGGGAGAGGGGGAGGGGAGGGGGGCCGACAGGGGTGGGGGGCTGCAGACGGGAGGGGATCGCCAAAAGGGGGAGGGGAGGGGGCCGACAGGGGTGGGGGGCTGCAGACGGGGGGGGAGGGAGTCGCCGAGAGGGGGAGGAGGGAGGAGAGGGGGGGCCGGTGTAGACGCGAGATTTGGCCCATCCCCGCGTGGCTCTTTTGGCCCATTAAGCCTCGTTTGACCATTTGTTGACTTGCCTTGGATGCCATGTAGATGGCAGCATCGATGGCCGCCGACTACTGGTTGACGGCATAGGTCCTGGACGTTAACCCATATTGGCGTCCACATCTATGGACGTCTGCATGAGGTTGGCGGCAGGAGCGCTGGACGTCAACCGGGTTTACCTGGTCTGCGCAACTACACCAAGAATCTAGCCCACTTGCGCCATTCTCTCGCCCATGCAGCGCATGGGGCCGTTCCCAACGGGCAAAAGAGCCACCTTGGCACCCCCTTGACCCAGTAAAAATCCTATTTGGCCTCTCCCCATTGGTTGGAGCTTTTATACTTGGATTGCCAAGTGTACACGTGTGTTTCTTCACACTTGAGCATCCAAGGCTGCTGAGCTCGACCCCCACTGTCTATATAACACTCCCTTGAGCCCTCTAAGTAAAAAAAAAAAAAGGGAGGCTGGACGTCCACATGTGGCTACTTTGAGAGAAGAGAGAGAATTTGCACTCAAGCTTCATCAACTCTTCCTCTTCTTCCTCTCACACTTCGGGACGTTCAGGAGGCTTCTTCCCGAGCTGGAGGAGCCCTGTGAGGAGCTGCAACGCCAACAAACGAGGATCTACACCTCCATCCCTCTCTCTTTCCTTATTCTCTCTTTAGTCACTTGAATGTCACACACACCTTCCCACTCACTCTAGGCACGTAGGTCACTTCCCTACACACCTAGAAAAGGGGTTTCCCAACCAAAAATGGAGGGAAGAAGGGTGGTCATAGCACTTGGCCACCCCTCTTCTCACGTTCGCAACCGGTACGGGACTCACCTTTTGGGCTATCTCACTCTGTTTCTGAGCATTTACCACGCTTTCCCTAGTCTAATAGAGTGTCTTTTTGTGGCAGGAACGACTCGTAGAAGACCGCATAGCTCTTCTTCTTTGGCGAGCCGAAGAAGGAGAAGTTGAAGCTCCGTCTCCATCCGCTGCGCGAGGCCACTGCACCGACGCGATTCCATCACTCCTTGGGCACAGGTAAGGCCCTGGCGATCACAGACTCCCTCTCCTTTTGCTAGTTTGCTTTGTTTTTCTCTCTAGTCAACCAAGTCAACCGAAGAGTCAACGAGGTCAACCGGCAACCCCATCATCGCCAACGAGAGGTCAGTGGCGTCCGCGAGCTCCCGGAAGATCCAGCGGTCGGCCGGGGACGATGCGGAAATGAGCGTCCACAGCTCTCTTCTGGCGATCACAGTGGGACAACTTCTGCCACTGTGGTCTCACTGCGACCAAGTAGACGGCAAGCGATCGTGCCGTTTACCCAGGTAAACGTCTATCTTTCCTACCATTTAGTTTCTGTTAGCGTCCATCTAGGTTGTCGTCTACTTGCTATTAGCGTCAGTCGATCATGCCGTTTACTTGTTTCTGATGAACTGTGCGTCAACCTGTATGCCGTTTAGTTTCACAGAAGCATGTTTTTGACTGGTTTTTTGATTGCTTTGCTTTGATTTTGTTTTCTGTCTACTTACTGTTTGCCACTGACGGTCCTCAGCCACTGGGGGGTCACTCTTCTCACCTTTTCTAGCCTCCCCTCACATTCTAGGATCACCCTTCTTCGGTTTACAACCTTTTGCTCGGAGATTCCCTCTCGGGTAAATCGGGTTGGTTCTGAAGAAAACTCTGTAAGTCCCTACATTCCGTGGATTCCCTCACGGTACGGGGCAGGAGGACCTTTTACCCTCCCAGTCTAGCTTGCCTATTTACCCGGGTCTGAGTCAGATTTGAGAGAACGACCTTTACAAGTCAACATAACACATAACTTTGATCTTTAAAATTTTGAGGATGTTGTTTGATAACATTGTTTGGTAGAAACCCATATTTCTTCTAAAAATAGTGTAATCACTTCAACTTAAACCATTCTAAAATCAGTAGGTTGTGTGCTAATGGACGTTTGGTTAAACTCATTAAACATGGCTGATAATCCGGCATTTGAATATGAAGATAATGTTCATGAGTTTGTCGGGATGGTTGACACCAACAACCAGCCCGAAGAGTCAGTCCATTCCTCCTCTTCCTCTCAAGCTGACTTTGAAGGGAGCGTGAGTTTGAGGGTCAATCCCACTTATGCCCAAAACACTCAAGAAGATCCTGAATTCTCCAAGCTCCTTTCCCGGTACTCGCCTGAGGACATCTTTTCGATGCTCTCCAAGCATACTGTTCGGGCAGCAGTCTCCCCTTCCTCTCCATCCCCTTCCCCTTTCCAAGCTTCCTCATCTAGGCCCATTCCTAGGCCTGTGACCCCTTCACGGGTTCCCGTCTCTCCTGTCCCCTTCTCCACTCCAATTCCCTCCACTCCTCTACCTACTCCTGTCCCAACTCCTTCCTTCCCCTATCCACCTCATGCTCAGCCTGTTCCCCCCACTCAATCTGAATCCGTCTCCCGTTCGGAGATGGAGGGGCTTATTAGGAAGCTTTTGGCTGAATCCCTGTCCCTTTCAAAGCCTCATTCCCTCCAGAATTACTGTAAGCTTCCCAACGCCTATTTTCCTCCGGGTTTCAAAGCCCCGAAGTATCGCAAGTATGACGGGACCTCTGATCCCCAGTTCCATCTTGCCGGATTCACCATGGATTCCCACCAATGGCTGTACGATCGGGTTCTTTTAGTTCACCTCTTCCAACAATCGTTAGAAGGGGAGGCTTTGAGGTGGTTCACCTCCCTACCCGCATCGGACCTCGTTAACTTCGACATCGTCTCTGAGCGATTCATCTCCCACTTCTCGTATATGGCCACCCAAGTCCCTACACTTCCAGACTTGGTGGCAAAAAAGATGAAGCCGGATGAAGACTTTGTCACCTTTGCAAACCGATGGAGATCCATGGCTTCAAGAGCCGACATACCCATCCCAGAGTCCCATACCATAATTATGCTAGTCACCAACACCACCCCTTTGCTCCGCTCCATTTTAATGCTAAGTGAGTTCTCCTCCATTGCACATCTTTACAACCGAGCTAGGGTGGTCCAGAACCAAATTAAGGACTCCTCTCTTCCACACTTCTTCGAAGGGAGACCCAAGGAACGTAAGGCTCCCGCGGCACCTACCACCGAGGGGGTGACCATCAAGGAGTCCGTTAGTGCTTGCTGTCAGCCATTGAGGCCTCTTAACAAACCCTCCAGTCCTCCTTCCAATCCTCACCACTTCCCATCGCATCCCTCTCTGTCTTACTCAACAATTCCTCAATCTTCTGGCTATGCTCATCCCGGTCCCAAGAGGTCTTACTATCTTCCTCTCCCCGAATCCCTTGGGGACATTCTCTTCACCCTCATGTCCTGCAATGCTATCCAACTTCCACTGCAAAAGGAAGGTGTGCATCCGAGGGCCGATACCTCAAAGTATTGTCCTTATTATAGGGCTCCCAGTCACAAAATCCACAATTGCTTCGCTTTCCGTGACTGGGTTTATGATTTGAATGATGAGGGTAGGATTGATTGGGATGATGTTAAGATCGCCATTTCAAAGTCTAGAAGGGACCTAGGAACTGTCCAGAACCCTCTCCCTAGCTACCAAAACAACAATCCATCCTCCTTCAAGTCCCAAGAAAGGGTCAATATCATGACATATTCAGAACCCCGGGTCATGAGGAGAAAGCAACAATGGGGGTTAGAAGGTTATGGAAAGTGGTACCCATGCCCTTCTGTAGAATCCCAAGAACCTTCCACCATTGTGGAGACCCCTAGTAAGGAGAAGGGCATGAGGCCAGAAAACTAGCCAAACTAGGGGCATCCAATCAATGCTCAACTCAATCCATCACCCGAATCGTCAAGCCATCCAGTCAAACTGTCAAGCCATTGCAGATCCAGATCACTCTATCTCCTATCCTAAGGGCAGTTTTGCAAACCCCCAATCCTCTCCTGCTAGAACCTGAATATCCAAAACCTATAGGATGTGGGGCCATTATTCCTTGGCAATCCGTCAAAATCTTTTTGAGGGTTGTTCTTCCCACTCCACAGGAGATCAAGCCAATCTTTCTCAGGCTAGTGTGCCATGTTAACCTCTTTGTCAAACTTGCACCTAGCTCATTCCCTACAATGCTTGGTCCCCTTCCTCTCATCAAGTCAACACCCTTAACAATTCTTCGAGTCCCTCAATGTCGTTCATGCTTGAATCTCTCAATAAGGACTAGAAGCGATTTGTTTTCCATTGAGTGCCTTGCAATGTGCCCATCATCCAAGATCAGGGGCAATCTTTTCATTCCAATTGGATGCATCTATCTCTTTTTCAAACAAGGCACTTTCAAGGGATACACTGGCTACTTTGTTATATGTGTTGGCTTTGGCTTCAAGGGGCATGCCATTTTTTATATGATCCGTTGTCTGTTCTTTTACCGATTTTATATCGGGTCATCTTCAAATGATGGAACCTCCATGAGGGGCAATTCCACTCAGGCTTGGGACCCACCATTTCAGTTCCTCACACTCCTTTCTCCAGGCCAATCCACACTGCTCAAGAGAACTTTATTCTTGCCTCTATCAAATTCAACCCCTTTCTCTGTACTTGAAGGGGACCCTACTTCACCTACCCCTCTTAAGCCTCCCAACTTGTTGGAGTTCCCTTCTTTCCAACATTCTCCCTGTCATAAGGGGTATACCCTCCTCCCATGGACCATGCTGTTCATGGTGTCCTCCCTTATCCTTCCATTATTAAACATTCTCCGTCCGTACCTCACAACCATCACCATCGTCACATCCTTCCTTCTCGCCTTCTGTTTCACCTCTTACCATTATCATTCAAGGTGGTTGTGCGAAAAAGGTGAATATTGGTTTTCAGGTACCTCCTTGAGGGTAACTCATCGCCTGAGGCCAATTTGCTTCATAAGGCTCATCTTCGACAATAGCTAGGAGGCCCAGGTGAGATCTCTACCTAGGGGCATTCCGCTCGGGATGTTCCCGCTCATTGTACATACCATTTTTATAATTGATTCAATTCATGTACATATTTTTTCCCTTCTTATTTCGAAAAAAAAAAAAAGATTGGCAACCATCATGCACTTCAAGTCACATGATAAGGAGTTAGAGGCACCTGAGTGAACCAATGATCTTGAGCTAGCAAAGTCATGGAAATTTCTATCTGGCATCATAATCAAGTTTTGGAGAACGAATCAACATACACACAACACATTTCAAAACTCGAGTAGTCACTCCAAGACAGATATTTGTCCCAGGACACACAACAAAGGCTACAATCCTCCTTCTTCTTCCACTCGACTAATCGAGACACTCAGTACCTTTAAATTGTTGAGTTTAGCAGTCAAGGTAACTTCCCCTAAGGTGAGACTAAGACACCAGAGCACATGAAGAGGGCAGTGTCCCCACAGGCGAACAAAAGAAGGAACAAAGAAAAATCAATCAATGGCAAAGAAAAGAAAAGAGCCTGGTCGTGACCGTGCCTGGAGATAAATTCCCCATTCAATACAAAGTTAATGCTACAATGCTTGAGTTTTTCCTACCCAATTGCGGTAGGGCAATACGGGTGCTCGGCAAAGTAGGGGTTGCCAGGTCCTGACCCTGGGGTCCATGAAACGTGTCACCTTGAACCCGCTAAGCCACACATGGCCAGGTTCTCTCATCCAATTAGCACTTTGCAAAAGTCTAGGGGCCTACAAGTAAAAAATTAGATAGTCTGAAATCACCTAAAGGGGCATCTTGTCAAGACTATCTCAGCACATCCACTTAACGGTCTTGCTGATCCTCTCGTGAAGTTTATCCCCCTATTTCTTCCTTTCTCCCTTGAGGATTCCAAACCTCTGAGGTTCCTAAAAGACAAGTTTTGTCAAGGATGACAACTCCCTTTTTAAAAGTTACACTTCATGTTGATTTGTTCACCAGGGGCAAGGTTATTGCCATGAAAAATCTCTGTGCTTCTGTTAGGCCGAATTTCCTACACTTAATCAGTCATGCGCTCTTTCATTGCTTAAGGATAGTTGCCGGTTGTTGAAGAGTCCAAAATGGCTTCCCAATAGCTATATTTTTGGCCTGATCCGTTGGCCATTAGACGTCCAGATCGGTTGACGCCAGTGTCCAGTCAACGGCTTCACAGGTTGACGTTCATCGCATATTGGCGGCCATCGGGGTGGACGTTTACTACCCGGAAATCTTCAAAAATTAATTATTTATATGGCCATTATGTTCTATATTGTGCTTCAAGTTGTTTTGCAGATATCTAAGCAAAAGTTGCGCTTCAGATTCGAAACACTCATGCGACCTTGAGTGTTACAGGTATGTCTAACATAGGACCCCACCAGAGGCGAATAACTTGGCGACCGTGAACCCTGAGTTCCCCTTTACCAAAAACTGTGAAGGGTTTGCGATCTCTCAGTTATTTGTTGGCCTTCAGAATTTTCCTCTGGTGCTAACTTGCATTTTAGATAGGCAACCCACACTAGCATGCATTTAGGTCTTCGCTGCTAACATTCTCTTATTAACACTAAAAAAAATGGTGATTTTCCTCGATCATCTGATTGCTCCATGGCTCCCCCAGCTTAGGTAGCCTACCGGGGCCGCCCTTCGTGATTATCCAAGCTGATATCGGGTTTTGTTGCCCATGATCCAAGTTGCCCCACCGTGATTTTCACAAATAGTCAAGCAGCCTTACTGAGTTCATTTGAGCCTTCGCCAGTTGCGAGCTTAATTCCGGACTTCAGGCTTTCCGAACATTGATTCCAGTTAGAATCTTTTGATAATCCTTTGAGAGATCAACCAACTCCTTGTCTCCATGACCTCCTAAATTCGGGATAGACGTTCTGATTAGGCTAGCGAGCCCATGAGCTCCGGTTATGAGACTCTCCTGATTCAACCGTTATATTACAACTCATTTGACTCAGACACGCCGGAAACTAGTCAAAGTCTGACACGGCCATGCTAGGGACCCTACCGTTGGGTTGCAGTTGTAGTTACACGGGTAGATCACTCTTCTTCTTACCCACATTTGTCTCTCAGACGATACGTCATCTATTTCTAGCTTAACCCATTCGTTTGGCTTGCTATAATTTCTATCCCCAGAGATGGCCCTCCATTAAATCTCCGCGTCCTTTGTTTATCGACACACCAACCTTTCAGTCCGCTCTACTCCCTTGCAAGACCGGATGTCTCGGAGGGGTATTTGTAGATGCGAGATTTGGCCCATCCCCGCGTGGCTCTTTTGGCCCATTAAACCTCGTTTGTTGACTTGCCTCGGATGCCATGTAGACGGCAGCATCGATGGCCGCTGACTATTGGTTGACGGCATAGGTCCTGGACGTTAACCCATATTGGCGTCCACATCTATGGACGTCTGCATGAGGTTGGCGGCAGGAGCGCTGGACATCAACCGGGTTTACCTGGTCTGCGCAACTACCCCGAGAATCTAGCCCACTTGCGCCATTCTCTCACCCATGCAGCGCATGGGGCCGTTCCCAACGGGCAAAAGGGCCACCTTGGCACCCCTTGACCCAGTAAAAATCCTATTTGGCCTCTCCCCATTGGTTGGAGCTTTTATACTTGAATTGCCAAGTGTACAAGTGTGTTTCTTCACACTTGAGCATCCAAGGCTGCTGAGCTTGACCCCCACTGTCTATATAACACTCCCTTGAGCCCTCTAAGAAAAAAAAAAAAGGGAGGCTGGACGTCCACATGATGCTACTTTGAGAGAAGAGAGAGAATTTGCACCCAAGCTTCATCAACTCTTCCTCTTCTTCCTCTCACACTTCGGGACGTTCATGAGGCTTCTTCCCAAGCTGGAGGAGCCCTGTGAGGAGCTGCAACACCAACGAACGAGGATCTACACCTCCATCCCTCTCTCTTTCCTTATTCTCTCTTTAGTCACTTGCATGTCACACACACCTTCCCACTCACTCTAGGCACGTAGGTCACTTCCCTACACACCTAGAAAAGAGGTTTCCCAACCAAAAACGGAAGGAAGAAGGGTGGTCATAGCACTTGGCCACCCCTCTTCTAAAGTCCGCAACCGGTACGGGACTCACCTTTTGGGCTGTCTCACTTCGTTTCTGAGCATTTACCACGCTTTCCCTAGGCTAATACAATGTCTTTTTGTGGCAGGAACGACTCATAGAAGACCGCGAAGCACTTCTTCTTTGGCTGGCCAAAGAAGGAGAAGTTGAAGCCCTGTCTCCATCCACTGCGCGAGGCCACTGCACCGACGCGATTCCATCACTCCTTGGGCACAGGTAAGGCCCTAGCGATCACAGACTCCCTCTCCTTTTGCTAGTTTACTTTGTTTTTCTCTCTAGTCAACCAAGTCAACCGGAGAGTCAACGAGGTCAACCGGCAACCCCATCATCGCCAACGAGAGGTCAGTGGCGTCCGCGAGCTCCCGGAAGATCCAGCGGTCGGCCGGGGCGGCGCGGAAACGAGCGTCCACAGCTGGCAGGGGTGGGGGCTGCGGATGGGAGGGGGAGGGGGTCGCCGAGAGGGTAGGGGGTTGCAGAGAGGGGGAGGGGAGTACGTACATGGAATTTCCAGTCGGCGGTACTGGAATTTACCATGCTTTCCCTAGGCTAATAGAGTGTCTTTTTGTGGCAGGAACAACTCGTAGAAGACCGCGGAGCTCTTCTTCTTTGGCTGGCCAAAGAAGGAGAAGTTGAAGCCCCGTCTCCATCCGCTGCGCGAGGCCACTGCACCGACGCGATTCCATCACTCCTTGGGCACAGGTAAGGCCCTAGCGATCACAGACTCCCTCTCCTTTTGCTAGTTTGCTTTGTTTTTCTCTCTAGTCAACCAAGTCAACCGGAGAGTCAACGAGGTCAACCGGCAACCCCATCATCGCCAACGAGAGGTCAGTGGCGTCCGCGAGCTCCCGAAAGATCCAGCGGTCGGCCGGGGGCGGCCCGGAAACGAGCGTCCACAGCTGGCAGGGGTGGGGGGCTGCGGATGGGAGGGGGAGGGGGTCGCCGAGAGGGGTAGGGGGTTGCAGAGAGGGGGAGGGGAGTACGTACATGGAATTTCCAGTTGGCGGCACTGGCAGCGAAGGTCAGCGGCACTGGCGGTGAAGCTCGGCGGCAGCGGCGGTGGCGGCATTGCAGGTCTTGGCAGCCGGCGACACTGGCGATTTAGGTCTCGCCGGCGAGAGGAGAGAGAGAGAGAGAGAGAGAGAGAGAGAGAGAGAGAGAGAGAGAGAAGAGAGAGAGAGAGAGAGAGAGAGAGAGAGAGGATTGCGGGGGCGGGAAATTGTGGGTTTGTCGATGGAAATTCCGACTGAAGTATTTCGTCGGAATATCCCTCGATAAGCCTCTGACTAAAATCATTCCGTTAACATTACTGACGGATATTTCTGACGGATTAGTATCTGTCAGTATTTCCGACTTATATGCCGACGGAAATAATTCCGTCGGAATATCTATCGGCATTACCGACAGAATTATTCCGTCAAAAATATCCGTCGGTAATGTCGCTTTCTCTTGTAGTGAGCAGTAGCAGATTTCTGTGCAGCAGCATCAGTAGATCGTGAGTTCAGGCAGGCCAAAGACCACGGCTCGTGTCATGCACATGACCCGAGCAGAGGCAGAGGCAGCTCACCTTGTGGAAGGTATTGTGACTATCCTTGGTTCTGCAACTAGAGTTTTGTTTGATTCCGGTGCCTCCCACTCTTTTGTGTCTGAGGAGTTTTTAGACTCCCTTGAGGAGCTGGACATGGGAATGTTCAGCGAGCTTATTGTGGAGCTGCCGACGGGAGATTTTGCCCTCACCTCCTATTGTCTTGAGGAGGTACCAGTGCAGATGCAGGGACAGTGTTTGCCAGCCCGACTGTATGCTATGTAGTTGCAGGATTTTGATGTGATTTTAGGTATGGACTGGCTCGAGTAGTGTGGTGCTAGGGTGGATTGGAGGAAGAAAATGGTGTACCTTTAGATACCCAGAGGAGCTGCCTTCTACTTTCAGGGTATCATATCTCTTACTTCCCGCTTCTTGATTTCTGCTTTGAGGGCAGAGAGATTGTTGGCTTCTGGGTGTCAGGGTTTCCTTGCTACTGCCGTGCTTGTTGACCAGGTTTCTTGGTGAGTGGAGGACATTCCCGTGGTTTATGAGTTTCCGGATGTCTTTCCGTATGAGTTACCTGGTCTGCCACCAGACAGAGAGATTGAGTTCACCATTGAGCTGGTTCCTGGCACCGCACCCTTTGCGCAGGCACCGTACCGCAATGCACCAACGGAGTTGCGGGAGTTGAAGAGGCAGCTAGAGGAGTTGTTGAAAAAAGGCTATATTCACCCTAGCTTTTCTCCTTGGGGGTCTCTAGTGCTGTTTGTGAGAAAGAAGGATGGTAGCCTACGGTTGTGTATTGACTACAAGAAGTTGAATCAGGTGACCATCAAGAATATGTATCCTTTGCCTAAGATTGATGATCTCTTTGATCAACTTCAGTTAGCTCGAGAGAATTATCCTGAGGTCAGGCTACTATCAGCTGCGGATCAAAGATTCTGATGTGGAGAAGACTGACTTCAGGACCAGATATGAGCATTTTGAGTTCTTGGTGATGCCGTTTGGGCTCACCAATGCACCAGCGGCCTTCATGGATCTGATGCATAGGGTGTTTCACCAGTACTTGGACTAGTTTGTCGTGGTGTTTGTTGATGACATTCTGGTGTACTCTGCTTCAGAGAAGGAGCATGCCCAGCACCTGAGGATCGTGTTACAGACTCTGCGAGAGCACCAGTTGTATGCCAAGCTCAGCAAGTGCGAGTTTTGGATGCAGAAGGTTCAATTTTTGGGACATGTGATCTCAGGTGATGGAGTTTCAGTGGACCCAGCGACGGTCGAGGTAGTTTTGCAGTGGGAGAGACCCCGTATAGTGACAGAGATCCATAGTTTTCTAGGATTGGTTGGCTACTACTGCAGATTTATCAGAGATTTTTCGTAGATTGCTGCACCCCTGACTCGTTTGATGAGGAAGGGAGTACCATTTGAGTGGTCGGAGCAGTGAGCAGAGCTTCATGGAGTTGAAGCGACTGCTTACATTAGCGCTAGTCCTGGTGTTGCCTACAGGTACAGAGGGTTTCGAGGTCTGTACAGATGCTTCCGATGTTGGTTTAGGAGCAGTACTGATGCATCATGGCAGAGTGGTGGCTTATGCGTCGTGTCAGCTAAAGCCCGACGAGGAGAGTTATCTGACCCATGACCTGGAGCTTGCAGCTGTGGTTTTTCCACTGAGGATTTGGCGTCATTATCTGTACGGAGTGAGGTTTGTGGTTCGCACCAACCACCAGAGTCTGCAGTATGTCTTTTCTCAGAGGGATCTGAACATGAGGCAGCGTTGTTGGATGGAATATCTGAGGGACTATGATTTCAGCATTGAGTATCAGCTTGGGAAGGCGAATGTGGTTGCAGATGCCCTGAGCAGGAAGACACAGGTGAGTTACCTTATGCTGAGAGAGTGGCAGTTGTGGCAGTTTACAACAGAGGGATCCTTCAGAGTTTCCACCAGATGACAGCAGTGTATGCTAGGCAGTTTGTTAGCAGCTCCTGCTATTGTGAGACAGGTGATTGAGGCCCAACAGACATATCCCGAGTTGCACAGAGTGTTGCTACTCCCAGAGGTTGAGCTGCACGATGATGGGACTGTTAGGTTTCGGGACAGGCTCTATGTACCTGATGAGAGTCTGTCAGGAGGGCAGTTTTGCAGGAGGCATATTGGTCCCGGTACTCGATTCATTCAGGGTCAAACAAGATGTACCATAGGCTGAGACGATAGTTTTGGTGGCCCGGGATGAAGAGAGACATAGCGGCTTTTGTTTCTAGGTGTTTGGTCTGTCAGCAGATGAAGGCCGAGCACCAATGCCGTGGAGGGCTTGTACAGCCGTTGAAGATTCCTATGTGGAAATGGGACCATGTGACAACATATTTTGTGTGTGGACTGTCGAGGACAGCTGGAGGATATGATAGTATATGGGTGCTTGTGGACAGATTGACGAAGACTGCCAGGTTCTTGCCCATTAGAGCTAGCTGGGGTGTGAGCAGGTTGGCCAAGCTGTACATGGAGTAGATTGTTCCTTTGCATGGGGTGCCGATCTCTATTGTGTCAGATAGAGATCCTCGCTTCACTTCTGGGTTCTGGCATAGCTTCCAGAGAGCTTTGGGGATAGAGTTAGCGTTTAGCTCTACCTATCACCCACAGTCAGACGGACAGTCAGTGGACTATCCAGACCTTGGAGGACATGCTGCGAGCCTGTTGTCTGGAGTTGCAGGGGTCTTGGGCAGCTCACTTACCGTTGGTCGACTTTGCATATAATAACAGTTATCATTGCAGTATCGGCATGGCACCCTATGAGGCCCTGTACGGACGACCATGTCGTACTCCTCTCGACTGGTTTGAGGCAGGCGAGCGAGTCATCACAGGACCAGAGTTAGTTTAGCAGTCAGTGGAGGTGGTTCAGCTCATGAGGCAGAGGCTTTAGACAGCTCAGAGTCGACAGAAGAGTTATGCTGATCAGCGTAGGTGACCGCTCGAGTTTCAGGTTGGGGACCAGGTGTTTGTCAGAGTGTCACCTATGAAGAGGGTGATGAGGTTTGGTAAATGCGGGAAGTTGAGTCCCGTTATATCGGACCCTTCACCATTACCGAGCATGTCGGAGGTTTGGCATACCGGCTTTAGCTTCCACCAGAGTTGGCAGCAGTCTACGACGTGTTCCATGTGTCGATGCTGCGGAGGTACCTTCCTAATGAGTCACACATTCTTCTGAGTATAGAGTGGACTGAGGTGACACCAGTGTTGACAATACTAGAGTATCTACTGTACATTGAGGATCGCTGAGTTCAGAGGCTGAGGAACAAGGCAATCCCACTGGTTCATGTTGCTTGGCAGCGACACTCAGAAGGCGAGTCGACCTGGGAGCGGGAGGAGGAGATTTGCGACCAGTTTCCATACCTCTTTGGTGAGTTCTCTTCCCCTTGCATTGCTTGAATTTCGGGGGCGAAATTCTTTTTAGGGGGGGGGGGGAGGCTATAAGGCCATGGGCCTTATTGGACGCTTAATGGGCCCTCTTCTAGAACAGTGCCTGTTGACGTCAAGGGATGCTGACGTCAACAATGGGTTGACGTCAAGGGAGTTGACGTCAACAGCTGGGTTGACGGCAAGAGTGCTGCCGTTTACTTTGGCTTGGCATCAACAGATGTTGACGTCTATTGAAGTTTCCAGAGTCTTCCCGTACATGAACTTGGTGGCAATCAATGTTGATGCCAAGTTTTGTCAGTGCAAGTTGACGACAATAGATGTTGACGTCAACCTGCCGGACCTATTTTTAAGAAGGCACCCAAGGCCCCTTCTTCTCCCATTTCCTCCCTCTCCTTCCCACCACCTTCACCCTTCTTCTTCTCCACTACTTCCGGCGGCCGACAGGAGCCCGTGGGGAGGTCGTGGTGCGTGTGGCGGCGACGGATCGGGCGAGAAACGGAGGTTGGAAGGATCGTCATCGCCGTGGAGTTACGGGGTAATCGGCGGGATTTGAGGTTCTTTGGGAGTTTGTCACATATTTGAGGTAGGGACTCTGCCCCTTGACTACCCTGTGCTGCAATGCCATGATTGTATGTGTGTGATTTGCATGAAATCGTGGTTTTTGGGGAGGGTGTCTCCATGCTGGGTTTTGGGGTAGATTTGCCGATCCAAGCATTGGATCGCCGTTTTCCACTTTCCTGTTAGTGTTTTGTGATGAGGGAAAGCATTTCCCATCATTGGACCACAGGTTTTGGGGCTGGATTTCTCGTAGGAATGGCCTGGGGCCGTTTCAGATGTTGAAAGCTGAAGAACTTAATGTCAACATCGGTTGACGTCAAGTTCTTCAGGGAGGAACTTGGCGGCAAGATCCCTTGCCGTCAAGATGGGGTAAACGGCCAACATGTTGCCGTCTAATTTCTGTAGACGGAAAGGGTGTTGCTGTCTACCCTTGGTTGGCAGAAATCGATGTTGCCGTCAACCCCACAGGTAGGTCCCAGCAGACTGAGCTCCCTTTCCGTGGTGTGAGGTGTTGACACATGGTGTCCGCCTGTTGGCACAGTGTGCCAGACGTTGAGAGCATCTCCGTCTGTGCTTGCGCTGTGTTCTTCTATGCTTGTGTTGTGTTTCCCGGACGTTGAGGTGAAGGCTCCGTCTGGACGACTGGCGTTGAGCTATTCTGCCGGTGAGCCTGAACGTCGAGTGCGACTCTGTCCTGTGCGTGCCCCTTGTGGTGGTTACGAGCCGATTTCCGTAGGGCCCCTTCTCCACCGTTCGAGTTCGGCATATGGGAAAATCTGTCGAGGATCAGACGCGAGGGAGAGCGTCTGAGTGTGCACACGTGGCTAGGGTTGGAGGACTCTATGGTGTCGAGGTGCCAAGCTATAGGCCCTAGCTGGTCCTACCTTGTGTGTATGTGTGCTTGTTGTGCTGTTGAGCCTGCGAAGTTTCAGTTTTTCAGCGTGCTCCTGCGAGGAGTTGCGTACTACGCCACCGGTTTCTGTGTGTTGTGCAGTGTGTGTGTTTACTTACTATTGCTTTATTTTCTGCACTGCTTTGTAGTACTGTTACCGGTGGGGGTTAGTGTCCTTACTGGGTCTCTTCTTGAGACTCACTCCCCTCCTTTTCAGGTGGGTCGTCGTCGGCTCCAGGTGCTGAGGAGCCTGGTCACTCCGATGCTGGTCCTGCTTAGCTGCTGTGAGTAATGGTTAGTTTATGTACTCACTGTACTCTTTAATATTATTGGATCTGCTCTGAGTTGTACTAAATTGATATATTTTATAGTGGAATGTTGAAAATTTTTGTGGTGTGTAAATTTTCTTATATGTTCTCCTTAGACATTTCTCTTTACCCTTTCGAGCTTCTGCTCGTGGGTGACGGGCCAGGGTTCGGGTTACTGGTTGGTAACTGGTAATTCGGATCTTGGGTCATTACAGTTACTCTCTACATCAAGGAGACGAGCCATTCACTTATGTTAGATACATGTCTTCCCATAAAATAACATAAGAAATAGATACCTCAAAAGCTAACCGGAGACTTCTAGTTAAAGGCCTATGAATTGTGTTGCTGACAAAATGGTCTTGTTTGAACCAACCTCTCGTGGATGAAGAGATGTCCTTATACCTAAATTTTGCAAGTCTTGATGAGCTTTTGCACCATCTTTATTCTTCCCTTCAATTGCTAGCAAAGTTCCAATAATACCCTCACATACATTCTTCTCAATGTGCATCACATCTAGATTGTGGCGGAGTAACAAAGATTTTCAATATGGTAAAGAGAAGAAAATACTATGTTTTTTCCAACCCAAATATTTATTAGGATCAACTTTTTCCACAATCCATTTTCTCTTACCTTTCTTCTTGATTGTCTTTTTCCCAAGCCTGAAAGTTATGTCTGTTGCAATACTTCATCCCCAGATAATGGCATGGGTCTATCACCCCACTCCTCATGTCCATCAAATTGTTGACTCATTTTTCAAAATTTATGATTGTTTCTTAACCATCTGCGATGTCCTGTGTAACAAAATTTACCACTAGCATTCAACCACTTGAACAAGTACTTTTATTGCAAGTAGGACAAGCTAATCAACCTCTAGTACTCCAACCTGACATGTATGCGTATGTTGGAAAATCATTAATAGTCCATAATAATGTTGCACGCATGCAAAAAATCTCATTTTTAGCTACATCAAATGTGTCAATACTATGCTAAAGAATTTGCAACTCTTCTATAAGTGGTTGTAGATACACATCAATATTATTACCAGGACCTTTTGGTCGGATATGAGTAAGCAAAGTAACATATTTGTGCTTTTCATGCACTCCCAAGGTGGTAAGTTATATAGAACCACCAAAATAGGCCAAGTACTATGAGTGATGTTCATCGTCCCAAAGGGGTTAAAACCATCACTTACCAAATCAAGACGTACATTTTGACAATCTAACCCAAATTCATTGATGGCATCTAAAGCTTTCCAACAAGGAGAATCAGTAGGATGCCTTAACACACCATCCCCTTGATGCTCAGTTTCATGCCAAGTCATACTTGTAGAAGTTTTAGAAGACATGAATAATCTCTGTAGTCTTGTAATAAGTGAAAATGACGAATAATCTTTTGAGGTACTCTTTTCTTTTTACTTTCCACTTTATTAGACTTAACACTTTTCCATCTAGACTGTCCACATTTAGGGCAACAATCAAAATTCTCATTCTCTTTTCAATATAAGATGCAGTCATTTGGACATGCGTCAATTTTTCGATAATTTATCAAACATCTTTTTAACTTCATAGAATGATGAAGGTAATGACTCACCTTCTGGAAGCAACTCCTTACAACATTAACAACATGTCAAAATGCTACATTGGAAAGGGAACTTTGACTTTCGGACCAAAAAGTACACCCAAAGTTAATTTTAGGTCCAACACTTAAAAAAATGAATTTGAAGTCCTAATTCTATTAACTATTAAATTTACTATCCCTTTTGTTATCCCCCAATAATTTCCCTAAAAACCCCATTGAACCCTTGGGTTGAATTAAGACCCCTCTTCCAAGAAATGCAACCTCATCCTTGCCAAGAACCTAGGTTTCCTTCACACATCGGCATTTTCCCAATGACTCTCCTTCGTAGTGCGTAGTGTCCTCTGGTTGCAGTGTCCACTCCCCCTGGCATACCCAACCCACCCCATCCCCTTTCCCATGCCCCCTTCCCCCTCTGATGGGTGCTCCCCCCATGCAACCCCCCATCGCCTACCTGTCCCCCCCTCCCCCTCCACCGGGCGCTCCATGCCCCAACCCCCACCCCGCCCATGCCTCCTCCCCCTCCCTTGCATCTTCTTATTACATAGGTGTAAACTCTGCTCATGTGTTTCAAATTTGGACTAGGAATTGGACAATTTAAGAACAAGAGTATTTCAATCGTTCTACCCTCCATACCATTTGAAACTCACAGTTCATCCCATTTTTGGACCGACATTTTTTTTCATTTCTGGACTTGAAGTTAAGTTTGATAAGTCAAAAGATCGGAAATTAAATAGGTGGTATCAGTTTGGACTGGGTGTTGATTCCACCACATTCCAAAAGAGAGAAGTGGATGTAAATGGTTTTTTACTGCTACATAATGATATTCAAGAGATGACTGGAGGGTTTTCCTTGAGACTCTCATTGTAAGACCTCAGATCTTTTGTCTTTCTTACAGAATCATCACCAGTAGAAGATGTATTATCATTGTCAGTTTTCCCTCGAATCATCCGACAATCTACAATAGAGTATGAAATTTAACATTTTCAATATGAATTGGGGATGATAGGTTCAACTTTTCCTACGGCTAGATCAATTTGCTGGAACTCCCTACTCCGACTCCCTGAGAGTACTCTAAATTATAGAACTACATATTGTTCGAGAAAGGAAATGTTAATTTGAATAGTCCTTTACACACATTAGTGTTTTTTGCAGGCGAATATGTTTCACATTTTATGATTACGGGTAGGTGAACAATCCCGTCGGCCGAAAGGTATCCAGTACAGATCTACGGATGGTGAGTGAAGCTTAGCAAAGTTAGAGCCTACTGGATACTTGCATTGAAAATCATATAAGATGTCCATCGTATATGTCACCATTCTCTGCAGTCCTTAGCACACGTTTAGCAAATTTTTTTTTAAGTTAGCCTAACATATACAAAAAAAAAGAGTATAAAGAGCATTAGCTAACGGCCGGCGAAGTCACATTAGAAAATGATATGAGATTATGACTGTTGACATCAATCCTTGAAGTCTTCCATATGTTTCCAAATTCCATTTCAAGGTGAATCTACATTTTTTAGTTTTAAACAATATGTTCATTTTTAATGAGAGATTGGTATTTTCACACACACACTCTCTCTCTCTCTCCAACGTTGGAGGGGACAGATTGCAACTCCCTCCCTTTCTCTTCTTGAAAGGATATTTTATATTTTGTCACTCTATTGAATAGTTTTATTCACTAGATAACAGAATATTCTAGTCATTCTCATAGTCTACTAACTCTAGAGATATGACTTATTAATTTAAAGATTTTAGGGGTATAGAAGTTTTCGAGGTATAATGAAAATATCATAATTTTCAGGGGTGTGCATGTTATTTTTTCTCTTTTTTCTTACGAAATATACGAGACACATTTCTCTACATGATCTCTACATCATCGATGTCCCCGCGTTGTTGAAGGCGCGCTAAAGCCGAACAACTCAAGGATTTCAATATATTTAATTCATCCGATAGATCTTCTAGGGCTTTAAGCGGACCGTTCAAAGAAGTGTTAATTTTTTGTTTATTAAAAATAGATTAGCAATCCTCATTTATTACATTTGGATTTGTATATGGTCATATATATGCATATAGATACGGATATCTGGTATTTTCCGTGGCCCATGAGCAAGAAACATAGTAAGTCATCCTGTTTATGGATGATGACCAAGGAATAGGTATAATGAAAAAAGATGACGTGCTTAATTACAGGGAGAAATGTCGATATAGGTCTACAACTACGGAAAGGAAAAAGAGTATACCAAGGAATTAGATGTAGAGTCTAAGAAGTCAGAAGTCATGCATAGAACTAGTGACCTTGGATTGACGGTGACCGGTTGACGGAGTCGGGATATCTTCCGAGGGGCAAAATTCTGTCCTTTTGCCGGCGGATCCTTCACGTACGAAGGCAACCAACAAAGAGTGCTTAATTGGACTCCCTAACGCTATATATACGCCGACCGTTCTTCTGCTTCTGAGAATCTGAAATGCAAATCAACTCGCGTCGGAGATCAAGT
Source organism: Colocasia esculenta (assembly GCA_014218235.1). Taxonomy (NCBI): domain Eukaryota; kingdom Viridiplantae; phylum Streptophyta; class Magnoliopsida; order Alismatales; family Araceae; genus Colocasia; species Colocasia esculenta. The sequence goes on from CM024760.1 coordinate 63,047,312, forward strand.
TCGATCGGGTGCAGAAGAAGGGAGCCTAGCTTCTCTATCTCTCTCTATCTCTCCCATCCCAGGTGATCCAGTCTGCATATTGCAGTACACGTTCCAGTTTGCCAGTGTAATACATGGCGGGTCTCCTCCCCAGCTATGGCGTCATGGTAGGTCTGGCGTTTGCTCTGGTTTCGGCACCACTAGCTTGGGCCGGAGTTGGAGCAGAGCTGGGCCATCCGGGTTCGGACGTCGCTTCCGAGTTCGCGGGTTTGTCTTCAGCTTTGCCATCTTGCCGTGGGAACGTTATCACTGCTCTTGATATATCATCATAATAATCTCTCTCTCTCTCTCTCTCTCTCTCTGATCTCTCTCTCTCTCTCTCTCTCTCTCTCTATATATATATATATATATATATACTATGGATAAATTAATAATTATAAACATCTCAGCAAGAACCGGGAGAAAATGGACGCCTGCGACCTCAGCAACAATGCGATCATAATGCACACGGACGGGCTGAAAGATACGACGCCGGTCCTCGACAGCGCGGAGACCAGCAGGGGAGCCGTTCCAGAATGGCAGGACGACGCCCACTCGGGGCCGCAGCCCAAGGCTGAAGAGATACGGAGGGATGTGGAGATGCCGCGGAGCGAGCTAGCAGCTGCCCCGGAGCCCTCCCCCAGCGGTTCCACCACCCTTGCCGTCTCGGGCATGATGTGCGTCGGCGTGGCTCTCCTCGGTCTCGTCATGGCTTGAGGAGGATAGTCAAGATCTCCGGGCAACACAGCTAAACATCTCTTTCTCTCTTTGACGATGTTTTCACTTAATACCATCATATATATGCATTTCCGATAAGAGTGCCGTCATATGTATGTCATGGTAATGAAAGGGTCCGGCTACGTACGGTGCTCTGCATGCTTGTAATAGCTTCTGCACAGCGTTGCCTGTTTAACCCTCTATATATATATATATAGATATATATATATATATATATATATATATATATACGAGTTTCCACAGCTAATTACCATCGTTAACCATGGCGCACATAGCATCAACGCGGCCGCTTGCTTCCTGGCCGGATGTGAAGCCATGCAGTTCTTCAGATATCTCACATACTTTTTTTTTGAAATAAAACATGCAGCAAGTTCAGCACCGGTCAAATATATTCCACCCCAGCAGAGTGAAATGTGCTCATTCTCCGAGACCTGTCATAGAATTTTATATTAATAAAAAATGTTTTGAGATATCTCACATACCAATGATAAGAATGTTTTGAAATATTTTAGTAATATCCGGATACTATGAAGAAAGGGTCAAGGATCACGTCTGCTTGCTTTTGGATTGATAACTATCCGATTATCAGTTAATGCGTTACATTCTTAATATTTAATATAGAGAAAATGGTATTTAAATTCCGGATATTTGGTTACGTAACTATTTATTCATCCGCCTTTCGTACAATAAGTATCTTGTTCGTAACATAATTTCTATGTAACATTGAGTACAAACTAATATATGAATGCCTAACTGATGTGGTTTGCTCGGACACGATCGTTCGGGCCTAAAGAGAAGAAGACCACATTGGTTCCAAATTAATCTTAGGGTAGAAATTGGCGGTGCCAAATAAGTGTTTGGCTTGGCTCTATCCGTCTCAACTTCCTCAAAGAGATCGGTCCCAAAGATGTGGATTCTGATAATAACCTTTTGATGGTCAAATCAATGAATAAAAGGAAATTGTGTATCTGGAATTAAACACCTAAATATTATACAGTAATTGAGAAAGCACACTAGGTTACCCTAAATAAAGGAAATAATTATACAAGTATGAAAGGAAAAGACTTCTCTGCCTTTGTATCAATATATAGTTTATTCAATGTGACGTATAATTGTAACAGCCCCAACGTCCGAACCCCCGGCTCTCACCAAGAATTCGACCGCTGGCACCGCCGCCCGCGGGCCCGAAGACTTAGAAAGGCTAACAGACTAATCTAATAAAATATGTAACGAAAATTAAATGACAATAACGAGCACTAGAAATGTACTAACAAGTAAAGTAAAACATCCACTACAAATACGAGTCTAGTACAGTCCCAAGTAACAAGTACAAGTGCTGTAAGAAAAGGGGATAACATATACCTTAGGGGCATACTCTGAGGGTGAAGAACCGAGAAATACTGGGGAGCACTGCTAAAGGTAAGCTCTGTCTACTACGACCCTGTCTCCTCTGCCCATTGTGGAGGGTACTGCTGTGAAGCCTCACATGAAAAGGAGGGAATGAGCTTCACGAAGAAGCCTAGTAGGAACTATCAATATCCCCCTAGTTCTAACAAGCAGAATAGATATATGTTTAACAGAAAGTAAGCAGACAATCTATTCTACTAACAGAGTAAGTGCGAAAGCGGGAATTAAACTACATGGCCATCGGTCTAAATACGCTGGGACCAGAAAGACGTGTAAACACAGCACGGGACCGAACCCCAGGGCTATAAACACAGACAGAGAAAATTGTCTGGACAAAGACACTAGCCAAAGAACAACTACCACTAGTCCACCGGTCAGGAGCGTCTCGCGCCTCACCCTCGACCACCAGTTCATGTCTACAACCTCCTGTCGGAGTGAGACGCGGAACAAAAAGTAACCACACAATTGTCGTAGTCTGGACGGACTACGGTCCATCGCTTGGCCCCTCTAGATGGTATCGAAAACACGTAGAGTGAGACAGTAAGAAAGACCAGCTGATCTGCGCCGGAACAACACCCAAAACCACCTCGGCATACTAGACTCAACTAAGAGAGCTCTCAAATGACTCTACACCGTTGTCCCCACCATTTTCCCCTTAGCTCTAGAGTCCGTAACTCGAGCACTCCCGCCACCATGAGAACTCTCTCAACCGGTGCGGGGACAGGGGGTCTTAGGTAACGATAACAACCTCTAACGGGACAAGCCCTCAAGTACTTAGCATCAGGTGAACGACTAGTGTAGGACCATGCTAGGAAACACACAGGTGCCAAGAAACTAGAGACGCAGCGAAAAGAACTCCAAATAGGTCGCCATTCACTCTCTGTCTGAGAAGGCGACAGAGTCACTGTCGCTTTCTCAAAGGAGGCGACACAAGGGCTGTCGCAACTAGAATGTGACACCCAATTGGTCGTGACCTAGATCAGAAGGCGGCGGGGGAAGTGTCTCTATCTGAGTCGCGACAAGGACCTTGTCGCAACCACAGACAGAAGTCCAGGTGTCCACCTGAGACCCTACACGACCCCACACTAAGCCAGGTCTGAAGGTGACGGTCACCCTGTCGCAACCTGAACGCAACAGAGTGAGCATCCTACCAGACCAGAAGGCGACAGGGAGATACGTCGTATTCTGGATCACGACAAGAACCTTGTCGCGACCATAGATGGAGGCCTGGGTGCCAACCCGAGACCTCCCAAAACACCCGTAGACGACAAATCTGGTGTACAGAGAGGGAGAGGAGCATGGAGAACCATCAAAACATATGTTACGAACACAAACCACCCCCATCCACACCCATGCATGCCAATGTGAGTGATCTACACTCATTAAACCTCACATGCACACATGATATCATTCAACCTTCACCTCCAATTCAAGAATAAGAATAGCCTCAAACATGCAAACACAACCTAGCATGGATACTACAAGACATAAAGAAGGTAAATAGAGGCCCTAGCATGCTATAACTAGGGGGAAGTTGACGGTCCCTACCTCAAATAGAAGAGTCAACCCGTTGGGGTCTTCTCGTGTGCAAGGCCACCTCCTCCTTGCTCCAAGCTCCACGCTCACACTATCCACGAGCGATGTACGTCCTCCTACACACTGAAGGAGAGGTCACCACCACAAAGAGGAAGCCACCATGCCGGAGAGGTGCTCCACACCGAAGAAGCCACACCCCTCACCAAGCACACTCCCAAAGCCCTCCCACCGATAAGATGCACACAAAGAAGGTTGGAGTGTAACGGCCCCGACACCCGGACCCTCGGCTCCCACTAAGGATCTGACCATTGGCACCACCGCCCACGGGCTTGAAGTCCCGGAAGGGCTAACAGATCAGTCTAACAAGATATGTAACGGAAATAAATAATAACTAAATGTACTAAAAGTACCAACAAGTGAAGGAAGGAGTCCAACACGATGTACAAGTCTAGTACAGTCCCAAAGTAGTAAATTACAAGTGCAGAAAGTAAAGGGGATAATAGGTCCCTTTAGGGCATACCCCGAGGGTGAAGTACACAGAACTAGGGAACACTACTCACGGAAGACGCCGTCTACTACGGCCCTGTCACCTCAGCTTGCCGCGGAGGGTGCTGCTGTGAAGTCTCACTTGAAAAGGAGGGAATGAGCTTTACGAAGAAGCCCAGTAGGGACTACCAATCTCCCACTGGTTCTAACAGCAGAATAGATTTATATGTGCAATAATTAAGCAAAGCAGTAAATCTATCCTACTAACAGAGTAAGGTGCGGAAGCATAATGAAACTACACGGTCTAGGGTCTAAGCTAAACGTTGGGAATGAAAACCCGTGTAAAACAATGACACTGGGAAGAATCCAAGGCTGTAACACAGACAGTGAACAACTGCCTGGACAAAGACACTAGTAACCGAAACACTACACTAGTCAACCAGTCAGGTGTGCCATGTGCCTTACCCTCGACCGACAATCCTTGTATAGCACCTCCTGTCAGAGTGAGACGTGGAACAAGGTAACCACAACTGCCATAGTCTGGCCGAACTACGGTCCCACGCCTGGCCCCTCTAAATGGTTCCGAAACCACGTAGAGTGAGGCAGTGAGAAAAAAGACTAGCTGATCTGCGCCAGAAGAGCTACCAACTACTGCGGCGTCCCAGACTCAACTAAGAGAGCTCTACAAATGACTCTACGCCGCTGTCCCCACAGTTTTCCCCTCTGCTACCAGAGTCTATGACTCGAGCTCGCCCGCCGCCCGGAGAACCCCCTATAACAGGCGCACGGGGACCGGGGGTCCAGGTAACGGTAACAACCTGTCTCATGGACAAGCCCTCAAGTGCCTAGCACCGGGCGAAAGACTAGAGTAGCACTGCACTAGGAACAACATAGGTGCCAAGAAACAAAGTCGTAGCGAAAGAAGAACTCCAAACAGGTCGAAAGACTAGGGTAGCACTGCACTAGGAACAACATAGGTGCCAAGAAACAAAATCGTAGCAGAAGAAGAACTCCAAACAGGTCGTGAAGTCCCTTCTCTATCTGAGAAGGCGACACACAGGCAGTCGCTACCTGAAGGCGACACCCTGTCTGTCACGACCTGGGCCAGAAGGCGACAGGAAACCTGTCGCGACCAGGTCGTAACAAGGGCATTGTCGCAACCACAGCCAGAGGCTCAAGTGACCACCTGAGACCTCCTACCACATATGGTGAAAACCCGAATAGACGGAGACAGCCACCCTATCGCGACCAGAACGTGACAGGGTGGGTGTCGCTTCCTCAAACCGAAAGGCGACGTATCGGGTTGTCGCGACCTGGGTCGCGACACCAACTGTGTCGTGACCGCAGGTTTTGCACACCTGAGGACATCACCTTCATGCCATGCAACACCAAAATGAGAAATACAAGGGGAGGGGAGCATGGATAACGGCTTACACATGTAAAAAGAGTACAAACTACCCTTATAAACCCCCATGCATGCAAGGAAGATGAAGCTACACTCAATAAACTCACATGCACACATGGAACTTTCAACAACCATACCCCATCCCAAGCATGAATCAAGCACCACAAGAATCATACATGCATTCCTCATGATCCACAGAAAGCATGCAACACCTAACATGATCTCTAGGCTTGGAGAAGGGGTTTGGAGCCGTACCATGCTAGAACTAGGGGAAGGTTTAGGCATCCCTACCTCAAAACGAAGATCCACCCTAATGGGGCCTTCTCTTAGGCATGCAACCCTCCTCCTCGCTCCAATCCCCGCAGAGACGCCGTCTATGAGCCACGAATGCCCTTCACAAGCCGAGGAAGAGGATCACCATGGAGATGATGCCACAAAGAAGAAGAAAGTTGAGAAGGGAGAACTCAACCCAACACACAATGCCAACACAAGAGTATCCCAACACACCTACCTTCACAAGCTACCTAAAGACTTCTCTCCTCCAAGCTCTCCACGGAGCACAGGCAACAGGGTTTGGGGAAGGAGAGGAACAACCGAAGGAAGGAGAAGAAGAGGCTGTTCTCAGGCCTGTGACCATTTAAGCTTCGGAGATGAGAACGCGACAACTTGACTATCGCGTTCACTCAAGTGAATGCGACGGCCAACCCGTCACGATCCCATGGTCAAGGTCAACCTGACAGACGGAAGCACCACGCGTCACCCTTGCAACCCTGACACCATGAACGAGACACCTGACCCGTCGCGTTCATCATGTCTATGGTTGACACTTGTCCTGTCTATCCCGATAGCAAAATGACAAGGACGCATGCTGCGGTCAGAGGCTAAACGCGACAGCATGCCCATTGCGTTTCCAAACAGAACGCGATGGTCATCTTGTCGCCTTCACAAGGCGACAGCCCAAACTAGCTGACCAAGGGAAAGGAGGGATGTTACACGGAGCAAGGAAGGGAAAAAGAAGAAAGGGGCAGAAGAAGGCAGATTTGATGGCCCTGCCTTTATAGGCCACGGACCTGAGAACGTGACAGCATGGTGGTCGTCTTCATTAATGAACGCGATGGCCATCATGTCATGACCTCAAAGTTATAGTTAGACCTGACCATCCGACCCGACACTTGTCACCCTCGCAGGCCTGACACCATGAACGCGACACCAGACATGTCGCCTTCAACTGACAGTGCCTTGACATGTGTCCCAACTATTTCAACAGCAAGGTGACAAAATGCATCATGCGGTCAGAAGTGGAACACAATGACATGCCTATCGCATTCAGGACAGAAATGCAACAGACATCTCGTCGCCTTCAGAAGGCGACGGCCCGATATGTCGCTACCTTTATCAGAAAGTGGCTGAACAAAGAGAAGGGATGTTATAATAATATTCATTAAATATATCATATTTAATCCCTTTGAATAAGGAATCCAACGAATAAAATGACTCGCCAATCCGAAGTCCATAGAAAAACTTATGATCAGTTAAGCAGACACTACGTAGTTTGTCCTTGGGAAAGAAGAGCACGACTCTATGTGTGTCACGACCTGGTTGCGACCAAAAGCCTGTCGTCTTCTGGATTTTGATGCAACAAGGGTCATGTCGTATTCTGGTTGCGACATGTTCACCCGTCATGATCTCAATATGACTTTTGGGTTGCCTTCTCCACCTATTTCCAACTCCGACTTGGATTGGGTTTGACATAAGGATCTTTGAAAAATGAAAAAAAATTGTATACTAATCCAAATTAGATGAAACCATGTTTGTTGGTCAGGGGAGTTCCTATCAACCTACAATGATGAGGAATTAGGAAACATTAGTCATTTGACATGATAATAAGAAAGTGTCATTGTCTATGTAGATCTAACACAGTCAGGTTCAAAATAGTCAAACACTCAATATACTCCATAAAAATTTCTAAACTAGGTGTTTACGAAAAGTAGACTCAAAGAGGAACATTATTCATGTTGGATGCTTGATCTATAAACAACTCAGACTAGAGGTAGAAGACTCATAAAACAGTGCAAGGGTTTAACATGACAGAAATAACACTATGATGATGTTGGATTTAACTCGATGATCCATAATATTAAATTTAGGAAAAATAGTACAAGCATGATTTGAACATATGTATGCAATCATGTACATGTTTAATTAAGATTTGGCTTAGTAACTACCTACCTTTATGCAATAAGAACAAGTCATCCTAAAAAAAATCCCTAGATCGATAGATTGGAGAGGAACGCCTAATACACACAAAATACAGTGTAAAAATTGGGCAAAATATATCATATGAAGCTAGACTTGAAGATATTTCTAGAGGTATATGGCGTTAGGAAACTCAAGGTACGTACGAGTTTAGGCTATTCCTTCCATCCCTTGGGGATTTCTCTCCCAATTTGTCATGGAAACACATTAGGAAACATATTGTAGTTGTATCCATGAATTGAGTTCAATTTGGTGTCTAATAAATATGGATTGGGTGAGAACTTAACCCATTATTCTCCTTTAGTTAAAATTTTTGAATTTAGGTTCATTTTCCTATTTTGAATTTATTTGTTGCCCAAGAGACATCTCTTGGCACATTTCTATCATTGGAATATTAATACCCCTTGTTTGAAGTCTATGAATAGTTTTTTACTTTTATTTGTAACCCCTTTATGTACATATGACAATGTATTTTCGACTTATTCCTTAATTATGATAATAAGTCACAATAATTCTTAAACATGGTCCAAAATATTTTTATTGGTCTAAATTTCTTCACGGGTCATTAGAGATTATTATTTAAAGAACAACTATGATTTTTATGAAATTTTTAAATATATTTTTACACATGCGATAATGATGTGTATGCATTTAACTAGTTTTAGATTATTAAATGCCCATATTTTTCATTTATCCCTAATTTTATATTACCAAAATCTTCGGGGTGTTATAGGACATCACCGAGTAGAAAAAATCTTGGAGCTTGTTGCCTGGTCTTCATCGCCTCGTCACAGTCCTCAGGTGGCATAGGACATCAACCCTGTCACGTCCCAACAATTACGCAACAGATATTATTGATTAATTAAAGTCGATATCCCGAGACGTGAACAGTCGACAAATAAGCCTATAGCTAGCACGCACTAAATGTATAACAACATACATCATCATAGGGCCCAAATATTGAACTCAACTAATCTTTTATTCAAATCTCAACGCATTGTATTCCAAATGGATACTATTACAGGACTAAGGTGGCGTTTGATAACACTTAATTAAAATGTCTAAAGTCTAATTTGCTATCTATTGTCTTAATCTGAAATTTAATAAGTACTTAAAATATATTAGACGTCTATTAAGAGTTGTTTGATAACCAACTTAATTGAGATCTGAATTAATATATTTTTTCACATAAATATCTTTATATGCTCAAGAATATGTCTAAATTTATTTTTTATTTCCCATAATTTTATATATGCATCTCTCAACTATCTTATAATTACATATAAGTCCATAATTTTTATATATTACATAAACACCCCTATATACTTAAAAATATCCATAAATTTGTAGTTTTTATTCTATATTTACTAAAGTTAAAAGAGTATGGTATTTGTATATAGTACACTTTTTTTAATTACATATAAACACCTAATATTTTATATATTACAAATATACCTCTACAAATATTGAAAATATTCACTAAATCAAAGAAAAGTTACATAAAACATTAGTTAATGTTTCAATTGTCTCAAAAAAAATTACATATAACAATAGCAACAAATACATAGGTTGTGTGCTATATGAATCCTATACATCTCGGTCTCCCTTCGAGGGAAGGGAATTCACTCAACTTGTAAAGTCTATACTTTCTGATCCTTCTTTGCCACCTCTATCTGGTAACCACAACAGCTCTTTTGTGGATTTAGCACCAGCTCCTTTACCTCCTCAACCGGCTTTGGATAATATGCTTCAAATTTCTGTCAGAACATTTCTTTCTGAGTGCAATGGAGATAGACCTGTTCAACAAAGAACACCATCAAAAAACCTTGAAAAAATTCAAATGGAGCTAGACTGGAAAAACTGTAGCTCTGGGATTAAATAAAGACATACAAGAACTACCTCCCACAGCAACAGCAGATAGTTACTTGGATTTCTATTCCCTTCTTTTAATTTCTCATCAGATGCCTTCAGAATCACATTATATTCATGAAACCATAAAGTGACTATTACACTTTCCAAGACGGATGACAATAAAACACAAAAAAAGTTAAGCACAATTATCAATTGCTTCTGGTGAATTGCATAACCATGAAATCATATTGGATAAGAAACATATAAAATAGGAAAAATGAGAATAAAACTTAAGTCAATAAAGAAGGTTTTTGCAAAGAAAGTAGAAATTATGTTTTGGCCAGACAAGCTAAGCACATAACAGGCTTCAGTTTTTTCTTTTGAGGAAAAGTGGAGCATGCCACCAACTTATTAAATAAATAGAGGTAATACGATCAGCAGAGAGAGGAGTGGTTCTTCTACCTTGTCAAAACAGAGGTAGTATAACCACCAGGCTTCATATTCACATGGTACTATACCTCGCAGATGAAAGAATAAAAAAAAACACAATTATCACCTGGGCCATTCTCCTCACTAGAATAAAAAAGTAACTGCAGGCCAAGACAGATGCCCAAAAATGGTCGATCTTTCTCCATATGTGTACGAAGTGCTTCAGCCATCCTGAGAAAGTTTCCCAGGACCAGAAAAATTCAGTAACTTGCGAACATAAGAAGATTATGTGATTTCAATAAACGAAACATGTACACCTCATTGCTGTTGCAACGTACAAGGACTTATTAGCACTTTTGGTGATAAAGAATAAGAAATATTGTGCTAAAAAGTTAGAAACAGATTAGTACCCATTTTGATTCAACACCTTCATTGCTGCTGCAAATGCACCAACACCAAGAAAAATAAGGCGATCAGTGCTGAGAATATCCTCTGGTTTTTGCACCTGCACAAGTGAAAATTTTGGAAATTATTTCTACAAACTCTCATAAAACATAATATAAGTTTTAAGGGACTTTCGACAACGACCAATAGATCTCCCAACAGAAGCAATCACAAATTATGTGTTAAAAAATTGTGCACACGGATAAGCAAAAGTTGTGATAGTTTGCACTCCTGTCAGCTATCACATTTATCTAGTTTTACATGCATTCAGCATTTTCATACTGAGGTTGCAAACTTGCAACCCAGTTCTTTTTTACTCTGCACAGGAAAGAGAGGGGTGCATTGATCCAGCCACATATTCAAACCAAGGAAGCGAAGTTTCACCAGGTGGATTATTTTGACTGTGTGATAAATGCAAATGATGGCACAAGAAATGAATGCATGCAACACCTGATTCAACCACAGAAGGATGGAATGGGGCAGATTTTGTGCAGGAAAGCAGAAAAGAGTAGTGCTTGAACAATATTATGAAGAAATGTTCATAAAGTCCGCTACATAGAAATGCTTGCACAATTAGAATTCCATAATAGGAAGCAGTCATGTGCAAACAACGTGTTAAACTCTATATTGTGGTTTAGTCCCTTATTGGAAGTCCATGGGAGTGTCACCTCTATATATGTAGATAATTTCCTCAACACAATGCCTATGTTTTGGGTTAGAGTTTGGATCTTTAACAAGGTATCAAAGTCAGTTTACCCATTGGATCGTCTCTTTGTATGTGGACATTTGTCCCTACCCGTGTTGCGCCACCGGTTGGTTCAGTGCGAGGGAGGTGTTGTGGTTTAGTCCCATATTAGAAACATAGGAGTTTCACCTCTATATGATTGTTGATCATTCAGTTTCATGTTCTCCTCAGTGTCCTGGCTTTTGGTAATTCTTTTTAATTCTTCTGCTGACAGGTAAGTAACATGGTATGTAATAGAATCAGGTTCATTCATTGAGATGCCCCCTGTGCTCACGAACAGCCCAGATCCTTACAACAATGATAGAAGACAGCAACAATATAACATGAAAGTGGTGGCAGCTCATGAAAAAAACCCAATATGATTGTGCAGGCAAAAAGGAAGCTGGAAATCAATTGGGTTCTAACAACTTGCATGAGAAACTTGACCTCAAAGAAAAGCTTGATATCAGCTAGAAGAAGAGAATATCTATGGAGCAAGTAAAAAAGAAATCACTACATTCCATCAAGAGATGAGAGCTCTAACAGACCGCATTGATATTGATTGATCACAAGAATTTGTCAATTTGGCTTCTAATATATTGATTGATCCAATGCAGCTTCTTTTTATGTGGACAATTTGAAATCGGAACCAACCCGCATATCTAATGTTGATGGAGAAATATTTATTGCAAGATGATTATAAGAAAGTAATCTTATTGGTTGAGGGGACCTCATAAGATTCTTCTCTCTTTCTCAGTCAATAAGTTTATTTTATTGCAATCCACATCAGTTTTATTGCGACATGTATCTTGCAATAAATATCTCTGAAAGCTTAAATTCCATTTCCCATATCCTTTTGGAGTTAATTTATTTTACATCTGTTTCCATGATCCTAACCTGAGAACTGCTTGTGAGCAGCAGATGGGGCATTAGATGACCCTCGAAGAATCATACTGCTGTTATGAGAAAAACGACCAGAGGCCTAGCGGTTGAGGTAAATTTTGATCAAAACTCCTTCCTCTTTCGGTTCAAAAGCAAGGTGGTGGTTAACCAATCAGGTTCGTAAACGTCAGGAAACTACTAAGATGAGAAACATTATTTAAAATCACGTTAAAACACTTTCGAAAGTATGCTACTTGATCATTTCAACCACCCCAACTATTTCTACCTTGATCGTTTCAATCACGTTAAAACAGTACCAAATGTGAGCTAGACGGCGATCAAACTAGAAAATTCCAACAACAATCTCCAGAAAGATGCCGAACAGAAAAAAAAAAACTACAAGTTAGATGAACTATCCCACGACAAGAAAGAAAACGGACTAGCGGAAGAGATAACAGGGGAACGACAAAATCTAGACCGCAATCCGAATTACATCTCCAGCAAAAACGTCCTCGAGAGGAGCACGCGAAGAGCAAGCAACCGACGAAACAGACCGACAACTCCAACGCGACGTCCAGACCAACAAAGACGCAACAAAATGACACGGACACGTGAACCCTAAGAATCAAGAACGACGTAGAGAGAGGAGACGGGGCAGGACGCCTACCTGGAGGTAGAGGAGGACGACCGCCGCGCCCTGGATCCTCTCGTAGTCCCGGAACCACGACCGAAGAAGGGATCCCGCCGGAGATTGGGGAGGCGGAGGCGCGTTCAGGGAGAAGCAGCAGGCGTGTTCGTGCCGAGAGGGAGAAGCAGCAGAGACCGCGGAGGAACCCGCCGGAGGAGGTGCCCTCGCGAGGATGGGGGAGGCCGAGCAGGGATCTGAACAATAAAAAGTGCCCAAGCCTCACTTTTTTTTAAGATGTAATTTAAGATAGAAGATATCTTTTTAGACATGTATTAAGATATTTTACCAAACAATCTGAATTTTTAATGTCTAACCACTTCAGATATTAGAGATCTACTAAGGGTTATCAAACAGACCCTAAGACTCAATAAAAGCAAAAGTACATAATACCTCACTTCCTACTACATTGTTCTAACACTCAAAATAAACTAACTATAGATAGACTCGTGTTTGGATCGCTGTTCACTCGGACGCATTCCCATCCTCGTATTGCTCTTCCTCTTGGACTTCATAGTCACCTAGATTGGGTAAAAGTAGGGGATGTGCAAACTAGCCCAGTAGGATTTATATCTCAATGTGCGGGCATTGATATAAGTGATTAACATTTTAGAACTAGGCAAGTACGATGAATGATATGCAAGTACGAATAAAACACGTTAGAACAAGATATATAAAACAAGCTAGAGAGAGTGATTATGATAGAACAAAATTTGTGAACAAGATGACAAGATAGAACTAGCAATAGATCACTTTGTACAAGCACGCAAGATTTCACTTGATGTCAAGAACGCAAGATATCACTAATTGCATTAAATGCATGATGGCCATATCACGCAAGCAAGCAAGCACGAGCACGACCATGTAACACTAATCAGGCACGTAGACACTAATGTACACCAAGAAAAGATCCATTAAGAATGTACACTAGGACACGTGTATGTGGTTATTGTATCTATCATTCAATAAGCAAGCAAGACTCCCAGCGCAGATGCAACGCCAGTAATCATTATACCCCATGGTTAACAGTATATCTATGACTTGCCGTCATTGGGGCTAGATTGGAGCCCTTGGACACACGCCGTGCCCTGTCAGCATCTCATGTAAATTTTTAAATGTAGATACCCACATTCATTAATAATGGCCAATGAGAGTTTCAATAAGTAAGCATGTGTAATGTCATATTCATGAGGATGATGGGAACAAGTAATAAGTGATTGAACATGATTTCATGATAACAATGGTCAAGAGATAAATTCGGCAGCATAACGGTACGATTTGTACTTTGGTTAAATCTTTACATTAATGGCTTTAGTCTAGATTGTCAATCACACTCACGAGAACAAGAAGAGAAAAGAAGTGCACGCTATCTTTAGGGAACTTCAATGGTACAACCAACTCGTCGGCCATGTGGGAATCCATGGTCAGAGGAGATTTACAGAGGCCTTGGAGAAAAGGTCGCTAGTCTACCGATTCAGAATGACCGATAGAGAGTTTCCAGTTTCCCAAGAAAGGGGCTGCCTAACAGTGCGAGTGTGTAGTGCGGTACGCGTGTCTCAATTCACAAACCATCGGTCTCAGACTCGCGGAAAACACTTTAACATGATAGCATGAAGTGAAACTATGCACTTAACTAAACATGGATTTCATGATTTTTAAGATAACAATTCATCATTTAAGAAGCTAGAACAGTTCGAAGAGTTAATCAACAATCACATGAATAGTCACGTCATTAAGAAAGTAATTAGAATAATGTTCATGTATTTAAAGATTTTTCAATGGGTTAAACACTTTTAAGCCATTAAAATAACCACCATGCATTAATCGGACCCAAGACATGTGAAATACACACTAAATATTACATTAACCAGACCTCGGATATAGTGGTTAGGTTTGCAAGGAAGTAAGTGGGGTTAAGTGATAAATCCTATGATCGTGACAGGGGCATATAAGGATAGCAACAGGGCTGTAAGGCCCGGGGTCAGGTCGCGACAGGTGCACATAAGGAAGGCGACAGGGGCGGTCAGGCCCGGGTCAGGTCGCGACAGGTGCATATAAGGAAGGCGACAGGGTGTTGTCAGGCCCGGGTCAGGGCGCGATAGGCCAAAACAAGGGTCGCGACGGGTCGGGACTAGAAAGCGACAGGGTGTTGTGAGGAACGCGACTGGGCGGTCAGATCAGGCAGCACGATCGCGACGGAGCGCTGCGTCGCGATAATATAGCGACAGTGCAGGCTGTCGCGATGAGACCTCAGAACGCGGCCTATCGGGTCGTCGCGTTCACAGGGTCTGCGCCTGACTCTGACAGAGCAAGGACATGTTCTTGGATTGCGGTCCAGAACTGCCATGTATTGACACAGGGTGCTTCCGAAATAGAGAACAAATTGTACAGTTTATGAAAAATAACGAAACTAGTTTTAAAAGAACCTAGACATACAAAGGTACTTCCAGTAAATAAGAATTAGAAAATAAGGATGGTTTCGATAGGCTTTGATTAAGTCGAACACAACATCAGACCAAGTGTAACCTGAAACTGTAGTTTCGTGCAGTAACCCTATTACCACGCTTATAACTCTCTAACCAATGACATTTAGATGAAACATTCAACACAAAACCTAAAAAGGACAACTAGTAGAATAACTTTCATGTTATGAATTTACTCTAATTCGGTCTTGAATCATATTCTACATACAAAGAACGAGAAAAGCCCTAACAGTGCACGACTTTGGCAAAATGCTTATAATTCAAAATCTACTAAATGGAATTCGATGAAACCAGTGGGAAACGAAAGTTAACTTGATGATCTACACATTGGTATAGGATAGTTAAGATTTGGACCGAGAAAACCTACCTTTGGGTTGATGAAGTCTCGTTCTTCAGAAAACCCGTGTTCAGACCACTGTTTGAAGAACGCTTAAAACTCCGTGTATACTGCATGGAATTTGGGCATTCCACTTGGGTTAGGAAGTAGACTTGACCCTCTTTCCAGGGGTATAAGCCTTGCACGATGGGATTTAGGTTTGGCCTACCTTAGCTCGACACCAAGATGATGGTTTGTGCAGGTTGCAGCAGACGAAAAGGGAAGAAGATGAGCTTCTTGTGGTCGATCCACAGCTCCCTAGCCACCAAGAACTCCTCCACATGACCCCAGCAAGTTCTAAAACTCGTACCTAGGGTTTGGTGAAGAGTATTTAGGTAATCATGGTGTTTAGGAGTCCTATTGTAACTAGGAAAGAAGGGTTGCGGGATTGGCATGTTGGTTTCCTATTTCTGATGATTTCTTCCTCAATTAGAGAGTCTTGGCCATCAAGAAACCCCCATAGGTGGGTAAGCACGAATTTGAGTTGCTAAAAGTGCATGTTTGCCTCCCAATTAAACCCTAATTTCACCTTTCTAATTTCAGCCTATTTAGAGTTATGAATTTCCATGCATTTTCTAGCTTTATTTGATTTTTAGGTCATATGTGATCCATTGGCCCAATTATGATATTGGGTCATTAATATATAATGTTGGAAGTCTCTCCAACACCTTTATTTAATTTTTGGTTGCGTCGCATTTCCGTGTTAACGGTTTTCCGACTTGTTTCCTAATTCGGATAATTGGTCACCATGTGATACTCACTTGGTTAATCGGATTTTTCATCGCACGAATTCCTTCGTGAAACCCTTAAGGATAATGTGTGGGGTTGATTTCCCATTTTTACGAATTTTTCCTATGTGATTTAGCACATACGATAATGATATGTATGTTTTAAACACCTTGAAATTATGGAAATTATTTATTTCCATTTATTCGAATTTTTATATAGTTAAAATTTCTGGGGTGCTACACCCTCCCCCTCTTAAGAGAATTTGGTCCCCAAATTCATGTATAGAAAATTATTGTACATGTGAGGTATACTTACTTGCGAATAGCTCCGGATATCTTTTGCGCATAGCTTCTTCGGTTTCCCATGTGTCGTCTTCATCCATGCGTTGATTCCATATAACCCTTACTAGTGGAATAACCTTGTTCCTTAGTTGGCGCAGTTCCCGGTCCACGATCTTAACTGGCTTCTCTTGATAGGTTCCGTCTTTGTTGAATTCCAAGAGTTCATATTCTATGACATGCCACGGATCTCGTACATACTTTTTCAACATGGATATGTGGAACACATTGTGTATTCCATCCATTTATGGTGGTAAAGCGAGACGATATGCCACCTCGCCGATTCTTTCAAGGATTTCGAAAGGACCGACAAACCTTGGTGACAACTTGCCTTTAATGCCAAAACGTCTGATCCCATGGCCTGGAGACACTTTCAAGAATACATGTTCACCCACCTAAAACTCTAGGTCTCTTCTTCTATTATCTGCATATGCCTTTTGTCTTTATTGCGCCACTGCCATTCTTTCTTTAATAAGTTTTACCTTCTCTGTGGTTTCCCTTATCATCTCGGGTCCTAGCATTTGTTTCTCGCCAACTTCATACCAGCATATTGGAGATCGGCAACTCCTGCCATAGAGTGCTTCAAATGGTGCCATTTGAATGCTGGCTTGATAGCTATTGTTGTAGGCAAACTCCACAAGAGGTAAGTGCTCATGCCAGCTACCTCTAAAATCTAGGACACATGTTCTAAGCATATCTTCAATCACCTGGTTGGTTCTCTCCGTCTGACCATCTGTCTATGGATGGAAAGTTGTGCTAAAGTTTAGTTTAGATCCCAAGGAGTAATGCAGTCCTTTCCAAAAATGGGATGTAAACCTAGGGTCTCTATCAGACACGATAGACACCGGTACTCCATGTAATCAACTATTTCCTTCACATACAATGCAGCCAGAACATCTACTGACCACTTATTCTTCACTGGCAAGAAGTGAGCCGACTTAGTTAAGCGGTCGACAATAACCCAGATACCATCAACCCACCTCTAGATTTGGGTAGTCCGAAAATAAAGTCCATCCCTATACCTTCCCATTTCCATGCCGGGATTTCTAGGGGTTTGAGTTTTACCGCGGGTCGCAAGTGTTCCGCCTTGACCTTTTGACATGTTAAGCATCGAACGACATATTCTGCCACCTCTCTCTTCATATTAGGCCACCAAAAGCTTCTTTTCAGATCTTGATACATTTTGGTAGTTCCCATATGAATGGTATACCTGGTCTTGTGTGCCTCATCCATAATCATTTTCTTTGTCTCCGCATGGTCGGGTACACAGACTCGATTCCGGAACAATAGTCTTCCATCTTCAGTTAATGAGAAATCCGGCCTCTGGTCTAGATTAGCCTTAATCTCCACAAGTACAGGGTCATTGTCTTGGAGTGTTGTGATGTCCTCCAGTAGTGTAGGTTGTGCTCTAATACTAGCAACAAGGCATCCCTTCTCTTTGAGGTCAACATCAATATTTAACTTGGCGAAGTCCTCTAATAACTTCCATTCGTCCACCATTAAACTTGACAATGTGATCATTGGCTTCCTACTTAGAGCATCTGCCACAGCATTTGCCTTTCCTGGATGATATTGGATCGTGAAGTCGAAGTCTTTGAGATACTCCAACCACCTCCGCTGTCTCATATTCAAGTCCTGCTGAGAAAACATATACTTCAAGCTTTTATGGTCAGAAAACACAATGAATTTCTCACCATATAGATAATGACGCCATATCTTCAAGGCGAAACTACAACCGCTAGCTCCAGATCATGTACAGGGTAATTGTCTGTTTCTTCAATGTCTGGACGCGTAGCATATAACTTGCCCATTCTGCATCAGCACACGGCCAAGGCCGATCCCGGATGCATCGGTGTATACTTCAAAACTACCCCCAGCAACCGGCAGTGTTAGTACGGGTGCTGAGGTAAGGTGCCCTTTCAATGCCTTGAAACTTTGTTCACATTCATTAGTCCATGCAAATGGATTCTCCTTCCTGGTAAGCCTAGTCAATGGTACCGCTACCTTTGAGAAATCCTTAATGAAGCGACGATAATAACCGGCTAAGCCCAGAAAGCTCCTAATCTCCGACACAGTTGTCGGCCTTTCCCAGTTCTTCACCGCCTCTACCTTAGATGGATCCATAGAGATTCCCTCCCTGGATATGATGTGACCAAGGAAAGACACTTCCTCCATCCAGAATTCACACTTACTAAGTTTAGCATAGAGTTGATTATCTCTGAGCACTTGCAGAGCAACCTTCAAGTATTCCTCATGTTCTTCTTTGGATTTGGAGTAAATAAGGATGTCATCATTGAACACCACTATAAACTGGTCCAAGTATGGCCTATAAATATTGTTCATAAGTTGCATGAAAGCCCCTGGAGCATTTGTTAAACCAAACGGCATAACTATGAATTCATAGTGACCATATCTACTCCGGAACGCAGACTTGTGAATATCCTCCTCCTTTATTCTTAGTTGATGGTAGCCTGATCTTAGATCTATCTTAGAGAAATATTGTGCACCGGAGATCTGGAAAAATAGCACGTCGATGCGGGGCAGTGGATACTTATTCTTTATTGTCAATTGATTCAACTGACGGTAATCAATGCATAGCCTCATTGTCCCATCCTTCTTCCTGACAAATAGCACGGGCGCTCCCCATGGGGATGTGCTAGGCCTGATAAAACCCTGATCTAGTAATTCTTGGATCTGTCTCTTCAACTCCTGCAATTCCACAGGGGACATGCGATATAGAGCCTTTGAAACAGGGGCTGCCCCAGGGAGTAACTCAATGGTGAAGTTTACCTCCCGCTCAGGCGATATGCCAGGTAATTCCTCTGGAAATACATCAGGATAGTCCCTGGCTATTTGAATGTCTTCTAAGGTAGGTTTCTTCTTTTCAGTTGCCAAGACGGAAACTAGGAAAGCATCACAACCCTGGTTGATCAGCTTAGAAGCCTTTAGGGAGGATATCAAGATAGGGTGTTTGTGATATCGGGTGCCAAGTAGTGATAGAGTTGGAAGTTTTGGCCTTTTAAAAGTGACCCTCCTATGGCGACAGTTTACATCGGCGTCATATTCAATTAGCCAATCGACACCCAGAATGGCATCATAACCCTTCATGTCTAAACAGATAAGGTCGACAGGGAGATTGTGTCCTCCAATTATAGTTTCACATTTTGGCAAGTAGTGAGTGAGTTGAGATTCTGAGCCTAGTGGAGAGGCTACATTGATCTTGGATTTCAAGGGTATAGGTTTGACAGGTAGAGTTGCAGCAAATGTGGTGGAAATAAATGAATATGTAGCTCCAGTATCAATAAGCACAAAAGCAGGTTGAGAGTGTATGGAAATGGTACCTTCCACCATACCCCCTTCCTCGGGTAGGTCGGTTTCTATGACAACATTAAGACGTCCCTGACGCCGCGGTGCATTTTGAGCTCTACCTGGTTGGTCCTTCATCATTGGACAGTCAGGAATACAGTGGTCACGACCACCACATCTCAAGCATGCCCCGAGCTTCTTCTAGCATTCCTCAACTCGGTGTCCTAGTTTATCGCAGAATTTGCAGTTCTCAGCTAACTGCCTACCTTCTATTTTAACTCTTTTGTCCCCAGTAACATCTCTTTCGACATTCGGCCTCTTGTTGTTGTTGTTGACGTTGTTGTTACGAAAAGTAGGAGCAATATTAGGTGCTCCCTTCTTGATGAAGACTGGCTTGGAGTTGTCCCTGCCCCTCATGACCTCCACTTTGGCCATGGTGTCTTCTACCAGCTGAGCTCTTTGGACCATCTCAGTGTAAGTTTGGATATTGTGTGGTCCGAGCCTTTCAATGAACATGGGCCTGAGCCCATCCATGAAACGGTTAGCCTTCAGCCATTCAGTTCCCATCAGGTGTGGGGCATACACAGCAATACGCGCGAACTGAGCCTCATACTCAGCCACAGACATCCCTTTCTGTTTTAGTGCGGCAAACTCAGCTGCCTTCTTCTCCTTGACTCTCTTAGAGAAATACTTTCCCCGGAATATCTCCAGGAATCCGGCCCACTCCAGTTCGCCAACATTAGGCAGGTGGGCCGAGGTGGCCTTCCACCATGCTGGGCATCCTTAGTGAATTGGAAAGTGGCCAGTACCACCTTCTCCTTGTTAGTGCATTGCATGACTTGGAAGATCCTTTCTATCTCCTCTTGCCAGTTCTCGACCTCGTCCAGATCAGGGGATCAAGAGAAATGAGGAGGGTTTAAACTCCTAAAATTTCGGTGTAGATCACCGGCTCCATTCCTTGCAGCTCCAGCCTGATTTCCAGCCTGAACTATATTTTGTAATGCCTGGGTCAACCCAGCCACGGTTTCTTGCATAGCTTGCCATTGATTACGAGCCATTGCAGTTGAGTGTAAGAGTTATGAAGGTTCCTGAGAAAAAGATGGAAACTAATTAATGTCTCTAGATACATTATAAGAGTCAATGGGTAGCAGTGTTTAATTCTTCGTATCACATTCCCAGTCTCTACCCATTCTACCAGGTACTATATTTAATTTATGACCTAGGTTCCATAGGTATCTCTTATTCCTGAGACATATATCCTATTTGGTTTTCCTAGGCTCTGATACCATTAAACTGTCACGTCCCGAGAATTACGTAGCGGATATTATTGATTAATTAAAGTCGATATCCTGAGACGTGAACAGTCGGCAAATAAGCCTCTAGCTAGCACGCACTAAATGTATAACAACATACATCATCATAGGGCCCAAATATTGAACTCAACTAATCTTTTATTCAAATCTCAACGCATTGTATTCCAAATGGATACTATTACAGGACTAAGACTCAATAAAAGCAAAAGTACATAATACCTCACATCCTACTACATTGTTCTAACACTCAAAATAAACTAACTATAGATAGACTCATGTTTGGAATGCTCTTCACTCGGACGCATTCCCATCCTCATCTTGCTCTTCCTCTTGGACTTCATAGTCACCTAGATTGGGTAAAAGTAGGGGATGAGCAAACTAGCCCAGTAGGATTTATATCTTAATGTGCGGGTATTGATATAAGTGATTAACATTTTAGAACTAGGCAAGTACGATGAATGATATGCAAGTACGAATAAAACACGTTAGAACAAGATATATAAAACAAGCTAGAGAGAGTGATTATGATAGAACAAGATTTGTGACCAAGATGACAAGATAGAACTAGCAATAGATCACTTTGTACAAGCACGCGAGATTTCACTTGATGTCAAGAACGCAAGATATCACTAATTGCATTAAATGCAGGATGGCCATATCACGCAAGCAAGCAAGCACGAGCACGATCATGTAACACTAATCAGGCACGTAGACACTAATGTACACCAAGAAAAGATCCATCAAGAATGTACACTAGGACACGTGTATGTGGTTATTGTATCTATCATTCAACAAGCAAGCAAGACTCCCAGTGCAGATGCAACGCCAGTAATCATTATACCACATGGTTAACAGTATATCTATGACTCGCCGTCATTGGGGCTAGATTGGAGCCCTTGGACACACGCCGTGCCCTGTCAGCATCTCATGTAAATTTTTAAATGTAGATACCCACAGTCATTAATAATGGCCAATGAGAGTTTCAATAAGTAAGCATGTGTAATGTCATGTTCATGAGGATGATGGGAACAAGTAATAAGTAATTGAACATGATTTCGTGATAACAATGGTCAAGAGATAAATTCGGTAGCATAACGGTACGATTTGTACTTTGGTTAAATCTTTACATTAATGGCTTTAGTCTAGATTGTCAATCACACTCACGAGAACAAGAAGAGAAAAGAAGTGCACCCTATCTTCAGGGAACTTCAATGGTACAACCAACTCGTCGGGCATGTGGGAATCCATGGTCAGAGGAGATTTACGGAGGCCTTGGAGAAAAGGTCGCTAGTCTACCGATTCGGAATGACCGATAGAGAGTTTCCAGTTTCCCAAGAAAGGGGCTGCCTAACAGTGCGAGTGTGTAGTGCGGTACGCATGTCTCAATTAACAAACCATCAGTCTCAGACTCGCGGAAAACACTTTAACATGAAAGCATGAAGTGAAACTATGCACTTAACTAAACATGGATTTCATGATTTTTAAGATAACAATTCATCATTTAAGAAGCTAGAACAGATCGAAGAGTTAATCAACAGTCACATGAATAGTCATGTCATTAAGAAAGCAATTAGAATAAGTTCATGTATTTAAAAAAATTTCAATGGTTAACACTTTTAAGCCATTAAAATAACCACCATGCATTAATCGGACCCAACACATGTGAATACACACTAAATATACATTAACCAGACCTCGGGTATAGTGGTTAGGTTTGCAAGGAGTAAGTGGGGTTAAGTGACAAATCCTATGATCGCGACAGGGACATATAAGGATAGCGACAGAGCTGTCAGGCCCGGGGTAGGGTCGCGACAGGTGCACATAAGGAAGGCGACAGGGGCGGTCAGGCCCGGGTCAGGTCGTGACAGGTGCATATAAGGAAGGCGACAGGGTGTTGTCAGGCCCGGCTCAAGTCGCGACAGGCCACAGCAAGGGTCGCGACGGGTCGGGACTAGAAAGCGACAGGGTGTTGTGAGGAACGCGACTGGGCGGTCAGATCAGGCAGCACGATCGTGACGGAGCGCCGTGTTACGATAATATAGCGACAGTGCGGGCTGTCGTGATGAGACCTCAGAACGTGGCCTATCGGGCCGTCGCGTTCACAGGGTGTGCGCCTGACTCTGACAGAGCATGGACATGTTCTTGGATTGCGGTCCAGAACTGCCATGTATTGACACAGGGTGCTTCCGAAATAGAGAACAAATTGTATAGTGTATGAAAAATAACGAAACCAGTTTTAAAACAACCTGGACATACAAGGGTACTTCCAGTAAATCCGAATTAGAAAATAAGGATGGTTTCGATAGGCTTTGATTAAGTCGAACACAACATCAGACCAAGTGTAACCTGAAACCGTAGTTTCATGCAGCAACCCTATTACCATGCTTATAACTCTCTAACCAATGACATTTAGATGAAATGTTCAACACAAAACCTAAAAAGGACAACTAGTAGAATAACTTTCATGTTATGAGTTTACTCTAATTCGGTCTTGAATCACATGCAACATACAAAGAACGGGAAAAGCCCTAACAATGCACGACTTTGGCAAAACGCTTATAATTCAAAATCTACTAAATGGAATTCGATGAAACCAGTGGGAAACGAAAGTTAACCAGTGGGAAACGAAATTTACTTGATGCTCTACACATTGGTATAGGATAAGTTAAGATTTGGCCCGAGAAAACCTACCTTTTGGGTTGTTGAAGTCTCGTTCTTGAGAAAACCCGTGTTCAGACCACTGTTTGAAGAACGCTTAATACTTCGTGTATACTGCATGGAATTTGGGCATTCCACTTGAGTTAGGAAGTAGACTCGACCCTCTTTCCAGGGGTATAAGCCTTGCACGATGGGATTTAGGTTTGGCCTACCTTAGCTCGACACCAAGATAATGGTTTGTGTAGGTTGCAGCAGACGAACAGGGAAGAAGATGAGCTTCTTATGGTCGATCCACAGCTCCCTAGCCACCAAGAACTCCTCCACACAACCCCAAAAAGTTCTAAAACTCGTACCTAGGGTTTGGTGAAGAGTATTTAAGTAACCATGATGTTTAGGAGTCCTATTGTAACTAGGAAATAAGGGTTGTGAGATTGGTATGTTGGTTTCCTATTTTTGATGATTTCTTCCTCCATTTGAGAGTCTTGGCCATCAAGCAACCTCCATAGGTGGGTAAGCACAAATTTGAGTTGCTAAAAGTGCATGATTGCCTCCCAATTAAACCGTAATTACACCTTTCTAATTTCAGCCTATTTAGGGTTACGAATTTCCATGCATTTTCTAGCTTTATTTGATTTTTGGGTCATATGTGATCCATTGGCCCAATTATGATATTGGGTCATTAATATATAATGTTGGAAGTCTCTCCAACACCTTTATTTAATTTTTGGTTGCGTTGCATTTCCGTGTTAACGGTTTTCCGATTTGTTTCCTAATTCGGATAATTGGTCACCATGTGATGCTCACTTGGTTAATCGGATTTTTCATCGCACGAATTCCTTCGTGGAACGCTTAAAGATAATGTGTGGGGTTGATTTCCCATTTTTATGAATTTTTCCTATGTGATTTAGCACATACGATAATGATACGTATGTTTTAAACACCTTGATATTATGGAAATTATTTATTTCCATTTATTCGAATTTTTATATAGTTAAAATTTCCGGGGTGGTACAAACCCATACCTAATTCAAGCACTACAAGGAACTTAACATGCATTATAACAACCTAGCATGTAGTCTAAAGGCTTGGAGGAGGGGAATGGAGACCCTAGCATAATAGAACTAGGTGGAAGGATAAGGGTCCCTACCTCAAAATGAAGAGCCAACCCGTTGGGGTCTTCTCGTGTGCATGGCCACCTCCTCCTCGCTCCAAGCTCCACGCTCACGCTGTCCACGAGCAAAGATTGTCCTCCTACAAGTTGAGGGAGATGGCACATGTCAAGGAGGGGAATACCACACCGGAGAAGAAGACCACACCGAGAAGGACACTCCTCACACCACCAACACACGCTCACACACTCCCCATCGAGGAAACGCACACAGAGGGGTTGGAGGGAAAGAGGAGGAAAGAAGAAAAGCGAAGAAATAGGGAGATCTGTTGGCCTTGCACAAATAGGCCACAGATCTGAGAACGCGACAGCCAACTTGTCGTGTTCACTTACTAAATGCGATTGCTAACCTATCACGACCCCAAGATCATGGTCAGACCTAACCATCGGATCTGCCACCTGTCACCCTTGTAGGCCTGACACCATGAACACGACACCTGACAGCGCTTTGACATGTGTCCCAACTGTCCCAACAGCAAGACGAAAAAACTGCATGTTTTGGTTAGAAGGGTGAACGCGACGACATGCTTGTCGCGTTCCCAACCAAAACGCGATAGCCATTCTGTCGCCTTCAGAGGGCGACGACCCGATACGTCGCTACCTTCAGAAGAAGGTGGCTGACTAGGAAAAGAAGGGATGTTACAATCTAACCAACAAAAAAACAATTTTGTCCTCGAAATTAAGGGGAAAACCCGGGGGACGAAGGCAAGCAAACATACTAGTCACTCATACAAGTAAGGAAAATGCTCCAGAGCAAAGGTGTCTGGGCCAAGCATCTACCTCTCACCAACCTCGTCCCAGAGCAAAAGTGTCTGGCATGGTCTTCCATACAAAGCCTCGTAGGGCACCATCCCAATGCTGGGGTGAAAGCTATTATTATATGCAAACTCCACCATGGGAAGGTGTGACTACCATGTGCCGCCCCAGTCTAGGCAACATGCTCTCAACATGTCCTCGAGGGTCTGTATGGTTCTCTCCAACTGACCATCTATCTGCGGGTGACAGGCTGAACTCAGTCTTAACTCGGTGCCCAGTGCCCTCTGAAAACTATGCTAAAAGCGAGAAGTAAACCTCAAATCTCTATCTGAAACAATAGAGACCGGGGTTCTATGCAACGACACAACTCTGTCCTCAAACAATCTGGCAAGTCTGTCCACTGACCAAGTTGATCTAACTGGTAGAAAACGAGCTGTCTTCGTCAGACGGTCGACGACCACCCACACACTGTCGTGACCCTGTGAAGTACGAGGTAAGATGACCATAAAGTCCATGGTGATGTGTTCCCACTTTCACACAGGAATGGGTAATAACTGCAGTTCACCAATAGGATGTTGGTGCTCCACCTTCACCTGCTGACAGCTAAGCCAACGAGCGACAAACTCAACAACATCTCTCTTCATCCCGGGCCACAAAAAGAGTCCCCTCAAGTCATGGTACATCTTGGTGGAACTAGGATGAATAGAGTACCTCGATCTGTGTGCTTCAGCTAACAGCTCCTGCCTGACGTCCGCTGGAACGTTCAATCTGCCTCGGAACTTGACCTTGTTGTCCTCGTCTAGCTCAACCTCTAGCATCCGCAAAATGTCTGCTAACTCTGCATCTGCACTCTAAGCCTCTATCACCTGCTGATATATGACTGGACGAACTGTCAAAGTGGTCAACACTGCTCTATCTCAGAGTTTGGACATAGAAAACACTCCCCGAGTGGTGTCCTCTACCAACCTCCAGTGTCTAACCAACAAAGAACTCAAGTGGGCTCTCCTGCTCAAAGCGTCTGCTACGACATTAGCCTTTCCTGGGTGATAGAAAAGAGTAAAATCGTAGTCTTTTAGGTACTCGACCCACCTGCACTGCCTTAGGTTCAGATCTCTCTGAGTGAAGACATACTTTAGGCTCCTGTGATATGTAAACACCTCATCATACAAGTAGTGTCTCAACAACCTCAAGGCAAACACGACTGCTGCAAGCTCCAAGTCATGTGTCGGATAGTATTGCTCTTGCTTCTTTAGCTGTCCAGAAGCATAAGCAACTACCCTCCCTTGCTGCATCAACACGGCACCAAGACCACTCCCCGAAGCGTCGGTGTAGACAACAAAACCACCACTACCATACGATACAACAAGGATCAGAGTTGAAGTCAACCTGCTCTTCAGCTCTTGGAAACTCTGCTCACACTTTGTTGTCCACATGAACCTGGTCTCTCGCTTGGTCAACCTTGTCAGTGGCTCAGCAACTCTGCCGAAGTCCTGCACAAACCTCTTGTAGTAGACTGCCAAACTGTGCACCTCTGCAAGTGTAGTGGGCTAGCCTGTCACGTCCCGAGAATTACGCAGCGGATATTAGTTAGAAGAATTCGAGTCGATAATTCGAGACGTGAACAGTCGGCAAATAAGCCTCTAGCTAGCACGCACTAAATGTATAACAACATACATCATCATAGGTCCCAAATTTGAACTTAATGGAAATTGTATTCAAATCTCATATTTGTCTCAGATAAACTAATACAGGACTGAGACTCAATAAAAGCAAAAGTACATAATACCTCACTTCCTACTACATTGTTCTAACACTCAAAATAAACTAACTATAGATAGACTCATAATTGGAATGCTCTTCACTCTGACGCATTCCCATCCTTGTCTTGCTCTCCCTCTTGAACTTCATAGTCACCTAGATTGGGTAAAAGTAGGGGATGAGCAAACTAGCCCAGTAGGATTTATATATCAATGTGCGGGCAATGATATAAGTGATTAGCAATTTAGAACTAGGTAAGCACGATGAATGTCATGATATGCATGTACGAATAAAACTCTTTAAAACATGATACATGAAACAAGCTAGATAGAGTGATCATGATAGGATGAGATTTAGAACTAGATGACAAGATAGAATGAGCAATAGATCACTTTGTACAAGCACACAAGATTTCACTTGATGTCAAGAACGCAAGATATCACTAATTGTAATAAATGTAGGATGGCCATATCACGCAAGCAAGCAAGCACGCACGAGCACGATCATGTAACACTAATCAGGCACGTAGACACTAATGTACACCAAGAAAAGATCCATCAAGAATGTACACCAGGACACGTGTATGTGGTTATTGTATCTATCATTCAACACCACACGCACGACTCCCAGCGCAGATGCAACGCAAGTAATCATTATACCCCATGGTTAACAGTATATTTATGACTCTCCGTCATTGGGGCTAGACTGGAGCCCTTGGACACATGCCGTGCCCTGTCAGCATCTCACTTAAATTTTCAAATGTAGATACCCACAGTCATTAATAATGGCCAATGAGAGTTTCAAGATGTAAGCATGTGTAATATCATGTTCATGATGATGATGAGAACAAGTAATAAGTAATTTGAACATGACTTCATGATAATAATGGTCAAGAGATAAATTTGGCAGCATAACGGTACGATTTATACTTTAGTTCAATCTTTACATTAATGGCTTTAGTCTAGATTGTAAATCACACTCACGAGAACAAGATGAGAGAGGAAGTGCACGCTATCTCCAGGGAACTTCAATGGTACAACCAACTCGTCGGCCATGTGGAAATCCATGGTCAGAGGAGATTTACGGAGGCCTTGGAGAAAATGTCACTAGTCTACCGATTCGGAATGACCGGTAGAGAGCTTTCAAATTCCCAAGAAAGGGCTGCCTAGATGTGCAAGTGTGTAGTGACGTACACGTCTCAATTCTCAATCCATCGATCTCAAACTCGCGGAAACCACTTAACATGATGGCATGCGATGACAATGCATTTAACTATACATGGGTTTGCAAGATTTAAGGATAATAATTATCATTTAATCAAGCTAGAACGGTAACAAGAGTCAATCACAAGTTTCATGAAAGATCATATCATTAAGAAACTAATTAGAATAATATTCATGTATTTAAGGCATTTTAAATGGGTTAAACATTTTTAAGCTATTAAATAGACATCATGTAATGATCAGACCCAAGACAGATAATTTACACATTAAAATCATATTAAACAGACCTTGGGTATAGCGGTAAGATTTACAAACAAAATAAGTGGGGTTTTATGCAAAAATCCTGAGGTCGCGACGGACACCAGTTAGGGTCGCGACGGGGTCAGATCAGAACGCGACAGTGCCTTGTAAGGATCGCGACAGGCTTGTCAGATTAGGCAGGCAGATCGCGATGGGTGCTTATGAAGAAGGCGATAGGGCGGACAGACCCGGAGGTCAAGTCGCAACGGTCCCCAGTAAGGGTCGCGACGTGTCGGGACTAGAACGCGACAATGGGATGAGAAGAACGCGACGGGGCAGTCAGATCAGGCAGCGAGATAGCGACGGTGCGCTCGTCGCGTTCAGAACGCGACGGGTGTGCTGTCGCGACAAGACTCAGAACGCGGCCTATCGGGCCATCGTGATCACAGGATCTGTGCTTGAATCCGACAGAGAAAGGACAGTGCTTTGGATTGCGGACCAGTCTTTCCCTACTTCAACACAGGGTTGTTCTAAAATTAAGAACAAATTGTACAGTGCATGAAAAATAACGAAACTAGTTTTAAACCAACCTAGACATGCAAGGGTGCTTCTAGTAAATCGAAATTAGAAAACAAGGATGGTTTTGACAGGCTTTAATCAAATGAAACACAAACGTAAAACCAAGTGCAACCTGAAAACGTAGTTTCATGCAGCAACCCTCTTACCACGCTTATAACTCTCTAACTATTGACATTTAGACAAAACGTTCAACAGAAGACATGACGAGGACAACTAGTAGAAAAACTTTCATGTTGTGGGTTTGCTCTAATTCGGTCTTGAATCACGTACAACATATAAAGAACGGGAAAAGCCCTAACAGTGCGCGACTTTGGCAAAAAACTTATAATTCAAAATCTACTCATTGCAATTCAATGAAACCAGTGGGAAACGAAAGTTAACTTGATGCTCTACAGATTTGGCCCAAGAAAACCTACCTTCTGTGTTGAAGAAGTCTCATTTTTTCATAAAACCCGTGTTCATACCACTTGGAGGAGAACGCTTACTGCTCCATGTATACTGCATGGAATTTGGGCATTCCACTTGGGTTAGAAGGTAAACTTGACCCTCTTTCCAGGGGTATAAGCCTTGCAAGGTTTGGTTTAGGTTTGACCTACCTTTGGTCGACTTCAAGATAACTGTCTGTGCAGGTCGCAGCAGACACAACAGGGAAGAAGATGAGCTTCTTGTGGTCGTTTCACAGCTCCTCAGCCACCAAGAGCTCCTCCACACGACCCCAGCAAGTTCTAAACTCGTCCCTAGGGTTTGGGTGAAGAGTATTTAAGCAACCAAGGTGTTTAGGACTCCTATTGTAACTAGGAAAGCTAGGTTGCGGTTTTGACATATTAGTTTCCTATTTTGAGGATTTCTTCCTCCATTAGAGTGTGCGAGGCTTTAGGAAACATCCCACCATAGTTAAGCACGAATTGGGTTGCCAAGAATGCAAGATCTCTTCCCAATTCAACTATAATTACTTCTTTCTAATTTCAGCCTATTTAGAGTTACGAATTTCCATGCATTTTCTAGCTTTATTTGATTTTTTGGGCCAAATGTTGTCCATTGGCCCAATTATGATAATGGATCATCAATATATAATGTTGGAAGTCTCCCCAACATTTTTATTTAATTTATGGTTGTATCGTATTTTCGTGTTAACGGGTTTTCGACTTATTTCTTAATTTGGATAATCGGTCACAATAACTCTTAAACCTAGTCCAAATTATTTTTATTGACCCAAATTTCTTGATGGGTCATTAGAGG
This sequence comes from Colocasia esculenta, assembly GCA_014218235.1. NCBI lineage: Eukaryota > Viridiplantae > Streptophyta > Magnoliopsida > Alismatales > Araceae > Colocasia > Colocasia esculenta. The sequence continues at coordinate 63,078,339 of CM024760.1, forward strand.
ATATTATTTTAAGTCCATATATGATTTTTATTTAATTTTCCGACTCATCTAAGTACGTGTGATAATGATTTTTCGACTTATTCATGAATTACGATAATAAGTCGCGAAACACTTTAAACTTGGCTAATCCGATTTTTCTTGGCATAAATTTCTTTGTGGAACATTTAGGAATAATGTGTGGGGTTGATGTATAATTTTTACAGAATTTTACGATGTGTTTTAGCACATACGATAATGGTACGTATGTTTTAAATAATCCAATATTATGGAAATTATTTATTTCCATTTATTTAAATTTTTATGTCATTAAAATTTCCGAGGTGTTACATAGCCCATGGAAACCACTGCCTCAACCTTGGCGGGATCCACTGCCACTCCTGCACCTGAAACCACGTGGCCGAGAAAGTACACCTCCTTTAGCCAAAATTCACATTTGTTAAATTTGGCATAAAGTTGGTGACTCCTAAGTGCCTCCAACACAAGCCTCAAGTGAACCTCATGCTCCTCCAATATCGCTGAGTACACTAGGATGTCATCCACAAACACTACTGCAAACATGTCTAGGTACTCTCGGAACACACTGTGCATCATCTCCATGAAGGTTGTTAGTGCATTCGTGAGCCCAAAAGGCATCATGACAAACTCAAAGTGGCCGTAGAGGGTATGGAATGGTGATCTAGAGATATCTGACTCTTGGATCCTCAACTGGTAGTAGCCTGATCTCAAGTCAATCTTCAAGAACATTGAAGCTGACTGCAACTGATCAAACAAGTCATCGATCCTGGGCAACAGATACTTATTCTTCATTGTTACCTAGTGCAGCTGCCGATAATCGATGCACAACCTGAGACTGCAATCCTTCTTCCTCACAGAGAAGACTGGTGCACCCCAAGGTGAATGGCTCAGACGAATGAAGCCCTTCTTGAGTAACTCATCGAGTTCGTGCTTCAACTTCCACAGCTCCACCGGCGCCATCCAGTACGGTGCCTTGGACATAGGCATCATCCCCAGAAATAATTCAATGGAGAAATCTACCTCCCGCTCCGGCGGTAAACTAGGTAGATCCTCTAGAAACACGTCAACAAAATCACAAACAACAGGCACATCTGAAACAGATAACTCTCCAGATTCTAAGAACTCACAGAAGCAAGGTATGCTACACAACCATCGCGGATCAGCCGCCGAGCTCTACAGAAAGAAATGAAGGGTCGGCGGGTAGACCGACTACCTCAGAAGCAAAGCACAGATGCTCCAGGCATCACGAACCGCACGATCTTTCGTTGACAGTCCACCAACGTAGAGTGTGCCACCAACCAATCGATGCCAAGGATGGCATCAAAGTCTTAGATCTGTAAGGCAAACCGTCTAGCTGGTAGAAGGTGGCCCTATATGTAACGCCCCAACGAGGAATATCGGAGCGATAAACAGTTAAATAAATAGTATAGAGCGAGAAGTAGAGATCAAACCATTACACAAATTGGAATAATGCCAAATGAACCATCTTTATTGATAATTCCACTAATTTTATTACAATCACTAATTCAGAGCCAAGACTATGGGCTTAGAGTACTTTATTCAAACAAACTAAACTATCTAACTAATTACTAAAAGCATTGGTTGTCGAAAAGACTAGTCACTCCTGCACTTCCTCATCCCCTTCCTCGTGCGTGTGGTAGTCCCCATCAGGCTCACCTAAAACACATGAAATAAATAGCGCAGGATGAGCGATAACGCTCAGTAGGACTTAATATCTTGTGTAAACAAGTATGCTTTAAGTGATTAATGTCTTGTAAAATGGGATAACTAGAGAGAACGATCAATTATAGTTGAGAGAGTAATAGCACATGATAGCAAGAGAACAATAGTACTTTCAAAAAGAATATTTCAAAAGTAGCATGATAAAGGATTGGCCATATAACGAGATATCGTGTAACGTTGCACAAAAGTCTACTAGTTTAGATAGCATGTAACGTTTGGTTGATCCTCTTGTCAACCGAGAGAATATAGTATTGTGATTGATTGTCTTAGATTAAATCTTGATAGTATGGCGCTTGGGTGTTATGCCTTACACCCTGATCATTGAACCCTCACGAGTTAATAGCCTTTCGGGTGCACCTCCCAGGACTAGATCGAGCCCTTTATAATGTTGCCTAGCATGATTATGTTTGTTATCTTAGACAATCAAATGATGGCCAAATATAGTACCAAGAATAGATGAGAGTAATTGAAGAATAGATGAGAGTGTAGAGAGAACATGAATAGATGAGAGTGTAAAGGGAGTAGATGAACGAGGGTCGTAACTGTAAATCGACGATAACAGGCGATAGTAACTGTTGCACACCACACATGGTTGTGTGCCGGTAGTTCGGTAGATGTCACAACCGCCCAATAGCCATGCTATGAAACACATGTCAGATGTCCGGCGTGATCTCATGGTAAGAGAGAACAATCTAAGGCCGTTGGATCATGTTGATCCCTAAAGGTAAAATAAGTATTGATGGTACAACCTGCTCGTCGGCAATGCACGTCCGCCAAAGCCAAGGAGTCTTACGAAGGTCTTGACAAGGAGTTCCTGGTCCTGTCAAGAATATTCCTAATGGAGAGGTCATCCAAGCCAAGATAAAGTGTGTATAGAAACTTTGTTTGTCTTGCCTCGAGTGCTCGAAGGCATAGGGACCCGATAACAGTATTAAATCACACGAATAAATCAAAGACAAGTCCATTTAACAAAATAGGGAAATTTACATGAATAATTGCCCTTAATTATCATATAAATTATTTGGTAATTTTAGTAAGATCTCATGGAGAAAATTTCACGTTTAGTGTGTGCATGTATAAGATAATCAAGCTAGCAAGATATTGTTGTGCACACATCTTTTAATCAATAAAAATCATGTGAATAATAGCAATTCTACATTAACCCGTTGTTACCATTCATAACAGTGTATTTCAGGGCTAAACAGAGATTATATGGCATGATTAACATGGTTTGTATGCAAATTAGGGTTCTAGATAGACAGTCAGGCCGCGACGTCGGCCAGTGTCACGTTTAGGTAGCGACAGACTAGGCCGACGTGACGGCCATGTCTAGTCGCGACAGGTCAGGCTGACGCGATACGGTTCAGCCGAGATGCCAACGCGACGACAAGGTCCTCATCTCGACGTGTCGGGGAGACGAGTTCAGATTGAGATCGACACGATCAGAAGATCGCAACGTAGGGTCCCATCGTGTTAAGAACACGACGTGAGGCCTTCTTGCGACTTGGTTGAGAATGCGACCTGTCGGGTCGTCATGTTCTTAGGGTCTCGGCCCGAGCTTAGGAACTTGCACAGGTCTCCTTGGGCTGCAGTCCATGCAGTCAAGGAATTGACACACTACTCTTCAAAAATGCATATAAATTCTTATACATGATGAAAAATCACAAAATCAATTTTAAATTAAGCTAGACATGTAGAGGTATCAGCAGTAAGGAGTAATTAGATTTATGGTAGGGTATGGTCATGCCATTAACAGGTTCTTCACGTGAACCTAAAATATGACACAGTGATGGAAAATGATTAAATTCAAAAAGAGTACTTGATAGAAATCACAAGAAATGGTGTCATTAGATTCCTGACATCAAGTAGCATGTATAATAAAAGTTTCATGGCATGAGGTTTAGCACGAACAGGGATTTAAAGTGAATATGTCAAGTCGGGTACATGTTCTTAACAAAACTTTCAGCATGAAATACTCATCAACGTCATGATCAAAATTGGGAAAAACATCAGGGTTTTAAAGATGGGATTATGCACTATCTAGGGTCGAGTTTAATTGGTTTTTGCTTGAGAGATTGTCTACCTTTCAACGCTTTAGTGATCCTAGGGTAAGAATGTGAAGAACTTGAAGCTCCCTTGTTCCTAGCATTCTTCTCCATGATCTCCACATCCAAGAGCTCTCCTTCTCGTTCTCCAAGCTCCAAAAAGTGTCTAGGGTTGGCTAGGTACGAATTAGAGGAGTATTTGTATGTTTTAAGTCTCCAATACACTTAAAGCTCTTTCCCCTCCTTCAACTCCAAATTTTCAATAATTATCCCACTTTTTAATAGCCTTTATCCATCTAATAGACATGGGGTGGGCTCTAGATCTGTGGCCAAAGGGTTAGGATATGACTATGACTCTTTTTAGGATAATTATGAGTTAAAATAATGATTATCTTAATCCTTCTTAATTTATTAATAATTAAGGTACGGAATTTGACTTAATTATCTCTAATCCACCATTGGGCTCTAGCCTTTGGGCCCATTAATTCATACTTGGACCATTAGTGTAAACCCATCACTTATTTTTACTTAATGGGTTGTAATTATTCACATTTTCTTTGAATTAAACTTCATTTATCGAAATTAAAAATTTAGAGTTGCTAACAGTCTGGATGGTAGAAGGTGGCCCTATACCTCGACGGTGACACCCTCTAGGTAACTCAGATTACGCACATAGTCACCCGTCGGAAACTCAACTGCTAGGTCATAGGTCACTCCAGAGCAAACTCAATAAGGGAACCAAAGAACTCCTCTAAAGTAAAAAAATGTGTAGCACCGGGATCAATCAAAACAAGCGCAGCTCTACCAAGGATAGGAATCGTAACGACGACCAGATTAGAGGCCTCCGCCTCTTCTCTGATGATGTTCATCACACGACCGCATCCACGTCCTCACTACGGCTGCTACTAGTGCTGTGGTGGCTACTGGTACTACTGGCGCTGCTGAGGTGGCTAGAACTATCCCTGGTGCTACTGCTGACGCTGCGCCTGCTGAGGTGTCTACGGTGCCTGCTATGAGTACTGTGGAGGTGCTAACTGCTACTGCCCCTGCCTCAACGGACACTCCCACCTAAAGTGACCCGGCTGCCCGTAGTGAAAACAACCCACGCCCTACTGACTCTGCCCTGCACCCTACTGCAATGACTGCTCTATAGGCTATGTCTGAAATTAGTGCTACGGGTGGTGGCGTTGCCTACCCCCTCATGTGAAGAACTTCTTCAGCTCCGAGCTCAGACCAGCGCTGCCTGTGCCCGAAGAGGTAGAAGATGACACACTACCTCGGCTGCTTGAAGGACACTGGTACAGGGTAGACCTCGCCGAACCTACTCCCTGCTGCGGTTGGAAACGAGACTCCCTCTCCAAGGTGGAAGCTCTAGCCACTGCTAACGCCAATGTGTCACAAAGGTGGCTAGCCATTACCCACCTCAACTACGGTAGTAACCTACTAATGAACCGCTCTGTACGAGTCTACTCACTAGTGGCCACATGAAGGACGTGTCGTAAAAGGTGCACAAACTTCTGGTGGTACTGCACCAGAGCTTGCTCTCCGTGTGACAACTCATGAAACTGGTCCCTCCTCTCACGGCATGCGTAGTCAGGGATGTACTCGTCGTGAAAGACCTCCAAGAACTGGTCCCACGCTATCTGGTCCAACATGCTAGCCTAAAAACTAGTCTGCCTCATTGCCCTCCACCTCTCGTGGGGTGAGCCCTTCAGCTGATATACTGCCAATCGAACCTAATCCTGCTCTACATAGTCCATGGTCTCTAAGGTATGCTCGATCTCATGGACCCAACTCTCGGCTCGGTCTGGATCATAGTCATCGTAGAAGGTCAAGGCCGAAGATGAAGAAACCTCTCCAAAAGTGTTGTGTGGTCCTCAGATGCTGCTGCCACTACTGGAGTCTACTGTTGTACCTCTTGCTATACTAGTGCTGCTTGTGGAGTCGTTGGTGGCTGCTCCTCTACTGCCATCTCTGCAAACTGATGACCTCTTGCTGGCATCTGATGGTACTGCCAAGGGGCCTGGAACATAGTTCTCCACCACTGCTCCATAACCTCTGATGGTGGCGGGGGCGGGTACCACTGCTGCTGTTGTGCTCCCTGCTACAATGGAACACCCTGTTGGTCATCCTGCTGAGGCTGAGCATCTGCCAGTGTGTGCTCGGCTGCAACCGACTCGTCTGAGGTGACGTCCTAATGCTCCATCACCTCTCTAACTTGCCTGCGTCAACGTGGAGCCATGTCATGAGACACAAACTATTAATCAAGTAAACAAAAATAACCCTGCAACTAGCAGTGTTACTTGTACTTCCTAAGGGACTTTGCATTGCCACTTCGATCCATTACAAGTCTTGATAGACCCCTTGCTTTGATATCACTGTAACGACCCCGACTGTCGGGCCCCTAGCTCCTGCCAAGAATCCGACCGTCAGCACCGCCGCCCGTGGGCCCGAAGACCAGGAAGGGTTAATGGACCAGTCTAACAAGATATGTAACAGAAATAAGCAACAATAATAGGCACTAAAAAAATGTCCTAACGAGTGGAGGGAAAACGTCCAACACAAAGTAGGAGTCTAGTACAGTCCCAAAGTAACAAAGCACAAGTACTAAAACAAGGGATAACAGATCTCTTATGGGCAGGGTGACGAAACAAGTATGAGGGAAACACTTCTCACGAAAGACTTTGTCTACTATGACCCCGTCTCCTCAATCCTCCACGAGGATACTGCTGTGAAGCCTCACCTGTAAAGAAAGGAATGAGCTTCACGAAGAAGCCCAGTAAGGATTACTAATCTCCCACTAATTCTAACAAGCAGAATAGATATATGTTTATAACTGAAATTAAGCAAGTAATATATTCCACTAACAGAGTAAGTGCGGAAGTGAAAGTAACTACACGACCATCAGTCTAAACACGCCGAGACCTGAAACTTGTGTAAACCACGACACTAGGACGAACCCAAGGCTGCAACCACAGATAGAGAACCACTATCTAGACAAAGACACTAGCCACAGAACAACTACCACTAGTCAACCGGTCAGGTGCGCCACGCGTCTTATCCTCGACCACCAGTCCATGTCTAGCACCTCCCATTAGAGTGAGACGCGAAACTAAAGTAACACACAACTGCCATAGTCTGGCCGGACTACGGTCTCACACTTGGCCCCTCTAAATGGTACTGAACCACGTAGAGTGAGGCGGTGAGAAGGACTAGCTGATCTGCACCGGAAAAACACCCAAACCACCTTGGCGTCCCAGACTCAGCTAAGAGGGCTCTGCAAAGGACTCAACCTCTTTGTCCACACCATTTTCCCCTCAACTACCAAGGTACAAAACTTGAGCTCACCCATCGCCTGAAGAACTACCTCAACCGGCGCGTGGGGACAGGGTTCCAGGTAACGGTAACAACTTCTCAACGAAGAAGCCCACAAGTGCCTAGCACTGGGCGAAAGAGTAGTGTAGGACCATGCTAGGAATAGCACAGGTGCCATAAAACATAGACGTAGTAGACAAGAAACTCCGAATAGGTTGCTAGTGACCCTCTGTCTGAGAAGGTGACAAGGTCACTGTCGCTTTCTCAGAGGAGGCGAGACAAGGGTTGTCATCTTTTTAAGGCGACACCCAGTCAATCACGACCTGGGTCTAAAGGCGACATGGGGAGCATCGCGATCAGGGTTGCGACGAGGACCTTGTCGCGACCACAGACAGAGGTCCGGGTGCCCACCCGAGACCTCCCACAACCCCACAGGTAAACAGGTCAAAAGGTGAAGGCCACCCTGTCGCAACCAGAAAGCGATAGGGTGAGCGTCGCTACCTGACTAGAAGGCGATAGGGAGATACGTCGTGGGTGCCAACCTAAGACCTCCCAAAATGCCCCAAAAACACAAGTCCGGTGTGCACTGAGGGAGCGGAGCGTGGAGGACGATGTAAACACTTTCTACAGGCACAAACCACCCTCATCCACACCCATGCATGTCAAGGATATGCACCTACACTCCAAAAACTTCATATCCAAGCATGATATCTCTCAACCCACACCCCAATTCAAGCACCACAAGGAACTAAACATGCATTATAATAACCTAGCATGGAGTCTAAAGGTCTGGAGGAGGGGAATGGAGACCCTAGCATGATAGAACTAGGGGGAAGGATAAGGGTCCCTACCTCAAAATTAATAGCTAACCTGTTGGGGTCTTCTCATGTGCATGGCCACCTCCTCCTCGCTCCAAGCTCCATGCTCAGGCCATCCACGTGCAATGATCATCCTCCTACAAGCCAAGGGAGATGTCACACGTCGAGGAGGGGAACGCCATGCCGAAAAAGAACACCATGCTGAGAAGGACACACCTCACAACACCAACACCCTCACACACTCCCCATGGTGGAAACGCACATAGTGGGGTCGGAGGGAAAGAGGAAGAATGAAGAAAGGGGAAAAAATGGGGAGATCTGTTGGCCTTGCACAAATAGGCCACAAATCTGAGAAAGTGCCAGCCAACCCGTCGCGTTCACTTACTAAACGCGACCTGTCGCGACCTCAATATCATGGTCAGACCTGACAATCGGAACCACCACATGTCACCCTCATAGGCCTGACACCATGAATGCGACACCTAACATGTCGCCTTCACCTGACAGTGCTTCGACACGTGTCACAACTGTCCCCACAGCAAGATGATAAAACTGCATGCAACGGTCAGAAGGGTGAACGCGAAGACATGCCTGTCGCGTTCCCAACCAAAATGGGACAGCCATCCCGTCACCTTCATAAAGCGACGGCCCGATACGTTGTTACCTTCAGTAGAAGGTGGCTGGCCAGGAAAAGAAGGGATGTTCCAATCCTTATCCACTCACAACCTGCTTTTGTTCTTATTGATACTAGAGCTGCGTATTCATTTGTTTCAACTTCATTTGTTGCAACTCTATCTGTTAAATCAGTCCCCATGAAGTCCAAAGTCACTATAGCTTCTCCTCTTGGTTCTGAGTCTGAACTTACACACTACCTACCCGGATGTGAAACCATGATTGGAGGGCAGAATCTCCTTGCCAATTTCATTTGCTTAGATATGAAAGGGTATGATGCTATATTGGGTGTTGATTGGTTGATTGTGTATGACACCGATGTCAAATTCCATCATAGGAGGGTCACCTTTAAAAGACCAAACCTTCCAAAACTCTCTTTTCTTGGCACCTGTTACCACACACACCCTGTCCTTATTTCCTCCCTTAAAGCTTCCAAGTTGATCAACCAGGGTTGTGATGCTATCCTAGTCTCGGTTATGGAAACTGAAGAGAAGAAACCCATTCTAGAAGAAATACCCATAGCCAAAGAATTCCCCAATGTCTTTCCAGAAGACTTACCTAGAATCCCACCTAAATGGGAGGTAAACTTCACAATTGAGTTACTCCCTGACACAGCCTCTATATCCAAAGCTCCATATCATATGTCTCCAACTGAATTGTAGGAATTGAAAAGGCAGATCCAAGAATTGTTGGATCAAGGTTTCATCAAGCCCAGCACATCCCCTAGGGGTGCACCGGTATTCTTTGTAAGAAATAAGGACGGATCAATGAGGCTTTGCATTGATTACCGACAGTTGTACCAGTTAACTATCAAGAATAAGTATCCACTACTGCATCGATGAGCTGTTTGATTAGCTCTCTAGTGCACAATATTTCTCCAAGATAGACTAAAGGTCTGGTTATCATCAACTACGTATCAGGGAAGAGGATATCCACAAGTTTGCATTTAGAAGCAGATATGGACACTACGAGTTTGTGGTCATGCCGTTCGGCTTGACAAATGCTCCAGCGGCCTTTATCCAACTCATGAACAATATATATAGGTCGTATTTAGACAGTTCGTAGTGGTATTCATTGATGATATTTTAATCTACTCTAAGTCAAAAGAAGAGCATGAAGAACACTTGAAGATTACTCTAGAAGAACTTAGAGATAACCAACTCTATGCAACGCTGAGCAAATGTGAGTTCTAGATGAAGGAGGTGTCTTTCCTTGGCCATATCATATCCAAGGAGAGTATATTTATGGACCTGTCTAAAGTAGAAGCAATGAAGAGTTAGGGCAGACCGACAATTGTGCCAGAAATTAGAAGTTTTCTGGGTCTGGCTGGATACTATAGGCGATTCATTAATGACTTTTCGAAGATAGTTGTACCACTGACCAGACTTACCAGGAAGGAACATTTAACTTCGGCACTTGGGCTTGAAGGAACATTTAACTTTGGCACCTATGCTAACACTACATGTAGCTGGAGGAAGTTTCGAGGTATATACTGACGCATCAAGATTTGGCCGTGGTTGTGTGTTGATGCAAAATGGAAAATTTATATGCTATACTTTCAGACAATTAAAGAAGCACGAAGATAATTATCATGTATATGATCTAGAGCTAACGGCTATAGTCTTCGCTTTGAACATATGATGTCACTATTTATATGGTGAGAAGTTCATTGTATTTTCTGACCATAAAAGTTTGAAATACTTGTATTCTCAGTAGGATTTGAACATGAGACAGCAGAGGTGGTTGGAGTACCTAAAGGACTTCGACTTAACTATCCAGTATCACTTAGGAAAAGCAAACGATGTGGCAAATGCCCTTAGTAGGAAGCCTATGGCCACCTTATTAAGTCTCATGGTGGGAGAATGGTGGTTGTTAGAACGATACGTCTCCCCTCTTTATCTCTTTCGTTCTCTTGCATGAGGCGATAACCCTTCGCCCCCGGCATCGACTTCCACCAGATTTGAAGCCTTCAACCTCTCCCGCCAGAAATTTCTTGAGGGTTTCTCCTTCAACCACCCTTCCAGACCTCCAGAACCTCTTCTTGCTTGATTCCATGGCCTCTTCAACTGTTTCCGGCAGTGTTGGGGGTTATGGAGCTGCATTCCTCACCGCAAAAGAGCAAGCCAGGTTCGCTTCAGTCAAGGCAAAGGTTTGCGGGCACAAGGCAGTGGATTTAGCAGACTTAGAGAAGAATGGAATGAGCAGTTTGGTTGAAGCTCTACAGAGGCTGAAATGGACGAAGATTGCAACCCTTTCTGATGTAAGTTATCCAGATCTTGTCAAGGCTTTCTATGTCTATCTGAAGATAGAAGAGGATGGGACCCTGACTTCTATGGTCAAGGGAACCCAAATCAGAATCACCAGGGATCTGTCAGCATCTTTGTTTGAAGTCTCTACCTCTGGTCGAAGTGGAGTCCACTTTGTGGACACTAAGGTCAAGGGTTTGGGGATAATAGGTCCGGAGTTCAAGCTGAAGGATGGGAAGATGGATATCAACCAGCTTAGTGCCTTTAACAGATTACTGCATTTTATAATTTGTCAGATCATTGTGCCAAGGAGTGCAACTTTCTCCTCATGCACCAAGGCTGATTCAGACCTGATGTACTGGCTATCCAGAATCAGGAAATTAATACTGCAGAACTCATTATTGAGAGAATGAAGTTTGCAAGATATCAAGTGTGGGATATAAAAGCAAATTGAACATCTCACTACCATATGCCCATCTCTTGACCAAAATCATTCATCATTTCGGCATAAGTGTAGTTGGTGATGTGTCTGAAAGATGGGCCAAGCTATTAGTCCAGAAATTTAAGAAAAAGTGGATTTTCTGTAGTGAATGGTGTGTGGTCCAAGACTGGTGCGGTTGACGGTGAAATCATCCTTGGTGAAGCCCAAGATGACCTAGAACTAGTAGCAGAAGCAGCAGTAGTGTCTGAGGCAGCAGCAGCAGCCGTGGATCCTGAAATTGTTCCAATTGTTCCATCGGTTTCAAAAGAAGTGCCAGCAACAGCAGTGCCAGCAGTAGCAGAAGAAGCAAGCAGCAGAATAATTGAGGACATCCCTCCTGAGCATGTTGAGCCCTTTGGGCAATTCTCAGAGGTTCCTCTTCCATCTTCCCAAGTAGGCAGTCTACTTAGGGATGCACTGGACTCCATCTCTCAGGGGGAGCCAGTTGCACATGAGCCAAGTATAGCAAAATCTGTGGCAGAGGTCCACACAGAAGATGTTGTAATGGAAGATGCTCCCATTGAGGGGGAGCAGTCAGTGGCAGAGGAGATCCAGGGAGTCAGTGCTGTGGCATCAGGCCACACTAAAATTCATTTAGAAGTCCTCCCAGTTCAAGAAGAAGAAGCAGCAGCAGCAGCACAAACTGAAGTTCCCCTGGAAAGTGTGCATGCTGAAGAAGAAGCTGAAATTGAGAAGGGCAGTGAGACTCGGGGGGAGGGAAATGAAAATCACCCAGAGAACTAGTTCAGAGAAGGTGAGACTTCCAGTTCCTCAGATTCTGAGGATGATCAAGATCAGCAGCCTCTAATGGACAAGGTCCAGGAGAAAGGGAAAGCAGCAGAAGTTCCAGATGTCCCTCTCCTAGCTAACACTCCTTATCATAGTCAGATGAGGCAAAGAGTGATTATCAATTTGAAGCCTGTGATAGAGAGGTTGGATGCTCAAGGAGAAATCTTATGCTCATTGCAATCTAATGTAAATTCCATCTTCATGAGCCAGGCATCAGTCACCAAGGAGATATCTCAAGTCAGAAATGCTATGAAATGGTTCAACAAAGAAATGGGAAGTATGAAGTCCATGCTTTCTGAGATTTTGAAGGCAGTTGGAGCCCAAGCTCCTCCTCCTCCACCTCCTGCTGCTCAAAGAAGTGAAGAAGATGTTCCAAGGCCATCTGAGCCAGATGAGCAAGTGGCAGGGCCATCAGGGCCGGTAGCAGCTAGTTCACAAGCAGAGGTTAGTGGTTCAGGGCCATCAGGGCCAGTTGAGCAAGTGCAAGGGCCTTCAGGGCCAGCTGAGAAGGTGTTAGGGCCATCAGGGCCTTTGGAGTTAGAGTCTGTGCAGCACATAGCTGACGAAGCAAAAGCTATAGCTCTTGAGCCCCCAGCTCCTTCCTCCACTCAGACCCTAGTACCTCCATCACCACCTTCATCATCCACAGCTCCACCTGCAACTCAAACCTTCAAGAAACCACAACCTAGAACCATCTCATCACCTACACCTTTTCCTTCACAATCCACTTCATCTCCTGCATCTTCAACACCCATTCCTCCACCTCCACCTATTTTTGAGGTTCCTCCAGTATCATCATCAGCTGGAGCCTCCTCCTCTTCTGGTCCACCCTCTTCTTATCCATCTGATATCCCACTTTCTACCTCAAATTCTTTTCTACATCCTTCTCCTCCACCCTCTTTCATTATTATAATTCCTGAGGATGCTCAACTTGAATCTCCCTATATTGGGAAAGTCAAGGATGAGTTTGAAGAAGTCATCTTCGGTCTATACTGAAGGTTTTGGATCATATCCATAGGGAAGACTCTTCTAGTTCTGCTCCTAAGAATCTCCCTTAGCAAAGAAGCCTATGCCAATCTCCTTGATGAGCAGTTGGCTCTCCATTTGAAGAGAATGGCTCCCTCCATGGGACCCAAGTACACTCTTGGCCCTGGTATATTTCGTCAAGTTTTTGAAAAGCAGGAAGAATAGGCATGGGAAATCATTTCTCATTTTGCCTCCATCCTCTCTCCTGCCTTTTATCTCCCTGTACCTTCCCAGATTGAATGAATACAAATAGTATTTCCTGTCTCATTCAGTTGTTTTCTCTTCTTCTTTGTCTTTTCCTTATTTTTTTTTGCTAATGACAAAAAGGGGGAGAATTATTGCAGCTCTGAAATACATATGTGTTAATTTGTTAAAGTTTTGTCATCACCAAAAATGTGGAGATTGATGAACAGTCTATCCCCATGTAATTAAAAGTAATTACATTTCTATTTTGGTGATTAACAAAACCATATTATTGTGATAATTATCAAACCCTTGGTTAAGGTGACTAACCTATTTTCTATAAGTCTTGAGCACAGGAAATATATCAAGGAAAATCAAGCCAAATTGGTAAGTATTATTCTTACTGAAGCAACAGTGAGATCAAGTATGATATTTCTCTAAGTACACATTAGTTTCCTTTATAAATCATAATGACTACAGCAGAACTGTAACGATTTCCTCATAATGGTTTCATAAGTACCTTATCGATTTCTTCATAGAATGAAACATCGTTTGAATTCGAAAGAAATCATTTTCGTAACGACTTGCTTTCGTAACGATTCCTTTAGTCATCGTAACGACTTACTTTCGTAATGATTCCTTTAGTCATGGTAACGACTTACTTTCGTAACGATTCCTTTAGTCATCGTAACGACTTGCTCTCGTAACGATTCCTTTAGTCATCGTAACGACTTGCTCTCGTAATGATTCCTTTAGTCATCGTAACGACTTGCTATCATAACGATTCCTTTAGTTATCATAATGATTTCTTATCGCAACGATTGCTTTAGATATTATAACGATTTGCTTTGCGCATCGACTTCTTAAGTAATCATAATGATTTCCTTAATGATCACAACGATTCTTTCATATCTCACAACGATTTGCTGTTTGGTTGCATAACGATTTCATAAGTCATAAATGCATCGATTTCATATCAATCAACTTGACATATGACTTATCCCTTCATCTGGTTGAATAGTCAAAGTCTTCGCACATATTCTTCTGTCAGCTGTGCATTTATGAAGACTGAACGTATCTCTGCATGCATGCAGACGATATCGTCCATTATCGTGTCTATTCATTATGCATCTTTTAGAACAACAGAATACAATTACTATTTTGGTGAATATTCACACCAACGTCGACTGACAACAAGAGACAGCCTAGCTGTCTACTGTTCTAGCATTTAATGTATGCAGGTCTCAGTCAACATTCGTCATACAACTGTTGGACCTTGTAGAAGCCAAAGGACACTTCAGAAGATCCTATCTCTTTGCGTGCACAAATGGATAAAGGACTATTGACTGGAAGATTCCAAGTGCCACTCAGTCTAACGTCCACCAAAAGCTAGAGGCAACGGATACTTCAACGTCTATAGTTCAAATTGAAGCTATATATTGAATAAAGGAGCTCCAGAAGAGAGATACACACATAGACAGTGAACGATAGTCATAGAAAACTCTCTGATCATCAAGTCTTCAGCAAGTTCTGAAGAAAGAGCCAAGCCTCATTCCATTAGATTAGCTCTTTGCTCTCTGCATTGTTTGTAGATTTTCGAGAGAGCTTGTTTGGCTTTGAGAGTGAGCTTTTGTTTGTAGATCTCATTGCTCTCAGTCCCTAGCTTCAGATCTTGGCTTGTCAAAGATTGATCTAGGGGCTTAATCTCCTGCTTACTTGTTTCTGTGCTTGTACCCTTCGTGTGTGAAGGAAGACCTGGTGGTATCCAGGGTGTGTGTGACCCCTTCTGGTGTGAAGGAAGACCTGGTGGGGTATCCAGGGTGTTGTTCCTCTTTGGGCTGTGAAGAGAAGACCAGCTGGGCTGGGTGTTGTAGTGTCCATAGGGGGACTGTACCCTAGTTAGTGAAATCCTGAGTTGTTGCTCAGGGACTGGACGTAGAACTTCTGTGGAGAGGAGATCCGAACCAGGATACATCTTGTGTTGTGTGATTGTTATTTCTCTTTACTAGCACTAACAATCTCCAAAGTGTATTTCTCTGTGAACATTTTTAGTGAACAGGTATTAGCTGATAAATTTTAAAGACCCATTCACCCTCCCTCTGGGCTACCTAGCTGGGCAACATTAATTACGTAAAGCATGCCCGCACCATGAGATGTAAATCCTACTGGGCGCTAGTGCGCTCACACCTGCTTTCCTTAATATTTTCAGGTGATGAATATGAGGAGCTAGAGAATGATGGGACTGGGGACGAGTGATGAGTTGATCAAGCGTACCAGTATACTTAGCACGTCAACCATTGAAGTTAGAGTGCAAAGAGTCTGTAATAGATAGGTTATTTTAGTTGATGTCATATGTAGTTGAGATACAATATCGGGCCCTATGTTTGGCTCTGACCATGTAAGGTGTTTAAACTAGTTGATGGAATGAAATAAAGATTTTATTTGGCTGGCAATCTTATTGTCTCATATCTTGTGTTATACTTAACTATTACTCTGATTTACTCGACTGTGATACGTACACTTGTATCGCTTACGTTCTCGATGTTTATTTTCCGCTGCTAAATGTTGGGGCGTGACAAAGAGATCCCTATCGAGAAATGACGAGCCAGACCCGTTGGGGCCCTTCAAGTCGGATTGGCAGCATCCTCCTCGCTCCACATCGCTCCAACGCTTTGCCATGAGCACGCCGGCACCTCCACACCCAAACCGCCTAAGAAAGGAGAGGGGAAGCTCCTCCACCGCGGAGAGGAGACGGGAAGGGAGGAAGGAGAAGAAAGAAGAAGAAGGAGATGCCTGCCAGGCTTAAGACCTAGAGACTGAGGTCGCGACAAGGTAGGCATCGCATTCTTAACCAGAACGCGACAAGCATCTTGTCACCTTATCAAAAGTTCCGACAAGTCTTCTGACAGGCAGACAACCTCCAGACCATGTGTCACACATATATGTGCCTCAAGTGAATGCGACAACACGTCGACTTCACACACATGTGCGCGGACACATGGCGCACCACCCACAGACAACAGGAACGCGACAAGAGGATTGTCACCTTCTCAACAAGAAGGCGATAAGGAATGCGTTGCGTTCAGAACATGACAGCCCGATCTGTCATGATCCCAAGATCAACATCAAGGCAACCAAAGCTCGGGATGTTACAAATCTAACCAACTTAAAAACAATTTCGTCCTCGAAATTAAGGGCGAAACCTGGTCAGAGAAAACAACCAGTGCAAAGGGACCACTAAGTCGTGCCACGACCTCCCGGTGGTCACCACCACGACCCCACCAAGAATGGAGTGCCTAACCATACATCCGACAGCTCACACATCACACACTAACTGACGCGGAGCACATAATTGGGTGTCGACAACTCCCCAAGTGCGGCGCGCACCTAACCAACCGGAAAACAACTGAAGCCGCCAGTCGTAAACCTCGCGACTGAGCCCTCAACAGACCACGCTGTTGAGACCAACGGTTAGTAACTCACTCTGTCACCAATGACTAGACAGAGGACATAGCTACTAACAGAAGACTGAGAAAAACACAAGAGGTCAGTCACAAGACTCCACCGAACGGCCTCGCACAACTAGCAACAACTAGCGCCTGCCGCAAAGCCAAACGAGAGTCTCTTAAGGGCGACCCGAAACCAAGTGATAGCATCCACATGTAGAACACCACTGTACGCAAGGCAGTGTCAACCGGCACCACTCGATCTCACCTAGATCGTCCTCGTGGTCTGACAAGGACACACAACGACTGTGGAGCCATAAAAAACTAAACCAAACGCTCCACAGGCACATGCGCAGAGGCAAAACCAGGGAAGACGTCTGAGGTTGGCATAGCCAAGCAACCCAAAACGTCGGCAAACTGCACGGAAATTGAAACAACTACAGAGGTCGAAGACAACATGTCGACCTCAGATAGACCCATACCAAAGCAGGGTACCACAACCGAACACACTCGCTCCCAAGCGAGAGGGAAAACCTGGACACAGGCCACGACCAAGGCTTCATGTACTACCGATAGAGCTACCTAGACAAGGTAAAGCACCCACGCCACAATGGTAATGGTACAGCCACAAAGCACAGGCCAACAATAAGTGTCCCTGAGGCAGAAAGCTCAACACCTCGAACATCGAGCAAACTCGTGAAACAACGCACAAAGCTCATGATCAGGGCACATGGCACAACACACGATGCTATTACAAGCATCGGGAGCCACTCAAGGCACAAAACAATGCACCAAGGCTCCAGAAGGCACCAAACCAAAACACTCGAGCACGAGCACATGGTGCCACCACAAGCACCAAACCCCGGCAAGATGTAACCCAGGTGCACCAGCGGCTGAAACAACACAGGCTAACAATAAGGACTCTCCACAAGAGACCTGTCAAAAGCAACACACAAGGAACCTCAAGCCTGAAAGGGCAGAACAGGCCACACCGGCCTCGAACCCTTAAGGCACAAGAACACAGAGCATAAAAAAAAAAGAAAAATGCTCAAGGTGCAGTACGCAACTGCACCAGTGACCTGAAACGACACAGGGCCAACTGAAGGGGACTCTCCACCAAAAATCCACAAGAGAAACATGCGGAAAACCAATAGCTTCAAGAGCGCAACAACCACATCGGCTCTTGGAAGCACACAACACAAGGCACCACTCCTACCACCACGGGTGCAGAGGGCCACACGCCAAATGGCGACAAGTTCCTCCAAAGCACAGGCTGAGGTACAAGCAAAACACACATCGGAACGATGCCTGCACAAGCAAGCCAAACATAAGAAAACTGGTGCTGCCTCACACTGAACATAGGGTACGCTACCCAACATCGTCCAGTCAGGCAACAAGGAATCAACATAGTAAGGAACGGCACAATAGGTACACCATGACCCATCGTGCCACAAGGAAACAACACGCACGAGGGGAGCAACAAGCTCAACCTTAAGATAGCTCAAGGGGAGGGCTTCGCCACAAAGGTCACCACGGTGTGCAACATGGCACCAAACACCATGGCAGAGCACCACCACCCCGAGTGACCCACGGAAAGCAGAGGAAGAAGGCACGCAACAGGCCTCTCCCACACATGAATGAGAAAACAGCAGCACAAGGCTAGCATTCCCACGAGAGGCACAACTAGCCGAACACCCACGATGCTCGCCAAACAACCGTTTGCAAGAGCGCATCGGTACGGAAGAACAAACGGAAACTAAACCATAGGAACACACCTACGGTCCCGCCAGCACAACCAAGAGACTTGGAAGCGAACAACACGGCAAACTGGCCAAACACAAGGCCACACAAATGGTCAAGGTCCCTCACCTTGACCAGAGGTAGACAACCAGACTGCACGCAACAGTCCAACTCAAAAGTTGCACAACACAGCAAAGTGCTAGTGCAACACAACCAACCAAACATCAAAGACCTCAAACCAAGGAGGTAACACAGTGGAAGACATCGACAAGCACATAAATTGCCTCGGAGAGGGAAACCCTCACCAAGACAACAACAGACAGTTCTGGGGAAACATCACCAGAACACAAGCAACCAAGCGATGCACCTCAACCTAGAGGGCAACGCAATAGCAACCAGATACGAGCACAACACAGTTATAGGGAAACCTCACTTCCACCAGAACCAACAGAGAAGAACTCCAGAAGTACCTCACCGAAGCTCACAACCAGTCAGCACAAGGCCGACAACGACCACAGACAAGTGTTGTAGCACTCAACCAGCGATGCAACACGGCACATAAAGCACCTGCTAATGACACCGACTGAGCAGAGCACAACGCATAACGATGCACAGGCACGCGAGGCCAAACATACAACAAACAAAGCACACACCCCAACAACAAAGGGACAGCCAACAAGGCAAAGACACCTTTGACTGGTTCCACAGGCAGCAATCCTGCACCAGTGAAGGTCACACCACACGTAGGCTCTCTCAGCCTTTGCGACACACCCGCACGAATGCGCAGGCCGATGACGAACCCAACCGTAGCACGAGCGAACCAGACGACCACGCTCGAAGCATGCGCACCCAGCAACAACACCAACACTCTCCTGCAGCTCACACTCGGACCCTGCTAGAAATCTAGCCACCTGCAACAAAGAACCAAATGCTCACACCTAATAACAAGTCTACACGGAGGGGCCAGCAGCGTACTAGTACCTTTCTTTGGGAGAACCATAGTTATTAACTCATTACAAATCTCATCGGACCCCTGAGCTCTGATGCCACTATAACGACCCGACCTCTCGAACCCCCGCCAGGGACCCCGAAGGTCGCGCTGCCACCCACGGATACGAAGACCTAGAAGTGTTAGAATTTAGTCCAGTGAGATAAGCAATGAATTCAAATAACTATAACAAGAAAGTTCGTACATTAATAAGAAAATTATATACAACATGTCCCAAATAAAAGTATAGGTACAAAAAGAAAGGTGCAATCCTTAAGGGGCATACCCCGAGGACTTGCAAAAAGGCAACACTCAACTCACACAGTACAAAAGCTCACACACTCTCTCACACTGCTGGCAACACGGCGTAACAAACCGCCACCACAACCGTCCGACAACGAACTCCTGTGACAGTGAGTCCCTACCTGAAGAAAGTAGGGGGGTGAGCCTCGCGAATAAGGCTCAGTAGGGATAACTAGTCCCTTACTAGCCAGAGCAGCAGGAACTACAAAGAAAAGTGGAAGCAACTACTCTAGAAAGCAGTAAAGCGAGAAACACCTACTGCAAAGTACTACAAAGCAGCGGAACATAGTAACGCCACGACCCACAACCAGGGTCGGGCCACACACGACTCTCGCAGAACCAGCAGAGTCAAACACGATGTGGACGCAACCCTCGGCACGCACCCGCTGAGACAAGAAGCTCACAGAACACCAGGGCAACCACGTGAGACCGGAGTCTCACGGCACAAGCACTGCCATCCCAGACCTCCATGAGGTAAGGAAGGCACGCAGACAGGTGTCACCACAAACAACACCAAGCAACCACGTGAGAAGGATGTCTCACCACAAACATGGCCACCTCAAACCTCCACAAGGTCGAGGGCTCACTAGAGGAAACACCTTGGACCTCGGACACACCACGAGGTCAGGGAACCACATACGCCGGTGCCACCACAGACGGCACCATTGAACATATTACGAAAACAGCAGTCGAGTGCCTGCACAATGCACTCGGAGAGGACACGTAGTGCGGAAACTTCCATAAGCACAGGCCAACAAGGCCAGACCGACAACGCCCGCAGAAGCTAGACATGGCTAGGCTACACCCACCATGCAGGCTAGGGCAACGAGACACACTTGGAAACAACGTGAAATAAACGTGATCATGACAAGAGCAACCAAGCCACCGCCACTGGTAGCTAAGAGGACAACACATCGGCCACTCCCCTGCTCGCCAGCCACCGACTCCTGCCTACAACCTCCCCGGTAGAGTGAGGCTAGTGAGTCACCACAGAGAACACAACACACGCACCACCGCAGCCCAGCCGAGCTGCGGCCCCATGCCTGACACCACAATGTTGCTCCAGAACCAAAGTCGAGAGAGGCAGTGAGAAAGGACTAGCTGATCTGCGCTGGAAGAACAACCAAACCACCTCGGCGTCTCAGACTCAGCTAAGAGAGCTTTATAAACAACTCTACGCCACTGTCCACCACCGCTTTCCCCTCTGCTACCAGAGTCCATAGACTCGAGCTCGCCCGCCACTCAGAGAACTCCCTCAAACAAGCGCGGGGACTGGGGATCCAGGTAACGGTGAAACCTCTACAACGGACAAGCCTTCGAGTGCCAAGCACCGGGCGAAACTAAGAACAGACGGGGTAAGCACAACAAGAAAACGACACAGCTGGTTTGTAGCTAAGACAAACCAGCAGGCACAGGCATGCACGACACCCCTCCCAGAAACCCAGGAGGACCGTCGGCCAACCCCGGCACACACACCATAGCCAGAAACATGGAAAATATAGAAAAGGCTGCACAACAGCACAACAACCAGAAGGCAACCAAAGGCCTGTCGCGATCCGAACCAGAATGCGACACAGACCCTGTTGCGACCAGAATGTGACAGATAGGGTGTCGCCTTCAGATTCAGAACGTGACGTATCGACATATCACATTCTTCATCTGAAGGCAGGGCCCTTAGGGTAGAAACACCCCTAGGTCCACACCCAAAGGAACCACGATGGCAAGCCACCCAACAAGAAGACCGGCCTCGTGCCAAGTTGGGGAGACCTCCCTCTAACCAACTTGGACACGGGCCACCCCCACCAAGACTGGAAACGGGAAACAGAAGGGCAAAGGGGAACGCGATGGCCAACCTGTCACCATCAGAATGTGACAGGTTGCACGACACCTTCTAACTGGTGTCGCGACAGCTAACCTGTCGCGACCTCAGACAAAATCCCAAACCACGAATGGGGGCCATCCCATGGTCCCCCAAGCTACAACAACGCCCCCAACCAAGGGAGGAAGGAGAGCACACTTAGAAAGGAAACTAAAAGTGGCTCGAGGGGCACAAATGCCACCTCTCCTTGCCCATAAACCACATAACTAAACTAAGCACAAAGAGGGAGAACCACCGACAAGCTTTCTCCCCTGCAAAACCACAAGCATGCCTCGAGCACAAGGAGGATAGCTCAAAACAAGCTCCATCTCCTCAAGACAGTAAGAAAGAGCAAGAGATCCCTATCGAGAAATGATGAGCCAGACTCGTTGGGGCCCTTCACGTCAAATTGGCCGCCTCCTCCTCGCTCCACACCGCTCCAACGCTCCACCACGAGCACGCCGGCACCTCCACGCCCAAACCGCTTGAGAAAGGAGAGGGGAAGCTCCCCCACCGCGCAGAGGAGAAGGGAAGGGAGGAAGGAGAAGAAAGAAGAAGAAAGAGATGCCTGCCAACCTTAAGACCTCGAGACTGAGGTCGCGACAAGGTCGGCGTCGCATTCTCAACCAGAATGCAACAATATCTTGTCGCCTTTTCAAAAGTTCCGACAAGTCTTCTAACAGGTAGACAACCTCCAGACCACGTGTCATGCATATATATGCCTCAGGTGAACGTGACAACTGGCACATCGCCTTCACACACATGTGTGCGGACACGTGGCGTACCAGCCACCGACAATAGGAACGCGACACGAGAGCCATCGCCTTCTCAACAAGAAGGCGACACTCCATCCTCCTAAGCACTTAATGTTCATCAATCTAATCAGAAATGAAAGCTTGTTAAATTTTTTACATCTTGGATAGACTGGTTTGCAACATCTACCAATAAATAAAAAAAGAACTTGGAATCCTTATCAAGCTGAAATTCTTTTCTTTTTATCTCCTTAAGTTCGTTGATTTCATTGTGGGAAGATATTTGAAAGGTATCAACCAACATTTGATGCATAGATGTGTTGCCACCAAAATTTCCTGACATCTCATATGATGATCTTTCACCATAAAATTCCCAAAACTCTTTGTCTTTTATAACACCATCCAAATACAAGTTCTCTTTAACTATCTCTTTCGCCACTTTTTCAGACAAGTGCATTTGATATAGAGGCATCTAATTTTTTTATCTGGTGGTAAATGTCTATATGAAAAATTGATGAATGCATCTACACCATCATAATAACCAACAACATTTCTTGGCAAATCCATCCAACTTCAATCCATATCTCTATAAAACATGAAGCATCCAACCCTAGTTTCTTCACCCGCCGACAATACAAACTCTTTGAAGAAACACCTATCACCTATAGTGGATGCAAGCATGTCAATTTTGCCGAACTGAGGAACCACAATGTCCACAAGGTTGAAGACATCGCCCAACAGATGAAATGGCTGGATATCTACTCTAATCAACAACCTCTGTACCCTGATGCCGTCAAAGCATTTTATACCACCCTCAAGATACATCCTGCCCAACCCAATACCCTTACTAGAAATGTTAAGGGGACTAAAGTAGTTATCCCTCCCTCACTGCTGGAAGCCCTCTTTGGTATTTCCATCAACGATCATACCTTTTCTGAAGTTGTCTCCGAGGACTATTAGAAATTAGGTATTATTGGTCCTCTGTGTCAGATGAAAAGAGGCACAATTGATATAAATCAGCTTTCCGTAGTTAAGCAGCTCATTCATCTTATGATTAGCCACATCCTTCTTTCCTGCCAAGGCAATCATGCTGTAGTCACTCAGCGGAATGACAATTTATTATTTTGGGCTATTCAAGGACATCAGGTCAATTTTGCCTCCTTCATTCTTCAGAAAATGCAGTCAGCAGCCCAGTTAGCTACAACTCTTCCTTAAGATCCCATGCTCAACATTATTTTTAGGCATTTTGACATAGACCTAGACAATGAAATGCCTATTCCTTAGATTGAGCCCCATGGAATATCAAATTCGAAGAGAAGTCAATTTAAATTGGTTGATGGTCACTGGACCAAAGGCAACATTCCTCCATGTTCGCATCACATTTTTTAGGACATCTCAATTACAGCCTCCATGTCATCCCCAACCGAAGTCCTAGTTGAAGGACCAGCTGATGAAGGACCAACTGCAACACCAGCAGACGTCCCAGCTGAAGCACTAGCCGAAGCACCAGCTGAAGCACAAGCCGAAGCGCCAACTGAAGCACCAGTCGAAGTCCCAGCTGAAGGATCAGCTGATATTCCAACTTTAGAGTTAGTCACAACCCCCCTAGTGTTCCATCAACTAACACTGCCAGTATAATTTTCCATGATGACTCACATATCTCTGTTGAGGAAGATTCAATCCCTCAGGGGGAGACCAGGACCTCTACTGCATAGATTCCTTCAGAACATCCTCCTCCACCTGAGCCTCAGAGCTCCTACCAACCACCCATTGATGATCCCTACCAACCACCCATTATAATTTGATCAGTCACATAGAGCTCAGGCCGAGGAACATGATCAACATAGAACTGAAGAGCCATCAGCTCCCTAGAAACAAGACATTGCAGATATCAAACTTGAGGTCAGTAGACTTGGTTATCAGCTGGAGTCCATGAAGTCCAAGTTATCTTCTTTATTTGGCAGACAACATACTTCCATGAGCACTCTCACCACCCTGGTTCAAGCAACTCTTTGCTCCCAACCTTCAGCAACCCCTTCTATGCCACAGACCATTCTTAGAAAGAAGTCCACTGCCAAGAGTCATCGTCCCACTTCGGAACAAGGTGGAACCTCTTCTCACCAACCACCTACCTCTCCCCTTACAGATCCAGAGCCACATCCATTCTCCCTACCTCCACCTCCTGAGCCTTCACAACCCCCGACTCCTGAACAGTCATCCCCTCCACCTCCTCAACCTCACCACCCCCAGCCACTGAGCCATTCTCCTCTCCACCTACCAAGGACCAACCACCCCCACCAAGTCAACCTACTACATTGCCGGTTCCATCTTCTCCTCCACCCTCCCAACCAACCCCCACTCCTCAGACCCATCTTGAGGTCAAACTTGAAGATAATGTCTTTGAAGTCCCTCTGGGTCCTCAAGCCTCCTCCTCCAGGCCATTCAAATCCAAACGTCACAAGTCTGCACCCAATGAACCTAAATACCCCCCATTGACCTACCACTTTCTTCACCACCCAAGAGCAGAGATTTACAGAGAGTATATGAAAATTTGGAAATATCATATGGCTCTTGGACTCCCAGCTCTGGATGAGATGAAATGCAAGTCTGTAATGTAAAGATGGTATCAAATTGTAAAATAAAGGGGGAGAAAACTTATGTATTTTCATATCTCTTATGTGTGAATATAGTTGCTTTGTTGTTGTATTTTCACCTTAATATCTGTATTTTGTCATCAACAAAAAAGGGGAGATTGTTGAACCTCTGCCCAACATTTACATTACATATTTACAGATTTAATTCATAACATACAGTAGTTTTGAAGATGACAAAATAAACAAATATCTACTTATAAACAAAACTATATTTCTCTTTCTTACATGACATATAACAAAATCTCTAAGCATATTTAGTCATGCAAATTATTCTTCTCAAAAAATCCTAAGTATAATTTCGTTTGCCTAAGAAATATATGAAGTTCACTTCATCATATACGAAGTCCACTTCGTCATATCCGGACGTTCACTTCGTCATATTCGAAGTTACCTTTGTCATATGTGAAGTAAAACACAAAGACCTTACTTTGACTGATCATGTTGAAATCATGATATACGAAATTCACTTCATCATATACGAAGTTCACTTCGTCATATCCGAAGTTCACTTCGTCATATATGAAGTTAGCTTAATCATATGCTAAGTAAAACACAAAGATCTTACTTCAACTGATCTTGTTGAAATCGTAATATATGAAGTTCACTTCGTCCTATCCGAAGTTCACTTCGTCATATCCAAAGTCAGCTTTGTCATATCCGAAGTTTGCTTCATCATATACGAAGATCACTTCATCATATCTGTTGTATCATTTCGATTAAATAACATTATGTCTTTATCAGATAAAATGAAGAATATACAAACTATATAATATCATCTCATCATTAACATTTTATATCATATTCGTGACATTTTTAATGTAGAAAACTTTAGTACAAATGATAAATCAACATGTATTTCACGCTTACTTTTACAAGTTCTTTGGATATAAAAATATCATGGCTCTATTTCTAAAAATATACTTTTTCTAAAAGCTCGAGTCAAAGTCTGCGAAAAATATCTTCTGACATGTGTCACTAAGAACATCCATATTGTCCTCTGTTAGATCTGCACTCATGATCTCTACCTACTACATATTTTATCTACATGCCAAACCTTTTTCAACAGAACATTAATTGCTGATAGCCGTCAACATTTGAAATATCTCACAAGTACCTATGATCATCTTTGTAGCTAACATACTGGACCTAGTCTAGTATATCTTGGAACTTGTATATTTCAGGATAAGGATGAAATAGCATCAGCACAAAAGACTGTCTGATTAACGTGAATCTAAATGACATGCACTTACTCCTGAAAGAAGACTTGCACGTCACCCTCTAAAGAAGACATGCACGACTATCTCTTCGACAGGTAGATTTAAATAGATCAAGCAACGACTATCTCTCCAACAGGTAGATTCAAATAGATCAATCAACGAGTATCTCTCCAACGGATAGATTCAAACAGTTCAAGCAACGGCTACAAAGATGAAGCCTATAAATATACTGACAGTTGGAAGGAGCAAACATGATATGAGCGTGGGAGATAACAAGCCATATACAAGATAGCAAAAAAGAGAGACAAACATATACTTGAGAAGAGGTGAAAAAGGTGCAAGTGTGCTACTTCAAGCTTCCTCTCCATAAACATTGCATGGGCACTGCATTGAAGTCTTGCCTGTGCATGCAGTGAAGCAGTTGTTCAAATTTTGCCTTCTAAAAGGTTCTTTTCTTAGACTTAGGAAGTTCTTCTTCAGACAAAATCTCTCCTTCCTACTCTTCTAGTATGGAGTCTTTCTGAAGTCCAATTCTCCATATAAGGAGCTTGTTAAAAAGTTAGTGCACCCTTTAGAAAGGGAAGACCTGCTGAGCAGGGTGTGTGCCCCCTCTGGAGGAGGGAAGGCCAATGTAGTCTTAGTGGTCTGTTCCCCTTTGTAAAGGGAAGGCTAGTGGTAGCTAGCAGATTATTTTTCCCCTTGTGTAGAAGGGAAGATTGATAAATACCAGAGTGTTGTATCTTTGAAAAGATAGTGAAATCCTAAGCTTGGCTTGGGGACTGGACGTAGGACTTCCATTGGAAGGAAGGTCCAAACCAGGATAAAACTTGTGTGTCCTTTGTGGTTTGACTAACCTAACTAACGTGTGCTCTTTGTTGGGTTGAGTGTGTTTTGGAATTTCCTAAAGTTGCATTTTAATGATGACCAATGAACATCACTCATACTTTGATTTTGATGATGACATATTGTAATTTTAATGATGACATATTGTGATTTTGATGATGATATGTTGAACATGTTATACATTCTATACATAACACAATAATGCTTAAACAACATGTTTTTTATGTTTAATATCTCATATTTTAATGATAATATCTTGTACTAATGATTTATGTGTTAAATTTGCAGGTGTATACAGATTTTGTCATGGTAGTGTCGACACACCCACTACTGGTGTCGACACAGGGTTTCAAACCCTAAGGCAAAATGATGAAGAAAAGGTCAAGTGTGTCGACACAGCCTCAAGTGGTGTCGACACTAGTCCCAGTTCCCATAGAACCCAGTTGACAGGTCTCTACTGTGTGTCGACACAGCCTCAAGTGGTGTCGACACTAGTCCCAGATTCCAGAAGTCATGTTTGCCAGTTCTAGACAGTGTGTCGACACAGCCTGAAGTAGTGTCGACACTAGTGACCCTTCCCAGAGAACCAATTCTGCCAGTTTGGGACAGTGTGTTGACACACTCCTTGGACAGGTCGACACACTCCGGCTGAAACTCAAAATCGTGATTTTGTCTGGACACGTGGCTGCTTGGGAATTAGGGGATTTGACCTAGGTTTTCGTGCCCATGCACCCCAAGGCACTTTATGGACATATGGGGCTATAAATACCCATGTTCCTTGTACCCCAAAGGAAAGAGAGCCCATACACTTCTAGAAGAAGCTTTTTGGCGGCCAAAGGGAGCTTTCCAGATCTTGCTCCATCTCCAGAAGTTGCAGGACATCCTTTCAAGAGGAAGGACGTGGGAATCAAGGGGAATCTCTGGAGAGAAGCTTGCTGTGCAAGGCAAGGGAGCAGATCCAACTGAAGAGGCATAGGAGAAGAAAGATTTCTGGCATTTCAGATGCCATCAAAGCAGAGCATCGTGGATTGAAGAAGATCTCCAACGAATTCCTTTAAGCGTCTTCAATCCAAGCTTCTGCAAGTCTTCTTCATCAAGGAACATCCAAGTCACATCTATTTCATTCATTTTCTTGGAGTGTTCATCCAGGTTTTGATTGTGTGATCTGTGTATGTGTTCTACACAGATCACTTAATTGTGTTTGTTCTATTTTTATCATTGTATTGAGATAGATCGGGCTAGAGGATCTATTCTCTAATTGAGCTTGTTCTAGTAGAACTTGGATCTTTCGTGGTCCAAAGGTTTGGAGCCGTAGTGTTCCAGTGTTGAGCCGTTGTGCTCAAGTGCTTGTGATTCGTCGTACTCATAAGTGGTTTGTGGAGTAGGTCGTCGTACCTATCTCCTGGGTTTTCTTTGAGTCGTCGTACTCAAAGGGTTTGGAGTCATCATGCTCCGGTTGTTTCTTGAGTCGTTGTGCTCAAGGGTGTTTGGAGTCGTCGTGCTCCGGTGTGAGTTGTACTCAAGGTTTTGAGTAGTGTGGCCTCACTGTGTGAGGGGTGGACGTAGGAATCACTGGAGGTGATTTCTGAACCACCTAAAAATCCTCTGTGCAGTGGTTTGAATTGTTGTTTGACTTTGTATTACGCTAGATGCATGCATATGGATTTTGTTCACACTTCTAATTGATTTGCTCACACACACTAATCACACTTTAGATCAGTAAATTGTTTGGGTGAATTGATCTCTGATTCAAAGTAATTTTAAATTGCTTGAGCTTCCGCATTAATTGGTGTTAGATCTATTCAACCCCCCCTTCTAGATCTGATCCATCCACCCATTCGATCCTAACACTCTTAAGTAATTGATAATTTAGCTTCCGCAACGAAAAACACCTATTGACCCCCCCTCTAGGTGAAAAGCTCTACTGTCACTGATCCAACAGACCACTACCTCGACGCCCTCAAAAGTGGCGGATGCCACATCCCACCTGCCTTACACAAAAGTTCGCCCTCAAAATTACAAAAACAAAGCTGAAGCATGAAAGTAAAGTAGGGGTAGGAACAACTCACTCGAATTGATCAGACAACCTGAGGAAAAAGGACACGACAAGAGGACAAGTAGTGTGAAAAAGGCCACTTAGTGTCACCACGACTTCCCGGTGGCCAAAACCGCGACAACTGACAGCTCACACAGCACACCCAACACACGGGCGTGGAGCCCTCAATCGGATGTCGACAACTCCATAAGCATGGCACACATCACAATCAGACCGAAAGCAACTAGAACCGTCAGCTGGAAACAACATGGCTGAAATCATCATCAAACCTCGCCGTTGAAACCAACCGATTAGTAACCCACTGTCGCCAGCAAAACTTGAAAGAAGACACAGTCACTAGACCACTCAGAAAAACACCTATGAGTCAATCACACGGCTCAGAGGAAAGGCCTCACTTAGCTAGCCACAACTAATATCGGCCACACAGCCAAAGGGAAGTCTTGCAAGGAAAACCAAAGTCTAAGTGAAAACGGAGACGTGGAAAACCCCTCAACACGTTGAATGACATCCACCGACACCACTCGGTCACCACCAAACCGTCCTCGTTAAGGGTGTTCACTATTCGGTTCAAACAAAAAAACAAAACCGAACCGAGCGATTCGGTTTGGTTTGGTTCAGTTTGAACATGAAAAAAATTTGGTTTGGTTCCAAACCAAACCGAAAAAGAAAATTCGGTTTGCTTCTGTTTCTATGCTCTAGAAACCAAACCAAACCGATTAAACCGAATTACAATAACACGTTTTAATTTGTATATATCTATCAAGTTTTTTCAATATGTTTAAGTAAAAATACATATTGTGGAGGTTAATATGGTCATCAACATTTAATACTTCATTTCAAATATTATTTGATAGTGATTTATTAGAGAAACAAGTGATTAAAATCTTATTTAAGACTAAGAGAATCTAAAGGCCCATTTCTTTTCAAGTTAAACCAAACCAAACCAAACCGAACCATACTGAATTTAATTCGGTTTGGTTTGGTTCGGGTTGGGTCTGAATTTGGTTTGGTTTGGTTTCTTAAAAATCTCCTATAAATAAAACCAAACAAAACCATGAACACCCCTAGTCCTCATGGTCCGATAAGGACACCAGACGAGTGTGGAGCTATAGGGAAACTAGAAACCATTCGCTCCATGAGCACAACACGTAGCGACAAAGGCCGAAGAGATGTCTGAGGTTAGGTCAAAATCAAACTACTCAAGGCCAGCACACACGGGCACAACCACAAGGTGCAATCACAAGCACCAAAACCCACCAAAGCGCAACGCACACATCCATATTAACAGCCCCAAAATGGCATAGGGCCAGCAGAAGGGACTCCCCTACCAAGGACCCACCAAGAAAAAAAAAGCGTGCATGAAAGCCTATGAGCTTTGAGGAGCGTAACAAACACGCTGGCTCTTAGAAGCACACCGTACAAAACATCGGCCCTACCACAACAGGTAGTGAGGACACACACTAAAAAGGTGACAAAAGCCTCCAAGAACAGAGAGAGGCACAAAGTAGAGCACACATGAACACAACACCGACACGAGCAAGCTAGGCAAGATAATTGGGCTACCTATCACTGATCACATGGAAACACATTGTCTCACATCGGTCAGTCAGGCAACACAAAAACCCACACAACAAAATGCAGCAGACCGATTGGTCCACCAACCTACAGTGCCATGTGGAAACGACGGCACGAGGGGAGAAGCCAACTCAACCCCAAAACAACTTAAGGTAAAGGACCTTCACCAACGAGGCCACAATAGTGCACACCATAGTGCCAAAGCGCAGCAGTGGAGCACCACCACCCCGAGCAACCCACAAAAAGTAGAAGACGAAGATGAACAACAAGCCTTTTCCGCATGCAAGAGAGGGTACCGAAGCACAAAACCAGCACCTCCGCAAGAAGTACTGCTAGCCACATGGCCATGGCACACACTACATAACCAACTGCAAGAGCACGCCAGACACAGAAGAACAAAGCAAAGATTGACCCAACCCACAAGCATAGCAAGGAAACTTGGGAACGCACAACAAGGCAAGTTGGCCAACACATCGACTAGATACACAGTCAAAGGCACCGCACCTTGACTAGAAGCATACAAGTAGACTGTAATGCCAACAGTCCACCCAATGAGGTGGATCAACTCCACGGAGAGAGAGAGAGAGAGAGAGAGAGAGAGAGAGAGAGAGAGAGAGAGAGAGAGAGAGAGAGAGAGAGAGAGAGACAAGAAGGACATGCCACTACAAGAAAAATCGGAAATAGAGACCGAAATATTCGGTCTCTATTCGGTCTCTATTCGGTCCCTAACCAGCTCAGAGACCGAATAGGGACCTAATAGTGACCGAATTTGTCGGTCAAAAACTTCTGGTCACAAATCTGTGACCGACTAAATTCGGTCCCTATTCGGTCACTAAATAGGGACCGAATAAGATCGGTCCCTATTGAGGGACCGAACGTATTCGGTCCCAGTTCGGTCCCTAAAATAGAGACCAAATAGGGACCGAATATTCGGTCCCTATTTAGGGACTGAACAGAGCCAGTCCCTATTCGGTCCCTATTTTAGAGACCGAATAGGGACCGAACTGAGTTGGTCCCAATTCAGTCCCTACAAATAGGGACTGAATTGGGACCGAATCATTTCGGTCACTATTAGGGACCGAAATAATTCGGTCCCTATTCGGTCCCTATTTTAGGGACCGAATTAGGACTGAATAAATTCGGTCCCTATTTAGGGACCGAATATTCAGTCCCTATTCGGTCCCTAAAATAGGGACCGAATAGGGACCGAATTATTTCGGTCCCTAATCGGTCTCTATTTTTTCAATATTTTTTTTAAAAATATATACATTTTTAAGAAAATAACCTGCTTAATAAAAATAAATAATATCCACAACAATAATAATTGTCCACAATAAAAATGTCTACAACACAAAAATAATAAAAATATCCACAACAAAACAATAATAAAATGTCGACAACATCAACAATAATAAAAATATCCACAACACAAGAATAATAAAATGTCCACAACATCAGAATAATAAAATGTCCACAATAAGAATAAAAATATCCACAACATCACAATAATATAATGCCAACAACAATAATAAAAATGTCTACAACAATAATAATAATGAAATGAAAATCATGATGCCTCGTCTTCGTCTTCATCCTCGTGTCCTCCCACTCCACCCGATGAAAGAACCTACAATACATATATAACAATAATAAGTTAAAATTAAATACTATTATAAGCAATAACTTATTTTAGAAGCATAAATTAAATAAAACTATAAGCAATGGAGGTCAATTAGATGAGTATTTCTAATTTTGGACCATGAAACCGAAGTTCTTCATTTTTAACTAAACTAACTTGGTTAAGACGACTTGGCGCGTCGCGGTCAAACCGGGAGTCCGAATTGAACTATGTCAGTTTCCACAAGTCACACTCATCAGCCCGACCGTGCTGGAACAAACCGGAGGCCAATCGGAAGAGTATTTCTAACATTGGACCCTCAAACCGAAGTTTTTCATTTTTTAACTAAACTAACTTGGTTAAGACGACTTGGAGCGTCGAGGTCAAATCGGGAGTCCGAATTGAACTCCGTCAGTTTCCACAAGTCACACTCATCGGCCCGACCGTGCTGGAACAAACCGGAGGCCAATCGGATGAGTATTTCTAATTTTGGTCCCTCAAATCGAAGTTTTTCATTTTTTAACTAAACTAACTTGGTTAAGACGACTTGGAGCGTCGAGGTCAAACCGGGAGTCCGAATTGAACTCCGTCAGTTTCCACAAGTCACACTCATCGACCCGACCGTGCTGGAACAAAACGGAGGTCAATCGGATGAGTATTTCTAATTTTGGACCCACAAACCTAAGTTTTTCATTTCTTAACTAAACTAACTTGTTTATTGTGACTTTGAGCGCCGAGCTCAAACCGGGAGTCCGAATTGAACTCCGTCGGTTTCCACAAGTCATACTCATCGCCCCGACCATGCTGGAACAAATCGGAGGCCAATCGGATGAGTATTTCTAATTTTGGACCCACAAACCTAAATTTTTCATTTATAAACTAAACTAACTTGTTTATTATGACTTTGAGCGTCGAGCTCAAACCGGAAGTCCGAATTGAACTCCGTCAGTTTCCACAAGTCACACTCATCGCCCCGACCGTGCTACAACAACCCGGAGGCCAATCGGATGAGTATTTCTAGTTTTGGACCCCCAAACCTAACTAAGTTATTCATTTCTAAACTAAACTAACTTGCTTAATGTGAATTTGAGCGTCGAGCTCAAACCGGGAGTCCGAATTGAACTCCGTCGATTTTCACAAGTCAAACTCATCGCCCTGTCCGAATTGAACTCTGTCAGTTTCCACAAGGTCTAACTGCCATGATAGAGTGCCATATAAATGAAGAACTCCTTTTAACTTTTGCATGACAGAAAGGATGGGCTCTACAATACTTGGCTTTGAGAATTTTAGTCCAAAAACCACCATAGTCAATAAAGAATCTCCATGTCAATTTCATAATCGCCGCTTTATTGAAAATGTGCAGGTCCTTAAATCCCAACCCTCCCCCCCCTCAAGTTTAGGCTTCTGCATTTTGTGCCAGGCCACCAATTGGTGTTTATTTGAAAACAGTTCACGCTAGACTATGATTTCCTATAAATTTTACAATATTCTTTATTCAGAAAGGATTCTGTAATCTCTTCCACTTAGCAATATAGCATCACCAGAACTTTATTATCTATTGCTGACCAATGGTGTATTCTGGAGACAGAACCCAGGAGAACTGCACTAAATGGCAGAATAACAATATAATTGGTGCTTTGTCTAAAAGAGCATGGAGCTTCTTTGACAAAGAAAGCACCAAGAGTCACCTGGTCTGCATTAGTTTGTTGCCAACATTTATGTTCTCTTCATGTTTAGGAAGAGATGCCTATTATTCTTGACGCTCTTCTATTGATCCCATTACTACTCCTCATTTACGCTCAACATGCATGCTGTATATCTAAGAGACAGTCAGTTCAATGGAAAGTCCCAAATAGATTGGTCGATTGAGGTTGGTAAACTCAGTTCAGGATTGGACAACAGTGATCTGATCTTGATTTTCCCATTCACTTTTGGGATGCTCAAGACATACTCTAATTCATTCTGAAGTAGCTCATTGTAGGAGGCTAATTCACATGAACTGTTAACAAATTGAGCTGCTTCCATGGCTGAGGTCTTTGACCTCAGTAATCAGATGGCTTGGTCTATGGGTCATGTGATTTTTATTCATTTGGTTCCTCACGCAGTTGATTTTGACAGTGGTTGAACCACATTCTAAAGTTGGTCAAACCATTCCCCAGGCCATTTCCCAGGGCAACTTAGTTGAACTAATGAGCAGTAAACTTCCATCCTCGTCCACCCCCCCCCCCCCCCACCCCCACCCCACTTTTCCAAATACAACCACCCCAGCTGATTCAGATAGACTTGAAAGCTAAAACCAAGTTGGGCCACTTATCTTGGCTAATGCACATGGTCTATGGCTCTTATGTTTTGGGTTATTTAAGACAGTTTTTTACCATGTTGACCTAACAATGGTTGAACCATTGTCAAGATTTGGTCGAACAATAGTGTAATAACAAGCTTCCATACCCTCATTTCCCAAGTACAACATTATAACAAAGAAAAAGAAGAAAAAGAGGTGAAAAGAATAAAGAAGCACCAAGAGGGAGAGAGGAACAGTGGAAACTACAAAACAAAAAACAAGGAAGATAGGAAGGACTAGCTGAGCCACAGCAGCACTGGTAGCAACCATCAGCATTACCAGTAGCCTGAAGCAGTAACAACAGAAGAAGGAGGCCAACCAACAGCCCACCTCCTACAGCCTGTTGCCACCAAATCCACAAAAGACTGCCACAGGTGCTGGATCTATGTAGTTAGTGTTTGTGTTCTATTTGTTATTTCTTTCATTTTCTCTTTACTTCTCATTTTCCCTTTCTCTTCTGGGAAGAAAGAGTTCGTGAGCGTACCAGCCCATGATCCAGATTGAATACTAGATAAAATTCAGCGTAATTTGGTTGTATCGAATTTATCCTTTGCAAACAATATCTATCATCTTATCTTTTTTTCAGCACAAAACTATGACATACATATATAGAAGTATGATAGCAAGCAAAATATTTCTACCTTCAGGAGTTTAAGATGATGGCGGTTGAATTCCTTTTCACTATGTGATAGTAGCTGTCTTAAGAGCCAGCCTCCAACCCACAGAGCCTCTGAGGAAATATTAGATCTGCAGAAGAGGTTAACCAATGCATCAAGTACCTAAAACACAAAGATAATATCACAAAAGGATCAGCAGTTATTACATTAAGAACCCAAAATCTCCAAGCGAGAATTTTGATCTAGAGGTATGATGGTGAATGCTGATCTTTTGCCAAGCTGTTCTCTGAAGAAAATAGTTGCTCTTCACCTAAGCCCTAACCTACTAAAGCTTGTTGTAACTAGCCCTGTCAACGGTACGAATCCGGGTCGGATCCTTAGAGATCCGGATCCGGATCCGAATTTAGAATATCCGGATCTGACCCGGATCCGAATTTAGGCATATTTTCGGATCCGGATTCGGGTTGAGATCCAACATCAATTTCGGATCCGGATCAGGATCCGAATATGGTAAAAAAATCTGAAAAAATACAAAAAATTACTGAAACTGTGCTGGACGGCTGGTTATTAGAATATACAAAAAAAAACTTCTGATTAAACATACATAAATGTTTTGGAAAATCTGAAAAAAAAAAAAAAAAAGCCAAATCTGTGCTGACCATAGCAAAAACAGTCATAAAATCCAGTTAAATATACAGAAAAAATCTAAAAAAATAATAAATCACCCAGATCTATGATGGTTATAGCAACTAGCAAGAACAACACAAAATTTGGTTTAAACATACATAACAAATCTGAAAATTCTGGAAAAAAAAATACTCAAATCAGCGTTGGCTATACAAAATCAAATTATTTAAGAACTCTTAACTAGATAGACATCCATTCCCATACATAAAATCAAATGTATACATTAAATCCCAACTATGTAGTAATACAAGTTCTCTTTTCTCTTTGACTCAGATCATCTACAGGTTCTCTTTGGTGGCTTTCACCGAGTGGGTAGCTGGCTTTCACTACAAAAATTGGCTTTCACGGCAAAAATTGGCTATACACCACCGTCTGCAAGTTTATC
Source organism: Colocasia esculenta (assembly GCA_014218235.1). Taxonomy (NCBI): domain Eukaryota; kingdom Viridiplantae; phylum Streptophyta; class Magnoliopsida; order Alismatales; family Araceae; genus Colocasia; species Colocasia esculenta. Next base: position 63,114,752 of record CM024760.1, read on the forward strand.
ATAAAAAATCTCACGTGCTTCACATGCAATTGCCACACTTTTCCTCAGTAAATCTTCACTTTGTTCTATAGAAAATCCTTTAGAATGAAATCCCTGAATGGTAGCCTGCTTAAACAAGAAACGAATGGTTAAATGCTCTTCAAATGCAACTCTATCAAGAGCAGAGGACGAGAGGGAAAAACATGTTCATTTTCAAGTTGGTGTTCACAGAGAAACATCATTTGAGAGGCTTATTTAGGCAATGGTGACAGGCTGAATTAATATAAAGCAAATTATAAACTTGGTGATAAATATTCTACATATTAAAAGGCTTATATGATGCTTATGAAAAATCGTTCACCCTAATATATAAATATAATACACACATATGTAAATATGCATACACATTAACAACATTCCTTTTCTGAAAAACATGCACAACCTTGGGAATTTACACTTATGACCCCATAGACAGGATTCAGATGTGCAAGCATAACAGCTTACACATGTGACAAATTTTATACATAAACATTTTCCAAAGCCAATGTGTGAGGCTAAGAGAAAACCTAGCACCGGCCTGTTATGATAAATGTCACCCAGAACTACATCCAAAGCAGATAGGAAACAGAAGAAAGTTAGCAAAAGACAAGAGAGTGTCAAAGTCATCCTGACTCTTATTTCGTCACTCAAACAAACTCATGAAATAAGCTTAAGACTGATGTCAGTTCTCATGCTTGCTAGACATGCCAAATATGATACAACTTAACATTTACATGGGGCTAAAACTTCTAGAACAAATATCTATGATAAATGTAGGAACTCACAAAATAGGAAAGATTGCAATTAAACAGAACAAACCACATTGTAGAACACTTTGAAGGAGCCTGGCTTTTGTAAATATTGGCTCCCACTATGTAACATTTAATCTCCTATTCGATCAGAAACATAAATGAATACAAGGATACATAACCAGAAAAAGGTTGAATGGACTTTCACAAAAGAAGCATAGTAAAAGAAAACAAACTACAGACATTGCCCGTATTGTTCAAGAAGATTGAAAAGATGTTTGCTATCAGAGTTAATGATCAATCAAAATGGAAAGCCTGCTTCTATTGGTAAGTGAATCATGGCAGCATTCATTAAACTATTGCACTTTATTAGACAACCAAAGTGTTTTCCTTTTAAATGATCATGTATTAAAATTTCTCTGGCAATGCATTCATATCACAGCATATTATCAAATCCTGGATATGCAAAGCATGTTAAAGAAAGTTAAGTACACAAGAAAATGGGTGGCATGAATAAAAAGGTTAGGTTTCAAAGCCCATCACAAGTTACACAAAAGGACACAAAATGACAGAAGCCTGAAATGACCAAAGCTTCTCAACCACAAAAAAGAACCGTATTTTATACATTAGTTGACTTCACTCACTTCCTCTTTTCCATCTATTATTCTTTCTGGTTAACAAATCTACAAATCTATCAAGAGCAGAGGACGAGAGGGAAAAAAAATGACACGCACATACCTGATAAGAAGCTGTAATCAGAACATCTGCACCTGCTTCAAGGTAGTCAAGGTGAACCTGTTAAAGCAACGAACAGAAGAAACTTACATAAGATGCTAGGAACCATCCTAACTTGACAAAGCTGGTTTCTTTACAAGGATTTCTCTCTAGTAATTCAAAACAGAACATGGACTTACAATAATAGCAAAAAAGTTGACAAAATCTCAAAGATTTCCAGCATGCAGCCTAAACAGATACCAAATAAGCTTGTGGAGAAAACAAATACTTAAGCATCGGAAGCATCAGTGCGAGTGCAGAGCATTTTGAAGCGAGGAAAAAACTATTACATAAAATACGGGAGGATGTTCTCGAAACAGAAAAGATGCAGTCTACATACTGTGATAAAATACAGAAGGATGTTCGGGGGTCTGGATGGCTTTGTTTCCGCCGACCCCTTTGATACGCTTCATGCACATGAGAGAGAGTGAAAGAGAGAGGGGTGCAGGAGCCAGGAGGTGGGAACGGAAGACAGGTGGTATTGGAAATAGATAATCACGACCATAGTGTAATATCAATTTATCATAAAAACATAGGCATCAAACCCATACTCATCCTTTTGATAATGTGTCAATAAGGATAAGTTAGTCTCATCCTACGTGGCTACTCCCATCCTCAAACTAACATTAAAGGGAGAACTGGATTATTTGTCAATGGGATGAGTTATGTTTATTCCTCATCATGTTATCATGTTACCACACATCAGCTGTAAGTTTGAAATGTAGAATGTAGAATAAAGCCAATAAACCAAGGAGATAAGCAGACTACATGGCCTGGTTAGTGTTCTGAAATGTGCAGATAATGCTACCCAGTCCTGGCGTTATTGCGTTAAAGAACTAAAGATCAGGTGGGATCAGGCAATTAGGAGAAAGTATATGCCTAATTATATACAATGGTTGTTTCATACATAAAATGAACCTATGTGGACAGCCAGTAAATATAGCATTCAGGAACGACCCTTATTTGCATGCCGAAGAAGGATGTTTTTGAGAAGAGGCCAAAATGTGTTGAGACAGGAAGGATGTCTTGGAACAAGATGCCGAAATTGGTGGCTAAAATTGATTACTCTTTTTTTCTTTGTTAGAAAGATACATTGTATAACAATAAGGTCTGATTCCATGTAGAACACATTTTGTCACTAGAGGTTAGTGCCCATTTCAGTAGACCCCAAATATATGATAAATCACTAAATTGTTGTTGGAAAAAATTTCCCATGCAACGTGCAAACTTTCAAACACTAGGAATGAGTTCTGGCACTTACTAACAGGAGCTTCTTATGTTGCTTCCTTTGAGGAAGGATTCCAAGCCCATCTAACATTGATTCATCCAGCTCTACAAAGAAAGGATGTCTCAGACTCTAGGTAAACACAACAAGAAAATGAAACTGGTAGCTTACAAGCCTTACATGAAAAGTATTAAAAAAAAAAGTGGTTGAACCTTTTGCCTGCAACAAGGTAGCCAGCAAACTTAAAGAGCCCAAAACATCCAAATCATTGCCAGTAGTGATGTATGACATCAGGAGTTCCCTGCATAAAAGATCAAGGTTAATTCTGATTATACAGCTTACAAGCCTTACATCTATAGCTGTTGAGTAGGACAAAAACTATTGACATCCTAACAACAACATCAATTCTTTGATAGATCTCAAACTCATTCTGATATTGTATAGTTTCCCACTTGATCAATCTGTCCTCCAGTATTGGCCATTTCAACTGATGTGATCTGATCCATATTCCATACCAGTTTCAACTTTGGCCAATCTGATTAAACACTCAAGGTTCACAACATATAACCATGTTAAAAGAGAAAGAAAATATAACAGTCATTAGAATAGCCTATGGCTTTTTTATCATTTTTCTTTCTTCATACTCATTCTAAAGTGGATCTTGCAAATCAAGAAAAAGCAAAACAATAGCTGAGAGGTAATATATGAATGCAGACATACAGTTAGTTAACATGAAACTTTAACACATTTCTGTTTAATCTGGTGCAAGAGAGAACTATGCATAAAGAAGTGTCAAATCAATATGGCCTCTCTCCAGGAGACATGACACACTTACATTTTTAGTCTTCACAAGCAATGGAACTGTACTCTTGTTCAACTTCCCACTCACTGCCCTGAATTAGACCAGATAGATTTGTGTGAAACATTGAGATTGTTTGATGGTTCAGAAATTAACAGAGATGCATTCTACTATAGATTTAAGATCTATAAGATAATAAGAGAAAATTTTTGAAGGAAAAAAAAAAGAATTTGGGCAGTCTGCAAACCTTAGAAATGATATGTAATAGGAAAGAAGCTCTTCATTTTTGAAGTCAAATGGGTGTGTTATGAGGTGGTTAATATGTTCATTACTGAAAATGTAATCTGCAGAATGAAACCAACAAAATGACATCATATGAAAATCTGAATGAAGCGATATTTATCAGAAAATTGCTAATTGACGAACACTCATATCATATATCTTAACTACAATATTCATCTACTTACACATAGCAAGTTCACTTTTCAAATTCTGGATCATTATACTAATTGTTTGCAGCAACTGAAGCGGGACATCTTTAGTTCTATTAATCTTCAATATGCGTACAAATTCACCCATAATCTGTCTCTCCATGAAAAACCTATAAAAATATATATGATCAGAATAAAATCAGCATCATCTAAATTGAAACTGAAAGACATCAGCTGTTAGTAGACTCACTCAAAAAAAGTTGGATCATGCTGGTCACCGTATGTGACCAGCTCTGCGAGTGATCTCAGAGCTTCAATTACATAATCCTTCATTATAGAATAAAAAGAGTACATAAACTTTATGGGCATACATCAATAACCAAGTCCAGATTAACAAATCATTCACCTTGTTAACTTCATTCACAATTTGGACCTTCTGTAGCTGATCAGAAACATACCTGTAAGGCACGGTTGAATTTTAAGGTAACCAGTAGTTGAATAACAGAATGAAACTTTCCTTCATTTATAACGTGCAGATTCAAGAGGGTAACGTGAAAAGTGGGAGAAGGACAATCAGGGATCACTGCAGAAATATATGCATTCAATTTAAGAAAAAGGAAGATTGATCATGTGCTAATTATAAATTATGAACAGAATTTGGTGGGGGAGTATAAATGCTAGACATGGATGGTCTGGAATGACATGGCTATCAACATCTTGTAGGGAATTGCAGTACTAATTAAATGGAAGACTTTAGTACTAATTACACATTCATTACACTGTAATTCTAAATGGAAGACTTTAGTGTTGTTAATGCCATAAGAAATCCCAGGTTTGGATTTTTGCACTAGGATCTTGCTACTGTTCTCTTAACAGGACTGCAGCAGATTTTCAACATTAGTAATACATTAAGTAAGATTATGTGTAGTCCTTTAATAAGTTCTGTATTCTGATGGTGACAGCTCCATCCATATTATTGTCTTCTGGATTCTTTTTGAGAATGTCATGGCTATGCATCGGTTGAGAGCAACTATAATTGGTCTGTTGGAGATAGGAAGAGTAAACGAATGGGTTGTCACTGAGAAGCTGGGAGATACTGCCAAGGAAAAGCCCGAAGCGAGAACAAAAGAGAAGCAGCCCCGAACGAGGTTCAGGGACAGGTAAATTGGGCGAGCAAAGGCCTGAACATTAACTACGAGGTGAGGGACAACAGGAAAGGGTACAAAGCAGGTGCTCTGAAAGAAGGAATGGGCCGACGCTATGTCCGTCTGTGTGAATTTGTTGCAGTCTTTAATGCTGACTTCCAGCCAGAATCAGATTTCCTCATGCGGACAATCCCATTCCTCATGCACAACCCAGAGATTGCTCTTGTCCAATCACGTTGGGATTTTGGTAGGCCCCGTTAGTTTAGATCATTAAGTTGCAGTACATAGAAGAAATAACTTGCATCCCCCTTAAGGTATTTGGTTATTTCAGTTCCATCCTGTTCATGTTTATTCATGTTAAACTAGGAACATTAGAAAGAAATTTAGAGGCTGGCAAAGTAGCATTGAACATGTGGGACCTGTTAGGTGACATCCCACTTGAAATATGGTGAACGGGGTTTCACACTTTATATCATCTGAAAGAAATTGGAGTTCTCAGAAATCAGACTACTGAAATAAGCAAAAAAAAAAAAGGAACAAGAACTATTAATTTACCGAGGGGTCACAAACATTCCAGAAGATTCTAGGAGCAATCGGATGAGTAGGGAGGCAATGTTTGGCGCAGGACAAATTGGGATCCACATACTTATACAAGATAAATTATCCTTCATCATGACAATAGCTCCTGCCTTTGGTTATGTGTGTTTCCTTATGGTTAGAACAAAGAAACAGCTATGTATCCTTTCTCCCATCATTTGGGTTCTACACCCTCCCTCAGGATTTTCTGCATCGCTGGTTTGGGGCGAATCGGTTTTTTTTTTTCTGATCGGCTCTGATTCCGGAGAATCACGCCAATTCGCATGGGAATCGATGGGAGTCTTTCCAATTCTCATGCTAATCGGGAGAGTCATGATTCCCATGATTCTATCCGATTCACTCGAATCGGACCGATTCGCTACTCCATGGCAAACCCTTCCCCAGCTAACAAGTCCATATCTTACATAATCATTTATGAGGATACTTTTTACCAGGTAGATGCAGCAAAAATCAAGTAATATAATCATGTTTTTTTTTTTCCTATCTTCTGTTTAGACCCAATCAAGTAGGATCCAGCCATGGCCTTTTTATTCCATTCAAAAAATGAAATATGCTCTTCATCAGAGTTGCTCATTTCTCATGGATAATTGTCGGATTTTGTTCTTCTTGTGGAGCATAAATAAGGCAAATCATCTTTAACTGCCCATCTGTTTGAGAGTTTCTTTTTATTCTGGTTGCTAATATGAGGTATCCACTTATGCTTCTCTGCCTATGGTCCATCTCAGAGGTTAAAATAACAAGATCACAAAACCATTATTATCACTATTAGCTTGTCCTCATTTTTGAATTGAAGTCATGGATGAGTCTGATGAATATGCTTACTACGAAACACCTTGCATATCTTTAAGAATCTGATTTTTCCATTCAGTAAATTGGAGAAAAGAACTTGGCATTCAATACATACACTCTATGAAATCACAGTTTTATTCATCATTTCTTTGAAACTGGTCCAAGCAGTGAGAGATAGTCAACTACCATCAAATTGAATTATAGAATTGCACGAATATGCATAACCTCCGAGTAATACTTCTAAATTCTGCATTTTCTACAATGCTGCCACACTGTTTTGTACATTCTAATTTGCTACAAATCATAAAAATACCATCTTTTAGAAATTAATGACATTCTGTAGATTTTAACTAGTTCCTTGGGAACTTCTTAGCTCAATGAGAGGAATGCATCTTGTCTTCTATACTTCTCTTGCCTGAACATGAGTCAAAATTCTCCCCCATATTCATTCTGATTTATGTACTTTCAATTGACAGGAAGTTGCTGATGTGGCCTTTACTGGGAAATTTTGCAGTTAATTACCAGGAATGCTTGATGACAAGGATACAAAAATGACTTTGGATTATCACTTCAAGGTGGAGCAGGAAGCAGGTTCATCCGCCTACGCTTTCTTCGGTTTCAATGGTAAACAGCAATTCATTTTCTGATTAATCAGTGGTGCAGAATTATTTTGTGAAGGAAGGACAAAAGAAACAATCACTACCCTACAAAGTATCCATTACTAACAGTGACCACATATTTTGCTATGAAAGGAGTGGGAAGCCCCTGCTAAATCACACTGGTGTATTATTATAATGCTAGATGCAGAAAGTATTTTTCCCTTTTGTTTGATAATAATAGATAAGGAAAGAAACCAAATTGCTCAAATGGTGTTTCAAGTGGAAGAAGAAATGCAAATAGAAGATGTGATAGGAGAGAAAAGCTATGCTGGATATTGAAGCTTTTGCAATGGAGGACAAAATGTTTATTCAGTAATTTATATATGAAAACATGGGTATATTTGGCATGCTTTAACACTTGATTTACCTTCTCTTATGAAGGCACTGCTGGTGTATGGAGAATTTCAGCTCTCATTGATTCAACTGACCCTTCAGCCTCAGCTTCACAAATGGGCCTTCCAATTCTGCCAGATCAACCTCCCCTGCAATCCCAAACCAATGGGGACAAGAAGAGAAAGATCAGTTCTTTCTGGGTTCGTACTATGATCCCTAGGTGATTTATCCGGCACATTCCAACAGCAGGTGTGTCAGGATAAAGATGAGAGGGAGGGCCGGAGAGGGGGAGGGTCGGAGCCCGGAGGGGGGAGCGCAGAAGGGGAGGAGCCGGAGTGGGGGAGGGTCGGAGCCCGGAGGGGGGGAGCGCAGAAGGGGAGGAGCCGGAGGGGGGGAGGGCCGGATGAGAGGGAGAGACAGAGGGAGGGAGGGTTGAGGACACTTACCGCCGTGCACAGTGCTGTGGAGTCGCCGGACCTGCCGCGCAAAGGAGCCGCCGCTGCCGCCACGTCTGCAAGGGTCCGACCGCGCAGAGGAGCCGCCGTCGCCGCGTCAACAATGGTCCGCCGCCGCCGCGTCTGCAAGGGTCCGACAGTAGGTCGCCGCGTCGCCGGGAGGGTGCTGGCCGCGCTGTGGCCGGCCGAGATGACGAGGGAGGGAGGAGGCAGGGCCGCAGGACGGGATTTCCAATTTGGCTGAGAAGATTTGGGGGGAAACGGGGGAGAGGGAGTTTTTTTTTCGGGTAGGGTTTTAAGGATATGTTTTTAGGTATGGACCATTAATTAATTATGTAATTAGATATTTATATATATTTAAATATTATTAGATATGTATAATTAAATAATATATATCATTCTTGAATATATCTATAACATACATAAAATAATTATCTAAATATATTAGAATATATATTTATATATGTTTATTAGTATAAATGTTACATTTAAATATACGACGGGGAGGGTGTTCTGCATGCGTGTATTAAGTATTTATAATAGTTGTTAACCTAGGTTAGATAAAATACAATATCAAATTTAAGTATATATTTTAAAATATCAATAAATAATTATCAATTTTTTATAATATTTTTAGATGGATGAAATATATATTGAGCATATTTTACGTTTAAATTACATACTGATATAGTTAATCTTTTATTTCTATAGTATTTTAATTATTATTGAAATATAAACGTACATGTTTAAAAGTAAATAAAAAATATGCCACATGCAAGTGCATGTGCCGATCATATTGATTTGGTATCATGATATTACCAACGTCTGACAACATCGAAGATAAACTTTTGGAGATGGGAAGCAGAGGTGCATCTAGATTGGATAGATATATAATCAAACTGCATGAAAATTAAGTGATGACGTCGCAGTGCGCATAGAACGAAAACTTCCTACCACAAGTGGAGAGCTAGGCCGCTTCGTCGGTTCTTATCGCCAAAAAATGGAACATCTAGCTTGAACCATGTGTACGTAGCAAATATATATGTCACTGTGAGGATCTTAGACATGTATTGTCAAGTAAATGGTAAAATCAGAAATAAGAAAAGTCAAGTAAACAAATTTCTTCCTTGTAGTTATCAGGAAGTGAGAATTTCTCATGTATTGAACAATTAGATATTGAGTTTCAAATACTCACATGTACACTATCTGAAACCAGATAGCTACAAATTTTTAACATATACTTTAGGTGCAATGCCACACTAGACCATTCACACTCCCATGGGCACAAGTACTTTTGGGTGCTCCTCTTAGGACCATGTCAGGGCCCTTTTATTGGCTCATTGTAAATTCATGAGAGATCTAGCTACAGATCCCAAGTTCTAGACATTACAAGTGAAATTTCAAGAACATGAGATAAGCAAATCGAGTAAGAACTGATACGTGAATACATTATAAATCACTTTTTAGAAGAAGGAGTCGCTTAATAAATATTTAAGTAAATCTGAAATTAATTAGTGTATCATAGTTCATGTAAAAGTTATTTCAAGTTCGAATTCTAATTAGCAGGGTGTGTCGACCTAGAATATGGGTGTGTCGACCTAAGTCACTGGAGACAGGAGTTAAGTTGATTTGAAAACAGAGTGTGTCAACCTGAATAAAAGAGAGTGTTGACACTCTGAAGGATAGTGTCAACTCTCTGCAAGGTATAGGTCGATATTATGAAGGGATATGTCAACATTATAAGAGATAAAATCGGTCAACACTACTGGATAGATAATGGTGACACTACTGGATAGATAGTGTTGACACTACTGGACGGATAGGTCAACACTACTGCATAGATATATAGTGTTGACACTACTGGATAGATAGTGTTGACACAACTAGATAGATAGGTGAACACTACTGGATAGATAGTGTTGACACTACTGGACAGATAGTGTTGACACTACCACTGTTTCCAGAACACAGTCGGAAGAAAAGAAGAAGAATAAGAATCCTTCACAAGAACACTTACCTAAGACATGAGTATTAGTTAAAACACGTATACAAGAGACCAAAAAGTATACCTAATAATCTTTATGACACGCAAATCAAGGGGTAAATATGATAGATACTCATATTCAAGATCCTAACCAAAGATGGAGACATGAAGGAAAGGAGATACAGAAATATTCCTACATGATGATCACACAATTCCAGAAATCATATAGTAGCCTTTAAAAATGAAACTTCAGATGGAACATTTGTTTTTCATTTATATTAACTGAAGTTCTTGACTTATAAACTTGATTAAAGATCAAGAAAAAAACTTATTATCTTAAAGGTAATGTGAAGATATCTACCTTACACCTTATTTCCTTCTTCTTTATTTCCAGAAAACCAAGTTAGCTCGTTTTTCCTTACGCGAAAACTCCTCCCTTCCCGACGTTTCTTCCTCTCCCAATGCTTCCACCGCCAACCCCTTTCTATATACTCTTATATATATATGTATATATATATATGCTTGCACATGCATATAAACACTTCCACACTCTCCCACGTAGCTATTTATCTCATCATTACCTCCACTTTCTTTTAAGACCTTACACACTCCCATGTGACATTAATTAATTAACAAGCACGTACACTTCACGTATATATATGCATGCAGAAAGTTTATCCATTTCGTTGACATTATTTTATCTTTTCTTTTAACACACACACACACACACACACACACACACACACATATATATATATATATATATATATATATATATATATACTAATAAATATATATACTTTTACACATACCTGCCACTACCTACACATGTTCACATTTAGATGCAGGTTAAATCTTACGTAAACAAGTTACGTAACTAGATTACTATTCATTTAATTAGATCTATTTGGAACCTTAATTTAATATGTAAATGATATCCAAATAAAATAAAATTTCAACCACTGTCTAATTACAATGTGGTTTGTTTATGATAATTTTTATTTAAAATTTTCCTGAAAAAATATTTATCAAGTATAAATTGTCCTAAAATAGATAAATCATATTTACCTCATTACCCGTGCATCAAAAATTCTCAATATCCACATTTTGGTATCAACATATTTTTTTGATAATTATGGTAATTTCAAACTAAATTTTATTACCAAAATCCAGTGACACCTTGTCAGTGTACATATGTGCAGAAATGGTAACGACATGAAACAATATAAATCTTTAAATGATTTTCTGCTGCAAATATGCTAGGGGCTTCATACCTTGTCAGTGTACATATGTGCAGAAATAATTCGGTCCCTATTCGGTATTAATTTGAGATGTCACAAAATTTCCTCACATCATTGAGAATTTGTGATTGAAATAAAATCAGTCATCACTCGGTTCTCAAATATAGAGACCGAAATAAGTCGGTCCCTATTCGGTCCCTAAATAGGGACTGAATATATAGGGACCGAATAGGGACCGAATTATTTCAGTCCCAAATATAGAGACCGATTTAATTCGGTCCCTATTCGGTCTCTATTTAGGGACCGAATAGGGACCGAATTATTTCGGTCCCAAATATAGAGACCGAAATAATTCGGTCCCTATTCGGTCCCTATTTGGGACCGAAATAATTCGGTCCCTATTCGGTCCCTATTTAGGGACCGAATAGGGACTGAATTAAAACGGTCCCAAATATAGAGACCGATTTAATTCGGTCCCTATTCGGTCCCTAAATAGGGACCGAATAGGGACTGCAATAAAACGGTCCCAAATATAGAGACCGAAATAATTCGGTCCCTAAATAGGGACCGATTTTGAATCGGTCTCTAAAGCATTTATTTAGAGACCGATTCATTGCAGTGACAATTCGGTCACTAGTTAGGGACCGAATAGGGACCGAATAGGGACCGAAATATTTCGGTCTCTATTTCGGTCTCTATTACCATTTTTTCTTGTAGTGTGCACAAGGCAGCTCTGGAAAAGACCACCACCTGAAGCGACAAAAAAACGTTCTTGGAGAACTCCACCAGAATAGACAACCCAAAAACAACGCACTTCAAACCACAGGGACAACACAACAACATTTTGAAACGAGCACAAAACAATCTGGGGAGAACCTCTACCAGAAACGACAGAGGGCAATCCTAGGAAAACCTCACCAGAATACGCAACCCAAACAACCAACAATACAAACCTCAGAGATAGCACAATAGCAAATGGAAGTAAGCACAAGATAATTCTGGGAAGAACCCTCACCAGAACAATTAAAGAAAAGCTTTGGGAATACCTCACCAGAACTCGCAACTAACCAGCGCAGGGCCACCATGCAAGCACAAAACAAGTGACACAATACAAAAGCAGTGACATAACAAGCATGCACAGAGCATCTGCTTAGTTCAAGCACCAATGCTGACTCATCACAAGCATGCACAAAGCATCTGCTTAGTCTGAGCACCAATGCTGACTTAGTAGAACATAGGGCATCCACAACTCACCGATAGGTGAGGCAATATGCCCAAGCAAACACTGCACAAACACAGCTAAGAAGAAGACACAACTATGAAAAATAAGGGCGCCTACCACCGGCCCCGCAGACAACAGGCCTGCACCAGTGAAGGCGATACCGTAAACAGGATGTTCAGCCACAACGAAACACATGCAGTTGAAAGCGCAGCTGACGACGACCAAGAGCACCGCACTAGACTTTTCCGCAACCATCCTCCACATATGGAAGACCTTTGCCAGTGAATCCATCATCAACCACACCACCAACACCAGCCAACCGGGGACCACACTCACCACGCACGCGACATTGTAACAACAACAACCCTTCTATAACACCCACTCGAATCTTGCTGAACAACAACCCACCTACAAAACATGATCAAGACATAAGCCTAACACTAACACACCACGAACGGTGCCAACAGTGCACTTGAACTATTTTCTGGGATTGCCATAGCCATTAACCTATTGTAAATCTTAGAAAACATTGCTCTGATACCAACAATAACGACCCAAGAATCTGATACCCGGAACCCTCCAAGTACCTGATCCTTGGACCGCCACCCAAGGATCCGAAGGCCAGAAAGGGTTAGAAATATGTCTAGTGAGATATACAACAAGTTACAATAGCTAAGCAATTAAAGAAATAAAACAACAGAAGAAAGAATATACACAAAGTCCCAGATAATAATTCAAGGGCAAAAGGAAAAACTAGCCATTTCTAACACTGTTGACAACAAGTGGCACAACACTGACCATCCGAACACAAGCACCGGCTCACGTAAACTCAAACCTGGAAGGAAGTAAGGGGAATGAGCTTTGTGAACGAAGCCCATAGGGAACCCAACCCCTCACCAGTTTGAACAGCGGAAACAACAACAACGTAGCTAAACTAGGTAGGAAGAACAATAGTACTAAAGCAACTAAGCTAACTACACCAAGCAGAAAGGCGGTGGTAACGCAAGTAAACACAACTACCAACTGATCAAAAATATAATAAAATAATAATTGTGCAGGTACTGAAGTAAATAAACGAAAAGTACGTGGATCTACAAGTATTGCCAACTCGGTGCAACTACACATGTTCTCAACCTCGGTAAGCGCACTATGAGCATGCCGCTAAACTGCACAAACAGACGGTAAACCCCTTGTTTGGACAACACACACTAGCCATAACCTAGCCTCTACTAGTCAGTGGTCAGGTGTGCACATCGGCGTCTTATCGCTTGACCACGAGTCCAGGTCTCCCCTCCCATCAGAGTGAGACGGACAAACACAACCACAAGCCGTAGTCTGGCTGGACTATGGTCCTACGCCTGTCCTCCCGACATGGCACTGAAACCGTGTAAGGCGAGGCAGTGAGAACGGACTAGCTGGCCCTCACCACGACACTCCAAACTTTGCGGGACCCGGACAAACTAAGAGAGCTCCACAAATGACTCAACGCCACTGTCCAACACTATTTTCTCCTTCTTCTAGAGAAATGCTCGATGGATGCACTCGTGGCTCGGAGACCACCCTCAACAGGCCCACGAGGACAGGAGTCCTAGGGAATGGTAACAACCCAAAAAGTGCACCGTGCGTTGGGACAAGCCCTCAAGTGTCGCAACACCGGGCGAAAGACTAGTAGGGTGCAATGCTAGGAAGTCAGCACAGGCGTCACGAGTATAGAATGGAAACTCGGTGTAGAAACGAATCCGCTAAAGTACTTGACTGACGGTCAACCTTGAAAAGCTTATATTGCCACCCCAGACAGTTGTCGGTCCTCAGAACTCACCCCACGGGTGCCAGAAACCCAAGTGCAACTGTCTGGGTCGACCAGTCAAACGACCCCATCGGCCCGATCGGAGTCGATCCGAGTGGGCCCAAAAATCGAGTAACTCAATACGGTGGTTGTCAACTCTAGACTGGGCCACTGACGCAGCCGAGACGATCACAACGCCGCATGTGGTATGAAAAATGGAGTCCGAAAAGCCCAAAAAGGGGGCAAGAAGCCCTACCTGGCGCAATGCGCCGCAGCCCTGGGCTGCACAGGCCCCGATGCACCGCACCGGGTAGGTAGGGCTGGCGCAGTGCACCAGTGCCCATCTTGTCCCTCCACTGGTCCCCTGTTTCCCGACAGGCGGGGGGGGGGGGGGAGGAGGAGGAGGGGAGGGGAGGGGAGAGGGGAAGCCACTGGTGGTCGGCCCGCCGGTGGCGGGGAGGGGGCGCCAGCCCCTTCCCGGCCACCGTCGAGGATCCAGGAGAGAGAAAAAGGGGAAGAGAGAGAGAAACATGTGTAGGTTATAGAGAGGGGAGAAAGAAGAACAAGTCAACGAGGGAGGGGACTCCGGCTGACGCCGTAGAGGGGGAAGGCACCTACCTTGGAGGCAGGACCCACTGGCGGCAGTGAAAGGCGGCAACACTTCCTCCCTTATGGAGCAAGTAGCCGAGGAAGAGGAAGAAGGGGGCAGTGGCAGCAGCCCAGCGGCGCGGCTTCTCTCCGGTGCGACCCAGAGTAGGGGAAAAGAGGGGGCAGCGGTGGGGCTTCTTGTAACGACCCTCCTTATACCAGTACGGTTAGACCAACCCACATCGGTATAATGAACGCCGCTACAGTGGGACATTTACCCAACACAATCAATAGACTGAAATGTATGCAAATATAACACATAACAGCAGAAAAGAAAGAGCTAAATGTAATTCCTTATTCCATCATCCACATTCTATTCACAGTCCATATAGAAGAAAAGAAAACTAAACATTTAATAACTGAGAGATGAAAATAAATACATTGTCCACATTGTCTAAACTGAATTATAGAGTTTTCCTTTACTACATACTATGAAAAGAAATAAAAGGTACAATGCCGAAACTCCACAAGATCTCCTACTCCCGCTCCGAGTCACTCCTGACTATCTCCTCGGATGAAGTAGAAATCTCTGCTCCTGTACGCCGAAGCAAGAGTGAGTCCAAAAGACTCAGCAAGTAACATCCACTCACATTAAACATACACACGTCACATGGGTTATTCACATTTTCATATCACACAAGTATCATATAAGCATGAACTTGAATAAACTTTTAAAGAGAACCTAACATGATTTCTACAACTACCACACATGATAAATAACTTGTAACAAAATTTCAACAATTTAAAATCTATCACATGCTCTCTACACATTCTTCTACATGCTAATCCAAGTCTCCCTTACTCACAATTATAATCTAAGACAATAGTTAACTTGAATATGGAGTTTACGTATATTACAAGAGATATCCCTAGCATGGATTCTATCATCATTTCCACATCTATACACATGAATAGCTTGCTGTTTGACATGGATATGACACGTTCATATAATTAATTTTCATTTTTTTACATGCTATTCCATTGGTTCATATTTCCACATGACCATTCACACGATTATAAAATTAACATATCCACTTCTCACATAAACACAAATTCACACTTTATTATATGCCATGACACATAGTCCAAACCACCTCTAGAAGGACACACACTTGTCACATCACACACATATCTATCATCTAGACAACACAATGATAGATTTTAGTTACTGCGCAGAACCAGGAGAAGCACTCTCCACCCTAACCAGCAGTACTTGTCCGCCTCTAGGATTTAATCCCAATGCCCCTAGGATATTACACACTATGAACCTTCCCGTGGGGACTTTACCATAGTACAGTTCCTCAGCCCTCTAAGGTAGCAGTGTCACCCATTGGCACAATTACACATTTTCCAATTAAACACACACAATTTCACACCCTTTTAACACGTTATTCTCATATTCACATTTATGCACATGATTCAAGTTCCCTAACATGGTACTACTGTTACAAGAACTAATCAGTCACAACTAACATTAATCATGTTGTAATTATTTAACTTATTCAATAATTACAATAATTTTGCACAAATTTGGTCATTCTTCATAAAATAACAAACCAGTACTTACGGTTATCCAATTCACATGAGAATTTTACCACTGACTGTTTACGATACATCATGCATACCCAATTTCATATTTTTCTGAAATATACACTAATTAAGGAAATTCAAACTGTGGTATTATATAAGGTAAAAATAGTCAATTTGTCATGGATTTTCATTGTTCGGACCCACAACTTATTTTACACATGTACTTTGACAGTCCTAAACATATGCTAATTTCTAGGAATTTAACTATTTTTATACTATTTAATTAAATTCTGACACTAATAAAACATGCTTACTGTTCTACAGTTCAGAAAATGTAATTAATTGTATAGATATCAGAAAAAATCCCAAATTTCTATAGCATGAATTTGAACACACAATCAATGCACATAAATTTTATGACAGTTAAATCCCACACAGATTTCATCAACGGAATTTTGCAAGATTAAAAACCCGTTGGCCAAACATTTCAGAAATTTCTAATAATCAAAGCATTCCACAAAATTTCATAAAATTTCACAACATACTCCCTTAAAGGTATTTACATATCTTATAAAATTTACCATATATCCTCATGCGAAAAATCTCAAAATTAGGTCACATAGATCAGACATGCACATTGTGGCAGTCTGGTAAACTTGACGGCATGCAGGTGGCCGTCTACCAGGTTAACGGCAACAAAGGGCGCTGCTAACTCAAGATCTTAATGGCAAGGGATCTTGCCGTTAAGTTCCTGTCTGTGCAAAACACAGACTGCGCGCAAGAACTTGGTGAAATTGGGGTTCCAGGACACGAATAAAAATCCAGAAAATTACTTAGGACCTACTAGACATATGTAGGAGTGATGTGAAAGGGTTACTTGCCTCTTGGAAATCTACAAGCAACGATTTAAGCTGGAGAAGCCCTCCTCGGCCAGAGCCAAAGAGTCCTCAAAACTCCCTCGATCCGGGTTATGTGATGATCTTTAGGGTCCACCGGGGTTGGGAAGATGTTCCTTGATGTCCAGCCTTCCTTCCATTCGCAGTAGAGCACTGGATGAAGCCTCCAATCGCCAAATTTTAGAGCTCAAAGATTGGGTTTTCGCACAGAGAACTAGGGTTTTGACTCAAGAGCCAAAAGGGTTAGATCTGGCCGAAGATGGGGTGTTTTATAGAGCTAGGGTCGGAGACGTACTTGAGTAAGGCTGGGTTACCATTGGAGAACAGTTACCATAACAAAGGGCGAAAATATCGGGGATGTTTCTGGATCTGTAACCTCAACAGATCTGGGAGGTTAACGTCAACATCATGGGCCGCCTATTCTGAGTTGGCGTCCATCATGTGGCTGCTGACTCCTTATAGACGTTGACTCATGTTGATGCCAACAGGTCATCTGCACAGAACTTAAAACTGCTCAAACAGGCACACTTATACACATTCTCACACCATATGTGATCAATATACATCTTACATATAATGTATACCTTAAATGCAATACTACTCATACATACAAATAGAATATACATATATATAATAGGTATACATTCATATATTTACAACAATACATCAATTAGTTATATATATATATATATACATACATATATCCGTACACACTAGCATCCTTTTTCACATAATTAAACACGTACACAAGAGAGGAAATTCTACGGCCTTACAGTTCTCCCTAGGCCGCCAGTGACGGTGACACACACACACACACACACACACACACACACAGAGAGAGAGAGAGAGAGAGAGCTGCAGAGGTGGGGGAGGAGGGAGAGGGAGAAGTAGAGGAAGAGGAGGGGCAGAGAGGAGGGCATTGTGGAGGGAAAAAGGGGAGGAGGGGGAAAAGGAGGGCCTGCCCCCTTACCAGAAATGGCTAGGTGACCTTTTCCGGTTCCCTTGCACAAGGGCTAGGAGCCCTTGTGTTGGGAAAAGGGAGGGGACCACTCCCACGACGCCCGCAAAAGTGGTGGATGCCACACCGCACTTGAACGGTGCTCCACCCACTTGGTCCAGCACCTAGACCTATGGCCCATGTTCGCCACTAGCGCCCTGAGATAGTTTTACTATGTGCTTTTTGTTGGTGTGTTCTTTGTGGGAGGTTGAATATGATTTGCATGTGATGTAGAATATCATGTATGTGGATGTTGAAAGAGGCTTATTGTTGATGGAGTAGTTGTGTTGGTGCGGTCCCCATCTATAAGTTTTTTAAGGGGTTGGGTGCTAATGGCCAACGTGGTTATGAAGGCATCAGGAGAAAATGGTGGTTGTGTGGCAGTGGTTGAGGAGAAGGCCATGGTAGAGATCATATTTTGGGTAGGTCCATTTCTTAGAGGAGCTCGAGAATAGTATGTTTGGTTTGTCCCTAGAGGATTATCAAATTCTTTGTCAATTTTTGAAAAAATATGCAGCACACTATAGCACCATCTCATCAGTAGTAGAGACACTTAGCCAGCCTGAAGGGTATATTGTCTCTACTCACTTTGCTCAATCAAGTACTATATCTTGTGTTGACTATGCCCTCAATTATGTAGATCGAAAGCCCAACTCTTGAATAATAGACTCAGGAGCATCTAACCACATGGTAGGTACATCTACATTGTTTCGATCATATTCTCCATATTTGGGTAGGGATAAAGTCTAGAATGTTGATTGATCTTTTACCTCTATTTCTAGTAAGAGAATATCCAAGACCGATTCCGATAGGCTATCGATATTATTTTTCAATCCTAAAATTGATAATTTTTTTTATATCAAAATTGGGTTAAAATATCAGAATTTTGGGTTCCATTTATAGCCCTAATATACGGAGACCTTGAAGCACTATTGCTGCTATAGGTCATCAATGGTTTGTGACATTCATTGGTTATTTTAGTCATGTTACATGGGTTTATCTACTAAAACATAAAGGGAAGTTCTCAAGTGCTTTCAAGAGCTTCATAGGTTGGTGGACACACAGTTCAGTGCTAAGATCAAGGTACTACATTCATATAATAAGACAAAATACACTAATAAAGGATTATGTATTTCATAGTCATGGAATTATACACCAAACTACCTATGCTGATACCCCTGCACAGAATTGTGTGGCTGAGAGGAAGAACAAACACTTGTTAGAGGTGACACGAACTTTATTATTTACTATGCATGTTCCGAAGTTCTTGTGGGGAAAGGATATATTGATTGCAACAAACCTCATCAATTGAATGCCTCTTAGGACTCTTGGCTTATGTCCCCACTTCAATGCCTATTGGGAACCACCAACTATATCGTTCTCCCTATGGTGTTTGGCTGTATATGCCTTGCTAGAGATCACTAAACATCTATTAGTAAACTAGATCCTCAAGCAGTGAAATGTGTGTTTGTTAGCTACTCTGCCACACAAAAAGGATATCGATGCTTTATCCCGTGAGCGGCATTTCTTAGTCACCATGGATGTTAGTTTTCGCGAGCACATATATGCATCTGGTGAGCGTGATTGTGGGACACCTACTATACTATTTCCAGGCAACTTTCTTAATATACCTGCCAATCCTGGTTTTTAGGGGAGTATCATGATGGAGTTTAGGGGGAGTGAGGGTATAGAGTTGTGGAGGAGGATAGAGTCTAGTCCCAGGTGCATTCACATCCTACCATCCAAGTTTCTTCCTTGGGTGAAGGTCTAATCACTTCTCTTTCCCCTACATCTGATCATAACAATGGTAACACTAATCTCATTGTTTCACTTGTATTTGATTTTGATCTTCTTATTGCACAACATAAGGGCACTCGCCCTAGTGTTCCTTCTGCTCGTTACCATTATGATATTGCTAACTATGTTAACTATGAGTTTTTTTGTCCTTCCTATTAGTGCTTTGCAGCTACACTAGACACTATTTGTATTCCTAGTACCTGGCAAGTGGCTATGGAAGATACAAAGTGGAGAGAGGCTATGTTAGAGGAGATGAGTTCTTTATTCAAAAATTAGACTTGGGAGTTGGTTCCTCTACTAGCTGGAAAGCATCCTGTTGGGTGCAGATGGGTGTTCACTGTGAAGCAAACACTTGAAGACAAGGTGAAGAGATATGAAGCTTGACTGGTTGCAAAGGGCTACACATAGACATATGGGGTCGACTATGAGGAGACATTTTCTCTTGGAAAGATGAATTCTGTTCGTGTTTTGGTCTCATGCACAACTAACTATAGTTGGGAGCTACATCATTTAGTTGTGAAGAATGCTTTTCTACATGGTGTTATTTAGGAGGAAGTCTATATGTAACTACTACCAGGCTTTGCGAGTGAAGCAACTACTAGAAAAGTTTGCAGATTTAAGTGATCATTGTATAACCTCAAGAAATCTCCTCATGCTTGGTTTGAAAGATTCAGTAGAGCTGTAAGAGATATGGGGCACAGGCAGAGTAATATAGACCACACATTATTCGACAAGCATCATGAATGTAAGAGGACTATTCTCCCTATTATGTTGAGGATATTATTATTATAGAAGATGATCACCAGAAGATCAGGCAGGTGAAGTCAAAGTTGAAGCAAGCATTTGCCGCTGAGATATTTCTTGGGTACAGAAGTGGCCAGATCAACTAGATGATTTTTCTATCATAGTGCAAGTATATATTAAACTTACTCTAAGAGACTGCTATGTTGGGGTGTAAGCCAACCACTACTCCAATAGACCCAAATTATCACTTATTAGTAGATGCTGGTGTGTCAGCTGATAGGGGGAGATACTGAAGACTTATAGCATATATAGTCAATGTGATCACTTAGTACATGCATGATCCAAGGGAGAGATATTTGGAGGGAGCTTATAGAGTCCTTTGCTACCTGAAGAAATGCTTAGGTAGGGATGTACTGGTCACTCGACATAATAACCTCTAGGTAGAAGGATACACTAATGCAGATTGGGTGGGCTCACTGGATGACAGACGACCTACCTCTCAATATTGTATATATGTTGGGGGTAATTTGGTTGCTTGGAGGTGCAAGGAGTAGTCATCTATTTCTCTCTCTACACAAAGAGTACAAGGCAATGGGTTTGTGAGCATCTTTGGTTATAGAAACCACTTCAGGAACTTATTTTGGAATGGTCCCCTCTTCGCCTGTATTGTGATAGTAAGGTCGCGATCAAGATTGTTTGTAACATCCCGAATTTTGGTTGGCTTTGGTGTTGGTCTTGGGATTGTGTTAGATCGGGGTGTCACGTTCTAAATGCAACGTGTTCCTTGTCGCCTTCTGTTTGAGAAGGCGACGACCCCTGTGTCGCATTCCTCTTGACTGTCTGTGGTTAGTGTGCCACGTGTCCACACACATGTGTGAGAAGGCGACATGCCAGGTGTCGCGTTCACCTGAGCCACATGCAGGCGTGACACGTGGTCTGAAGGCTGTCTGCATGTTAGAAGGTTTATCAGAACTGTTGAGAAGGCGACAAGGTGCATGTCACGTTCTTTTAACGCGACACCCTTTTTGTTGCGACCTCAGTTTCGAGGTCTTAAGGCATATAGGCTCCTCGTTCTTCCTCTTTCTCCTTCTTTCTCCTTTCCCTTCTCCTCTCCACGGTGGGGAAGCTGCCTCTCCCCCTTCTTAGGCATTTGGGCATGGTAGAGGTGCCGACGTGCTCGTGGCAGAGTGTTGGAGTGGCATGGAGTGAGGAGGAGGCGGCCAATCCGACGTGAAAGGCCCCAATGGGTCTGGCTCTTCAATTGCAAGTAGAGATCTCTTGCTCTCTTCTTGTCTTGAGGAGATGGTGCTTGGTTTCGAGCTATCCTCCTTGTGCTCATGGGTTTTCTTGTGGTTTGCATGGGTGGATGCTTGCCGGTGGTGCTCCCTCTTTGTGTAGCTTTGTTCTTGTGGTTTGTGGGCGAGGAGAGGTGGTGTTGGTGCCCCTTGAGCTGTTTTCTTGTCATGCATGGTGTGTGCACCTCATTCCCCATTCTTTTCAGTGGCTTGTGTGGCTTTGGGGAGACTATGGGATGGCCCATCCCTGGTTTCGGTCTTCTGACTGATATCTCAACAAGTTGGCTGTCACGATACCATTTAGAAGGCGACTAGCAATCTGTCGTGTTCTAATTGCAACAGGTTAGCCATCACATTCACTTTGCTCATTCAATTTCCCTATTTCTGGGCCTTTTCGAGGGTGGTCTGTGCCTAAGTTGGTTAGGGAATGTGTCTTCCCCAACTTAGGCACAAGACTGGTCTTCTGTGGTCGTTGCACCGTCGAGTTTGTGGGTGTGAGCCTTGGGGCTGTGTTCCCCAAGGGCTCTGCCTTCAGAGGGTGAACGCGATAGGTTGATACGTCGCATTCATCATCTGAAGCTGACAGCCAGGTTGTCACCTTCTAGCTTTGGCAGTGTGTTTGGCTACGGGTTTGCTGGCCTGCTTGGCGTTCGGCCTTCTGATGCTGAACGCGACAGGTCGATACATCACGTTCAGATCAGAAGGCGACACCCCGGTTGTCACAAATTGGTTGTGACAGGTTGGTCATCACCTTTTGTTTCTGAAGGTGATTCCCTTGTGGTCGCATTCTTGTTGCTGAGTTTCTGGCTATAGTGTGTGTGCCTGTGTTGGCTGACGATCCTCTTGGGAGTTCCAGGAGTTGTGCCGTGCATGCCCTGTTCCTGCTGGGCTTGTCTTGGTTACATGCCAGCTGTGTTGTTTACTTGTTGTGGTTGCCCCGCCTGTTTCCAGTTCTCCTGGTGCTTGGCACTCGAGGGCTTGTTCCGTTCAGAGGTTGTTACCGTTACTTGGGACCCCTAGTCCCCGTGTCAGTTGAGAGAGTTCTCCACACGGTGGACGTGCTCGAGTGACAGACTTTGGTAGCTGATGGGAAAACGGTAGGGGATAGCAGTGTAGAGTCATTTGCAGTTTACGAAGTCTAGGATGCCGAGGTGGTTTGGTTGTTCTTCCAGTGTAGATCAGCTAGTCTTTCCCACTGCCTTTCTCGGCGTTGGTTTCGAAGCCATGTCGCAGTGTCAGGTGTGGGGCTGCAGCTCGACAGGGTTGCGGTTGTTCGTGTGTGGTGTTCTTTGTGGTGGCTCACTGGCCTCACTCTTCCAGCGAGGTTGTAGTCAGGAGCCGGTGGCTGGCGAGTAGAGGGAGTGGCCGGTGTGTTCTCCTCTTGGCTACCAGTGGCGGTGGCTTGGTTGTTGTTGTTGTGATGATATTTCCCTATCGTGTTTTTAAGTGTGATCCATTACCCTAGCTTGCACGATAGTTATAGCTGGCTGTGTCTAGTTTCCGTGGGCATTGTTAGTCTGGCCTTGTTGGCTTGTGCTTCTGGTGGCTTTCGTGTTGCGTGTTCTCTCGGTGTGCTTTGTGCTGGCCCTAATTGTTGTTATGTACTTCGTTCCTTGGTTCTGTCCATAGTGGCACCGGCGTGTGTGGTTTCCTGACCTGGTGGTGTGTCTGGGGTCCGGGGTGGTTTTGCTTGTCATCCCTCGACATTGTGGAGGTTTGAGGTGGCCGTGCTTGTAGTGAGACTTTGGTCTCACGTGGTTGCTTCAATATTCTATGAGCTCTTTGTCTTTGTGTGTGTGTGCCGAGGGTTGCTTCCGCATCGTGTTTGACTCCGATGGTTCTGCGGGAGTCTTGTGTCGCCCAACCCTGGTTGTTGGTGGTGACGTTAGTCTATTCTGCTACTTTGTAGTACTCTACAGTAGGTGTTTCTCACTTTAATGCTTTCTAGCGTAGTTGCTTCCGCATTGTTTTTGGAGTTCCTACTGCTATAGCTGGTAAGGGACTGGTTATCCCTACTGGGCCTTTTCGCGAGGCTCACCCCCTACTTTCTTCAGGTAGGGACTCTCTGTCGTAAGAGTTTGTTGCCGGACGGTTGAGGTGGCGGTTGGTTCCACCGTGCATTGCCAGTAGTGTGAGTTATGAGTGTGAGAGCTCTTATACTATGCGAGTTGAGAGTTGCCTTCTTGAGGTATGCCCCATAAGGATTTCACTTTTCTTTATGTACCTGTACTTTTATTTGGGACATGTTGTATATAATTTCCTTATTAATGTACAGACTTTCTTGTTATAGTTATTTGAATTCATTGCTTATCTCACTGGACTAAATTCTAACCCTTCCAGGTCTTCGGATCCATGGGTGGCGGCGCGACCTTCGGAATCTCTGGCGGGGGTCTAGGAGGTCGGGTCGTTACAGTGGTATCAGAGCTCAGGGGTCCAATGAGATTTGTAATGAGTTAATAACTATGTCTGTCCCAAAGAAAGGTACTAGTACACTGCTGGCCCGTCCGTAGTTGTTAGTCTTTGTTGTGAGCTTTTCGTATGTGTTGTAGGTGCATGGGTTCCCAGTAAGGTCCCCATATGAGCTGTGGGAGGGGGGGGAGTGTTGTTGCTGCTTCTACTGAGTGTGCATATGACGAGCGTGGTCGTCCGGTTGGCTCATGCTGCAGTTGGGTTCGTCGTCGTTCTACACGTCCGCGTGGGTGTGTCTTGATGACTGAGAGATCCTACGCGTGGTGCGGCCTTCACCGGTGCAGGTTCTTGCCTGTGGAACCGATCGAAGGTGTCCTTACCTTGCTGGCTGTCCCCATGTTGTTGGAGTGTGTGTTGTGTTGGCTGTGTGTGGCCTCTCGTGCCTGTGCGCCATTGTGCGCTGTGCTCTACTCAGTCGGCGTCGTTTACTTGAGCTAAGCAGATGCTTTGTGTGCCATGTTGCATTACTGGTTGAGTGTCGTGACACTTGGTTGTGCTTGTTTGTCAGCCTTGTGCTGACTGGTTGTGAGCTCTAGTGAGGTGCTCCAGAAGTTCTTCTTTATTGTTTCTGGTGGAAGTGAGGTTTCCCCAGAATTGTGTGGTGCTCGTTTCTAGTTGCTGTTGCATTGTCCTCTGGTTGAGGTGTATCGCTTGGTTTCCTGTGTTCTGGTGATGTTTCCCAAAACCGTTTGTTGTTGTCTTGGTGAGGGTTTCTCTCTAAGGCTGTCTATGTACTCGTTGATGCCTTTCCGCTGTGTTACCTCCTTCGGTTGAGGTTGGTTGTCTGGTTGGTTGTGTTGCTCTATCACTTTGTTGTTTTGTGCAGTTTATTGGTTGGACTATTGCATGCAGTTTGCTTGTTTGCCTTTGGTTAAGGTGAGGGATCTTGACCATGTGCGTGGCCCTGTGTTGGCTAGTTCGCCGCGTTGTTCGCTTTCAGGTCTCTTGGTTGTGCCGATGGGACCGCGTGTGTCCCTGTGGTTTCAGTTGTTTCTGCTTGTTCTTCCGTGCCCGACGCACTCTTGCAAACGGTGGTTTGGCAAGCATCATGGGTGTTCAGCTGGCTGTGCCTCTTGTGTGAGTGCTAGCCTTGTGCTGTGGTTTTCTTCTTTCGTGTGTGGAGGAGGCTTGTTGTGTGCGTTCATCCTCTGCCTTTCGTGGGTTGCTTGGGGTGATGGTTCTCTACCATGGTGTTTGGTGCCATGTTGCGCACTGTGGTGACCTTTTGGTGAAGGTCCCCTCCCTTGAGCTGCTTTGAGGTTGAGCTGGTTGCTCTCCTCGTGCGCGTTGTTTCCTTGTGGCGCGATAAGTCATGGTGTACCTATTTGTGCCGTACGTTACAGTGTTGGTTCCTTGTTGCTTGACTAGATGATTTGGGGCAGCGTTCCTTGTTGTTTAGTGTGAGGCAGCACTGGTCTTCTTTGGTTTGGCTTGCTTGTGCAGGTGTCGCTCCAGTGTGCATTTTTCTTGTGCCTCTGTCTACGCTTGGAGGCACTTGTCGCCATTTAGTGTGTGGCTCTTTCTCTCCGCCTGCGAAGTAAGAGCAGTGCCTTGTGTTTTGGGTGCTTCTAAGAGCCGATGTGGTTGTTGCGCTCTTGAAGCTATTAGCTTTCTTCGTGTTTCTCTTGTGGGTCTCTGGTGGTGAGTCCCCTCCTGCAGGCTTAGTGCCATCTTGGGGCCGTTAGTGTAGTTGTGCGTGCTACACTTCGATGGGTTTTGGTGCTTGTAATGGCACCGTAAGCGGTGCCTGTGGGCTATGTTTTCAAATTTTGGCAGTGCCTTCGCGAGTTTGCTCAGTGTTGGAAGCGTTGAGTTTTCTGCTTCTTGGACTCGTGTGTTGACCCTTGCTTTGTGGTTGTACCGTTATCATTGTGGGGTGGCTACTTTGCCTTGTCTAAGTAGACCTATCGGTGGTACACCCAACTTTGGTTATGACCTGTGTTCAAGTTTTCTCTCTCTCACTTGAGGAGCGAGTGTGTTTGGTGGTGGTACCCAACGCTGTCTTGGGTCCTTCTCAGGGATCGACGTGTTGTCCTCGACCTCTGCAGGTATTTCGATTCCAGTGTGGGTTGCTGACGTCTTGAGTTGCCTAGTTTTAGCCCAGACTCATACGTGTTTCTCGGTTTTGTCTCTATGCATTGTGCCGTTCAGTGATTTGTTTAAGTTTTCTATGGCTCCATAGTTGTTGCGTGTCCTGGTTGGACCACGAGGACGGTCTGAGTGAGATCGAGTGGTACCGACCTGTCAAGGTTTTCTCCGCATGCTTGCTAATGCTGGGTTTCGGGTCACTCATAAGACTCTCGTTTGGCCTTGCAGCAAGTGTTAGCTGTTGCTAGTAGTGCAGGGCCGTTCAACGGAGTCTTATGGCTGACGTCTTGGCGTTTTCTTGGTTTGTTGTCAGTACCTGTGTCCACTGTCGAGTTCTACTGGTGACAAAGTGAGTTACAGACCGATTGGTCTCAACATTGTGGTTTGTTAAGGGGTCAGTCGTGTGGTTTCTGACTGGTTCAGTTGTTTTCTGGTCGGTTTGATGTGTGCCACACCAATGGAGTTGTCGACACCTGATTGTGTGCTCCACGCCGGTTGGTGTGCGCTCTGTGAGCTGTCGGATGTCTAGTCAGGCACTCCATTTATGGCGGGGCCATGGTTGTGACCACTGGGAGGTCATGGTACAACTTAGTGGTCCCTATGCGCCTATTGGCTTCTCTGATCGGGTTTCGCCCTTAATTTCGAGGATACAATTGTTTTAAGTTGGTTTGATTTGTAACATCCCAGGTTCTGGTTGGCTTTGGTGTTGGTCTTGGAATCACGACAGATCGAGGTGTCACGTTCTGAATGTGACATGTTCCTTGTCGCCTTCTGGTTGAGAAGGCGACGGCCCCTGTGTCACGTTCCTCTTGACTGTCTGTGGCTAGTGTGCCACGTGTCTACACACATGTATGAGAAGGTGATGTGCTAGGTGTCGTGTTTACCTTAGCCACATGCAGGCGTGTCACATGGTCTGGAGGCTGTCTACCTATCAGAAGGTTTGTTGGAACTTTTGAGAAGGCGACAAGGTGCCTCTCACATTTTCTGGAGAACGCAATGCCCTTTTTGTCGTGACCTCAGTTTTGAGATCTTAAGGCATGTAGGCTCTTCTTTCTTCCTCTTTCTCCTTCTTTCTCCTTTCCCTTCTCCTCTCCAGGGTGGGGAAGCTGCCTCTCCCCCTTCACAGGCATTTGGGTGTAGCGGAGGTGCCGGCCTGCTTGTGGTGGAGCGTTGGAGTGGTGTGGAGCGAGGAGGAGGCGGCCAATCCAACGTGAAGGGCCCCAACGAGTCTGGCTCTTCAATTTCAAGTAGGTATCTATTTCTCTCTTCTTGTCTTGAGGAGATGGAGCTTGGTTTCGAGCTATCCTCCCCGTGCTCATGGGTTTTATTGTGGTTTGCATGGGTGGATGCTTGCCGTTGGTGCTCCCTCTTTGTGTAGCTTCGTCCTTGTGGTTTGTGGGCGAGGAGAGGTGGTGTTGGTGCCCTTGAGCCGTTTTCTTGTTGTGCATGGTGTGTGCACCACATTCCCCTTTCTTTTCTGTGACTTGTGTTGTTTTGTGGAGACTGTGGGATGGCCCATCCCTGGTTTCGGTCTTCTGACTGATATCGTGACAAGTTGTCTGTCGCGATACCATCTAGAAGGCGACGGGCAATCTGTCGCGTTCTGATTGCGACAGGTTAGCTGTCGCGTTCACCTTGTTCATTCTGTTTCCCTGTTTCTGGGCCTTGTTGAGGTGGTCTGTGCCTAAGTTAGTTAGGGAATGTGTCTTGCCCAACTTAGGCACAAGACTGGTCTTCTGTGGTCGTTGCACCGTCGGGTTTGTGGGTGTGAGCCTTGGGGCTTTGTTCCCCAAGGGCTCTGCCTTCAGAGGGTGAATGCGACAGGTCAATGTGTCGCATTCATCATCTGAAGGCGACACCCAAGTTGTTGCCTTCTAGCTCTGGTGGTGTTTGGCTGCAGGTATGCTGGCCTGTTTAGGGTTCGGCCTTCTATTGCTGAACGCAACGGGTCGATACGTCGTGTTCAAATTAAAAGACGACACACTGGTTCTCGTGACCTAGTTGCGATGGGTTGGCCATCGCCTTCTATTTCTAAAGGCGACGCCCTTGTGGTCGCGTTCTTGTTTCCGAGTTTCTGGCTGTAGTGTGTGTGCCTGTGTTGGCTAACGGTCCTCCTGGGAGTTCCGGGAGGTATGCCGTGCGTGCCCTGTGGCTGCTGGGCTTGTCTTGGTTACAAGCCAGCTGTGCCGTTTGCTTGTTGTGGTTGCCCTGCCTGTTCTCAATTTGCCCGGTGCTTGGCACTCGAGGGCTTGTTCCGTTCAGAGGTTGTTACCGTTACTTGGGACCCTCAATCCCTACGCTGATTGAGGGAGTTCTCTAGGTGGTGGGCGATCTCAAGTGACAGACTCTGGTAGTTGAGGGGAAAATGGTAGGGGACAACGGCGTAGAGTCATTTGCAGAGCTTTTTGCATAGATTAGCTTGTCCTTCTCACTGCCTCTCTCAGTGTTGGTTCCGGAGCCACATTGCGGTGTTAGGCGTGGGGCCCCAGCTCGGTTGGGTTGCGGTTCTTCATGTGTGGTGTTCTCTGTGGTGGCTCACTGGACTCACTCTTCCGGGGAGGTTGTAGGCAGGAGCCGGTGGCTGGCGAGCAGAGGGAGTTGCCGGTGTGTCCTCCTCTTGGCTGCCAGTGGTGGTGGCTTGGTTGCTGTTGTTTTGACGATGGTTTCCTATCATGTTTATAAGTGTGATCCGTTGCCCTCGCTTGCATGACAGTTATAGCCTGGCTGTGTCTAGTGCCGTGGGCATCGTTAGTATGGCCTTGTTGGCCTGTGCTTCTGATGGCTTCCGTGTTGCATGTTCTCTCGGTGTGCTTTGTGCTGGCCCCGACCGTTGTTCTGTAGTTCGTTCCTTGGTGCCATCTGTGGTGGTACCGGCGTGTGTGGTTGCTTGACCTCATGGTGTGTCCGGGGTGGTTTTGTTTGTGGGCCCTCGACCTTGTGAAGGTCTGAGGTGGCTATGCTTGTGGTGAGACTCTGGTCTCACGTGGTTGCTTCGGTATTCTGTGAACTCTTTGTCTCGGCGTGTGTGTGTCGAGGGTTGCTTCCGCATCGTGTCTGACTCTGCTGGTTCTGTGGGAGTCGTGTGTGACCCGACCCTGGTTATTGGTCGTGGCGTTACTCTGTTTCGTTGTTTTATAGTACTCTGCAGTATGTGTTTCTCGCTTTACTTCTTTCTAGCGTAGTTGCTTTCACATTTTTTTTGGAGTTCTTGCTGCTTTGGCTGGTAAGGGACTGGTTATCCTTATTGGACCTTGTTCGCTAGGCTCACCCCCCTACTTTCTTCAGGTAGGGACTCGTTGTCGCAGGAGTTTGTTGCCAGACGGTTGAGGTGGCGGTTGGTTCCGCCGTACGTTGCCAACAATGTGAGTTATGAGAGTGAGAGCTCTTGTACTGTGAGAGTTGAGAGTTGCCTTTTTGCAAGTCCTCGGGGTATGTCCCTTAAAGATTGCACTTTTCTTTCTGTACCTGTACTTTTATTTGGGACATGTTGTACATAATTTCTTTATTATTATACGGAGTTTCTTCGTTATAGTTATTTGAATTCATTGTTTATTTTACTGGACTAAATTCTAACCCTTCCAGATCTTCAGATTCGTGGGTGGCGGCGCGACCTTTGGGGTCCCTGGCGGGGGTCCGAGAGGTTGGGTTGTTACATTGCTAATAATCAAGTATAGCATGATCGTATCAAACACATTGAGATTGGTTGTTATTTTATAAAAAAGAAGATTGATCGTGGTCAGATTGCATTTCTTTTGTTAAATCCTCTAGTTATGTTGCATATATTCTGACTAAAGGACTTAGTTCTTCTACTTTTTCTATTTTGGTGGATAGATGAGCTTTATGATATCTTCACCTGAGTTGGAGCATTGTAATAGCACTTACTTTGAAGGGTTTTTTCCTAATTTTTCTTGATAAGAGATTAAGATAGAAGGAGGCGACGATGCAATCCCTAATCTCTCCTTCTTTCCACCTTCTTCTTCCTTCCAACTTGATATATAAAATAAGAATGATAACTTTCTTCGTTCATTAATTCACTAAACTTCATCAATTAATTACCAGTTCCGATCTGTACAGACCGCAATTGAAGGCTAACTTCTACTCGTACGATTACTGAAAGGTGAGCAGGTTCAAACAAACACAGGGATCAAACACTGCTTTATAACTTAGACTGAGATCAGATGCACTCAAACAACGAGTTTCTATACAAAATGCGGATATGTTAAGCGTGTCTGAAGCCCGACAATTCTCGGAGGGCAACAGGCACATCACGACGCATCTAGCTGGAAGGGATAAGCATTTCATTGGCTTTGGTGGAGGCCCCTATCAGATGGACAGATTCCAGAAAAGAAGGCATCGTGTGACTTTATTGTTTTATTAAAGTTAAATGGAATAACAGGGAAACTGAAACTTGTCTCATCAGCAAGTCAAGAAATCTCTTCTAGGATCTAACCTTAGCCGTAGAAAATTAATGTTGCACTAAACACTGACTAATTTTTCAATAGAGTTATTGGCTTCACGATTAACTTAGTTAAGCATGTTAATATGTGATTTATTTCCCTTTTGCGTTATTGCATAATCAACCACTACATTTGAAATTCCTCTTCAAAAAGTGAGCATGAAAATTAGGATAATCCGCATGCTTTAAATTAATCTTCTCATCTACTACTACATATTTCCAGGTGAGATAAGTGCTTAAGTAATGGATAGTTATGAACATGCGACATCCCCCCTCCCACACACACGCACACCAAAAAAAAAAAGAAAAGAAAAGAAAAAGAAAAAGAAAGAAAAACAAGTGCTTAAAAGATAGACAAGGGCAAGAGAAACAACCAAAACATGTATAATAATTCCAAGAAACACAAGGAGGGCGTGATCTATGGCCTATCAATGAAACAAAAACTTCAGCACTAATTGAGCAATTCGAACGAAAGGAAAGAGCAACAACCATAATTAATTAACATAACATGGGGCATCCAAACTTTAATTAAGACGATGCCACTTTTGAGTTCTACTTTTTACATTCAAATTTTAACTAGCAGTGAATAATTATCTTCACTGATTACAAAGTGCTCTCTGTAGAGCCCATTATTAATTTTACTTCCCATCGATGAAACTATATATACACTTTGAAAGTACTCTGGGCGGTTCAAAGTCAAAAGCATCATCAAATTACTTCTTAAGTATATTTCTAACTATATTACCGTCCTCAAAGTAACTGGTTAGCTTGGTCAAAATCCACAAAAGTCCAGAGATACTTCAAATAGAGGCATTATATTAATTAATTGCATCAACTGTGGCCTAAATCAAAAGAATTTAATTTGTTTATAATATCAATGTCGGACCTATTCTTTGAAAGGTCAGAGGCGAAGTGATGGAACTTAATTAAGTACAGGAATACAGTCGTGAGGCTGGAACGATTCCAATTGGCTGTACAATATTCTTTTCATGATATATGAATTAATTTTGTTCGTGCATGCTTGGTTTTTCTTTTTTATATGAAAATCATATAGACACTAATTTCCTTTCACATGCTCCCCGATTATCTGACGCTTAAAAATTATTCATTTACTTGGACATGGCCGTCGAATTCGTCTTGTCTAATTTTATAAAGCTTGTTTGCTCATTAGCTCTATCTTAATAATTGAAGAATTCCATCGATCTTAATTTGCTTTATTTATGAGGGAATAAAAAATCTTCAAGAAACATAAAAAAAAAACAATTATATATATGACGAGAATTCGTCCATTCTTCTGCTATATATCTTAAAAAAATGTATTATGTGTTACGGATATATAGAGAATTAAATAGGGCCATCATCCACGTGCAAAGTAACATGTTATAATTCCGATTCATCTTTGTCGGTCCTTTGAACGAGACGATTTAGCAATTTTCGTTAAAACTTACTTTTCGGTGTTTCTTTGTGAATGCTTCATATGTATACTTTGGGGGGGGGGGGATGCATCAGGTTAGATAAGAAACCTCCAGTATGCAGGTACCTATCGGTCGTCCCTCTCGTATTATACTTAAATTTTGTGAGCTAAGATTCTCCCAAAACATAAAACTAAATCACTTCAAAGGTACAGAAGAAACGTTTTGTTGTTTCTTGTGAATGCTCTATATGCATGTACACTTGATGGGGAATGTACTGCTTGGTCAGATTGGCCAAGGCAGCCTAACAAACATATGAGTCATGCATTCCTCCAAGTTTAATTGATCCGTACGATGGCAAAGATCGATGATGGGGTTAACAGCACATTGGGCATCCAAAAGCTATAAACACTCGATGGTTGCACTCCTTCCACCATCCAACGTTTGCGGTACCGACTCCAGAAGAAGACTAGTCAGTAGTCACCGAACAGTACTCTTACCCTCAGTTTTTTTTTAATTGAATACTTTTTTTTAATAAAAGTGGTCCTCAGGACCTCAAAACTAAGAGAGTGCACTCTCCCCCAGAAGGGGTGAATAGACCCACTCCACCAGCGAGATGGTCTGGGCCAAAAAATATATGGGTAAATAAGGATACAATTGCAAAGGGGCATACCCCCGTCAGAGCAGTCTAACATTCATAAGATCAGATCTGTCCATTACCACCGGCCCCTTACAAGGATGTGGAAGACTATGAGCACCCCAGAAGACATCATTTTGTATTGATACAATAGCATGATTGGCAAGCTGGTTTGCCACCTGGTTTGTTTCACGAAATACATGAGGAATAAGACTGAAATCATCATGCAGCAAGTTCCTCACAATTCGCCACCACATGTAGGTATGCCAAGAGGTACACTTACTCTGCCAGAATGAGTTGACAAGAGATAAAGAGTCTGAATAGATAGCAGAAAGGTGAAATCCTAACAACCTCACCAGACGGAGGCCATCGGATAATGCACAGGTTTCAGCTATCAGGCTATTACCTACCCCATAGAAATTAGCAAAGGCAACATGAACATTGCCATGAATATCTCGGATACAACCACCTCCACCACAACTCCCTGGATTACCTTTAGAAGCCCCGTCAACATTTAAGCAAAAGTTATCAATAGGAGGAATCTAGCGGACCAATTTCAGCTGCTTAGAAGAAAATTGGGGAGCAAAACCATAATACTGGAGAATATGCTATTCAACCGGCGTTGGAGCAGTATTGAAGGAGGTCTTGTTGAGAGAAAAACAGATGTTAAGTTTAATGCTTCTTATGATATCACCTGCCCGAATATTTTTAGCATCATACCTCGTTGCACATCTGCCCTTCCATAGCTCCCATAACATGAGCAACAAACAGTAAAGGGATATGAATCCAAAAGGAGAGTGCATATTTGAGTGCTGAATAAAACTCCATATCCTGGCAGTAATGTGACTGTGAAGATGTATTCTGTTACTTATAAGAGGCATGAACCAGCACCACAGCTTCACAACAATATCACTGTTAATAAACACATGATTAAGGTCCTCAACCTGAGAAGCGGTACAACAGTGGCATCTAGAAACCAAAGGGATTCTACAGTCCGAAATTCTACTGTCTATAGGAACCGCTCTATTTAGGATCTTCCAACAAAGCAATGATGCGCTAGGATAAAAGGAGTGCTGCCATATCTTCATAATAGCAGGACGACAAACTCCAACATCTCTGACCAATTTATAAGAAGAGCTAGTAGTGAAAGAGCCACTAGAAGTAGTAGCCCAAACACACTTGTCCTCCTCATCAGTCAGCTACAAACCTTGAATAACCGCACCAGGTAAAACTGCCCTCAAAGGATGGGAGGCATCCCGAATCACCTCCTACAGAGAGATACCCTCACCCTCATTATCATGAATCCATCTCGTATTGTTTTGAATAATTGTGTTCGCAGCCATGCAGACACGCTTAGGCATACCAAGAATGTGATCATAATTGTTAGATTGAAATCATCTTCTAGCATACATAGCCCATAAGGAGCTGCCATGATGGATATTCCACAGTTGCTTCACTGCCAGGGACATTTGGACATAATGCAGATTGCGAACTCCTAAACCTCCTTCAACTTTAGGACGTTGAATTGCATGCCATGCAACCCAATGACGATGACAAGAATCATCTGCACCATTCCAGAAAAAGGCTGCTGAAGACCTCTCAATGTAAGAAATTATCGATTTTGGGATAAAGGAAGCAGTGGCCAGGTAAACAGAGATGGATGAAATAACTGAATTGATAAAAAGGTGACCCTACCAGCTTGAGAGATTAACTTGGATTTCCAGCTTGCCAACTTGGCATTAACTTTATCTATAAGAGACTTGTATTCAGCGATCAGAACCTTCCCTGATCTCAGCGGGACACTCAAATAAAGAAGCGGACCACTCTGCCTCATGTAACCTGTAGCCTCCTTGATTCTATGAATGGAAAGAGGAGAAGCTTTCCTAGAGACCATAAAGGAGCTCTTGCTGGAGTTGATAGTTTGACCTGAGGACTGAGCATACTTATTAAGAAACTGCATAAGGCGCTTTACATTATGGATACTACCATTGAGGAAAATAAGGGAATCATCTGCATAGTGAAGATGGGAAGGGGATAGACATCCTCTGGGGCCAGCATATGGGGTGAGAATACCAGTAGAAACCATGTCCTTCAGACCTCTTGTGATACCCCGAAATTTTTATTCATTTTATATTGTGCATGTATAATTAATTGTTGTGTGTATAGTGTGTGTATTATAATTTCTATATTCCTTATGAACTCATGCATATATATATATATAATATTTTTGTGAGAATAGACAATTAGCTAAATTGATGTGTATTGTGTATACTAAAAATCTTAGACTCATAATACTTAAGTCATATTATGCATGATAATTGAATTTCTGATGTGCATGTTATGTTTATCTATTTCATGCATAATGTATATAATTATGTTGTAAATGCCTATATATTTATGCATATGATAATTCAAGTATGTGCATGCAAGGATTTCTTTTGTTGTATAGATTATTCATAGATAACTTATTCTAAATTATATCTTAATAATATTATGCATACTCTATCTAAATCTTGAAGTGCATACCATGCATCCTGCCTATTCCATGGAGGTTGTGTGTAAAAATATACATATATGTATGCTACCTTATACATATGATATCTATCTATTTAATCCTATGTACATCAATTCATCTAT
This sequence comes from Colocasia esculenta, assembly GCA_014218235.1. NCBI lineage: Eukaryota > Viridiplantae > Streptophyta > Magnoliopsida > Alismatales > Araceae > Colocasia > Colocasia esculenta. The sequence goes on from CM024760.1 coordinate 63,150,565, forward strand.
AGTATGTGAATAATACATAGATAATATTGTCCATGTAATAGATAATTTGCTATGGACCATGTAAGTATATGTATGCTATTTTCATACAAGTATAAAACATACATAATTGTGCATGCATTATCTAGTTATCAATGTATGTAAATCTCATGCGTATAGTGAGTGTTGTACACATAGTAAGAAATTATTATCATCCACTTTGTAAGTAATCATGAGTTTATTTCTGAGCATGCAAAATATATATTTAAACGTGTGTGAATTATCTAATTATTGAGGTGCCTATTGTATTTAATTATTTTAATACACGTAGTTAGTGTTAAGGATGTGCGTATGTATACATACATGTGTTATCCTTGTTTAAATAATATTTATCTACTTTAAGCGTGTTAAATTAATTAGGGCATGTAAAGTACTTGGATGATAATATACATACAATATTTAACTAATAATGGACACATTTTAATCATAAGTTCATGCGTATTGTATGTAATTATGCAATGTGTACGTATGTGTGCATATATGTATGTATTGATGCATATTGTTCTTAATTATGATTAGTGTAAATAGTAATTAATTAAATATTACATAATGCAAGTATTTTATGTGGTAATGATATATGAAATTATTTTTGCATATACTAAATTATTTTAGTGCATTTATGCATGAAATTCTAGGTCTGTCGGTGTTTCGGCTGCTGAGGACTGCTGGCGGCCAGGACCTGGACGCCAAGACACTACTGGCGGCCAAACCTGGACGCCAACCCCCAGTGGGCGGCCACCCCCTGGACGCCAACCCCATTCTGGCGGCCAGACCTTGACGTCAACTGCTAGGTTGACTACAACCGATGTTGACGTTAATATCCAGCTGCGTAACGGTTCCAGAATTGTTAATGTCCGTGTTTTGGCTAGTTTCAGATTAGGAAATCCTTCCTAAACCTTTGGTAACCTACCCTAATGCGTACCCAACCCTTGAACCTATAAAATACCCACTCTTGGATGAGGAAAAGGCTTTCAACATTTGGTGAAAACCCTAGCTCTGAGATGGTGAAAAGCTGATCTTTAGAAGGCCGGATCCATCAATTGGAGGTATTCCCGAAGAGCTACAACATCTGGAGGATAGCCTATGCATAGGAGAAGAGATTCCAACTCCGAGGAGCCATCCACATCGACAGGAGAGGAAAATCTAAGGCGTTTCCGAGCACCTTTTTCGCAGGGCCGAAAAGGGCTTCACCGACGATTCTGATCTTTGTAGATTTTTTTAAGAGGCAAGTAAACCTAGATCTTGATCCTATACATGTCCCTAAGTCCTAGGTATTTTTACGGATTTTTCCTCGCGTCCTGGAACCCCGAATTCACCGTTGTATGAAAATTCGTATGTATGTGCTGCTGGGAGCAAGTAGAAGGCAACATATGTTGCAGTCAAGTTCTTCAAAGAAGTTGACGACAACATCCCTTGACGTCTACTTCTTCAGGACCTGAAAGTGTTACTTTTTGATCTTCTTTTGCTGTTTAAATAATTTCTGGACATGGGTATACTCTGAAAATTTTATGGGTAATTGTATACTGTCAGTAAGTCATATCATGAGGTTGCCTAAATTTTCTATGAACCATGTTAATTATTAAAATTCAGTGACTAAGTAATGAGCATGATATGAACATGTTTAAATCTAGTATAAATGGATTTTGTGGTGAATTAGTTTTCATAAATTTTCCATGACAGATTGAATGTTGGTATTAGGTTTCTATTCTGTTAATGCCTAAACATATTGATATGTCTCATGCTTAATGATATTTCGATAAATATATCTGAATTCTAGATTTAATTGTAGAAATTATGTTTACTGTCCGAAAAATCCAGAAAATTTCATATGTGACATACTTATTGATGATAACTTGTGATAAAAATTTAGACCTCAATTGATGACAGTAATTATAATTTCTAGTTAAAACCGTTGAAATTTCACATATTAGATGTGTTGAATTTGATCTGGTATAATCCTGCAAATATACAGCATGTTAGGACTGTATTGTAAGATGTTTTATTTTTGAAAATAGTAGTTTCATGATTAGGCTAATCAAGACATGTGCAATTGACAAATAAGATACTTAAAGTGATCAATTAATATATGTGAACAATGTAAATAAAGTGTAAGAATGTGATAAAGTGAATGTGTAATAATTGGGCCAAGGAATGACACTGCTACCCTAGAGGCTTCGAGAGCTGTACATAGAAAAGTCCCTATGGAAGGCTCTACATTGTAAAAGTTTGTCCTAAAGGCATTAGGAAAAACCCGGAGGTGGACAAGTACCACTGGATAGGGTGGAGAGAGCTTCTCCCGGTCTGCGCAGTTACCAAGATTCACCACTTCATTGCCTAGGTGGTGGGTATGTGATATGAGTTGTGTTATGAGTTATGTGCTATGAGATGTGATGAGTTATGAGTATGAGATATTGGTTTGTGTCCTCTAAAAGGTAGTTAGGACTATGTGTTATGGCATTTTAAGTAATTGGAATATGTATAAAGTGTAAGATTATATGCGAATGTGGCACATGATAAGTGCAAAAGATATGATATGTGATAAATGAAAACCAAAGAGTAAATGATGTGAAGAATATGTGAAAAGATATGTAAGAGTCAGTTAATGTTATTGAGAGTGTGCTTGCATGTGAAAACCGATGTAGTAATGCATAATGTTCTTGTTTTCATGCATTAATTACCTCATTTGCAATATCATGCTTATCATCATGTTCTGTAGTTTATTGTTCTTCATGTAATAGTGTATGTGAATAAACATGAGTAACTATGTTATTTATGCAACATGAAAGATGAAAATGTAGAATTGTGAATTGGATAAGATAACATATGAACAAATATAAATCCATGTAATTGAATGTAATTAATGTCAAAACAGCAAGTAAAGTGTAGTTATGAAGGTGATAAATGTATGTAATATTAATTAGATTCCATGCTAGATGTGATGTTTGCTTAGTACAAAGTTTCATGTTTTAGTACTTATTGTTGCTAACCAATTTGACCATGTTTTAACTTCTCAATTCATGTTATAAAATATGAAACCATGTGTATGAGATGTATGTACATTTAAAACAGCAAGCAAAATGTGAAATTAAATATGAAAAGTGCATGTGAAAAGTGAATAGTCATCATATTAATTTGTTCATTCCTTTATGTCTAATTCTATGTTCTAGTTGTAGAAATATGTCATGTAATGAATTAATGTGGAAATGAAGGAATCATGTTATGTGTTAAGTGTAGAGAATATGCACAAGTGTATAGTAATAGTATCCATGATTTAGAATAAACATATGATAGAATGAGGCATGTCTAGGTGATTAAAAATGTGTTGATAGCTAAGAGTATGTTCCATGTGTTTGGGAGTTTAAATGATAGTATGTATTCATGAGTGTTTAATTAATAGCTTAATGTGAATGTGATATGTTTAAGATTAAGTCTTTGTTTTACTTGCTGAGTCTTTGGACTCACCCTTGCTTCGGCGTACAGGTTGACAGGTATCCCGTGCTAGGGGGAGAGACGCTATCTTGGAGGAGAGGCTTTTGAGGAGCAAGTAGTAGTTGTATTTTCCTTTCATAGTTGAATAAAAATGTTATTTGGACAATGTAGCTCTTTCATCATGTAATAATGTGGACATTGTCGTTCTATTTTTGCACTATATAGATTGTGGAATATGGGATGGTGATGGACTAAGTTAAATTGTTGTATTTATTCGCTGAAATCAATTGCTATCTACGTACTTTTCAACCTATCGGCTAGTGTTGGGTTTTATCCCACTGTAATGACGCTCTTTATACCGATGGGGATTGGTATAATCGTACCGGTATGAGGAGGGTCGTTACACCTCTACTTAGAGCTTCTTCCATAATTATGAAGAGCGCAGGAGCAATTGATCCCCTTGCCGCAAACCTCTTGTGGATTTAAAGTAACCAGCAGAAGAGCCATTAACCAAGACCAAAAACCAGAAATTGGACAACATCATGCCAATATAAGAAACAAACCTTGAAGAGAATCCAAACTTCTTAAGAACAACAAATAAGAAGTCCCATTCAACACTGTCATAGGCCTTCTTAATGTCCAACTTGAAGATAGCATTACCCCCTCTAACTTTCCGGCCAATATCACGCACAAGTTGCCTGGACAAAGACACATTATCCAGGATGAACCTCCCTTTCACAAAAGCACCTTGTTCTTCAGAGATAATACCGGGGAGAATGGCAACCAACCTGTCACATAAAATTCTAGAGACAATTTTATAACAAAAATTGCATAAGCTAACAGGTCGAAAATCATTGAAGGTAGTAGGGTGAGGCTTCTTTGGGACAAGGGCAATAAGAGTAGAAGTCACCCCTCTAGGAAAAGAGTGGCCCTGGAAAAAACCACTCACTGCAGCAAAAACATCATATTGAACAATATCCCAGCATGAGGTGAAGAAGATGCCAGTGAAACCATCCGGCCCAGGGGAACTATTCCCGTTTAAACTCCAGACCGCATTCTTGACTTCCTCCATACTTGAGGAAGCACAAAGGGAGGAATTCTGGTCATCAGAAATAAGAGAAGGAATAACCTGAAGGAGAGATTCATCAACCGTATGAGCAGAAGATTGCATAAGGTTCTCAAAAAACTAAGCTGCCTCATCACGAATAACCTCCTACTCCTCAGTCCAAGTGCCATTAATTTGGAGCCGCTGAATTCTATTCTGTCTTCTGTTACCTTGAACAACAGCATGATAAAAGGTAGAATTCCTGTCACCTTTATCCAACCAGTCCATGCGAGCTTTTTGAGCCCAGAAGATCTCCATGCAATGCAATGCCCTTCTAAGGCTTGTAGTCACCTCCCCCAGAGCAGATCTATTTCCCAGAGTAGGGTTATTATCAAAATTGTCTTGCTTAGCTCTGACCTCAACCTCCAGTCTGAGCACATTGCCATCAACATTGCCAAACACACTTTTATTCCATAGACGCAAAGCCTTCTTAACTGCCTTAAGCTTTAGAAATAAGGTGGTAAAAGGATTAGGATGCCAATCAACATCCACATTCCATGCCATTTTGATAGTATCTAGAAAGGAACAATGAGAGGTCCACATAGCTTGGAAAGTGAATCTGGCCGGGGACTGAACCACATTATCATTCCAGCAAAGGAGCATTGTCAGATGGACCTCTGGGGAAATGCCTAACATAGAACCCCGGGAAAATACTATCAAAAGAACTATTCAACAAGAAACGATCCAGTCTCGCCTTGATAGACGCCTGCCCAGTTCGGTTATTAGACCAGGTAAAATGGGAGCCAATGTACCCAGCATCCGAGAGAGAATTGGCATTGATGAATGCATTAAAGTCAACTATAGCATGCATATTGCATATATGCCCCCCCATCTTCTCAGATGGCTGAGTAACATAATTAAAATCTCCCCTAACAATCCACGGGACATCAACAGTATCAGATATGTTGATAAGATCATCAAAGAGAAGCCGTCTGATACTAGTATCACAACTAGCATACACAATAGTAACCATCATATAAACCCGGTCATCCTTCATCACTGCTAAGGTAATCTACTGGTTCGAACAAGTAAGAATGTGCATGGACATATTACGCCAGAATACCCAGATTTTAGAATCCTCACCCCCATTACTAGTGTAGTCCTGCATGTTAATGAATTTACACAAGTTCGAAGCCCCGGCAAGAGGGACCATTGGCTCAGCTATAGCAACAAATCAATATTATCCTTCTTAACAATCCTCCATTTCGAACGCCTAGAGGCAGAATTGGAAATGCCTCTGATATTTCAGAATAGTATGGAGCTGTTCATGAAGAGGAGTATCCAGCAGAACCTCTAGCGGCCTTGGCCTGAGATCTCGTCCTGGCACCTACCTTCTTGTGAATATTCATATCTTCCAGAGCAGCAGGGTTAGGCATGAAGATATTTTCATTCGCAGCAAGAATAGAAACCTTTTCTAAAGCAACATCCAGAGGTTTAGGAAAGTAACTGCTAGATTATGTAAGGATATTCCTCATGGCTCCGTGAGCCTCCTCTAGAGCCATCACTGGAGAAGACCGAACAACCTCCTCCCTGTTAGCCGCCGTAACTGCTTCCATCCCTCCATTGCACCCTGGCTCTAGGTGTTGCACCCCATGCATGCTAGGGCCTCCATGCAAACCATGCAACGTCCATGAAGGCGCATCTTGAATAACTTGACTATGTGCCTCCATAACAGACACCTACGGGAGGACACGACTAGAATCCGGCTCCCCTGAAGTAAGTAGCTGCAGACCTTCGGTATCATTTTGGACCTCCGCCAGCACAGAGAAACGGTTCCATGATGACAGAAGAACTGGGTCCTCTTGGGCCACCTTCTGATGCCAAGCTTTCTTCCCAGTCATATTGCCTTCCTTCTGCACCTGATTCTGCTGAACATGATCGTTTTGAGAGGTCACTTGCATGTCCGATTGCTTTTGCTTTCTGTGATAGTCTGAACTAGTATGGCGTAGTTTATGGCAGAAGGAGCAAACCTCCGAAATTCTGTAATAATTAATCTTCTACCAGAAGCCATCAGAGCCGCACCCGATCCAAATCCTTTCTGGTCTAGGTTTAACTATGTCCAACTCAACACAAACAAAAGCTTCGTTAGTTTGCGTTAAAGCCATGGTTGGCTCATAGATCCTGAGGACATGACCCATATTCCATGCTATGGACTTCAAAATTTTTTCATAATAATAATTGACAGGAATGACAGTAGGATCAGCATTGAAATCAAACTGAGGATCCCACTTAAAGAATCTGTATAAGAGACCCTTGATGTAGAGGTTTCTTCTCATGATAACCTTTAGGTAATCTTCCTCGGCATCAAAACGCAGCAACAGGTGACGATGGTTTAGAATACTTATGATGAAGCCCCCCTTCAGTAGAAGCCTTTGAGAGAGGCATGACTTGAACTCTGGAATCGAACTAAGACCATAGGCACACCTAACAATCAAAGCCAGTTTGAAGGTTTGAAGAAACTAACCAACTTCTTCACGAGAGAAGAACATTGCCGGTTCTCCAGAATCAGTAAAGGAAGGAGGTTTAACCCCAATGTTAATGGTCGGAGGTGGCTTGGAAGCAGCAATAATCTGTGCATAAGATTTCCACCTAGGAGATTCCACACCAGCAGCATCACCACGCAGATCTCCCTCCACAGGGAACGCCATGGAGCAGGGACCTCCGCGCCCCCGCCAGCCCCCAGGGCCGGCGGAAAACGGCGAAGTCAGCTAGAGAACCCCATAAAAAACCCAGAGCATCTCTCTCTAGAAACTTAGAGAGAGAAAACCTAAGTAACCTTACCTGCAGTTAGGCTAGCTGCAATGACTGGTTTCCTCGGTCGTCACCAAAGTGTTGTGGGTCTACCTCTTGTTCTGGTTATGGGGGTTCTACTGGCGCCGAGCACAGTTGCTTCAGAACCGTGCCATCATGTTGTAGGTGAGAAGCGGGGTTGGGACGTCGCCTCCGACATCGCCGAGTGGTCTCTCGGGAAGGTGTTCAGGGTTGGCGACAGGATTTGTTTGTCTCACCTGTTAAAATATTCCTCTTCTATATATATCGATATAGCACCTTTTGAATGTTATTGTATAGATCATGCACGCATTTGACGAACACATCTTTTTACGGTCCATGTTGGGGGGCAATGCATTAATGCAACAATAGGGTTTAAGTACTCGGCGGCAGATGAGAGAGTAGTGGAGCTTGGGAGCATGGGAGAGCTGGATGCCTACGACGTCAGCAACCCGATCAGAACATACACGGAGGGGCTGAACGAGGTCATCTTCGATGGCGAAGGGCCCCGATACCTCGCCGTAAGTGCGGCCTGAAGATGCATATCTCGGTGCTGCCGTAGCCGGAGACCAGTGAGAAGCCGGTCGTTCTCGTCGTGCCATGAAACGATCAGCAAGGTGCTCCTGTGGCCCCCGCCGACGACCCCTCCGTGTGCGGATCCACCAGCCTCGCCGTCTCCCTTCTGATGTCCGCCGGCATGGCACTGTTCGGTCTCATTGTGGTGTAGTTCAGACCTAGATCTCTATTCAAGCGTGCTAGCTTCCGTGGATGGCTTTCTATCTGAAAGCAATCCCCTCGAACACATCAACTAAACCGTGTCCTGCAAGGAGACCGCCCGATATCCCTCTTCTTTCTTGGAATTATTGCGATCTATATATGTATGACATAAAAATGACAGCGCAGCCTGTCTGCCCTGCACTTGCAGTAACTTCTTGTGTTACAATCCATAACTACATAGCGATGTGGACAGATAGCGACCTTGTGACACATGCGTATTCCTTCTATGAATCGGGAACTACTCCTTGCGCATGTATATAGACATTAATTGTTCTGGGCATTAACAAGGTAACAGATGTGATTCTGAGGGGGAAAACACTGTTAACCAAGGCTGTACGTACGCCTAGCTAGGTTGACTAAAAATTAGTGACGCAGTTCTTGTAGGTACAAGCAAGTCGATCAATACATCCAATTTTACTAAATCCATTCTCGCCGAGTCAAGGATCAGATGACGTTAACATCTGGTTATGTAAAGATAAGAAATACTTAGTGAACACTTTAGTCTACGGCTAAGGTGGCATACCCTAATGGAGTGTCCCACTTGTCCTTAGACCGTTTAAAAAAAGTGATCAGGCTTGGGGGAGATATTAAAATCTCTCGTAAACATATGACACATCTGTAGTGGGTGTATCTTTTTTTTTTTTGTTAAACAAATACCTGAGAGGCAGAGTAGGAGAGTGCTCACCCCTTCAGGGAAGGGATGAGTTGTTCGCTCCACCACCACAAACCAACCAGGGAATTTTATTAAAGCAAATTAAGGGAGCATATAAAAGGGACTTAGGGCCGAATAGTAGGAAGCCCCATCTTATCAAGACGATAGGGTCCCTTTACAGCAGGAGGAAGGTCAGCCCAAGAGGTCGAAATAAAGCAAGGAATAGAACTAGTACAACCATAACCAGCAAGAGAATTAGCAACTTGGTTAGCCTCCCTAAAGACATGAGAAATAGAAAGATGAAGATTCTGGCATCTATTAACAATGTCTTGGACGGGAAAGTAGATGCGCCAAGGGCAAGAGCATTGTCCCTTCAAGACCTAAACCAGCGCCAAGGAATCAGATTCAATAGATAACTCACTGACACCCCTTTGATTACACAAAGAAACACCATCCCAGAAAGCCAAAGCCTCAGCTTCAATACTGGAATGAACATTATAATATCTGGAAGCATAAGCAAAGATGATATCACCAGCTCCATCCCTAAGAATGCCACCACCAGCCGCTATGCTCAACCCAGCCTTAAATGCACCATAAACATTCAACTTCAGTCTTCCAGAAGGAGGTGAAAGCCATTTGATGATTCTTGGGAGGGGCTGATGTAACACTGGAACTGAAATTCCCCAAGAATGAAGCAAGCACCTATGGGCAAATGAAAGATCCATATCTTGGAAAGGAAAGGCATCAAGAGAATCTCGAACTGCCATCATAACTTTGTACAAAACATGACGGGCAGACATAGGTTGAGAATCATATCTAGCTCTATTTCTACTGTACCAAATCACCCAGATAATTGCCAAAAACATGTATCTAGCTATACACCCCCATGAAGTGGAACAGTGAATACCAGAAACAAAATGAAAAACACCATGTGCTGCATTAATAACAGATCTATTGTTGAATTGAATAAACCCATAGACGGTATCCCAGACTTCATTTGCGACCTTACCATGGAAGAATAAGTGGACATAAGACTCATTATTAGGGGAGTTACAACAAGCGCACATGGAGCATAAAGGAACACCACAAGCAGAGATAACATCATCAGTTGGAACACAGCCACGTACCATCCGCCATGTAAACACTGACCATTTTTGAGGAATATAGGAGACCCAAAGCTTAGCCCATCCTGGCATAGAAGCACCATGTAAAAGTAATCTAACGGATTTGGAAGTGAACTCACCATCAGAAGTAGGACACCAATGGGTGTATCTAATATCTTTTAATATACACTAAATATTTCTTTTAAAGATAACGTAGAACTAGATAATTTGATTAACTTTCCGACTTTTGGTCGGGAGGATAAAGATATCTATTTTTTTGTTTTACTTAGAAACCATAAATATGGGAAATATGTCATTATTGTTAAAATATTGTCAAGCTTATTTCGTAGTTAACTTTCGTGTTATAAGGAAAGTGAATATTATATCAAAATTCTCATATTTCCCTTGATTTAATATTTTTTCTGATGAAAATGCTATTGTATGAGTTTGTCTAACCCATGGTGAGGGTTAGTCTAACGCAAGTGCTAGGTATCTAACATAAGGGGAAAGAAGACATTTTCTATCATGAGTTAATCTAATTGGGTAGTAACTCGAGCTAATGGTGATGTCAATATTTGCAACATTTCACATTTACAAATGACATTTTTGAAAAAGGAAGCATGTGATGTTCCCTTTCCTTGCTTGTTTGAATAAGAAATCCGAAATAGGCAGGGCTCATGTAGATAGCAAATCTAAGACTAAAACTTGCATAAACAATTATTTGTGAATATTGTAACGTCACTCTTGTTCTTGTGGAGGGTCTTTGAAAGATCATAGGGCATGTCAACATATTTAATATGACTATAGCCATATTTCTCTAACACTTTCTTAACATAGTGTGCATGAGAAATTTCTATTCTATTAGTTGAATAAGTCAACTTCAATTTCAAAATCATGTCAGCACAACCTATATCCTTCGTATCAATCTTACCACTTGAAAGAGACTTAATCTATTTAATTATAGCAAGATTAGTTCCAAATAATAGAATATCATCTACATATAAACATAGAATAATATATTCATCACCTTTTATTTTAGTATACACATATTAATCAGAGTCATTAATTTTAAAGCCAAAAGATAGAACAACTCTATAAAAAATTTCATGTCATTGCTTTGAGCCTTGTTTCAAATCATAAAGAGACTTGACTAGTTTACAAACATTATTCTCATTACCAGGAAGTACATATCCTTCTTTCTAATTCATAGATACCTCCTCCTCAAGATCTCCAATAAGAAATGTAGTCTTGACATCTATTTGATGGACCTTGAGATGATAACTGGGTGCCAGTGCTAATAGCCCTTGGACTATAGTTATTCCAGTAACAGGAGAATAAGTACCAAAATAGTCGGTCTCTTTTTTCTGTTTGAACCCCTTAGCAATTAATCAGACTTTGAACTTATCCACTGACCCATTAGGCTTTAATTTTCTCTTAAAAACACATTTATATCTTGGTACAACAAGGAGGCAAATCTACCAATTCCTAAGTGCCATTAGAGATTATATAGTTCATTTCACTTTCAATGGCCTCTTTCCATTGCTTAGCTTCAGAGAAAGTCATAGCATCTCTATATGTCACAAGGTCACTTTCTATATTATAGGTGATAAATTCATGACCTAGATCCTTACTAGATACTCATTACCTCTTGCTCCTCCTCAATTTTGTAGACTATTTTAATTCATCTATTCTTGAGTGACTTGAAGAAGGTGCATCCACCAAAAATAATTGGACACCTATAGCAGTAGATTCACCTCTAGTTAAAGTAGAGGCACTAGAGATCAAATGAGGTATTCTCATCTTCATAGAAAATATATCCTTAAAATATGTAAAAGCTCTATAATAGTATTTACATCTATTCCAGATATTTCTGGTTTAATAATCAAAAAACTATATGCAAACTATTTTGAACATACCCAAGAAGATGCCATCCATATAGTCTTTGGATCAAATTTCTTCCTTTTGTGTACAAGTACTAGTATCTTTGCAGGGCACCCTCACACTTTAAGGTATTTCAAACTTATCCTCTGACCCTTCTAAAGTTCATATGGGTTTTTATCCCTAAACTTTTCATTAGTACTCTATTTAACACATGGCATGCTATGTACAGAGCCTCCCCCCACATGAAGTTAGACAACCCATAACTTCCTAACATGGCACTTATTACATCTCAAAGGATTCTATTCTTCTGTTCTACTATTCTATTCAATTGAGGACTATATGGAGCAGTTACCTCATGGGTGATACTTGCATATTGCCAATATTTTTTAACAAGTTTGAGGTATACTCTCTATCTTTATTAAACCTGAGCCTCGATCTTAATTAATGATTTTATTCGTTTGACTTTTACATTTAGATTTAAACATAAGAAATTTATTTAAAGCTTCATCTTTAGTTTTTATCAAATAAACATAGCAATAAGGAGAATAATCATCAATAAAAGAATTAAAATATGATATCTTATGATCTCTCATTATCACACCATTAACTTCACAGCAATCACTAATTCTAAAATATCAGAATTTTTAGCAATTGAGTTGAGTGGTTTTCAAGGTTGATTATAATCCACACAAATTTCATATATATTTTTTAATTAGTATCTATAGCATGTGTAGTGTTTTTGGCCGTGGATGCATTTTGGGGATGTTGTGGTTGACGACAAGATCGATTGCCGTCAACCTGTGGTCGAAGACAACATAGAGTACCGTCTACCTCTAGTTGACGGTGGTAGACTGTGCTATCTACTTGTGTTGACGGCATAGTGTGTTGACGTCTAGTTTATGTCTCTGGAACTTTCAGTAAGGAGATTGACGGCAGTCTAGAGTGCTGTCAAGTTTAGGCGATTTACATTAACGATGGTCTATGTTGACGTCAACTTATCCATACCTATTTTTATATAAGAAACCCGAGAGCTCCCTTTCCCCTCCATCTCCACTCTTTCCACCTTCCCACTTGCCTTTAGCATCTCCTACCACCTTCGGCCACCGACGGATGTTTGTGGGCGATGCTTGGGTGTCCTTGGAGGTGGAGTTGTGTGAAGATTGGAGGAGAACTTGGGAGTTTTACCACAGAGGTGTAAATCCACAGGAGAGGCGATTTCCATGTTTTCTCGTTGTTTTGAGGTAGGAAGACTAACAAACATACCCCCATTGCTAGTTTGGTGTTGCTGCATGCTTGGTTTAGCGAAGACATTATGGTTTTCTGAAGGTTATCCATGTTGGGGTTAGGTAGTTGCACCAAGCAATCCGAGCATCAGACCGGCATTTTATGGTTGTTTTCTAGTGCCTTTCATCTTGGGGAAGAGTTCCCTGATGTTAGTTCTATGTTGTGGTGATTGGATTGCCCCTGGGATTGGCCTAAGGCCATCCCTAGTTCTAGTTGTGTAGGTACTTGACTATGAGACCCGCTAGCGTTGAGTTCATATTTACGACATGATCTGCTGTAGTCAAAGAACAGTTGATGGCATGCGATGTTTCCGTCAACCTTGGTTGATGACAGTCGATGTTGCCGTCTACTCCGTGTGAGGCAGTGGCCTCTTTGTGCCCTTTTTTTGTTACTTCTGGAGCTAGGTGTCGATAGTGTGGTGTTCTACCCCTCAGTACGGTGTTTTCCAGATGTCGAGAGCATCTCCATCTACATGTTTTTGTGCTGTGTACCCAGGTGTTGAGCTAGGCTCTACCTGCATGACTGACATTGAGTTAGTCCACCAGTAAGTCTGGGCATCGAGAGCATCTCTTCTTAGTGCGTGTCCCTTGTGGTGGTTTCAAGGCAGTTGTCATGGGGCCCCTTCTCCATCCATTAGAGTCCGCGTAGGGGAAAACTAGCCGGGGACCAAATGTGAGGGAGAGCATCTCAGTGTGTACACGTGGCTAGGGTTTGAAGACTCTGTGGTGTCAAAGTGCCAAGCCACAGGCCTTAGCTAGTCCTATCTTGTGAGTGTAGTTGTAGTGTGTTGTACTTATGTACATGTGCCTACTAGGTACTAGTGCTATTGACACCTCCAGCATTTGAGTGACCATTGTGGTTTTGGTATCAACATGTCGTTAGCCATGCTTCTTGTGTACCCCCTGTACTTACTTGTTGCATTTTCTCTCCCTTCTTTTTAGGTGAGACGTCGTCGGCTCAGGGACCTGAGTAGCAAAGTCGCTTTGGTGGTGCAACTTAGTAGCTAGTGTTGTACTTTTGTGCACATATCTGCTGTACTCTTTCTATTACTATACATGCTTCACATTGTACATCTTATTTAGGTTATATAATGCAATGTTGTGGTATATTTTGTTGCGTTGAGTGTGTTTTAGAATTTCTTATTGATGTTTTCATTAATGATGACCAATGAACATCACTCATTTCTTTGATTTTGATGATGACATATTGAACATATTGCACATATTGAATATATTACAATAATGCTCAAACAACATGTTCTTGATACTTAATATCTCATACCTTACTGTTTATGACATGTTTTGATGGTCTACTCTTCATTTGTACAGGTTTACAGAGTTTTTGTAAAAGTAGGTCGACCCTAGTTGACAGACAGGTCGACTCTACAAGACTGCCTAGCAAACCCCTGAAGAAAAAGTCACAGTAGTGTTGACTCCAGTTGACAGACAGGTCTGTAATCACAGGGTTGTGCACCCCCTCGGAACACGTGACATGTTTTAAAATTAGAATAAATAGCATGGAAGTATGGATGGATGTGATCGCCACCTAGCTAGTTGCCATGATTAAGAACTATGTAGGCTAACTATACTAGGAAAGGGAGAGAGAACAGGGGCACTTACTGTAGTCACGACGGGTTTCCCCGCCGCGATGATGCTGGTGTCGCGACGCTCCACCAGGGCACATTATCCTTATCGCGATGCCCTTGTTGGCTGCATTCTCTGCAGTGCGGGAGAATGATGGTTGGACCTTCTTCCTACCCTCCGGCCGGCCAGAGGCTAAGAGCTCCTCGTCTGATGATGCTTGGGTGCCTGCCAAAGCAAAGAAAAAACAAAGAAAGAAACCTTGTTAGAACATATTAAGTGTAATATCTATCCAAAGATGAAATGAAAAGGGGGCGCATGGAGGGAATGAACCTGGAGGTGGTTTTTAAACCCCTGGGGGTGCATAAAACATAGGAAGGAGAAAGGGAATGCGTCCTATCTAAAAGAAAACAATAAAATGCATGAAAGGAGAAAGGGGAGAGGAGGGAAGAAAGAGCCCCAAAAGGGGCGACTCCCTGGCGTTATGTGGAGTCCTTGGGTCGTGCAGAAGCTGTGGAGGAAGTAGGAGTTGCCCTCCTCAAGCACCAAGCTCCATGGA
The DNA here is from genome assembly GCA_014218235.1 of Colocasia esculenta. NCBI lineage: Eukaryota > Viridiplantae > Streptophyta > Magnoliopsida > Alismatales > Araceae > Colocasia > Colocasia esculenta. The sequence goes on from CM024760.1 coordinate 63,165,740, forward strand.
TGAGGAAATGCGCATGACTTGATGAGGAAAATGTGAGGAATGAGGTGGGGTGAGAGAGCCACAAGCTAAGTGTTGGGTCTGACAAGATTTTGGCAGCACTTCGTGGCAAAAATGGGGCTCCCTCCCCTCTGAAGGAGAAGCCTTGCTTATATATAGAGAGAGGATAATAATCCCGTCCATAAGAGATAATGACAGAAATAATAGGATAATATTCAAGTAAATCCATTGGGGAGAGTCCAAAGATGGCCCCAAGGTCTCCCAAAACCTCAAACCGCGGCCAGGGGTTGGGAGGTTTCTTGGAGATGAAGATAAAGCCATAAGATGATAAAGAGGAGGTTGTTGCGGAGGCCTGCACACGCGGTTGTAGTCGCGACGGGTCGTAGTGGCGCGATAATCAGAGTCGTGACAGCCAAGACGGTCGTGACTCTAAAGCCACGTGCATGCATATGCATGGACTGTCGCGACGCCTACCGGGGGCGCGACAATGCTAATGTGGCGCTACGACAGGTCGCGTTAAGGAAAATCAAATATTCTTAAAAATTGGCCAATCAGATAGTAGAATAATGAGGATTTAAGGCTCATGGACTCTTTTAAGAGGATAATGGTCAGAATAAAGTGAATTTCGGCTTTTTAATGGGCCCAAAACAAGGCTAATGATGGGCTCAAGGTGAATGACCAACTAGGGGCTCACTAAGATAACAAGAAATATGGTTCAACTTATAGGCCGAAATCGGGTGTCTACAAGGTCGACACACACAATCCGCTCAGCAAGTTTCTAAAAAGAAATTGGTGAGTAGTGTCGACTCTATTTGGAGATGAGGTCGACACTAGTATTCAGCCAGTGAACCTGATTTGGTGGATTACACAGCAGGTCGACACTAGAGGGTGATCAGGTCGACTCTACCTGTTGGACAGGTCGACACTAGTTGTCTGTCAGGTCGACACTAGTGTTCTGATAAATTGTGTAGAGGATGAATCCAATGGCTGATCTAAGGTCCTTATGGGAGATGCTATAATTACTAAATTGCCCTTTCATGCAAGTGGTAATGTGATGAAGACCTTTTTGACACATGGCAGCCCAGAATGCTTTCTAGGTTTCTGTGCACATTCCCTTCACGTAAAAAGGGACTACACAGAGGCTATAAAAGCTCGTATCTCTGTTCTGAAGCTAAGAAGCGCCCAACAAGAGCAATCCAGAGCCCGCAAGCCTTTAGCCTTTCAGCAATTACATCCAAAGGGACATGGTGATCAAGGCCAAGCTATGATGTGCTAAGAAAGGGAGTAGATTAAGCTGAAGAGCCGCAGTAGAAGAAGAAGTTCTGGCAATTCAGATGCCATTGGAGCAGAGCATCAAAAATTGAAGAGGATCTTCATCGAATTCCTTCAAGGCTCTTCAATTCAAGCTTCTGCAAGACTTCTTCACCGAGGAACATCCAACCCACATCTATTTAAACTATTTCTTGGAGTGTTCATCTTACTTTCATCTGTGAGATCTGTACATGAAGTTCTATGCAAAATTTTGTGTACGATTGAGCCTATGAATCAGATCATTGCTAGAGGATCTGATCTCTTATGTTTTTGATCTAGCTTGTGTTGAGCCATCGCGCTCTAGTTTGTGAGTCGTCGTACTCACTGTGTGTTGTGAGCTGTCGCGCTCTTGTTTGTGAGTTGTTGTACTCACTGTGGTTTGTGAGCCGTCGCGCTCTGGTTTGTGAGTCGTCGTACTCACTGTGTGTTGTCAGCCATCACGCTCTGGTTGGTGAGTCGTCGCACTCACTGTGTGGTGGAGCCATCATGCTCAATTTGGAGTCGTCGTGCTCTAGGTTCTGTGTTTGAGCCGTCGAGCTCAAGGTTGTTTTGGAGTCATCGTGCTCCAGTGTGTGTTGTACTTTTTTTGAGTAGTGAAGCCTCCCTGTGTGAGGGGTGGATGTAAGAATCACTGGTGTGATTTTTGAACCACCTAAAAATCCTTGTGCATTGGTTTGATCTGTATCTTACGCTAGATGCTTGCATAGGATTTCGCTTTCACTACTTATTCAACTACTTCACACATTTTATTCACACAACTCACACATAGACACTTCAAATCAGGAATAGTTTCTGCTGAATAGATCTATAAATCGAAGTGATCTTTGAATTGCTTAAGCTTCTGCATTATTTGGTGTTAGATCTATTAAACCCCCCTTCTAGATCTTTTCATACTCTGAATTCGATCCTACAGTTGGTATTAGAGGAGGTTAATATCTGTTTCTGATCTGATTTGATTGTTTCTGTTTGATTTGTGTGTTCTGTTTGCTTGATCTGTTTGCTTGCTCATTTCCTGTCTCTTACTTTGATTCATGGATTCTCGAGGATTTGTAGCTAAGGGCCATTCCATTAATAGACCACCATTTTTTGATGGGTCTGATTATTCCTACTAGAAAAATCGTATGTAAGTCTTTCTAAGGACACAAAACTATGAAATCTTGAAAATAGTTGAAAAGGGTCCTTATGAAAACCATGGAGATGAGGAGAATTGGACTAGAGAGCAAATTAGAAAAGCCACTCTTATTTACAGTGCCATGAATATGCTTCAGTGTGAAGTTCACCCTAAAGAATATTCAAGAATATCCATGTGCAAATCCACTAAGGAAATGTGGGATAAACTTGAATTAATGTATGAAGGAACATCTCAAGTTAGGAAAACCAAAGCAAACATACTTGTTTCTGAATATGAGTTGTTTATGATGAAATCTGATGAGTCAATTTCTGAAATGTTTGCCAGGTTTATGAAAATCATCAATGGACTGAAGGCACTAGGTAAAGAGTACACTGATGTTGATCTGGTAAGAAAAATCTTGTGCTCTCTATCATCTATTTGTCACACAAAGGCTACAGTTGTTGAAGATTCTAAGGATTTATCCAAAATTTCTTTGGATGAACTCATAAGGTCTTTAATGACTTATGAAATAAATATGAAAAGAACCAAAGAACATATGCTTAAAGCTAAAACAATAGCACTTAAGGCTTCATCAAGCAACAAAGAGAAAAGTCAAGAAAATCATGTTCTGAAGAGTCTGAGTCTGATGAGGATGAACTTGCCCTCATGACTAGGCAATTCAGAAAATTTTTAAAATCAAGAAGAGGAAAATTCAATGGAAAGAAAAAATATTCTTTTGGTAAAAAGAATACTTCTTCTTCAAATTTTAATGCTAGCAAAAATCAAAAAGCTGATGAAGGTGTTATTTGCTACATGTGCAACAAGACATGACACATGAAGTGTCACGTCCCGACGTAGAATATCAGAATGTGAGACAGTTGCAAGTAAGCAAGTATAGAGTGTAGAATAACATCAAACCACTGGACAATTAAATAATACGAAATCAAAAGCCTTTCATTGATAATTCAACTACTATTTATTACATTCTCTAATGTAGAGCCATAACATAGGGCCTCATTGACTCTAATACATAGAACAAAAATTAAAGACTAACTAAGATATCTAGGATAACATAGTGACGTCATGGCACTATTGGTTCACTCTTGGTCCTCCCCATCCTCGTGAGTGTGCTCATTCTCCTCAGCCTCACCTGAGAACACAATGACAAATAACGTAGGGTGAGCAACAACACCAAGTAGGATTTATATCTCATGATGCGGGCAAACTTTACATGATTAATGTATTAAAAGCAGAGTCACTATATGGTAGAGCGAGAGAGTCAAGTAATGTAAGAGATAGCACGATAGCATGAATCAAGATAGCACAAGTTTCCAAATATAGCACAACGAGTAGGATGGCCATAGCACAAATAGCACAATGTATATCAATAGCACAACGAGTATAGTATAGCACTTTGACTGTCATTTAGATAGTCGAGATAGATAGCACTTGAGTGTAATGTGAAACACTCTGGTCAATTAACTCCCACGGGCACTAGCACTTTTGGGCGCACCTCCCAGGACCAGACCGGGCCCTTTATATTGCCAGGTATTAGTTATATTGTTTATCTTTAGACAAATAGTCAATGGCCAATAGAGAGTACCAAGAAATAGATGAGAGTACTAGATGAACAGGCGAGATGGTAGAGAGAGTGTGAATAGATGAGCGAGTAGAGTATAGATGAGAACTATAGGTCATTGTACATAAAACGTCAATTAAACGGGCGATAGTAACAGTTGCACAACATATGCACTTGGTGTTGGCAGTCAGGTGGAATTCACTAACCTTCCACTGGCCATGTTATGAACAAGTCCAGAGGTCTGGCGTGATTCAAGATAAGAGGGGACTTCTAAAAGCCATTTGGATCATATTGATCCCTAAGGGTGTTATGGTTGTTAAGGTACAACTAGCTCGGTCTCCATGAGGGAATCCATAGAGTACGGAGTCTTACGGAGGTTCTAACAAAAGATCCCTTGTCTACCAGAATGGAATGTCTAATAGAGAGGTTCCAACTTGTCAAGAGAGTAGTGTGTAGAGAAAATGAGCTGCTCGACGTTCTAGAGGAATTCTAGAATTGTGGCGTGGCGATATCAGTATTCCAATTCACGTGAGAAAATGGAAACAATGTCATTATTATCATGGGTGTATAATGTGCATTTATTGGAGTAAATTACCCGATAATTTATTCATGTATTTTCTGCATGGTCTCATGGCATGGATATATGTTTGGTGTGTGCATTTGAGAGAAATCGTAGAACATGAAATAATCGTGCATATTGACTTTTAAATTAAGGAAAACATGTGACATATATCAATGTTTAATAACATGAATGATTACTATTCATTACACAGTAATACAGGGTATAAACGTTCTTACCATGCCTAAATAATCCTCTAAATAGAATAATAATCATTGCTGGAATAACACAGTTAAATCGTGATGGGTTAGATGGTCGCGTTTAACAACATCGATTTTGAGACAGAATCGCGACGACAAGGCCCGTCGCGTTCATGCAAACCCTAACTATTCAAAAGGGCACGATTCCCCAAAAGTGGGAAACAATGGTAAAACACGACGACCTTCGGGGTCACATTTCATAGAACTTCTGACAGTCAAAGGGCACACAGTTTTCATGGTACAAGGGAAACCCTAGCGAAAACGTGACGACATGGGTGGTCACCTTTCAGGTAAACGTGACGGTCATGTCCGATGTGATACCAGTTGATTGAAATGCGATGTATGGCTCGGTCGCGATTCAATGTTCAACCCGAGAACGATGAAACCAGATAGCAATTTTCATGCAACACTTATATCTCGAAATCTATGACTCTTGGGACAAAGTGGTGAACATGAAACTTGTATGGGACATTAAGTAGAAGAGAACTATGCCTTTGGACAGAATCAATTTGGTCTCGTGAGACGTGCAAACTAGCATGAACAAGAAATGACGCAGACTTGCATGTTAATGAGTAAACGCTTATAACTCGATGGATACATGATGAAAATTAGGCAAATAACTTGCATATGAAACTAGACATGTAGTACTACAAGATGGTATGAGTTTAGTTCTTCTTTAGCCCGAGAATACCTACCTTTGTGAAGATCTAACACCAGATAGTTGCACAGGTCGCAGCAGAGCACAGTTGAGGAAGAGCTTGGTTCTCCAGCCGTTCTCCTCTGCTCCTGGTGCCCTAGCTTAGCCTCCCATGACCCCAACACGTTGGTGAACCTTCCCCTTTAGTCTTAGGATGAATACTTACATGTCTAGGGTTTATTTCAAGTCCTAACACAACTAGGAAAGATGGGGTGCAGCCATGGTTGGTTTCCTTCCTTGTTTTGGAGATCTCTCCTCCCAATTGGAGTAGGATTACCCTTAGATGGTGCTTGCTATGGTGGGCCATGAATTTGATAGCCATTCATGGCTAGTTGCCATGGTTTAAAACCCTAATTTACCCTTTCCTATTTTCTATGCATTTTTGTTACAAATTTAGGGGTATTTCTTCTTGCTCCATAACACATACTCCTAATTTGGCCCAATAGCCTTTGTGTGAGCTAGTCAAATCAAGCCCATTACTTTTTAATGTTTATTGAGTTTTATTTAATTCATTTCTTTCATTATTTCTATTTATTTATTTATTTAAAATATCGGGTTGCTACATCCTCCCCCTCTTAAAAAGAATTTGATCCCCAAATTCATATAACCATAAAGGAGAGAATGCCTTACCAAAAAGGTCGGGGTAGTTTCGCCTGATGATTCCTTCAGGTTCCCATGTGGCTTCTTCCACTCCATGGTTATTCCACAAGACTTTAACCACATGAATGGAACGATTCCTGAGTTGTTGTACCTTCCGTTCCAATATCTCGATTGGCTTCTCTTTATATGTCGTGTCCATGTTCAGCACCAACTTCTCATGGTGAACGACGTGAGTAGGATCGTACACATATTTTCTGAGCATAGAGACATGGAACACGTTGTGTACAAATGCTAAGTTCGGAGGCAATGCCAGCCGGTAAGCAACCTCACCAACCCTTTCAAGCACTTTAAAAGGACCGATGAATCTAGGACTGAGCTTTCCTTTAACACCAAACCTTTGAATGCCACGAGTAGGAGATACCTTCAAAAGCACATGATCTTCCACTTGAAATTCTAGATCTCTCCTTCTCTTATCAGCATAGCTCTTTTGTCCAGACTGAGCAATCTTGAGCCGATCTCATATCACCTGTATATCCCTGGTTGTATTTTGTACCATGTTCGGGCCTAGCCATTGCTGTTCCCCAACTTCATTCCAGCATGCAGAAGATCTGTAGTTTCTACCATAGAGTGCTTCGAATGGTGCCATTTTAATACTCTCCTGGTAACTGTTGTTGTAGGCGAACTCAATCAAGGATATGTGCTCATTCCAGTAGCCTTGAAGATCTATGGTGCAAGCTCTTAACATTTCTTCCACAATCTGGTTGATTTTCTCAGTCTGCCCATCAGTCTGTGGGTGAAATGCGGTACTAAAATTGAGCTTAGTACCAAGTGCAGTCTGCAGTCCCTTCCAGAAATGAGAGGTGAATCTCGGATCTTGATTCGAGATAATGGATGATGGAACTCCATGCAGTCTCATGATCTCTTTGACATATAAAGAGGCTAATGCCTCCACAGACCACTTGCTCTTTATGGGTAGGAAGTGCGCGGATTTGGTTAGTCGGTCGACAATGACCCAAATGACGTCGAGTCCACTACGAGTCTTGGGTAAACCCATGATGAAGTCCATGCCAATACTTTCCCATTTCCACTCTGGAATATCTAAGGGTCTGAGTATGCCAGCACGGCGTCTATGTTCTGCCTTTACCTGTTGGCAAGTTAGGCAATGAGTAGCATGCTCGGCTACCTCTCTCTTCATGTTCGGACACCAAAACGTTCTTTTCATGTCCTGATACATTTTGGTACCACCCGGATGAATGGTATACTTCGTCTGGTGAGCTTCATCCATTAACTTCCTCTTCAGTTCTTCATTGTCTGGAACACATGTCCTTCCTTGGAACACAAGCCTTCCATCCTAGGTCATAGGAAAGTCCGGCTTTTCAGTTAATGTTTCCTTGACACCAACCAAGAAGGGATCGCTATCCTGTTGTGCTTTGATCTCTGCCAGCATGTCAGATTGAATCTTGATATTGGCAACCAAGACTCGATCATCCTTATGTTCAATGTTCAAGTCTAATCTTGCGAATTGTTCTAGTAGTTGCATCTTGCCAATAACTAAACTTGATAAAGATGCCATTGGCTTTCTACTAAGAGTATCAGCCACAACATTTCCCTTGCCTGGATGGTAGTGGATGTTGAAATCAAAATCCTTTAGGTATTCAAGCCATCTCCTCTGCCTCATGTTAAGTTCTTTCTGTGAGAATAAATACTTCAGACTTTTATGGTCTGAATAGACCGTGAATTGCTCACCGTATAAATAATGTCTCCAGATTTTTAAGGCGAAGACCACGATAGCCAACTCTAGATCATGCACAGAATAGTTGACCTCATGCATCTTCAGTTGTCTTGAAAAATAAGCAATGACTTTCTCCTTCAGCATCAGTATGTAGCCTAACCCAATTCCTGAGGCATCGGTATAGACAGAGAAACCTTCTCCCTGTATTGGAAGAGCGAGAATAGGATCTGAGGTCAGACATTCTTTTAGAGTTTGGAAACTCTTTTCACACTCTTTACTCCAGGAGTAGGGATTCTCCTTTCGTGTAAGACGCGTGAGAGGAACAGCGATCTTCGAGAAGTCCTTTATGAACTGCCTATAGTAGCCAGCCAGTCCTAAGAAGCTTCTGGTTTCTATGACATTAGTTGGTCTCTCCCATTTGAGTATAGCTTCAACTTTGGAGGGATCAGCAGAGATGCCACCCTTTGAGATAACATGGCCCAAGAAGGACACTTCTTCAAGCCAGAATTTGCACTTGCTCAGCTTTGCATATAATTTGTTGTCTCGCAAGACTTGCAGAGCTATCCTCAGATGTTCTTCATGTTCTTCTTTGGTCTTTGAATATTTGAGGATGTCATCGATGATGACGACCACAAACTTGTCAAGATATGGTCGGTATATGTTGTTCATGAGTTGCATAAAGGCTGCAGGAGCATTGGTCAGACCAAAAGGCATAACAATGAATTCATTGTGTCTATACCTACTCCTAAAAGCCGTTTTGAAAATATTGTCGTCCTTGATCCTCATTTGATGATAGCCAGATCAGAGGTCAATTTTGGAGAAATATTGAGCTCCAGATATCTGGTTGAAAAGCTCATCGACCCGAGGCAATGGGTACTTGTTCTTGATAGTTAGCTGATTGAGTTGTCGATAGTCAATACATAATCATAGACCCATCTTTCTTTTTAACGAACAGAACAGGTGCTCCCCATGGGGAAGTACTTAGTCTGATGAACCCCTTTTCTAACAGCTCCATCAACTACGCCTTCAGTTCTTTCAACTCGGTCGGTGACATCCTGTATGGTTGATGCGACACTAGTGCAGCTCCAGGGATTAACTCAACAGCAAAATTGACATCACGTTCCGGAGGAATCCCTGGCTGATCTTCGGGGAACATATCGGGGTAGTCCTGGACTATGTGTATGTCTTCTATCGTGGAACCCTTCTTTTCAACTATTACGGCCACAAGGAAAGTCAAGCAACCTTTCCTTATCATGTTGTGGACTTGTATGGCAGAGACTAGAGACATTCGTCTCTTATGTCTAATTCCAGTGAATGACAACTTAGAGAATTCACTAAATGTAACTTTCCCTTTCTTACAGTCGACACTTGCCCCATAAGTGGACAACCAGTCAGCTCCCAGAATCACGTCATAGCCTTCCATGGGCATACATACCAGGTCAGCATTTAGGTTATGTTCTCCGATCATTACATCGGCAGATGGAAAATATTTGTTCAATTTCTCTTTCTCTCCCAGTGGTGTTGTGACAGAAAATTCACATCCCATGGATATAGGTTTAACATTTAGAGTATCAGCAAAGTTTTGAGATATGAATGAATGAGTTGCTCCAGTATCAAATAAAACAAATGCTGGTAGGGAGAAAACTTGTAGGGTACCTTCTACCATGCCACCTTCCTCAGCGGGTTCTTCATCTCGCAGGGCTTGCAGTCTTCCCTGCTTCTTAGGCACATTAGTGCGCCTCTCATTCTCCTTCAATAGCAGGCACTTGGGGATACGATGCTCGTGGCTTCCACAGCACAGACATGCGCCGACTTTCATCTAGCATTCATCAGCTGTGTGAACTGGCTTGTCACAGTGCTTGCAATTGCTTTTCACTGAAGTGATGGGAATGAAGACCTTGGGCTTCTTTTCCTGACTAGGTCCTTCCGTGATGCTGAAAGGATGCTTCTTGCCAATATTTGGCTTAGCAGTTGCCAGACCGGGTGTCAATTCCTTCTTCACGAACTTCCCCTTGATGTGATCGGTGAAGTCCGTAGCATCTTCTAACAGTTGCACTTTCTTAACCATCTCGACATATGTCTGAATGTCGAGAGGGGCTAGTTGAGTGATATATTGCGGCTTAAGGCTGTTGAGAAAGTGCTTAGCCTTCATTTTTTCTGTATTCACCAGATGCTCGACATAGCGGGCCAGTCTTGAAAACTGTGCTTCATAATCAGCCACGAATAGACTCCTCTATTTAAGAGCAGCAAACTCCGCAGCCTTCCTCTCTTGGACACGTTCGAAAAAGTACTTAGATTTAAAGGCTTCCTTAAACTCATTTCAGGTGAATTGACCATTCGCTCTAGTGGCTTCCACTGACTCCCACCAAGAGCCGGCGTCCTTCTCCAGTTGAAATGTAGCTAGTAGTAGCTTGTCCCCAGCCGCACATTGCATAACACGAAAAATTATTTCTGTCTCCTCTAGCCAGTGCTCGGCCTCATCCGGATCCGTGGAACCACTGAACCTAGGCGGGTTCAAGCTCCTGAAGTTACGATGCAACTCACCTACACCGTCGCGATTCCCTCCACCTTGTGTAGCTTGTAGAAGCGCACGGGTGAGTTCTTGGATCGTTTGTTGCATGCCCCTCATTTGTGCATGTTCAACAGTCATCTTAGATTTCTTAAGTTTCCTACAAAAATAGCTTATCATTAGGACATTGATATGGAGTTTAATTCTTGTGTGTGTGAATATCTTTTAGATTTTAACCCTAGGTTCTACCCAAATCTCACATAGGTATGATAGTTGACTTAGGCACGTCTCATGGCAGTTCGTCCTAGAACATCCTAGACTTAATTATCCTAGTAAGAATATCCTAGGCTATGATACCACAAAACTATCATGCCCCGACATGGAATATCGGAAGGTGAGGTAGTTGCAAGTAAGCAAGTATAGAGCGTAGAATAACATCAAACCATTGGACAATTAAATAATATGAAATCAAAAGCCTTTCATTGATAATTCAACTACTGTTTATTACATTCTCTAATGCAGAGCCATAACATAGGGCCCAATTGACTCTAATACATAGAATGAAAATAAAAGACTAACTAAGATATCTAGGATAACATAGTGACGTCATGGCACTCTTGGTTCACTCCTGGTCCTCCCCATCCTTGTGAGTGTGCTCATTCTCCTCAGCCTCACCTGAGAACACAATGACAAATAATGTAGGGTGAGCGACAACGCCCAGTAGGATTTATATATCGTGATGCGGGCAAACTTTACATGATTAATGTATTAAAAGCAGAGTCACTATATAATAGAGCGAGAGAGTCAAGTAATGTAAGAGATAGCACGATAACATGAATCAAAATAGCACAAGTTTCCAAATATAGCATAGAGAGTAGGATGGCCATAGCACAAATAGCACAATGTATATCAATAGCACAATAAGTATAGTATAGCACTTTGATTGTCATTTAGATAGTCGAGATGGATAGCACTTGAGTGTAATGCCAAACACTCTGGTCAATTAACTCCCGCGAGCACTAGCACTTTTGGGTGCACCTCCCAGGACTAGACCAAGCCCTTTATATTGCCAGGCATTAGTTATATTGTTTATCTTTAGACAATCAGTTAATGGCCAATAGAGAGTACCAAGAAATAGATGAGAGTACTAGGGAACAGACGAGATGGTAGAGAGAGTGTGAATAGATAAGCGAGTAGAGTATAGATGAGAACTATAGGTCATTGTGTTGGCTTCTCATGTATGATGTTTGTGATTACATGTTTTTTATGATGAACAATGTTAATTGATGTTGTATGAATGGTTGAAACATGATGACATTGACAAAGTCAAGCAAGATATAATCATATCAAAAAATGCTTCAATTGATCACCTACATATTCATTATATCTCACTAACAATGTTCTTTAATGTAGGTGTGAATGTATGCAAGACAAGTATCAAATTCAAGAGCAAAAGCTTAATAAAAAGACATCAAGCAAGTACCTGTCGACAGCCTTACAGGTTTCTGTCGACAGCCAACCACAGGGAAGTCAGATAAGCTTTAGGACAAGTGTACCTGTTGACAGCCACAAATCGACTGTCGATAGCCACACACAGGAAAGCATTTCCTGGAAGACCAGTGTTCTGGAAATTGGAAATCTATCAGTACTTGTCGACAGATGAATAGTCACCTGTCGACAGACGAAGAGAAACTTCAATTCTGAGATTTGGATATGTTCTGTATTTGGGTGTTTCCTTTTACCACGCCTCTCTAAACTTGGACACCCATATATATAGAACATATTGAGGTATTTTCGCAGCAAGAAGTCACTATACCAAAAACCCTAAGCAAAAACCCAGGAGAGAGAGCTTCTCCCTACTGCTCTGCTTCAACTCTCCATCCAGAGCGAAGAAGATCCATCTTCCGAGCGAAGTTGAAGTTGGTTCGTCTGTGTTTCAAGCTTCTACGTCATCTGAGGATCATCAAAGTGGAGCTTGGAGTTCTTCTGGACGACCAACGACAAGAGTTCTTCATTTGGATTTGTTCTTTCAACTCAGAACTCCTATCTTTTCATATTCTTCCTATTTCTGTGTGTGTGGTTATGATTCAAGCGACCCTTGTGCTTGATTCACGGGGCTTTTGTTGTTCTAATCGTGTGTTTACATCAGACAACGTGTGTGTGTGAGTTGTTGAGTGGAACTCGCTAATAAGCAGGTGTTTCTGCATGTGTGTGTGGATGGTGGACGTAGGATACACAAGTTGTGTACTCCGAACAACCTTAAATCATCGTGTCTGTGGTTTGAATGTTTTACGGTAGATGTTTGGTAGGCACGTTGGTTTCTCACACGTTAGATAGGTTGTTAATTGTTCTACTCTTAATCAACACATACATCTTGGTTCGAATTCAAATCAAATCTGTATGAGATTTTGATAAATCTGTGTTTCCATCGAAAAGAAAGTCATAGTGGTTTAATTGGAAGTAATCTATTCAACCCCCCTTCTAGATTACCATAATAGATAATTCCACACATCTTTCAATTGGTATCAGAGCGAGGTTTCTCCGATTTACTGCTTATGTAGCTTGATCTTACGATCAGGAGATTCTCGATCTCATGGAATCTAACAAGGGGTTTATTGAAGGGTTGCGGAATTCCCTATATGGTAATCTAGAAGGGGGGTTGAATAGATTACTGCCGATTAAAAACGTTTATCACCTTCTTTTCTTTGAAACACAGATTATCAAAATAATGTTAAACTTTAAACTATGTGTGGATGTGTGTGACTTAAAGACAGATAGAAAACAGATTATCAAACGTGCGTAGTGATGCCGTGCCTACCAAACATCTATCGTAAATTCGTGCAAACCACAGGACACGAAGATTTACGTGGTTCGGAATACACAACTCGTGTATCCTACATCCACAGGCCACACACACACACAGAACAATGTGCTTATGAGCTAGTTCACAAACTACAACTCACACACACACGTGTTATCTGATGTGCAACCACGATCAGATCAACACCCACACGTGAATCAATCACAAGGACTGCTTGAGACACCACAACACACACACAGATTTGTAAAAAACAAAACATAGAAGAGTTTTAGAGTTGAAGAACAAATCTAAATTTGTAAACTCTTCTTGTGAACGTCTGGATGGACTTCAAGCTTCGTCTTGATGATCACAAGTTGGTGGAGACACTTGAATCCATGACGTTCAGGCTTCACCTTCCACTGGAGAGACTTCTCTTCTTGGTTCTGGGCGGCAGGTTGAAGCAGAGCAGCAGAACAAGATTTCTCTTGAGAACTCTTTAGGGTTTTTGCTTGGAGGCTGCTTGTGTTCGTGATTTGCTTCAAAAAGATGTTTATATAGTGGTGTTTACATATGGAGAGACGTGGTTGTTGGAAACACCAACTTTGGCAACTTTCAAACTTTCCGTTTCTGAAGACTCTGTACATCTGTCGACAGGTCATACACCTGCTGTCGACAGGGATCAACAATATGCCAAGTTCCAGAAGTCTGGAGGTTCTGTCTAAGCTCTTGCTATGTGCATCTGTCGACATGCGACTTTGTGCTGTCGACAGGCACATGTTTTCCAGAACTATGAGTTTCTAACTGTATGCTTCTGTCGACAGGGACAGATTTGCTGTCGACAGGCAGTTCTTTCCAGAACATTGTATGTTGCTGACTTGCTTATCTGTCGACAGGGGTTTGCTGGCTGTCGATAGGTACATTGTCTTTTGGCTTTGTTTGATCTTTCAACCTTGTTGTTGGCACATGTCTTGCATAGTATATCTCCTACATTAGTAAACATAGTTAGTGAGATATTATGAACATATATATAATCAAGCATTGTACTAAGTTATTGTGACAAGTCATTTGTATGAAGATCTCATCCATTAAACTCAATGTACATTGTTCATCATCTAAACTCAATTCACATTGTTCATCATTGTTCATCATCAAAAACATGTTGTATTTATTATTCAGAATGTGAACCCAACATTCTCCCCCTTTTTGATGATGACAAAATTAATCAATTAAGTAAGTGCACAATTGAGTTTTCTCCCCCTTTTGACAACATCCAAAAGCATACACCATATACACATGTATTAGACAAAGAGCAAGGATTTGCATTGATATTTCATGAGTCATACATAGTACATGATATGCTAATAAAAAAAAGGAAGAGAAAGACATTGCTTGACAATCATCTAACAACAACATGACTGAAGGCATAACAAGACACAGATGAACTAGATAACAGAACTTGATGCTATCCTAGACACCTAAGCTAACTAAGCATCATCATCAGCTGGTGGTGTAGGTGCCCGACGCGTAGTAGCAATGCTATCCAGGCGAGTGTCAAGTGTGTCCATTCTGGCATTAAGTCTCTCAAAGCCTATTGCCATTTGGATCTGGAGCTGAGCAAGTAAATCCCGAATTGAGGGCTCAGCATCAGCAGCAGCATCATCTCCCGGAGCATCTAGTGGCTCATCTTGGGAGTCGTCATTTTCAGCATCTTCTTCATCTTGATCTTCTTCATCTTTTTCTTCTTCATCATCACCATCATCAGCAGCTGCCCCTTTACCTTTGAGATCTCTTGTGATGATGCCATCTACCATCTTGTAGCCCATCCTGTGTGCAGCAGTGAGGTCATAGGAGCTACGGGATTTGAGAACGGTCATCTCCTCCTTTGGGATTTGAATGCCAATGAAAAGGAAGAGAGAAGTGAGTTGGCAGGCATATGGCATAGATCTCTTAGCACTGCGAACGCATATGCGAAAGATAGAGACCATAAGAAATGGAAGGTTGATGGGTTCAGCATTGAGGAATTTGTGAAGCAGAGACTTGTGAAGGGAGGTCACAAGTTCTTGACTACCATCTTTGGGAACTATGAGGGTGGTGAAGATGTGATGGATGAGACGATGAAGAGGAGGGAAGGAGTTGGCATTTAGTTACCTACGATCAGTAGGATCATAAGGCTGCAAAGTAATGAGAGTATGGTACTCCTCTGGAGTTGGATGATGGGTCATTATGTCTATTCCAGTATTTGGGATTTGCAGGGCGGTGGATAGGAGGTTTGGAGTAATGAAAAATGGAGTATCCTTCACCTTTGTGTACAACTTTCCATTGCTTGATAGGCGGAGGTTGGTGTAGAAATCGGTCACGGCGGTTGGGGAATACCGCATGTGATCATAGCAAAAGGGTGCCCAACCCTGGACATCAAAGAGAGGCTGGAGTTCTGGAAACATATCCTCCAAGGAAAGGAAGTCGATGTAGCGAGGCTGCACGACCTTGGTGAAGGTGCCATGGACATCGAGGAGGGAAAGAGTAGATGGGATGACGAGCTCCGGCAGGCGATCTTCCTGGTGCTTCGTCCGACGCTCGGTGGGTGCCCTGGAGCCCTGGCCAGGTTCGGGAGACCGTGGACGATGACGAGATGCCAGCTTCTTGGCCGGTGGAGCCATCAGTAGTGGAAGCTTGATGTGGATGGAGAGGGTAGAGAAGAAGGAGACACAGGAAGGAAGAAGATGAAAGGGAGAGGAGAGCTCTTCCGGTGCCCTGGAGTAGGAGATTTTGAAGAGAGGGAGGGAAAGGAGGGTTTTTGGAAGTGGAAAAGGATGGAAAGGGGGGTGGGGTCTTCTTATATAAGGCTTGAGGGTATTTGAATAGTCGGATCCCACCAAATCCGTTTTCGGATTGAGCCCGTTTGACTTCTAAAAAAAAAAACAGGTCTGCCGCCGGCTGTCGACAGGGCCTATGGTGCCTGTCGACAGGCAGATAAGTGAAGTTTTGGTATTTTTGAGTGGTTTTAGAAATGGAACTTTGAGCATTGGTTCCTAAATGTTTATTTAGGGTGTATAATAGGTGAACACATACTTTAACCAACCATATTCAAGGATATAAAAAGCCATATCATTTTCCTTAATGGTTTAAGCATAATACCCAAGGGATTTGAAGTTAGAGCATTAGGAAAACACTCACGTAAGGTAAGAAAAACACACACTCACCCTTCTTTAAATATATGATAGTGTAGGACAACACAATTCCCATTTTGTTGATAGTCAAAAGATGTAGGAAAAGAATATCTATATGTTTTAGACAATCATAAACAACACGGACCCTGGGATTTATTACTCAGTGGAGGCTTCACACTATTTCAATTTTTATTCTCTATTTGCAATTCTGAAAGGCAATGGGAAAAAGTGGTAATGAAGAGAACTTCACACCTTTTGACGTAAGGATAGACATTACACGTGCCAATACCCCCAGTTACTCAGAGGAAGTGTCTAGCATACCGTTGTACAGAGTTGATGAGTGAGCCTTTTGACGCGAGGGCAGACATTTGGGATGCCCATCTCCCCTGTTACTCAGCAAATCTCATCATTGCTCTATATTTATCCCAATAGTTTAATTGACTTTTGGCTATTGAATTGTATTGTACAGAAATAGGTAGCTTTTCTCCAAGTATTGTTCTAAAAACTCAAGATCAATGAATGTATGACTAGCTATCATATGAGACATAAAGTTCCATAATCAAAAGACTACGCAAGTTGAGTGAGAACTATGTTGGCATACTTAGAAAATCATTAGAGGAGTGAGGTGGGTATCCTAGACCATAGTTAAATGTTTTCATAATGATATAACCTAAACCCATACAAGAGTAGTATGCCCAAATCATAATGGTATGAAGAATAGCTTGAATATCATATGAGTATGATGGGTGAGACATGTATTAACACCCAATACACCTTAGATGTCAAGTTGGAACCTGCTCAAGTAGTGGGATATGAAATAGGCAAAAAGTTCCTGGAGTAAGTGTGTCTGTCGACAGCCAGAAATGGTCTGTCGACAGATGTACATTGACAGAAGTGGGATTGTTCTGGCACAGCAGAGACTGTGCATATCTGTCGACAGAGGGAACTTCACCTGTCGACAGATGTACACAATGTGCAGAAGAAGTGTTCTGTGTGGCCTGCTCTGTCGACAGGATGCTTGTGGCTGTCGACAGAGACCTGTTTAGAGCAGTATAAGGTCAGAATGAAGTATAGAATGGGCAAAGCATGTGAGGGAATTATAGAAGCACAAAAGGTGAGTGATTTCCTTCACAGTGACATCCATCTAACCTTAATTTACTCCCCCATAGTGTGTGCTATTGTGTACACATACATTCAAGTACAACAAGACACATTTGCACAATTTGACCAAGCAACTAAAACACCAAAGCAAGTATGAAGTGATTTCATGAAGATGTTCAACCTTTGACAAGGAATAGTGAGTGGGAAAAATATAAAGAAACTGAATCCTCATAGAAAGTCAATGACCCGTTCATGCAACATAACTATGGATACTTGGCGGAGAATGTTTTCTCACGCATAATGAAAGTTTCCAAACAAGCATGACTTGTTCTTCCACAAATCACCATTTGATATACCTCATAGTTAGTTCACACAAGGAACATATACTTACTATTTGGGTGAAGTTTCATTGTAATTTGCACAAACCCAATTCTCATCTCAATGTTGTGAATCTATCTTTAGCCAGAGGTTTGGTAAAGATGTCTGCCAGTTGATTTTCAGTGGGTATGAAATTTATCTCCAATATTTTATTGGCTACCTCATCTCTCAAGAAATGATGACGAATTTCTATGTGTTTTGTCCTAGAATGTTGAATGAATTCTTTGATAGATTGATTGCACTAGTATTGTCACATAGGATAGGTGTGCATCCAATGTCAATGTTGTAGTCACACAACTGACTTTTTATCCCAATACTTGTGCCGCACAACTCCCTGCAGCAACATATTCTGCCTCTGCAGTGGAGAGTGCAACCGAGTGTTGCTTCTTGGATGCCCACGAAACCATGCAACCACCAAGAATTTGGCAATAGCCACTAGTGCTTTTTCTGTCAATTTTACATCCAGCATAGTTAGCATCAGAATATGAAACCAAGTTAAAGCTACTACCTGCTGGATACCAAAGACCCAAGTCATGCGTACCTGAGAGATATCTGAATATTCTCTTAACTGCAATTAAATGGCTTTCCTTTGAACTAGATTGGTATCTAGCACAAAGGCAAACGCTGAACTGGATGTCCGGTTTACTTGCAGTAAGATAAAGGAGTGAGCCAATCATACCTCGAAATTGTTTGGCATCTACCGATTTACCTTTCGCATCACTTTCTAGCTTAATGCTTGTGCTCATAGGTGTTGCGGCATGTTTAGCTTGTTCAAACTGAAACTTTTTCAGTAGCTCTTTAACATATTTATCTTGGTTGATGAAGAATCCGTCTTCAAATTGTTTGACCTGCAAACCAAGAAAAATTTGAAGCTCCCCCATAAGACTCATCTCAAATTCACTGTCCATATGTTTAGAGAATTCTTCACACAGTGAAGGATTAGTAGAACCAAAGATAATGTCGTCCACATAGACTTGAATAACAATTATGTGATTGCGAACTTTCTTTGTAAAGAGAGTTTGGTCTACCTTACCTCTTGAGTAGTTTTTGCTTTCCAGAAATGTGCTTAGCCTGTCGTACCAAGCGCGGGGTGCCTGTTTCAAACCATAAAGAGCTTTGTGCAATTTAAATACATGGTTTGGTTTATCATGATCCTCAAATCTAGGTGGTTGAGAGACATAGACTTCCTCTTTTATGTAGCCATTCAGGAAGGCAGTTTTGACATCCATTTGAAACAATTTAAACTTGTTTGAGCATGCATATGCTAACAAGATTCTAACTGCTTCTAGCCTAGCTATAGGTGCAAAGGATTCTTCAAAGTCCACACCAAACTCCTGATTATATCCCTTTGCAACTAGTCTAGCCTTGTTTCTCACCACTTTACCCTCTTCATTGAGTTTGTTTCTAAAGACCCATCTTGTACCTATGATAGACATTTCAGGGGTTTTAGGAACTAAACTCCAGACATTGTTCCTTTGAAATTGTCCTAGCTCCTCATGCATAGCATCAATCCATGAATCTTTTTTTAAGGCTTCTTCAACATTCTTTGGTTCCACTTGAGAGACAAAAGCTAAATGGTCCTGTTCAACTATTTGATTAACCTTAGATCTAGTTTGAATCGACTCATTTAAGTCTCCTATCACATTCTCAAGGGGGTGATCTTTAGTGTACCTCACATTGGTGACTGTTGAAGGCCCGGGTAGATCTTACAATTGAGGAGATTCAATTTGAGGTTCTTCCTCTTGTAGATCTTGGTCAAGAACTTCTTCTTGTTCTTTGAACAGTATTCCATCATCCTCCGCATCA
The DNA here is from genome assembly GCA_014218235.1 of Colocasia esculenta. Classification (NCBI taxonomy): domain Eukaryota; kingdom Viridiplantae; phylum Streptophyta; class Magnoliopsida; order Alismatales; family Araceae; genus Colocasia; species Colocasia esculenta. Next base: position 63,185,347 of record CM024760.1, read on the forward strand.
TACCTGCGAAGAAATCCACTTTTTGTTTTGAGAGTTGTTTTAGAGATTGCATTTTGTTTACTTTGTAGTTCTCCAAGTGTTGTATCTTCAGTTTCATCTGCAAACCTGTAAAGATTAGAACTGTTAGGCTTGGTATGAGATTCATCAAATACAACATGTGGAGTTTCTTCCACTTTTCTAGTTTTCAGATTAAACACCCTATAGGCTCTAGAGTGTTCTGAGTATCCAAGAAAAATACCTTGATCGCTTTTGGCTTCAAACTTGTCCAAATCATTTTTATCATTGTTATGTATGAACACTTTTGAGCCAAAAACTCTGAAATACCCAATAGTGGGTTTCTTACCTTTCAGTAGTTCGTAGGAGGTTTTCTTGAATACCGGTCTTACCATGGCTCTGTTAAGAATGTAGCATGACGTGTTTACCGCTTCTGCCCAAAAGGTTCTTGCTAGTTGATTCTCGACCAGAAGCGTGAGCCATCTCCACCAATGTTCTGTTCTTTCTCTCCACCACTCCATTTTGTTCCGGAGTTCTTGGAGAGAGAACAAGTGCTCTATCCCGTGGAGCCTGCAGAATTCAGTAAAGGAGTTGTTATCAAATTCTCCCCCATGATCAGTGCGGATGGAGCATATTTTGTTGACATTTCCATGCTCAATCTTATTAAAAAAATCTTCAAAAACTTTCAGTGCTTCATTCTTGTGAGCAAGAAATTTCACCCATGTGAACCTAGAAAAATCATCTACAATAACAAAACCAAATCGTTTGCCATTGAGACTTAGCGTTCTTGTAGGTCCAAATAGGTCCATGCGCAACAGTTCATAAGCTTTAGAAGTACTCACCGGTGCTTTTGGTTTGAAGGATTTCCGGGTTTGTTTTCCCTGTGCACATGCATCACAGAAATTTTCATTCTTGTTAAAGGAGATTTCAGGAAGACCACTTACCAATTTAAGCCTCATGATCTTGTGCAATACATTATAGCTAGCGTGACCGAGCCTACGATGCCACAATGTAAGCTCATCCTGTTTGTTTGCTACAAGACATAGATCATTATTTTCTGGATCATCTAAGTCAACCATGTAGATGTTGTTTATTCGTTTTCCAGAAATTTAAGACTTCCTGTTTCCTTATCAAGAATTTGACATGAATTTGATTCAAAGACAATTTTATGACCCTTATCACACAATTGACTTATGCTAAGCAAGTTGTGATGAAGGCCATCAACGAGTAAAACATTGTCTATGGAGTTAGAGGCAAACTTACCAACCTTACCTGAGCCGATGATCTGGCCTTTGTTGTTACCTCCAAAAATCACTTGACCTCCGTCTCTTTCCACGAGCAAACTGAATTTTTCTTTATCGCCCGTCATGTGCCTCGAGCAGCCACTATCCAGGTACCATTTGTTTTGATTGTGGGCTGCTAGGCATTCCTGCACATGTGGATCAGACAAAAGGTTTTGGTACCCAAATTACTTTGGGTGCCGTTGTATCATTCATGCCAAACAGTAAATGCTTAGGGATCCAAATCTATTTGAGTTTCAATTTATTTGGATTGTTCCAGCATTGTTTTTCAGTATGCCCGACTTTTTGCAGATTTTGCATGATGAAGGTTTATGAACAACAGTGGACATGATATTCTTGGGAGCATTCATTGGCATCTTACCCTTTTGTTGCCTTGTTAATTTGGGTTTAGAAGCATGCTTTTTGTCCTGTCTTGGGCTTGTTGCAAATTCCTTAGATTGACTAGGAACAAACTTGATCAATTTAGGTTCTTGTTTCTTACCCTTTGAAGGATTTTTTTATTCTTTGAAGGGGTTTGTTTACTTGAACTTGGGCTGGAATCAATGAAATCTGTTAGCAGATTTTTGCCAATTTCCTTTGGCTTTGCATTTTGAAACCCAATCCCATGTTTTGCAACAAACACATTTGAACCTAGAATTGCATCCAGATTCTGTTTACTTTTGACAAAGCTAGATAAATCTTTAGACTTACCTTTTATTTCTTTTTAAGCTTGTTCCAATTTTTCTTTTAGATTAGCATGCTCACTTTTAAGAGTTTCAAGAGAGTTCATTAGATCATCTCTTTCCTTTTGAACTTCTTGAAACTTAAGTTTCATGCTATCCAATTCATCACTGTGTGTTTGTTCATCAAGCTTCATCATTTCAATTACCTTATTCAAGGATTCAATTTCTTCATTATTGTTTGATTCATGAACAAGGGAATTGACTTTCTTCTTGAGTGCTTTATTTTCAGACTTGAATTCACAGAATTTTCAAATAGAACAGTATAAGCTTCTTCCCATTCAGTAATAGAATATGTTTCAAAGGAAGAATTTACCTCGTTGGAGTCATCACTCCTAGCCATGAGACACTGAATCTCATCGTCTCCTGAGGTAGCTTGACTGTTTTCATCCTCATCTTCATCGCTCCAAGTAGCCAACATTGCCTTGGCTTTCTTGAACGTGAACTTGTCCTTCTTCAGCTTCTTTTTGAGCTCGGGGCACTCTCCTCTCATGTGCCCTTGCTTCTTGCACTCATAACAGACAATCTCAGACTTTTTATTAGTATCAAATTTATTAGCAAAGTCTTTCTTTTGGAAAGGTTTAGAGTTACCTGTACCTCTCCTCTTGTATTTCAGGAATTTTTTGAATTGTCTAGTGAGCATAGCCATTTCGTCATTTTCACTCTCACTAGACGATTCACTTACATCACTTTTCTGACTTATCTCCTTTTTGGAAGTTGAAGAACTCTTCCTGGAAGCCTTCAAAGCAAGTGACTTCCTAGGATTTTCTTCAGTTTCCTTTCTTTTGACATTCAGTTCATAAGTCATCAGAGAGCCAATCAATTCATCTACTTTCATTTTTGAGAGGTCTTTGGAATCCTCAATGACCGTGGCTTTGGTGTTCCATGAGGATGGAAGAGACCGAAGTATCTTCCTCACCAAGTCACTCTCTGAGTATTCCTTTTTAAGACCTTTCAATCCATTTATAATTATCATGAATCTAGCAAACATGTCAGAGATGGTTTCATTATTATTCATTTTGAACATTTCATATTTTGAAGCCAACATGCTTACCTTTGATTCTCTTACCTCAGACGTACCTTCATAGATCAGCTCAAGCTTGTCCCACATCTCCTTTGCTGAGGAGCATGTGGAGACTCTTGAGTACTCCTTTGGGTGGACTGCGCACTGCATCATGTTGAGGGCGCTCCAGTTGAGTGTCCCGTTGGCGATCTGGTCCTTCGTCCAGGTTCCTCGTCCTGAGGCAATTCGTATGCTCCTTTTCTGACTATTTTCCATAGTTCGAAATTTTGTGCTCGTAGAAACACCTGCATCCGATTTTTCCAATACGGATAGTCAGTGCCATCAAAGAAGGGTGGCCTGGTCACTGAGTGTCCCTCGGCCATATACCCCTTGTTAGATTCCATTTGACCGTGAATCTCCTGATTGTAAGATCAAATAGATAAAGCAGTAAATTGGAGAAACTCGGCTCTGATACCAATTGAAGGGTTGCGGAATTCCCTATATGGTAATCTAGACGGGGGGTTGAATAGATTACTGCCGATTAAAAATGTTTATCATCTTCTTTTCTTTGAAACACAGATTATCAAAATAATGTTAAACTTTAAACTATGTGTGGATGTGTGTGACTTGAAGACAGATAGAAAACAGATTATCAAACGTGCGTAGTGATGCCGTGCCTACCAAACATCTATCGTAAATTCGTGCAAATCACAGGACATAAAGATTTACGTGGTTCGGAATACACAACTCGTGTATCCTACATCCACAGGCCACACACACACGCAGAACAATCTGCTTATGAGCTAGTTCACAAACTACAACTCACACACACACGTGTTATCTGATGTGCAACCACGATCAGATCAACACCCACACGTGAATCAAGCACAAGGACTGCTTGAGACACCACAACACACACACAGATTTGTAAAAAACAAAACATAGAAGAGTTTTAGAGTTGAAGAACAAATCCAAATTTGTAAACTCTTCTTGTGAACGTCTGGCTGGACTTCAAGCTTCGTCTTGATGATCACAAGTTGATGGAGACACTTGAATCCACGACGTTCAGGCTTCACCTTCCGCTGGAGAGACTTCTCTTCTTGGTTCTGGGCGGCAGGTTGAAGTAGAGCAGCAGAACAAGATTTCTCTTGAGAACTCTTTAGGGTTTTTGCTTGGAGGCTGCTTGTGTTCGTGATTTGCTTCAAAAAGATGTTTATATAGTGGTGTTTACATATGGAGAGACATGGTTGTTGGAAACACCAACTTTGGCAACTTTCAAACTTTCTGTTTCTGAAGACTCTGTACGTCTGTCGATAGGTCATACACCTGCTGTCGACAGGGATCAACAATATGCCAAGTTCCAGAAGTCTGGAGGTTCTGTCGAAGCTCTTGCTATGTGCATCTGTCGACAGGCGACTTTGTGCTGTCGACAGGCACATGTTTTCCAGAACTATGAGTTTCTGACTGTATGCTTCTGTCGACAGGGACAAATTTGCTATCGACAGGCAGTTCTTTCCAAAACATTGTATGTTGCTGACTTGCTTATCTGTCGACAGGGGTTTGCTGGCTGTCGACAGGTACATTGTCTTTTGGCTTTGTTTGATCTTTCAACCATGTTGTTGGCACATGTCTTGCATAGTATATCTCCTACATTAGTAAACATAGTTAGTGAGATATTATGAACATATATATAATCAAGCATTGTACCAAGTTATTGTGACAAGTCATTTGTATGAAGATCTCATCCATTAAACTCAATGTACATTGTTCATCATCTAAACTCAATTCACATTGTTCATCATCAAAAACATGTTGTATTTATTATTCAGAATGTGAACCCAACATTTATGGCTGAGGGACATTCAGTATCCCGGCCACCCTTCTTTGATGGCACTGATTATCCATATTGGAAAAATCGTATGCAGGTCTTTTTGAGAGCTCAAGACTTTGAGCTATGGAAGATCGTCAGCAAAGGGGCGTATGTGCTGCCAGAATATGAAGATACTTGGACAAAGGAACAGATTAAGAAAGGCACCTTGAACTGGAGCGCATTGAACATGATGCAATGCGCTGTGCATCCCAAGGAGTATTCAAGAGTCTCCACATGCTCTTCAGCAAAAGAAATGTGGGACAAGTTGGAACTCATCTATGAAGGTACATCTGAGGTAAGGGAAACCAAAGCCAACATGCTTATATCTGAGTATGAAATGTTTAAAATGAAAAATGATGAAACCATATCAGATATGTTTGCAAGGTTCATGCTAATTATCAATGGGTTGAAAGGTCTTAAGAATGAATACTCAGAAAGTGACTTAGTTAGAAAGATACTTCGGTCTCTTCCATCCTCTTGGAATACTAAGGCCACCGTCATTGAGGATTCTAAAGATCTTTCAAAAATGAAACTAGATGAGCTAATTGGTTCCTTGATGACCTACGAAATAAATGTAAAGAGGAAAGAAATTGAAGAAAATTCAAGAAAAACTATTGCTCTAAAAGCTTCCAACAAAAATTCCTCCAGTTCCAAAGAAGGATGTTCAACAGGAAAGTGATGACAATGAAATGTCTAGTGATAGTGAGAACGATGAAATGGCTATGCTCACTAGACAGTTCAAGAAATTCGTTAAGTGCAAAAGGAAAGGCTCATGTAACTCCAAATCTTTTCCAAAGAAAGATTTTTCAAATAAATTTGAATCTAACAAGAAATCTGACATGATTGTGTGCTATGAGTGTAAGAAACCAGGGCATATGAGAGGAGAATGCCCGGAGCTCAAGAAGAAACTGAAGAAAGAAAAATTCACCTTCAAGAAAGCCAAGGCAATGTTGGCGACTTGGAGTGATGAAGACGAAGACGAGGACGCACAAGCAAGCTCAGGAGATGAAGAAATTCACTGCTTAATGGAAAGGAGTGAGGACTCCACTGAGGAATGCCTAGCAGTCCAAAATCAAAACAAATGGTACTTGGATAGTGGCTGCTCAAGGCACATGACGGGCGACAAAGATAAATTCTGTCTGCTAGTGGAGAAAGATGGAGGTCAGGTTGTCTTTGGAGGTAACAATAAAGGCCAAATCATTGGCACAGGTAAGGTAGGTAAGTATGCCTATAACTCAATAGACAATGTGTTGTTGGTTGATGGTCTTAATCACAATTTACTTAGTGTAAGTCAACTGTGTGATAAAGGCCATAAGGTGATTTTTGAATCAAATACATGCAAAATTGTTGATAAAGAAACATGAAGTCTCAAGTTTTCTGGAAAAAGGGTGAATAACATCTACGTAGTTGATTTAGATGAACCAGAAAACAAAAATTTGTGTCTTGTGGCCAGTAAACAGGATGAGATGACTTTGTGGCATCGTAGGCTTGGCTATGCGAGTTACAATGTCTTGCACAAGATCATGAGGATGAAATTGGTAAGTGGACTTCCTGAAATTTCTTTCAATAAAAATGAAAGTTTTTATGATGCATGTGCACATGGAAAACAAACCAGAAAGTCTTTCAAATCAAATGCTCCCATAGTCACTTCAAAACCGTATGAATTGTTACACATGGACCTGTTTGGACATACAAGAACACTTAGTCTCAATGGCAAACGTTTTGGTTTTGTCATTGTAGATGATTTCTCTAGGTTCACTTGGGTCAAATTTTTGGCTCACAAAAATGTGGCACTTAAAGTCTTTGAAGAGTTCTTTAATAAGATTGAGCATGGTAGCACATACAAGGTATGCTCAATCCGCATTGATCATGGGGGAGAGTTTGATAACAACTCTTTTTCCGATTTTTGCAGGAATCAAGGGATAGATCACATGTTTTCCTCCCCAAGGACACCAGAACAAAATGGCATTGTGGAGAGAACGAACAGGACCTTGGTGGAAATGGCTCGCACTCTTCTAGTTGAAAGCCAATTCACAAGAAGCTTTTGGGCAGAAGCAGTAAACATCTCATGCTATATCCTCAATAGAGCCATGGTAAGACCTGTGATGAAGAAAACTCCCTATGAACTCTTAAAAGGTAAGAAACCCAGTATTGGGTATTTCAGAGTTTTTGGCTCCAAAGTCTTCATTCATAACAATGATAAAGTTGACTTAGATAAAATTGAAGCCAAAAGTGATCCAGATATTTTCTTAGGATACTCAGAACACTCTAGAGCATATAGAGTGTTTAACAATAAAAATAGAACTGTGGAAGAAACTCCACATGTTGTTTTTGATGAATATCATGCAAAGACTAATGATGCAAATTCTCGCAGGTGTGATGATGAAAAAGAAGGAACAATACTTGAGAAACAACATGAGAAAACTAAAGGAAATTCTCAAGTAAAAACTGAAACTAATAGTGGATATTTTCGCAGGTACAATGATGATGATCATGGATTCTCTTTCAAAAAACAAGATGATGAAACTGAAGAAGATCCTCAAGAAGAAAAGATGCAAAATGAAAATCTTCAAGATCCTCTTCCTCCAGTCCAAGATCAATTTCCTCAAGTCCAAGATCAATCGGGTCCTTCAACAATAACAACTGTCAGGTACTCAAAAGATCACCCACTTGATAATGTAATTGGAAATGTAAATGATAAAGTTCAAACTAGGTCTCAGGTTAAACAATAGTTAAACAAGATCATTTAGCATTTGTCTCTCAAGTGGAACCTAAAAATGTTGAAGAGGCTCTAAAAGAAAATGCTTGGATAGATGCCATGCATGAGGAACCAGGACAATTTGAAAGAAATAATGTCTGGAGTTTAGTTCCTAGAACCCCTGAAATTTCTATCATTGGAACAAGATGGGTGTTTAGGAATAAGCTAAATGAAGAGGGTAAAGTGGTGAGAAACAAAGCTAGATTGGTAGCAAAAGGGTATAACCAAGAATTTGGGATAGATTTTGAAGAATCCTTTGCACCTGTAGCAATGCTTGAAGCAGTTTGGATCTTGTTAGCATATGCATGTTCAAACAAGTTCAAACCTTTTCAATTGGATGTTAAAATTGCTTTCTTAAATGGCTACATCAAAGAGGAAGTCTATGTTTCTCAACCACTCGGATTTGAGGACAATGAAAAGCCTAACCATGTTTATAAGTTGCACAAAGCTCTCTATGGTTTGAAACAGACACCTCGAGCTTGGTACGACAGACTAAGCAACTTTTTGGTGAGTAAAAACTACTCTAGAGGTAAAGTGGACCAAACTCTCTTCACTAAACATGTTCGCAATCATATCATTGTTGTTCAAGTCGATGTGGATGACATCATTTTTGGTTCCACTAACCCATCACTATGTGAAGAGTTCTCTAAACACATGCATAGTGAATTTGAGATGAGTCTAATGGGGGAGCTTCAATTTTTTCTTGGCTTGCAGATAAAGTAACATGAAGACGGATTCTTCATTAATCTAGAAAAATATGTCAAGGAGCTTCTAAAAAGATTTCATTTTGAACAAGCCAAGCCTGCCTCAACCCCGATGAGCACAAGTATTAAACTTGAAAATGATGAGAAAGGTAAACTGGTAGATGCAAAGCAGTTCAGAGGTATGATTGGCTCTCTCCTTTACCTTACTGCATCTCGACCATATATATAGTTCAGTGTTTGCCTTTGTGCTAGATACCAATCTAATCCAAAGAAAAGCCATTTGGTTGCAGTAAAAAGGATTTTCAGATATCTCTCAGGTACACAGGGTTTGGGTTTATGGTATCCAGCAGGTAGTAATTTTAACTTGATTTCATATTCTGATGCTGATTATGCTGGATGTAAAATTGATAGAAAAAGTACTAGTGGGTATTGTCAATTTCTTGGTGGTTGCATGGTTTCGTGGGCATCTAAGAAGCAACACTTGGTTGCACTCTCCACTACAGAGGCAGAATATGTTGCTGTAGGGAGTTGTGTGGCTCAAGTGTTGTGGATCAAAAGTCAGTTGTGTGACTAAAACATTGACATTGGATGCACACCCATCTTATGTGACAACACTAGTGCTATCAACCTTTCCAAAAACCCAATTCAACACTCAAGAACCAAACACATTGAAATTCGACATCATTTCTTGAGAGATGAGGTGGCCAACAAATCCTTGGAGCTTAGCTTCATACCCACTGAGCAACAACTTGCTGATATCTTCACAAAACCCTTGTCTGAAGATAGGTTCACTACATTAAGAAGAGAATTAGGTTTGTGTAAAATGCAATGAAACTCATACCCAATTTTGGAGTATATGCTCTTTGTGTGTAAAGACTGTGTGGTATATCAAATGGTGACATGTGGAAGAACAAGTTATGCTTGTTTAGAAACTATCATTATGCGTGAGAACACATTCTCCGCCACATATCCATAGTAAAGTTGCATATAAAGGTCATTCACTTCAAATGGGGTATATATATAGTTTCTTTTCAATCTGCCCATTTACTTTTGAAAACAAATGAATTTCTATGTCCATGTGCTTATGAATGCTTTCATGTGTGCAAATGCTTGCCATGCATATAATTATACTGGTTGAATTGCTTGAAGTGTTGAGTCATCACATGCACAAACTATGGGGGAGTAATTTCAGGTTTGATGAGTAAAATTCATGAGGGAAGATCTCCATTCTCTATTTGTCCTAATTTCCCAAGCATGAAGTTCCAATTTCTCTCTATTCTCTATCTTTATTCTGATTTCTCAAGCTTCTGTCGACAGCCCCAAACACCCCTGTCAACAACTATGCCTTCACAGAACCCAAGATTTGCAGCCTGTGTGCATCTGTCGACAGACCCTACTTCAGCTGTCGACAGCCAGGCACAGTTTCTGATCTCCCCGAACTCCATGTTTTTAGTCTGTGTGCATCTGTCGACAGCAAGCACCCCAGCTGTCGACAGCCATGATCTGCCCGAACCCAGTGTTTCCCAACTGTCTGCATCTGTCGACATGCTTCAATTTGCTGTCGACAGATACACATTTCACTGAATTCTTCATCTTCTCTCCACATCCTTCATGAGCATGTTCTTACATTAAATGTAAGGTAAAAATTGGGGTCTTACTTGGGTTATAATCTTTCTTATTCACATAATACCAAAGATATTGTCTGAGTCTCAATGATTTTGACATACTATTCTTGTATGAGTCTAGGTTGTATATGTAACGACCCTCTTTATATCGGTACGGTTATATCAACCCAAATCGATATAGAAAGCGTCGCCACAGTGGGACATTTACCCAACACATTCAATAGGTTGAGATGTACACAAATATAAACATATAACAGCGGAATAGAAAGAACTGAATATGAACATCTTATTCCATCATCTACACTTTATCCACAGTCCATATAGAACAAAAGGAAACTAACTATTTCATAACTGAGAAATTTAAATAAAATACATTGTCCACAACTGAATTACATAGTTTTCTCAATTACATACTATGAAAAATAAAATACAACGCTGAAATCTCCACGAAGATCTCCTACTCACGCTCCGAGTCACTTCTGACTATCTCCTCGGAAGAAGTAGAGATATCTGCACCTGTACGCCGAAGCAAGAGTGAGTCTACTAGACTCAGCAAGCAAATCCATGCACATTACACATACATACAACATATGGACATTTTTCTTTTAAACGAAACCACAAATTCATGTAACATGGTTTTAGCAATCTTTTAAAAACCTAAACATGATGTTTCTACAATCTTATGATACATGGTACATGCTTTATATATCTTTTCACAACAAAATAAACCTATCACATGCTTTCTATACATTCTTTAACATGCTAACTCAGGTCACATTTCATTACATTCATCTTGTAATACAATGGCAAGTTAAGCATAGAATTTACACATAATGAAAGAGATATTCCTAGCATGGATTCTATGAACATTCTCACATGCATAACACAATTTTATACATAAATAGCTTGCTTTGACATGATTTTTAACACATTCATATAATGATTCAAAAATTCACACGTTATCATATTAGTTCACATATTCACGTGATCATTTACACATTTTACATATTCACAATTCACATGTACACAATCACATTGTTCTCATTAAATGCCGTGACACATAGTCCAAACCACCTCTAGAAGGACACACACTTATCTCATCACACACATATCTATCACCTAGGCAATATAGTGATAGATCTAGGTTCACTGCACAGAATCGGGAGAAGCATTCTCCACCCTAACCAGTGGAACTTGTCCACCTCCAGGATTTTAATCCCAATGCCCATGGGACATCACACACATATGAACCTTCCCGTAGGGACTTTACTACGGTATAGTTTCTCAGCCCTCTAAGGTAGTAGTGTCACCCATAGCACTATTTATATACTTTCCATTTTGTTCACATTGTTTACACATACTTGTTTACACTATTGTATTCACATGCACATGATTTCACGGTTTAGTTTATTAATTAACATGCTACTGTTTACAATATAAAATAGGTTATAAACTAACCCTAATTATGCTGTTATTTGCTATTTTACCCACAAATAGAATAAGCATGCAATAATTGGTCATTTCTTCTTGTAAAATCAAGATTTATTCCTACTATTATCAAATTAGCATGAACATTTAACTGCAGACTGCTTATAGGTAAATCATCATATCATAAATTTTTATATTTTTCTAAACTCTACACAATTTATAATAATTGAAATAGTTATTCTACATAATTTATTAATAATCCAATTTCACATGGTTCATAGTGTTACAAATACATTAACCATTCTACAACATGCATCTGACAGTCATGATATCACACAAAATTTTTGGGAATTTAATATGCACCATACATTTTATTTGAAATATAAAACACATAATTCATGCTCACTGCTCTATATTCCAGAAATTCTAATTATTTTCACAGAACTCAAAATTTTGCCCAAATTTCCTGATACGACCTGATACATATATATATCTTACAGAAATTCCCTGACATCCAAAATCAACACAGATCCATATAAAAAGTATTTTAATAAGACTAAAACCTGTCTGACAGATTATTCAGGTATTTTAATAAATAATGTACTCAACAAAAATTCATCAAAATTGCATGGCATGATTCACTTGAGATACTATATAATATAATATTTTTACCATATATCCTCATATCCGCAAAATATGGAAAAATAGCTTTTATAGAGCAACCAGCACACTGTCCCTGCCTGAAGAACTCAGCGGCAAGGGGTGGCCGCCTACCTGACTAACGGCAACAAAGGCCGTCGCCAACCTTGGATCTTAACGGCAACAAGGCTTGCCGTTAAGTTCCTGTCTGTGCAAAACACAGACTGAACTCCAAAATCCTCTAGAAAGGGGGGTTCCAGGACACGATTAAAATCCGTAAAATTTCCTAGGACCTACTAGACGCATGTATGGACAACGGGTATGGTTTACTTGCCTTTGAAAAATTCTACAAATAGAGATTTGGGTCGAAGAAGCCCTCCTCGGCCTGAGCCAAAGAGCCTTCAAATCCTCCTCGATCCGGGTTCTGTGTCGATGCAGACTGCCACTCGGTGTCGAAGAAGCCTTCCTCAATGATTAGACTCCCCTCCAGTCGCAGAAGATCGCCAGATGGAGTCACCAATCGTCGGATCCACGTGTTCAAAGTTCAGGGTTCGCACAGAGAAACTAGGGTTTTCTCAAGAGAGCAAAAAGGGACCCTATTAGGCCGAAGGGATGGGTTTTATGCTCCCAAGGGTTTGGATACGCGTTTAGAAGGGTATAGGACCATTGGGGGGTCGGTTACCAAAACAAGAGGCGACATTTTCGGGGGCATTTTCAGATCTGAAGACGCAATAGATCTGGGAGGCTAACGTCAACATCACTGGCCGCCAGCCCTGAGTTAGCGTCCATCGATGTGGCCGCTAACTCTCTACTAACGTCAACTCATGTTGACACCAACAGGTCGTTTGGGCAGAAATTAAAACTACAGAAAATTTCACTTGCTCAATGCATGAACATATAATATACAATGTATACTTTAAAATAATACTGTTTATGCAATGTAAATAAATAATATGCAAAATAATATATATACATATATTTACAACAATACTCAATTAGTATATATATATATACATAGCTACACACAAGTATCAATTTCTCACAAAATCAAACACCTATATAAGAGGGCAAAATTCAAGGGCCTTACACCCTCCCCCCCTTAAAGAAACATCGTCCTCGAAGTTAGAACGATACTACTCAAACAACTGAGGATACTTCTTCTTCATTGCATCCTCAAGCTCCCACGTAGCCTCCTCTCGCGAGAAGTTGCGCCATAATACTTTCATCGACACAATGCTCTTGTTCCGGAGATGCTGAACCTTCTGATCAGGAATAGCTACTGGTTGCTCCACATAAGATAGATCTAGCGGGATCTCCACTGGCTCGTGGCTAATAACATGAGATGGATCTCTGACATATCTCCTGAGCATAGATACGTGGAAAACATGATGAACACTAGCTAATGCTGGGGGTAAAGTTAGCTCATATGCCACGATGCCCAATCATCTGAGAATCTCATACGGGCCAATGAATCTAGGACTTAGCTTACCATGCTTGCCAAATCTAACTACACCACGAGTAGGCGAAATCTTCAAGAAGACATGCTCACCTACCTCGAACTCTAAATCCTTCCTCCTATTATCGGCATAACTCTTCTGCCTATCCTGTGCCGCAACAAGCCTCTTCCTAATATCTGAAGTCTCCTGAACTAGCTCCAGACCGATCAGCTGCCTATCACCAGTCTCCTCCCAACATAAAGGATATCTACAAGGTCTACTATACAATGCCTCAAATGGAGCCATACCAATGCTCGCATGGAAACTGTTGTTATATGAGAACTCCACAAGAGGCAAATGACGCTCCCAATCATCCTTCGAATCCAGAACACACGCCCTCAACATATCCTCGAGCGTCTGGATAGTCCTCTCGGACTATCCATCAGTCTGGGGATGGAACACCGAACTGAGCTTCAGCTCCGAACCTAATGCATCCTAAAGACCCTTCCACAGCCTCGAAGTAAATCTCGGATCTCGATCCGAAATGATCGACTTCGGCACACCATGCAATCTAATAATACTACTAATATACAATCTAGCTAAACTCTCTACTGATTTCTTCTTCTTCATAGGCAAGAAATGTGCAGTCTTCGAGAATCTATCTACTACTACCCAAATCGAGTCATTGCCCCATCTAGATCGAGGCAAACCCATAACAAAATCCATAGTGATAGCTTCCCACTTCCATACTGGGATTTCCATCTTCTGCATAAGATTAGATGGTCGCTGCCGCTCGGCCTTCACTTGCTGGCATACTAGACATCTAGACACATACTCCGCTACATCCTTCTTCATGCCAGACCACCAAAAAAATCTCTTCAAATCCTGGTACATCTTGGTGTTACCCAGATGAATAGAGAATCTTGACCTATGAGCCTCTGCTAAAATATGCTCATGGACATCTACAACATCGATAACACAAACACGGTGATGGAATCTAATCACACCATCCTCATCTCGAGCAATGCCTGCCTTGCCCACCAACTCTTGGAGTCTAGGGTCGGCTTTCTGTTGCTCGATCACCTCATCCAACACCGAAGACCTAATAGACAACTAAGCTATAAAAGCCTGAGATAGGGATGACTCTAACTCAGTCATTGCACATGCCGCATCCTCTAACATCTTCCAATCCTGCTGGAGTGATGACCTCTTCCTACTAAGGGCATCGACTACGACATTCGCCCTTCCAGGATGATACTGGAGATCGAAGTCATAGTCCTTTAGGAATTCAATCCATCTTCTCTGCCTCAAGTTTAATTCCTTTTGAGAGAAAAGATACTTCAAGCTCTTGTGGTCAGTGAACACCTCAAATCTGACACCATAAAGATAGTGCCTTCAGATCTTCAGTGCATGAACCACTATCGCAAGCTCCAAATCATGAGTTGGATAGTTACGCTCATGCTCCTTCAATTACTGAGAAGCATACGCTACTACCCTTCCCTGCTGCATCAATACACAGCCAAGACCAATCCGAGATGCATCTGTATAAATGGCAAAACCTTCATCACCACTAGGTAATACCAATACTGGAGCGGAAGTAAGCTTAGTCTTCAATAATTGAAAACTACTCTCACATTCCTCAGACCAAACAAACATCTCACCCTTCCTGGTTAGCTTAGTTAACAGGGCGGCGATGGATGAAAATCCCTCAATGAATCTTCGATAATAACCCGCCAAACCAAGAAAACTCTGAATCTCCGAAGAGGTCCTGGGAATCTCCCAATCCAACACAGCCTGGACCTTCGCTGGATCTACCGCTACACCAGCACCGGAGATAACATGCCCAAGGAAATGAACCTCAGGCATCCAAAAATCGCACTTGCTGAACTTTGCATACAGCTTGTGCTCTCGGAGAACTTCCAACACTACTCTCAAATGCTGATGGTGTGTGGCCTCATCTGGAGAATAAATAAACACATCATCGATGAAAACTACAACAAAACTATCTAGATAAGGTCTAAACACCCTGTTCATGAGATCCATGAACGCTGCAGGGGCGTTGGTTAGACCAAACGGAAGGACCAAAAACTCATAATGTCCATAACAGGTTCTAAAAGCCGTCTTGGACACATCCTCACTCCTAATCTTCAACTGATGATAGCCAGACTGTAGATCAATCTTAGAAAAGACTGATGCATTTTACAGCTGGTCAAACAGATCATCAATCCGAGGTAAGGGATACCTGTTCTTCATAGTCACTTAGGTTAGCTTCCTATAATCGATGCATAACCTAAGTGACCCATCCTTCTTCTTCACGAACAATATAGGTGCGCCCCACGGAGGGACACTAGGGCGAATAAATCCCTTATCTAACAAATCTTGCAACTGCTTCCTTAGCTCCGCTAACTCCACAGGTGCCATCCGATAAGGGGCCTTTGAGATAAGAGAGGTGTCTGGAAGCAACTCTAGTGCGAACTCTACCTCTCTAGCCAATGGCAATCCAGATAAATCATCGGGAAAGACATCTGGAAAATCCTGCACTACCTCAATCTCTGCAAGAGTAGGTGACTCATCAGCTCTTGGTACTAATACCACGCTGGAAAGAAAAGCATCACAACCCTTGCTTACCTTTCTCATCACCTTCATGGCAGAGATGACAAACTTTCCCGCTAAGTTCCTTGGCAATGGATGGGAAAACTCATCCTCACCAGGAATGCGGAAAACAATCTTCTTCCCACGACAATCCACTAACGCATAGTGCTCCTTGTTGCTCAGATAGCAAGCCCAGAGGGGGGGTGAATGGGATTCTTAAAAATTATTTAAGACTCAAAACCTGTTCACAAAACAGTCACACAAAATACACTTTGCATATTGTTAGTGTTATAGAATCAAAAGATCAAACACACAAAAGCAATCTCACAACACAGAGAATTATCCTGGTTCGGATCTCCTCTCCTTAGGAGTCCTACGTCCAGTCCTTGAGCAATATCTCAAGATTTCACTAACAAGGGTACAGTCCCCCTTAAGGACACTACATCACCCAGCACCCCAGCTGGTCTTCCTTCAACCGAAGGGAACAAAACCCTGGATACCCCACCAGGTCTTCCTTCACAACAGAAGGGAACAACACAAGGGAATGTAATCAAAGAGATGATGCCCCTAGATCAAGCTTATAGAACACTGCTTGATCTGAAGCAAGGACTGAGAAGAAGAGATCTACAATCAAGGACTCTTCTCAGACAAAAGGGCTCTCTTACAGATCTGAACTTAGCACAGAGAGCAAGAGCTAAGGCTGATAGGAATTTTTGCTTGGCTCTAAGAAAATCTTGCAGAAGGTTTAGGATGTTATAGCTTGTTGTTCAACAACGCTGTTCCTTCTTGACGCTTCAGGAACTTCATATATCATCTTTTGAAATTCGAACGTTGAAGTGCCCGTTGTCTCTATGCATAAGTGTACGTTAGACTTCTTGACACTCGGAAGCTTCCAGTCAACAGTCCTTTTTCCTTTCATGCACGCAAAGAGAGAGAGAGAGGATTTTCTGAAATCTTCTTTGGCTTCTATTTTGTCCAATGTTGTATGACGGATACTGTCAGAGATCTGCACATATTTAAAGCTTTGAACAGTAGATAGCTAGGCTGTCACTTGTTGTCACTCAACGTCAGAATGAATGTTCATCAAAATAGTAATGCCATTTTGTTGTTCTGAAAGATGTTTACAGAGAAGATACGATAATGGAAGATATTGTCAGCATGCATGCAGAGATACATACTGTCATAATAAATGCATGGCTGTCAAACAGATATACGTGAAGACTTTGACTTTTCAATGTTTTCAAGGATTAGTCCGAAAATTGAATCGTTGTTTTCTATGAAATCGTTATATGCATGACTTATGAAATCGTTATCCAAATGAGTAAACAGATGCATACACAAATCGTTATGAAGTCATAAACAAATCGATGTACAAATCGTTATGACGTTATAAGCAAATCGATGTATAAATCGTTATGACTTTATAAGCAAATCGATGTACAGATCGTTGTGATGTTATAAGCAAATCGATATGCAAATTGTTATGACGTTATAAGCAAATCAATGTGCAAATCGTTATGATGTTATAAGCAAATCGATGTACAAATCGTTGTGAAGTTATAAGCAAATCGATATGCAAATCGTTATGACGTTATAAGAAAATCGATGTACAAATCGTTGTGATGTTATAAACAAATCGATATGCAAATCGTTATGAAATTATAAGCAAATCAATGTACAAATCATTGTGAATTACTTAATGAATCGTTATGAAAGCAAGTCGTTACAATGACTAAAGAAATCGTTACGAGAGCAAATCGTTATGATGACTAATGAAATCGTTACGAGAACAAATCGTTACGAACCACTTAACGAATCGTTGTGAGGGCAAGTCTTCGTGATCACTTAACGAATCATTGTGAGGGCAAGTCTTTGCGATCACTTAACGAATCGTTGTGAGGGAAAATCGTTGCAATCACTTAACGAATCGTTGTGAAGGTAAACCGAAGAAATCGTTATACTGCCCAAATCGGTAAAAGCACATAGCGAATTCTTATGAATATGAAATTGTTATAGCTCTATAGAAATCGTTATGACCTATAATGGAAATTGATGTGTACTTAGAGAAATTTTATGTGAATTGAGCTCTAAATACTTCAGGGTGAGATACTTACAGAATTTGCTTGACTTTTCTTGATCCATTTCCTGTGCTCAAGACTTGTAGAAAATATGTTAGATTAAACTTTATATAGTTTTGTTAATCACCAAAATAGATATGTAATTTATTGGAATTACATGGAGATAGACTGATCATCACTCCTCTAGCCAATCCAGACCAAGAATTGCATCATAGTCCTTCATCTTTAGCAAGAAGAAACACCCTTCTAGAACTCTATCCTCAATGCACACCGGTAAGGACGGAATACACTTCCTAGTCGATACCGTACCCGCAGGTGTGTGCACAAACAAATGGACTTCTAACTCCTCAGACTCTAATCCTGACTCTAAAGCTAACTGCCTAGCAAAACAGTCGAAAATGAACGAGTGAGTGGCACCCATATCAAATAAAACTCGAGCGTGCACACCCATGAAAAGAACCGTACCTTCGGTAACATGCTCCGCTTGCTCGGCGTCCTCACGAGCTAACCCAAACACTCGACCTGGGGCTCGAGGTCTCCCTGGTCATCTTGTCGCTGGCGCTGCTGCTCCTGCTGGGGCTGGTCCGCGCTTGACTCCCTGCTGAAGTCTAGGACAATCCTTGATCTTATGCTCGCTACTCCCACACTTCAAGCATTTCCCCGCCATCTTCCAACACTCTGTACCACCATGTGCCCTCCCGCAATGAGGACACTCCTTCTTGCCACTGGGGGAATGCTGAGAAGATACCTGACGACTGCCAGTTGCCACTGGGTGCTGCGGTGACTGATACGCCGCCTGCTTCTTCTCCTGCCTCTGGAACGGAGCTGCAGGCCTCTTCTGCGAAGCCTTCTTCTACTCAAGATACTGCTCCATCTCTCCCTCCTTCCGACAAGCCGCGCTAAGAGCCTCATTGAGGGTACGATGGTCAAATGCCACCAACCTCGTCCTCAGTGATGGCCTCAGACCCATCACAAACTTCTTTGCCTTCCTGCGCTCATCAGCTACAATGTGAGGGGCATCTTCGATAGCTCGGCAAAACTGGCCTCGTACTCCAGTACGATCATGGAGCCCTGAGTCAAGGAGAGAAACTCCTGCCCCATCTTGTCCTGGATGTGCTCCGTAACAAACTTGGCTCGAAAGAGCCTCACGAACTCGTCCTAAAACTCCTCTACAGCACTGCCCTCGAACCGGGTACGTAGCAACGAGGACCACCACACATCGGCTCGCTCCTGCCAAAACATTCCATAAGGGCCAATCTAGACAATCTAGGCTTAAAAAAATAAATACATAAACAATTTACACATACCCGTAGCATATAGGTGGCTAGCGTGACCCTATCATCGTCAGCACACCTAATAGCTCAGAAGATCTTCTCAATCTCCCTCAGCTAGTTCTCTGCCAACAGCGGATCGCTCTCCCCCTTAAAAGAAGGTGGCATCATCCTCTTGAACCTTTCCATGATGGAGGGTCCACCATGGTCATGAGCCTGGGGAACTGGCGCCTGAGCCTGCTACAACAAACAACATAAGACACACATATACAATATAGCAACATAGCAAACATGTAATTTAAATAAATTAGACTACTCTATCTTATCAATCTAACCTGAGCCTCTAGCTGAGCCTGGAGTGCAGCCTGAGTATGGGCATGCGTCTGCATACCCTGAACTAGACCTTGCATGAACACTCCGTAGTCCACTGGTGGCGGTGGAGGAAGCACATGACCCTGGGGTGCTGGGGCCTGCTGCTCACCCTGGCCCTCACGCCTAGGCTCAACTATCTCCTTTCTCCTCTGCTCACCCTCACGAGCAAGAACAATACCTTGCCTACCTCGTGAAGCCATAGCTTGCAAAATAGGTTAATCCCAATTAGGAACTAAACTATCTAATTCCTAACTATGTGGACAATCTATAAAGACTTAGCATATAATGAAGATGATGGTATGTGCATATTTATGTACAGTCTCAACCTGTCACTCTGATACCAATCTCTGTAACGACCCTCTTTATACCGGTACGGTTATACCAACCCACATCGAGATAGAAAGCGTCGCCACAGTGGGACATTTACCCAACACATTCAATAGGCTGAGATGTACACAAATATAAACATATAATAGCGGAATAGAAAGAACTGAATATGAACATCTTATTCCATCATCTACACTTTATCCACATTCCATATAGAACAAAAGGAAACTAACTATTTCATAACTAAGAAATTTAAAAAAATACATTGTCCACAACTAAATTACATAGTTTTCTCAATTACATACTATGAAAAATAAAATACAACGCCGAAATCTCCACGAAGATCTCCTACTTACGCTCCGAGTCACTCTTGACTATCTCCTCGGAAAAAGTAGAGATATCTGCACCTGTACGCCGAAGCAAGAGTGAGTCTACAAGACTCAGCAAGCAAATCCATGCACATTACACATACATACAGCATATGGACATTTTTCTTTTAAACGAAACCACAAATTCATGTAACATGGTTTTAGCAATCTTTTAAAAACCTAAACATGATGTTTCTACAATCTTATGATACATGGTACATGCTTTATATTTCTTTTCACAACAAAATAAACCTATCACATGCTTTCTATACATTCTTTAACATGCTAACTCAAGTCACATTTCATTACATTCATCTTGTAATACAATGGCAAGTTAAGCATAGAATTTACACATAATGAAAGAGATATTCCTAGCATGGATTTTATGAAAATTCTCACATGCATAACACAATTTTATTCATAAATAGCTTGCTGTTTTGACATGATTTTTAACACATTCATATAATGATTCACAAATTCACACGTTATCATATTAGTTCACATATTCACGTGATCATTTACACATTTTACATATTCACAATTCACATGTACACAATCACATTGTTCTCATTAAATGTCGTGACACATAGTCCAAACCACCTCTAGAAGGACACACACTTATCTCATCACACACATATCTATCACCTAGACAATATAGTGATAGATCTAGGTTAACAGCACAGAACTGGGAGAAGCATTCTCCACCATAACCAGTGGTACTTGTCCACCTCCAGGATTTTAATCCCAATACTCATGGGACATCACACACATATGAACCTTCCCATAGGGACTTTACTACGGTACAGTTCCTCAGCCCTCTAAGGTACCAGTGTCACCCATAGCACTATTTATACACTTTCCATTTTGTTTACATTGTTTACACATACTTGTTGCCCAGCTAGCAAGCCCAGAGGGGGGGTGAATGAGATATTAAAATTAATGAGTACCTTAAACCTGTTCACAAAACAGTCACACAGAACATACTTCGATGGGTGTTAGAGTTAGTAAAGAAAGATAGTAAACACAAAGCAAGCGCACAGACAACACAGGGAATTATCCTGGTTCGGACCTCCTCTCCACAGGAGTCCTACGTCCAGTCCCTGAGAAACAACTCAGGCTTTCACTACCTAAGGGTACAGTCCCCCTTATAGACCTTTACACATCCAGTCACAGCTGGTCTTCTCTTCACAACCCGAAGAGGACATACACCACCCTAGATACCACCAGGTCTTCCTTCTACTCGAAGGGAACACACACCTTGGAAACCCCTAGGCCTTCCTTCTACTCGAAGGGAACAAACAGAAGAAAAGTGTTAATGAAAACAAGCCCCTAGATCAAGCTTAAACAATGCTGGATCTGAAGCTAAAACTGAGAAGAAAAGATCTACAGTGAGGGACACTCTCAGTTTTTAAGAAGCTCTCAAGACTACTACAATGAACGCAGAGAGCTAAGAGCTAGACCATCAAAGGAGTGAGGCTTTTTGCTCTATTAAATGCTCGCAGAAAAGCTTGTTAAAAATTGTTGTAAGATGTTTTTCTTTCTGGAGCTTCAGTCTTCTTTATATATCCTCTATTTGAAATTCGAACGTTAAAATGTCCGTTGTCTCTAAGCTCTGGTTTACGTTAGACTGCATGGTCCTGTAGAGCTTCCCGTTCAACGGTCTTCATGCACGCACAGAGAGAATATCTTCTATAATATCCTTTAGCTTCTATTTTGTCCAACGTTGTATGATGAGTGCTGTCAGAGACCTGCACGCATTACAAGCTTAAACAATAGATAGCTAAGCTGTCTCCTGTTGTCAGTCAACATTAGATTGATTTTATACAGAAATAGAAGTTCCATTCTGTTCTTCTAAAAAGATGTTTACAGAATAAGCATGAGAATAGAAGATATCGTTTGCATGCACTGCAGTGATATGTTCAGTCTTAATAAATGCATGGTTGTCAGAAAGATATACGTGAAGACTTTGACTTTTCAACGTACTCAGAAACGAGTTCAAATATCAAGTCGTTATATTCCATGAAATCGTTACATGCATGAGTTATGAAATCGTTATGCAAATAAGTCGTTATCCATGTAAATCGTTGTACACTTATAAGCAAACCGATGCACATACAAATCGTTATGACTCTAAAAGCAAATCGTTATGAGCAAGTTGTCAAAGACAAAACGATGTGAGCAAATCGTTGGTTGCTGAATCGAATCCTTACATGGATCAAATCGTTTTGAAACTTGATGAGTCGTTGTGACACTGAAATCGTTGTTCTCACTTATCAAGTCGATGTGAGAGAAAATCAAATCGTTCTTTCTTAAGAAATTGATGTGATCACTTATCGAATCATTATGGAAGTGAATCATTATGAATATTTAACGAATCGTTATGAAAGCAAATCGTTATAATCACTTACGAAATCATTACGAAAGTAAGTCGTTATGAATACTTAGCAAATCGTTATGGAAGCGAATCATTATGAATACTTAACGAATCGTTAGGAAAGCAAATCGTTATGATCACTTACGAAATTGTTATGAAAGCAAGTCATTATGAATACTTAGCAAATCGTTATGGAAGCAAATCGATGCGATCACTTAACGAATCGTTGTAAGGGAAAATCGATGCGATCACTGAACAAATCGTTGTGAGGGCAAATCATTGTGATCACTTAACGAATCGTACCACGTAGCAAATCCTTATGGGATGAAATCGTTATGAGCATAAGAAAATCGTTGTAGCTCTATTGAAATCATTATGACCTACAATGGAAATCGATGTGTACTTAGACAGATATGATGCTTTAAACGTACATTGCTATAGTGTGATGAATACTTACTTGATTGTCTTGTTTTCCCTTGGTTTATTTCCTGTGCTTGGACTTCATAGAAAGTTTGTTAGTAAACTTTATCATAGTTTTGTTAATCACCAAAATAGATATGTAATTGATTTAAATTACATGGGGATGGACTGATCATCAATCTCCCCCTTTTTGGTGATGACAAAACTTAACAATAAGCACAGATGATCTGAAATAGTTCTAAGTATAATTGCGAAAATAACAGAAGGAATGAATTTCAGGAATACTATATTTCTCCCCCTTTTTGTCAGTAAGCAAAAAGATGAACTGTGAGACAAAGAAGAAGAGAAAAAGAGAAAATGAAGAAAGGAACAGAAAAAGGTTTTTCATTAAACTTGAGGGGGTACAGGCAGATAGACATTAGGAGAAAGAAGAGAGGCATGCCGAGAGATGATTTGCCAAGCCCTAATCTCCTGATCTTCAAAAAGTTGACGGAAGATGCCAGATTCTATAGAATAAGATGCACCCATGTCAGAAGCCATGCGCTTGATGTAAAGCTGCCGTTGATCTTCCAAGAAAAGTGCATATTTATCCTTATCAAGGGAAAATATGTAATAGTTGCTTGAACCAAAACTGGCCCGCTGAAGGAATGTATCAATGGTTATGGGATAGAAAATCTGATGATCCCTCAGGTTCTTTTTCAAGGACATAAAAGTTGAGTACCGTTCAACCCATTGAACAAAAAGTTCCTGAACTGGATTAATTAAGTTCAAGTCCATGAAGGCTTCAGCAGAGAGAGCAGGCTTGCCTGATCTGACCAAGAGTTGTTTAATGCTTCTAGCTGAAGAGCAGATTGATTATATTTTTTTCCCAATCTGTGGGAGAAAGCCGTTCACATTCAGATATCAGCGGAGCAAGAATGTTAGAGGAGATGTGGCCCAGATGAAAGTCTCTGAAAATAAATATATGAAAGCAGGGGAGACGACCTTGCTGAGCTGAAAGTCTTCCCATGACTCGAGCAAACCTCTCAAAGGCAAGAGAGCCAGCGGAGGAGTCCAAGACCAAAGAGTGTAGCTTGGGAAGAAAGACAATCTCAGGCATTTTCAAGGAGGTGAAGTCCACTGTAAAGGAGCAATTTATCGGAATTTCAGTGCGAAGGAGGGCAATAGCTCCATGGAACTGGCCAAACTAAACGTCTGGTAGCTTGTTGAGATATCTAAAGTCATTGTAGAGCTGATAGTACCTTGCAATTCAGATTTCCTTGAGAATGAAAGAACCCCAAAGAGCTTGATGATGGTAAACAAACCACTCAGAGAGGGTGAGTGGGTGATCCTGAGGAGGAAATCTGTAAGGCCCTCGAATTTCATTGCATTATTCGTATGCCTGTAAATACTTCGTGCTTGTGCATGTGTGCATGTAAATATCTACGTAAGTACTAGTTAGTATACTTATGCATGCATGTGTATAAGTTAGTTGTAAATAATGTATGAATGGTATGATGGTAGTGTGTACATGATAATATACATATGGCACGTATATAGGTATAAGTTGTGCATGGTTTATGCATGTTTTTGAGTTCTGGCTGAAGGCCAACTAGGCATCAAGATCAATAGACGTTTGTGTTGTGTCGGCGTCAACCATATGGACGCCAACAATAAGTTCAGCGTCCAGCGATGTGGACGCTAATTTCTCTGACCTGCATGCGTTGCAGAGCCGGATTTCCGGGAGCAAGCTAGCTCACCCATTGGGGAGTTGTCCCCAATGGTCTGAAAGGGTTCACATCAACCCCTGCGGGACAGGAGAGGCCTCTCTCCTATATCTGAACCCGAGTGCAACCCTAAACCCCCTCTTTTGACCTCTTTTGAGAGATAGGGAAAAACCCTAACTGCTGTGAGCAAAACCCCACCTTTGCAACCTTTAATCCGGCGATCTGAAGCTTGTTCCGGCCATCTACCACGACAAGGAGGTAGCTGGAACATCGTGAAAGGCATCCCTGACCTCGATCTGCTGTGGAGATTGCTCAAGAACCCGGGGGAAGGCAATCTTGGGAGCTTCTTAGGACTGCCCAAGGAGAGCATCACCAACCCATTTGATCATTTGATCCCTTTGGAGAGTTTTTGAAAGGCAAGTAACACTTACACTCCGTCCATGTAGATGTCTAGTAGGGTTTTATGATTTTTACACATTTTTCCTCGTGTCCTGGATCCCCCATTCTCCCTGTTATTTGGAGTTCGGTCTGTGTTCCTGCACAGACAGGAACTTGGCATCAATGCCTTGACGCCAAGATCTCCAGTGCGCGTCCAGCGATCTTGCCGTCCAACTCCTTGAACGGCCAGACACTGCCGCCAAGTTCTTCGGTGCAGAACAGTAAACTGTTCTGCCTTAAGTAATTAATTTCTAGACTTTGACGCATGAGGATATTGTGTAATTTTTATATGTTATGTAAAATAGCTAATGTGATGTGTGTGAAAATTTCTGTGATTATCTGTGGATGGCATAAATTATTGGATTTATTGAAATACATGTTGGGGAAAATGGATTATGCATGAGTTCCTACTGTCTACATGATCCTTGAAGAATTAAATGCCCTAGATTTTTCTATACCATGTGTATATGTGTCAGTCCATATCCTGTAAATCTGAGAATTTGTTCATGTTCCTATAGTTTACTGTAATTTCTGCAATGGAATTAGAAAACATGTGTAGGTCGTGTAAAAATTTCCAGTAAATTGTGTACTATGTAATAAACCCGAGAAAATTTCCTGTGGTGTTGTGTGCACTGGGTTCAGGGTTATGATCTATTAAACTAAACTTTTATGTTATACACCATGATAAATTGAATTTTGAATAATACGGGAATTCATGTTAAATTTTATGCAATTGCATTTTGGATCAGAAAAATGTGAAAATTTTCATGTGGGGTCCTAAAACCGAAATCAGCATGTGGTTAAATTCTCAGGTCATTTGGACAACTATACAATGCAATATAAATTTTCCATGCAAAAACGTGAAATTAATGCATGCCATTGTGAAATGATTTAATTTCTGTGTAACCCAACCTGATTGTGAAACTTCCTGAATGTTAATTTCTGTCATATGTAGTGGCATGATTAGGGGAAAACAGAGTCATGTTGTGAATGAGAGAATGAATGAGAAGTGAGTGTCATGCGTAAAAGTATGTGTTAAAAATCGGTCAATGTGAAATGTGTAAGACTGTGCCAAGTGTGACACTGCTTCCATAGAGGGCAGTGGAACCGTATCATGGAAAGTCCCCATGAGAAGGTTCAATGTGTTGTGATCCTAAGGGCATTAGGATGAAATCCTGGAGGTGGACAAGTACCATTGGTTAGGGTGGAGACTTGTTCTCCCGGTCTGCGCAGTCCAAGAGTCGTCACTATATTGCCTAGGTGGCGTTTATGTGTATGTGATGTGATGCGTCCTTCTTATGGTAGTTTGGACTATGTGTCACGGCACTAAATGTGAATGTGAATGCGAAATGTGTAAAATTGTGAATGTGAACAATGCGTAAATGTGAATGTGTGAAGTATGTGAATTAGAAATTGTGTAAAAATGTGAAACCAAAATGTGAGGATGTGAAATTGAAATCCATGATATGATGATATGAAATCATGTTAGAACAACAACATAAATGTGGTTATGATCATATGCTATATGTGTACAATACGTAGAATCCATGCTAGGGACAATCCTTACTTATGTGTAAACCATTCCATGTATGTTTACTCTCACGTCGTGGTTGAATGAGAATGTAACTTTCACGTGTTAGATTGTAAAGTGTTAAACCATGTCAAAACAGCAAGCTTGAAGCATGTAAAATGGTTATGTGCATGTGTAAGAATGAGTAGTAACCATGTTAGCAATGTTTTCTTTCATGTATGTGAGCTATTCATGCTAGATTGCTTTCATGTTTTAGCTTAATTGGAAGTAGGACTTTCATGTGTTGGAATGATTAGAGAGCATGTGATAGGAGATTTTAATTTAGGAAATCTGAAAGCATGAATCATGTGTTTCATTAGTAGAATTACCATGATAGGTTGTTAATTTTAATGTCACGCATGCTACATGTTGTGTCTTGTAAATGTGTATGTAAAAACCTACTATGATATGTGCATGGATGATAGATGTAGTGTTATTTGCTAAGTCTTTTAGACTTATTACTTGCTTCGGCGTACAGGTGTAGTAGGTGACACACCTTTGGAGGAGACCGTGGAGAGCGACTCTGAGGGCGGGGAGTAGCTAGCTTGGTGGAGCTTAGTTGTGACATTTTGACATTTTGATGTATGTAATTGAGGCATTGTATTAGAACTATCATGTAAACTTGGACAAACTATGTATTTTATCTTAGCACTTCTTCTATATGGATTATGTGGACTTTAGCTCTTTAAATTCAATCGAATCATGTATGTTAAATGTGGATGATGAATGAAATGAAGACAGTGGTTCTTTTACTTCCGCTACTCTGTTCTTATATTCACGTGTATCTCAGCTGAATGTTATCGTTTGGGTAAATGTCCCACTGTGGCAACGTTCACTATACCGACGTGGGTTGGTATAACCGTACCGGTATAATGAGGGTCGCTACAGAGATTGGTATCAGAGCGACCGGTTGAGATTGCACATGAATATATAAAAGTCATCATCTTCATTACATGTTAAGTCTACATAGGAATGTTCACATGTGTAGAATTGATTAATAATGAATGAAAATTAGATAAGAAAGCGGTTAGGAAATAAATTAAAGTAACTCTAATGGTGGCTGAAATTTATTACAGCCATGGCTTCGAGAGGTAGGCGTGGCGGAGCGCCGGCCCGTGAGGACAAGCCGAGATGTGAGGAGTGGGCGGCGCAGCAGGCCCCGGCACCACAGGGTCCTGTACTTCCCCCACCGCCGCCTGTGGATTATGGAGTATTCATGCAAGGTCTGGTGCAAGCCATGCAGACGCAGGCTCATACTCAGGCAGCACTCCAGGCACAGTTGGAGGCTCAGGTTAGACTAATAAAATGATTAATAGTCTGTTTTATTTAATTATGCGATATTATGTTGATTGTGTATTGCTTGCTGTGTACTGCAGCAGGCTCAAGTACCAGCTCAGGACCATGGTGGACCTTCTACTATGAAAAAATTCAAGAGGATGCTACCACCTTTTAGTTTATATGCCTGTATGTTTTGTTAAGTTAGATTTGTTTAGATGGTGCTTATGAGAGATGTACTGCAGAAAAGAGCTGATGTATGGTGGGCTTCATTGCTGCGTACCCAGTTTGAGGACAGTGCGATTGATGTTGCTTGGGACGAGTTCGTGAGGCTCTTTCAGGCCAAGTTCGTCCCCGAGCATATTCAAGATCAGATGGAGCAAGAATTCCTATCTTTGACTCAAGGTTCCATGACCGTGCTAGAATATGAGGAAAGATTTTCTGAACTCTCTAAATATGCACCTCATATGTGACAGACGAGCGCAGGAAGACAAAGAAGTTCGTGATGGGCCTGAAGCCATCACTGAGGACAGGCTCGTGGCGTTTGACCACCGCACTCTGGATGAGGCCCTCAGCGCTGCTTGCAGATAGGAGGGTGAGATGGAGCAATACCTTGAAGAGAAGAAGGCTTCGCAAAAGAGACCTACAGCCACGTTCCAGCGGTAGGACTAGAAGAAAGAGGTGTACCAGGCTCAGCATCGATCAGTGGCAGTCGACAGTTCTCAGGTACCTTCTGTACGTTCCCTTGGTGTGAAGAAAGAGTGTCACCACTGTGGGAAGAGACATGGTGGTACCGAATGTTGGATGATTACGGGAAAGTGCTTGAAGTGCGGAAGCAGCGACCACAAGATCAAGGATTGCCCAAGACTTCAACAGGGAGTCCAGCGTGGAGCGCCAACCCCAGCGGTAGAGGCAGCAGCGCCAGCTACAGGAAGACCAGGAAGGCCTCGAGCCCCAGCTCGAGTGTTTGCTTTAGCATGCGAGGACGCCGAGCAGGCGGAGCATGTCACCGAAGGTACGGTTTTACGTCTAGGTGTGCACACTCGGGTTTTGTTTGACACGGGTGCTACTCACTCATTCATTTCTGAGCGGTTCGCTAGGCAATTAGCCCTAGAATCCGGCATAGAGTCTGAAGATTTAGAGGTCCCTTTGTCTGTGCACACCCCTACGGGTACGGTATCGACTAGGAAGTGCATTCCGTCATTACCTGTGTGCATTGAGAATAGAGTCCTGGATGGGTGTTTCTTCTTGCTAAATATGAAGGACTATGATGCTATTCTTGGTCTGGATTGGCTAGAGGAGCACTATGCGTTAGTGGATTGTCGTCGGAAGAGGATTATTTTTCGCATTCCTAGTGAGGATGAGTTCTCTCATCCCTTGCCAAGGAACTTGGCGGGAAAGTTAGTCATCTCTGCCATGAAGGCGATGCGCATGGTAAACAAGGGTTGTGACACTTTTCTTGCCAGCATGGTATTAGTGCCAGAGGCTGATGAGTCACCTACTCTTGTAGAGATTGAGGTAGTGCAGGATTTTCCAGATGTCTTTCCTGGTGATTTGTCTGGTTTGCCACCGGATAGAGAGATAGAGTTTACCATAGAGTTGCTTCCGGGCACCTCTCCTATCTCGAAGGCTCCATATCGGATGGCACCTGCGGAGTTAGCCGAGTTGAGGAGGCAGTTGCAAGAGCTGCTTGATAAGGGATTTATTCGCCCAAGTGTTTCCCCTTGGGGCGCACCTGTATTATTCATCAAGAAGAAAGACAGGTCACTTAGGTTATGCATTGACTACAGAAAACTGAACCAAGTGACGGTGAAGAACAGGTATTCCTTGCCTCATATTGATGATTTGTTTGACCAGTTGCGAGATGCATCAGTCTTTTCTAAGATTGATTTGCGATCTGGTTATCATCAGTTGAGCATTCGGAGTGAGGATGTGTCCAAGACGGCGTTTAGAACCCGTTATGGACATTATAAGTTTTTGGTCCTTCCTTTCGGATTGACCAATGCCCCTGCAGCGTTCATGGATCTCATGAATAGGGTGTTTAGGTCTTGTTTAGATAGCTTTGTCATAGTGTTTATTGATGATGTGTTGGTTTACTCTCCGGACGAGGCCACACACCGTCAGCATTTGAGGGTAGTGTTAGAGGTTCTTCGTGAGCACAAGCTGTACGCTAAGTTCAGCAAGTGCGATTTTTGGTTGCGCGAGGTTCATTTCCTCGGGCATGTTATCTCCGGTGCTGGTGTAGCAGTGGATCCAGCAAAGGTCCAGGCAGTTATGGATTGGGAGATTCCCAAGACCCCTTCGGAGATTCGTAGTTTTATTAGTTTAGCGGGTTACTATCGGCGATTTATTGAGGGATTTTCATCCATCGCCGCCCCATTGACTCAGCTCACCAGAAAGGGAGTGAAGTTCGTTTGGTCCGAGAAGTGTGAGAGTAGTTTTCAATTATTGAAGACTAAACTCACGACAGCTCCGGTGTTAGTCTTACCGAGCGGTGTAGAGGGTTTTGCTATCTACACGGATGCGTCTTGGATTGGTTTAGGCTGTGTGCTAATGCAGTAGGAAAGGGTGGTGGCTTATACTTCTCGTCAGTTGAAGGAGCATGAGAAGAACTATCCGACTCATGACTTGGAGCTCGCAGCAGTGGTTCATGCACTAATTATCTGGAGGCACTATCTTTATTGTAACGACCCAGAATCCGCATTACCAGTAACAACCAGTAACCCGAATTCTGACCCGTTAACCCACGAGACAAGCTCGGAAAGTAAAACTAAAAGTAAGTACACGTCGCACCACAACACAAAATTGTAAACCACGCGGCTCAGTAACACACACTCACACACACAGCAAGTAGGACTCAGCTAGGGTCTGTGGCTCGGCGTCCCGTCACCACAGAGGCTCTCAACCCCAGCCACGTGTGCACACTACAGACGCTCTCTCTCGCGTCTAGTCCAGGACCGGTTTTTCCCCTACGCTTGACCCTAGCGGTAGAGAAGGGGCTCCACGGAGACCGGCTCAAAACCACCACAAGGAGTACGCACAGGACAGAGTCGCACTCGACGTCCTAGCTCACTAGCGGAGGATAACCACACACTAGTCGTCTAGACGGAGTCGCACCCACGCCTAGGTAACACAACAGAAACGGGTACACGGTAACGCAACACGCGTACAACAGACGGAACACACTCAACGTCTGAAACCCCGTACAGTAAGTAAACACCTCGAGTCACAACTAGTCTCTCATGTGCACAGGCAGAGTCACACTCTAAGCCTAGCTCACATGTGCTATTAGGGCGGACATCACATGTCAATCGCCTCTAATCACACAACTCAAGTCTGCTGGGAGACAGGAGATTAACGGCCACATCGATTGCCGCCAATATGAGGTAAACGACACTCATCATGTCGTTTATCCTGATTAAACAGCAATCGACCTTGTCGTTTAAATTACCCCTGAAGATCTCAACGTCAACAGATGTGGACGTTGATATCTTCAGTCCCCTAAACCCAGAACTGAACCGAATCAGTTCAATGGGCAGCAAAACTCAATAACATTCCGACTGATGGAGGGAAACACATCCTCTCATCAATCCACACTACCAGAACATCAGAAACAACATTCTAACACCTAGATTGTCCAATTTACCCAAAATCCCGGCATGATATAACCCAAACCCTAAACCATGATTTGCACACCAATTCACTTAATTGGACATGCTGGTTTGCTGGGGAAGGTTATAGGGGTTAAGT
Source organism: Colocasia esculenta (assembly GCA_014218235.1). NCBI lineage: Eukaryota > Viridiplantae > Streptophyta > Magnoliopsida > Alismatales > Araceae > Colocasia > Colocasia esculenta. The sequence goes on from CM024760.1 coordinate 63,217,365, forward strand.
CCCTACCTCAGAACGCCTTAAGAATCCCCAAACAGCCACTAATCGCGCCAGATTCCCCCGAAGACTCCGCGCGAATCACACCAAAATCTCGCGTTTCCCGCTCGATCAAGCAACGCCACACGATCCAGGGGCTTCCCACGAGCTCAAATCAACCAACAGGAAAAACAAAGGTGGAGGGAAGGAGAGGAAAGGAGAAAGATAGGTTCTGCTCTCGGGCTGCCCTATTTCAACAGGACTGGTTAGTCGACGTCAACATCTCTGGTCGCCAACTGAACCGCCTACAAACTGACGTCCAGATCCCATGTCGTTGAGTTCAACATCAGACGTCCACATGGATGGATGCTGACTCTGACTCAATGGCAAGCCCTGGCCGTCAACCCAAAGTCAACGACAATAGTCTTGTCGTCGACCGCACAGAACCACTACAGACCCAATAAGGATCCACTAAAGACCCGAGACCTTACAGCCCTCCCCCCTTAAGGAATTTTGCCCTCAAAATTCAAACAACATAAAGAAAGAAGACTCACCAAAGAGGTACGGAAACTGCTCGCGCATTTCGTCCTCCCGCTCCCATGTCGACTTACTACCGGAGTGCCCCTGCCACGCAACACGAACTAAAGGGATTGCCTTGTTCCTCAACCTCTGAACTCGGCGATTCTCAATGTGCAACGGAAACTCTGGTACAGTCAACACTGGAGTCACCTCAGACCACTCTGCACTCTGCAGAACATGAGACTCGTCAGAAAGGTACCTCCGAAGCATCGACACGTGGAACACGTCGTGCACTGCTGCCAACTCTGACAGAAGCTCAAGTCTATATGCCAAACCTCCGACACGCTCAGAAATGGTGAAAGGCCCAATAAAGCGAGGACTGAACTTTCCACGCTTACCGAACCTCACCACTCCCTTCATAGGAGACACACGAATAAACACCTGGTCTCCTACCTGAAACTCGAGCGGTCGCCTGCGCTGATCTGCATAACTCTTCTGCCGACTCTGAGCTGACTGAAGCCTCTGTCTCACAAGTTGAACTACCTCAACTGACTGCTGAACCAACTCTGGCCCCGTGACAACTCGCTCGCCAACCTCGAACCAGTCAAGAGGAGTGCGACATGGTCGTCCGTACAAAGCCTCATATGGTGCCAAACCGATATTGAAGTGATAACTATTATTATATGCGAACTCGGCCAACGGCAAATGAACTGTCCACGACCCCTGCCACTCCAGGCAACAAGCTCTAAGCATGTCCTCCAAAGTCTGGATAGTCCGCTCTGACTGACCGTCTGACTGAGGGTGGTAGGCGGAACTAAAAGCCAACTCTGTCCCCAAAGCTCTCTGGAAACTGCGCCAGAACCCAGAAGTGAAGCGAGGATCCCTGTCTGACACAATAGAGATCGGCACTCCATACAAAGGAACAATCTGCTCTACGTACAACGCGGCCAACCTACTCACACCCCAACTAGTCCTGACAGGCAAGAATCTGGCAGTCTTTGTCAATCTGTCCACAAGAACCCAAATGCTGTCAAAACCTCTAGCTGTCCTCGGAAAACCACAAACAAAGTCAGTCGTCAAATGGGCCTACTTCCACATCGGAATCTCTAACGGCTGCACAACTCCTCCTGGACGCTGATGTTCGTCCTTCACCTGCTGACAGACCAAACACCTAGCAACAAAAGCCGCTATGTCTCTCTTCATCCCAGGCCACCAAAACTGACGTCTCAACCTGTGGTACATCTTGGTCGCCCCTGGATGAATAGAGTACCTGGAACCATGTGCCTCCTGCAACACGACTCTCCTGATAGACTCCTCAACAGGAACATAGAGTCTATCTCGAAACCTAACAGTCCCGTCCTCACAAAGCTCAACCTCTGGGAGAAGCAACACACTGTGCAACTCGGGATCTACCTGCTGAGCCTCAGCAACCTGTCTCACAACGGCGGGAGCTGCTAACAAACTGCCCAACACACACTGACTACGACTGGACGAAACTCTGAAAGACCCCTCTGTCGCAGACTGCCACAACTGCCACTCTCTAAGCATCAGATAACTCATCTGTGCTTTCCTACTCAAGGCATCTGCAACTACATTCGCCTTTCCAGCCTTATACTCAATGCTGAAATCATAGTCCTTCAGATATTCCATCCATCGACGCTGCCTCATATTCAGATCCCTCTGAGAAAACACATATCTCAAACTCTGGTGGTCAGTACGGACTACAAAACTCACTCCGTACAGGTAAAGACGCCAAATCCGCAAAGCAAACACCACAACTGCAAGCTCTAGGTTGTGGGTCGGGTAACTCTCCTCGTGGGGCTTAAGCTGGCGAGACGCATAAGCCACCACTCGGCCTTGCTGCATCAAGACCGCACCCAAACCAACACCTGAAGCATCTGTGCAAACCTCAAAACCCTCCTTACCTGAAGGTAAGGCAAGAACTGGCACCGACATAAGCAGTCGCTTCAACTCTATGAAGCTCTGCTCACACTGCTCCGACCACAAAAACGGAACTCCCTTTCTCGTCAACCGAGTCAAGGGTGCAGCAACCTGAGAAAAATCTCGAACAAATCTGCGGTAGTAACCTGCCAAACCCAGAAAGCTACGAATCTCAGACACAGATCTGGGACTCTCCCACTGTAAAACTGCCTGAACCTTCGCTGGATCCACAGAAACTCCCTCACCTGAGATCACGTGCCCCAAAAAGTGAACCTGTTGTAGCCAAAACTCACACTTACTAAGTTTGGCATACAACTGGTGCTCTCGCAAGGTCTGCAACACGATCCTCAGGTGCTCGGCATGCTCCTCCTCCGAAGCGGAGTACACCAGAATGTCGTCAACAAACACTACGACAAACCGGTCCAAGAACTGGTGGAACACCCGGTTCATCAGATCCATGAAGGCCACTGGAGCATTGGTGAGCCCAAACGGCATCACCAAAAACTCAAAGTGTCCATATCTGGTCCGAAAAGCAGTCCTCTCAATGTCCGAATCTCTAATCCGCAACTGATAGTAGCCCGACCTCAAGTCAATCTTGGAGAAGACACGAGCAGACTGAAGCTGATCAAAGAGATCATCAATCCTAGGCAAAGGATACCTATTCTTGATGGTCACTTGATTTAGCTTCCTATAATCGATACACAATCTCAGGCTACCATCCTTCTTCCGGACAAACAAAACAGGTGACCCCCACGGAGAAAAGCTAGGACGAATATAGCCCTTCTCCAACAACTCCTCAAGCTGCCTCTTCAACTCCCTCAACTCTGCTGGTGCCATACGGTACGGTGCCTGCGCAAAAGGTAAAGTGCCAGGAACCAACTCTACAGTAAACTCAATCTCTCTCTCTGGTGGAACACCAGGCAACTCTTCCGGAAAGACATCCGGAAACTCACACACTACAGGAATGTCCCCCACTCCCGAGGCAATCTGGTCAAGAGTCACTGCAGAAACTAGGAAACCCTGACAACCAGAAGCAACTAACCTCCCTGCTCTCAAAGCAGAAACTAAAAAGCGAGAAGTAAGAGGTACGATACCCTGGAAGTAGAACGCCGCTGCCCCAGGTATCCGCAAGTGCACCCTCTTCTTCTGGCAATCCATCACTGCACCATACCGCTCCAACCAGTCCATACCCAAAATCACATCATAGTCATGTAACTGCAAAGCAAACAGACGAGCTGACAACAATTGATCCTGCAACTGCACAGGTACCTCCTCGAGACAGTAGGACGTAAGGACAAAGTCCCCTGTCGGCAACTCTACTGCTAACTCAACAGACTATCCCGAACTCAACTCTCCAAGGGAGTCTAAAAAGTCCTCAGACACAAAAGAGTGAGTGGCACCGGAATCAAACAAGACTCTAGCTGCACAACCAAAAACTGAAACAGTACCTTCCACCAGGTGAGCTGCCTCCGCGTCTGCACGAGTCAAGTGGGTAACACGACCTCTACCTCTCGACCCACCAGAACCTACGGTCTGCTGACGCTGCTGCACAAGTGCCTGCTGCTGCTGCTACTGCTGCACTCGAGGCTGTGACTGGGTCTGCTGCTGCGGCACACGAGGTAACAAAGGACAATCTCGCGCCATATGACCCATCTGGTCACACCGGTAACACTGACCAGCAAAAGTACGCTGTACCTGCTGCGAAGGCTGACCTGTCGGCTGCTGAACACTCCCAACCGACTGCTGCCTTGCTCTGCCTGCCTCCTATCACGCCGAAACTTCCTCCGAGATCCCGACTTCGCCGTCGTCCCAGTAGAAGTGGACGCGTAGGAAGTCGCTGTCCTCGGGGTCGTCTGCACACTACCCTCCTGCTGGTGAGGCTGAGAAGGAACTACCTGCGTCTGAACCTCTGCACTCCGAGCACGAGTCCGCAAGGTGTCTGCCTCCAACGCTGCCGCTGTCTGATAGGCCGCATCCAAGTCTGTGACACGAGCAACTATCAGCGCCTGCCTGAGCTCTGGCCTCAAGCCTCTCACAAACTGCTGAGTCCTCAAACCCTCATCTCCCATAATCTGCTGAGCATAACGCCCTAGCTCCAC